>CP114488.1:9927500-11127500 GCA_027186245.1 Coriaria nepalensis
TTTGTGTTTCTGAATTGAGTTCGAATGCTTTGTTTATGCTTCCTCATGGCGCGTAATTGGTAATGTAGCTAGTATCTAATGCATCTTTAATCTCTAATTAGCTTCTTTTGTGCAAACTTAGCTACTTTTTCTCCGCAGGATCTATGTATCAAAGCTTTAGATATGATGATGAAATCGAATTCGGGTTCTAACCCTATTGCACCGAGATGAATTTGCCCATAGACTTTTCCTTGTTCCCAAACAATTTAGATCAGTGAAAAGAAGATTTAAATATGGTGCGCTCATGCATATGCACATATTGCGATTGTTAATGTAGGCATGACACGTTGTAGTGTCGCCTTTGCATACAGAGTAACCGGAGTTGATGCAATTTTGTATGAAGATAAAATAGGATCCATAAATAGGGGTGGGCAAAATAGGATCCGGTTGTGGACCCGGTATCCATTATGATACTAGTATTGGTCCCAGAACTACGTACCGGAACCAATTTTGAAATCATCTCGATCCTAGTCTCGAATAAGGAATCGAGAACTATATTAAAACGGGTCTTCTTTTTTAGAGAAGATTCAGTGCCTGTCTTGTTTGTGCCGGTCCTTCAATTGTGTTCCAAGTGCTTGGGAGAGAGCCACGGCAAATTTGTTGAAGAAGATTGGCTAATTGAAGGAGCTGATACGAGTTTGAATACGGTTAAAATGAGCTGATCTACGTGGTATAGACGAGTCGAGATCTTCTGGTTCTTTTTCAGCCGTGGTTCTTCCCTCTCTAATTTTCTTAATCATCTTCTTCTTCACGAACAAGAAAACCAAAGAGACAATTAAATGGTTAGAAATACTTAAATAAAGTAATCAACTCTTTATTTTTGAAAAAGTTCGAAGCTAAAATTTGTTGCTGCAAGTCCGATCCCACTGATTTTATTAAATCAATTCGTCAATTTTCATCTCATCCATTTCCTTTTACCGCAGTTTACATTCAAATCCCTAGCTAAAAAATTTATGCCCTAAATCAGACACAAAAATCTAATATAGAGAGAGATACATAATTTGCATCAATGTTAGGGCTTGAGAAATCGAGCTTGACTATTGATGGCTTGGATAGAGAAATTCAGAAATCAAACAAAAAGATGGTTACTGATTTTCGAGTTATGATGGAGCAAAGGAAATCATGAAGATGGAGGAGGACTCGTTTGTGAAGAAGAAAAAGACGAAAAATGGAGAAGGAAGATCACTAAACTCTGTGAAAAATAACCGGGAGAAGGAATAACGCTCACCAGAGGGAATTGTATAAGGTAAAATTGTACGGAATATTTACTCGTCTAGTCGTCTACCACGTAGATTGACTCGTTTTAGCCGTATTCAAAATTGTATCGTCTCTTTTATTTAGCCGGTCTTCTTCTTCAAAATTGACGTGGCTCTCTTCCCTCCCTTTCCTTTTACCTATTATGATCGAAACTTCCGATATCGACGATAATAGGACTAAATGGAGACTTTCTTTTATAGTAATTTTTAAATTTATAGTTTCAACGTTTCATTGAAGAAAATATATGAGTAGTTGAATTTCGAATATATAATGAGATAATCCAGAAATTAAATATTAAAAATATATGAATTTAGAACAATTTGAGTAAATACTAACTGAACTGAGAAATTCTCTGACAACCTATGTAACATTCGGACCAGTGATGTGATGATGACACCAAAAATGTCCCTCTGTTTATCCCCCAACAGACGTTATCATGAGTGGGTATTATTAATACATGAAGGAAAGTTAGGTAACCAAATATTCTCCAAACCACCACAAGCGTGGACCTTTTTTGAAAAATGAACAGTGCGTGTAATAATTGTTTCTTGACTTAAAAAAAATTCTATTAAAATTATGTATAAATTCGATATAAGATGGAATTGAAACTGATATTTGATGAATCGAAAATAATATATTATATGAAGGAGAAAAGCATTAAGCATGCAAATCAATTATTATCAATATCACCCATCACTCATATTATAAGAACTTGGTTTACTAGGATCATCCTGTCCGACGGCAGAGAGTGATCCCATCGCCAACAGGGAGCATGCAGATCTCAATCCTAGGATCAGCAGCAAGAGCCTTGTTGAACTCCAGCACGTAGTCTCTATAATACCTAACGTACTTCCTCAGCGGCGCATCCGGTGCAGCCACTACCGAACCGTTCCAGAGGGTGTTGTCGTAGCCGATCAGACCCCCAACTTTGACCAGATCAATCAGCCTCTTGTGGTAGTTGATGTAATTATCCTTGTCGGCGTCCACAAAGATAAAATCAAAACTCCCATGGTTTCTCTCCTACACATCACACCACAACAAGAAAGACAAACAGTGTCTTAGGAAAAATAAAAGAATAAATACAGATAGAGAGAGATAAGGCCGCGTACATTTTCGACCATCTGATCTAGGACAGGGAGGGCGGGGCCTTCACGGAAATCGATCTTGTGGGCCACACCGGCCTTCTCGATGATCGGAAGACCCAGTTCATAATTCTCCCTGTTTATGTCCATAGCCAAAATCTGCAGAAATGAAGAAGATAAATTAGAAAAAACAGATGAAAATGAATGATTTTCTTACAATTGCGAATGGAAGTTTCTAGACCTTTCCATCATCAGGAAGAGCAAGAGCAGTGGCGAGGAGTGAGTATCCAGTATACACACCAATCTCCATCGTGTTCTTAGCATTAATCAGTTTCAGAAGCAGGTTTAGAAACTGTCCTTCATCAGCTGAAGTTGTCATTATATTCCTATTTCCATAAATAATTTCACAATATTTAAATCAATAATAAACAATATTAATATTAATTATTAAAAAAAGAAAAAAAAAAACAGACCATGGATGTTTGGCAGTCACTTCTCTAAGCTCTTTCATGGACTCAGGCTCTCTTGGGTACACACTAGTCTCAAGAATATACTGCAAAAAATTCAAGCAAATTAATTAAGCCTAATCTTTCTGTAATTAAATAAATTAATTATCTATATATACCTGGTAAAGGGCATCACTCTGCAAAAGGCTTTTGTGGCCAACTTCCTGATGCCTGCTGGCTTGATCTTGCTGATCTTGATCGTTGCTTGCCATAATCGAGACTTAATCTGCTTCAGAAAATTTCCCAGAAAATTAATGAAAAACGTATGATCAGGTAGCAAGTTTAGGGGATTCCTGAGGAGGAGGTGGAGGCTGTGATGATGCATGTGTATATATATATATATTCAGATTTGGACCGGGTTTGGATTCGGTTCGACCGGGCGGGCCCATCAGCGGTTCATGGGGTTGGTGAGTGACAGTGGATGCGTGATCTCCCATTTGGCCAGAACTCAGAGGAGTACGCATAATGAAAAATATTTTTCGGTTTATTATTATTAATTTTTATTTATATATATATATATATATATATATATATATTTTAAAGAAATTGAGTGGTCCTTAAAATGGGCGACGTAATTTTTCTCCTTTTCTGATATGAGGTTGAATCGTGGACTCAAGTTTCAATCTTAAAATGGCCATCAATTCTCTTTCTTTTTTGTTTTTTTTTTTATGTAAATGAAAACATTATGAAAAAAAAAAAAGGAAAAAAAAAACATTCTCTTTTACATTAAAAACTGCAATAAATTTTCAGTTTCATATATTTAAGATTAATCTGTGTCTTATTGATGAACCTTGTTTCATTGGACTAATTAATCTGATTAATTGTATAATTAAAGTATTAATTTTTCTGTTTAGTGGTTGGTAAGACAGTGATAAAGATACTCATTTGATATTAAACCTGCAAATGTCGCAAATGAAGTTCAGAAGTTGGTGAACGAAAAAAACGGATTTAAGTTATTTTCTCCCAACAACAAATAAATAAATTCTCGTGGGGTTGGAGAGGTCATTTACAAAAAATTTATATGATATTAAGTTTAATATATAATTGGATTAATTGATACATGTGTTTTGTATTATTTATATTTTAAAAAAATTAAAATAATATTATACGTTATATATATTATATATATAAAGAAATATTTTTAAAATTAATATATATAATAAATAAATTAACTTATTTTATTATTAATCAATTTTAAGATAATATCGTCATTAAAGTTTCTACTAATAATTTAATAGTATTTTTAAAAAAAATCTATGTGTTTGCTTAAAATAATGTTACGCGTGAGAAGATGTGCTGAGAATATTATGTCTCATATCTTTGAAAGGGAATATTTGAGAAACTAATATATAAGAAAGATTAGTCAACTCCTCTTATAATCAATCATATCCAAGTATTCTCTTTCAAATGTTGGATATAATATTCTCAACAACCAACTTCCTGATGCCCGCTAGCTTGATCTTGCTGATCTTTAGTGTTGTTTTCCATAATTGAGAAAGTGTCTTCCTTAGGGGGAGATGAAGGATGTGATTGCATGTGTATTTATACTGAGATTTGAGCAGACAAGATAAGGAGAGCCTTTTTTGAGCCGGGTTTAGATTTGGTTAGACTGGGTTGGCCCGCCAACGATTCATAAGGCTGGTGAGTGACAGAGGATGCATGATCTCGATTGGTTGTAATATTTTTAGATGTTTCTAGAGCATAAATAATATTTTTATTTTAGTATTAAGTTACATAATTATTTTTAATATTATATAATTATTTGTAATATATATTTTTTTAATACTTTAAAATATTCTTATGCCACTTCAAAGACATATCATCATTGCATACAAAGGCATGATGACTTAATTGTATGGAGAAGCTATTGTTTAACATTGAAACTTTAGCTACCTTAACCTTATTGGAATATGATATGATACAATGATCTTCTTTGAACGACAACATATAGCCATTTCTCATAAATTGTCCTATACCAAGTATATTATACTTCAAATTAGGGATCAAGAAAACATTTGCAATCAATCTAGGACTTCTTCTTGTTTTCACAGAAACCATGTCTTTTCCAAGAGCTTTCACCTTTTCCTCATTTCTTACTGTGATTGAGGTTGTGAAGCTTCTGTCTAGATACTTGAAAAGGCCTTAATCATGTAGCATATGATTTGTGCAGCTACTATCTATCAGTCATTCATTCTTGGATTTGTCTTTCACAGATTCATTGGCCATGAATAGATGATCATCTTCATCTTCTTATTATGATACATTTGCTTGTTGACCCTGATTGCCTTCTTTTTTCTGCATTCTTCTTTTGCAATCCTTTTCAATGTGGTCAAATAGTTTGCAAAAGTTGTATTGTGGCTTTTCCTTCCAATAACATGTTTTCTTAAAATGATTCTTCCTCTTGCAGATCGAGCAGAGAGGAAGCTTTTTTTCTTTCTTTCTAGAGTGACTTGAACCAGATGAGTTGTTTCCTTAATACTACTTCCAGCTTTTGGTTTTACCTTTGGTCAAGTAAGCTCCTCTGACTACATCGGATGTCTCTACTCATTTGCTTCCAGAGAACCTGTAAGCACAGTCAGAGTTAATGATCCAAGATCTTTGCTCTCTTTTATGATATCGATATTGGAATCAAACTTTGTTGGTATGCTAACCAACATCTTATCCACCATCATCTTTTCAGTGATTATTTCTCCCAACATCTTCATCTGGTTGGTGATTTCTTTCATCCTTCCAAAATAGTGTTTGATGGTTTTATTATCCTTCATCTTTAGTCTCTCAAACTCTCTCTTAAGATTCAAGAGTCTAATGCTCCTAACTCTTTCTGTACCTTGAAATTTTTGTTTTCAGGATGTCTCATGCTTCTTTGATAGTCTAAATACCCATGATACGTGAGAAAAGTTTGTCTTCTATTGCTGATTGAATAGCATACAATGCTCTATAGTTGTTCTATTTTTCAATCTTATGTTTCATGATGTGCTTTAATGTGTAGTCCACATCTTCAACTGGAGTTGTATATCCTCCTTCTATTGAATCCCACAACCCAAAATCATGTAGATATATTGTTATTCTTGATGACCAAAACTAGTATCCTTCCCTTTTAAATATGTGAGGTGGAGGTAGATTTACACCATTGGATGCCATGGTGAATCCGTGAACTTTTGGTTGAGTATTTTGGATTGAGTCTAAGTGCTTTCAATTTTTTAACTATCTCTCATACATTGTGCTCTAGTACCATGTAAGAATTCGAACTTGAAGCGAGGATTGAGGGAGAGTAATAAAAAAATAGAACACTTGTTTGATAATACTTTCAGAAAACTTAACTTCATTGAGAAAATGTAAAAGACTAAACACAAGATGAAATACAATACAAGTACATGAATAGAAAACTAATTAATGCACCATGATAATCTTCAAGATCAAATATGAGTTTCTATTATCATACTTCATAAAATTAGGATAAGTAATTTTTTTCAAAAAATCTAGAAAAATACAACTATTAAAACAAATAGAGCTCCAATTTGTGATTCTGAGCTACGCGCCTCCAATACTCTTGGAATTAGTTTTTAGGGAACATATATTTCATGTCACACTTGTTGGCATGATCAAATCCATTATATGATTCAAGATTGGCTTATGACTTATTTTGAAAATAAACTAGAAGAAACTAAAACTATAGCAGTCGACCCATCGAGCCATCGAGTGTCGGGTCATCGACCATGTCAACCTGTAGACCCTTCAAACCAATCGACTTGTAGATCTATTGAGCCATCGACCTCGTCGATCCATTCTCAAACTAATTGAATTCTAACAGTTACAAACTCCAAAAAAAAAAAAAACTTCCTCTAACTACTGGTACGAGAGTTATCGCCAATTCAATGGACAATCAAAAAGTTAATCCTCAACACTTCATACCTCACTATCTAAATCTTCATGAACTTCAAACAGTGGGTCACACTGGCCTTCTCGATGATTGGAAGATCCAGATCGTAATTCTCCCTATTTATGTCATAGCTCAAATCTGCATAAATTGAGAAGAGAAATAAGAAAAAACAAATGAAAATGAATAATTTTCTTACAATTGTGAATGGAAGTTTCTAGACCTTTCCATCATCAAAAAGAGCAAGAGCAGTGAAAAGGAGTGAGTATCCAATATACACACCAATCTCCATTATATTCTTAGCATTAATCAGTTCCAGAAGCAGGTTTAGAAACTGGCCTTCGTCGAAGTTGTCATTATGTTCATATTTCCATAAATAATTTAACAAAATTTAAAAATCAATAATAAATAATATTAATATTAATATTAATTTAAATAAAAAAGAAATAGACAATGGATGTTTGGCAGTCTCTTCTTTAAGCTCTTTCATGGACTTAGGCTCTGCTGGGTACACACTAGTCTTAAGAATATACTGCACAAAAACCATGCAAGATATTTAACCATAATGTCTCTCTCTCTCTCTCTATATATGTATATAGTTAGAAGAGGGCATCACTTTGCAAAAGGTTTGTGGCTAATATTGAGAATATTATGTCTAACGTCTAAAAATTAATATTTAAAAAATTAATATATAAGAAAGATGAATCAACTATTCTCATAATCAACTGATTTTGAGATTAAAACTCATATTTTTATATGGTATCAAAGCTAAGCTCCAACATGTGATTGAACTAACCGTCATACATGTTTTGCATCACTCATATAAGAAAATATTCACATATTGGCTCAAAATAACACCACATGTGAGGGACGTGTTGAGAATTTTATATCTCATATATGAAAGAAAATACTTTGAAAACTAATATATGAGAAAGATAAGTCAACTTCTCTCATAACTAGATATATTATTCTCAACAACTAACTTTCTAATGCCTGTCGGCTTGATCTCGCTGATCTTTAATGTTGCTTGCCATAATTGAGAAAGTGTCTGCCTTACCTTGACTGTTGCTTTCCATATTTGAGAAAATCTTCCCAGAAAATGAGTGAAGAATCTATGATCAGGTAACTAGTTCGGACTTCCTGAGGGGAGATGAAGGATGCGATTGTATGTGTATTTATACTAATATTTGAGTAGATAAGGTAAGGGAAGCCTTTTCTAGACCGAGTTTGGATTTGGTTAGATTAGGTTGACACGCCAGCAGTTCATTAAGCTGATGAGGGACAAAGGATGTGTGATCTCGATTGGTCGCAATACTTTTAGATATTTATAGAGTATAAATAATATTTTTATTTCAGTCATTTTTAATAATATTATATAATTATTTGTAATATATATTTTTTTAATACTTAATATTTAAAAATAATTATGTAATGTAATATTAATAACTGAAATATCATTTCTACCTTGTGAATATATTTTGACACGGGAGCATATTCATATCTATATGTATGGTTTTTTTTTTTAAATTATTATTAAACGTGAACATATTTATATCTAGGGAGAAATAATTTTTTATTTTAAACTTTTTAAATATACATGAATAAATAAAAATAAAAAAGAATTAAAATTTTGACCAATATTTTTTATTATTAAAATATATTTTTTTAAAAATTAAATAAAAAAAAAATACTTAAATTCAATTATTTTAAAGCGTCGCAGTTATAAATAATAATAAAAAACCGCATAGTAGCCGACGCCGTACGTGGGAAATAAGGGGTCGGCTTGAAGCTGAGGTGATCGGCTCGTTTTGAGTCGTATTCCAAGTTGTATCCAGTTCGTTCATTTAACCAGTCTTTTTCTTCAATTTTGACGTGGCTCTATCGTAATCTTTGAATTAAGAATAAATGGTCCAGATTAGAGGAACGACACAGACGGATATAATAATAGCAAAGTGGAAGAATGGGTGACGTCAAATTTTCTCCTCATGATATCATGTTTCAACCATAAAATGCACTTCAATTATTTCTCTTTTAGATAAAATATATATAAATTTTTTAATGCAAATTAAAACATTAAATCTTTTACTTGATTCCGTGTTTTCACCGGATACAATACTTGAACTTGTTTTCATAGGATTAATTAATCAGATTAAATTTTAAATTAAAATATTATTATTATTTTTTTATTAATTTAAAAGCTGCAAATAAGACAATGAAGTTCAGAGGTTGGTGACCCCTGCCGGTCAGTGGAGTTGGTGAACGAAGAAAGTAACTTCATTTATTATTAATAAATTAAATAAATAAATAAATAAAAGAAAATTCTCATTGAAAAGTATAATAATGTCTAGAACGTTTGGTTAAGGAGGGCTTTTTCGGAATTTAACGCTATGGTGTCAAAACTCTCAGTCTCAACCCCCAACTATTACATCAAAAAATTTGACCCAAGAAAGACTTGAAGAACAAAGAAAGAGACTCAACCTACAAGTTTTTATGTGAATGAGAACTTATTTCAAATTTATATAAAAATAATATATATAATTAAAATAAATCAATACGGACCGTTTTGAAGGTAATGAAAATGAAAATGCTTTGGGCCTTCTCTCAGTTTCGGACATCTATATTCCATGGCTGTGGCTGATGAAGAAAAAGGAAATTAATCAATGAAAAAAACATGTATTAGATATTAGACAGAGGGTGAGCAAAAACCCCGCCATCCCATAAATCTAGCCTATTCACTTGTTGTATTCACAATCCTCAACGAACCTCTGTCAATAGATTCAAATATTTTTCAGCAAATTAAAAACGAATTCAAGCATCAATAGAACATGATCAAGCTACATCTCTATAAAATATATATTCAAATCACACAATTTTTAAACATCTTCAATTATGTACAAAGACTCATGATATACCAAACCTGTGTCAAGTTCAAACAATAGGCTTTCTTCGATCATTTGAACGAAACATCATGTGAGACGTTTTAGTTGACTTGAGCCTAAAAGCAAGGGCAACTCTTTCACGCTCGATACCAGCGGTTCGTGGTACTGGGACCAGACACAAGCTAAGATGATGATGTGCATTGTAACCATATATCAAATTTCCTACAACTTAAAGTAGCAAATTGTTTTTGAAGGACATATGAACATCAGGTTACCTGTTATCCATAAAGAGCAGGTGCCCTCACCATGTTCGGCAACCTGATCAAGATGTACAAGTACTAAATTACATTACCGAGCAAAGAATGGACTCTTCCTATATTAAGTACTGAAGTTGCAGATTGAATAAATACTTCTGCAATTTCCACCATAATTAAAAAAATAAAATAAAAAGGGTCTTTAATGAAGCTTATTCAATATTAAGTTGAGTCCAGTATATAACATATATGATTTAGTAGTGGACTTGCCGTGTGATGCAATTTTGTGGCAGAAACTAGCATGCTCAAGAAATTGAAACGCGATACATGGAGGCATGACATGCTTAAGCTTAAGTTTTAGCTTATATTATATGATACACATATATACTTGAGTCAAAACTCGAAAATAAAAATAGTAGAAACCTATCAAACCTCAGTTCTCCAGGGGTGGAAACCTTTCTCTCCTCTTTTGAGATTAGTTACTTAGTTTCTTCATTGCGAGTTCAACCTGATACTGATAAATTTAGGGATTCATCGAAGAAAAACCTGTGATGAAGATATAGATGTTAGTGACGACACTTTGTCTGATCCACATTCACAATTACCTCAGGAGAGTATAACAGTTGATCCTAAATATAAAGTGCAATGAAATATATTTAAATAAATAAATGATAATCAGAGGAATAATTGAAAGATCTTGAGTATGGCTGGAAATTGCAAAAAGCATCAGCATGAGTAATATGGCAGAGATCCTCAAATCTTGGATCTCTGCTTTCTCAAATAAGAAAAAAGAAAAAAAAAAGCAAATAAATAAACGAAAGTACTTTGTTAAGACTCGTCTTTACTATTTAGGCAGAACATGAATGATCGACAAAAAACAAGTAAATTCCTTGTTCTGCTTAAATACATTCTTCCTGCACAGTGATTGAAAATTCACATAAGATCAATGTCTAGTATCAAAATTTCTGTTAAGTTCAGTGAATATTTTCAATGTTTTTTTTAATTCAAAGTTAATAAAAAAAAATAGTGATTGCATTATTCTAAATGCACACCTTCACCGTTGGAGGTTTCAAATGAGTTGCAAAAGCTTGGTGAAAAAACCATGTGGGCCTCCCCCTTGGAAAGATTACCAATAATCCCCACAGGAGCAAGAACCATCCCTAAAATGATGGAATCTATTTATGTCTCTTATAATAATCTCCCTCGATTCAATTTTACAGATGAACTTGAAAGCAGTGTGGCAATCCACACAGACTCGCAAATTCTTCTTCACTCTTATAGGAGATCCCGAGGGTGTTGCTATCAACCCAAAAGCCACTGCAAGTTTCTCACTATGGAGCAATAGAAGTTGTTCCTTTTCACTTTGTTCCACGTCATGGAGATCAGTGTCTATCATGGGAACATAGCCACCTTTTTTTAGCCTCTCACTTAGTTCATCCAGTTTTGCATATATCTCGGAACATCTAGAGTGGCTTCTATCTCCTACTATAAAGGTATACACCTTGTCTTTTACTTCCATCCAACTCATCCCTGGCTCCTTCTTCACCTTGCTGTCTTTCATAAGTCTTCTAACTTTGGCAACATTTTCCCACATTCCAACTGATGCATAAATGTTAGCAAGAAGAACATGGGTACCGGATTTTCCTGGCTCAAGAGCTAAAAGCTTTTCGGCAGCAAGTCTACCAAGCTCGATACTTCTATGAATTCTTGAAGCACCAAGAAGTGCACCCCAAACAGCAGCATTGGCTTCGAAAGGCATGCTACTTATGAGCTGCATCGCTTCATTTAATTTTCCAGCACGGCCAAGAAGATCAATCATGCAAGCATAATGTTCCTGTGTAGGTGAAATTCCATACAATACTTCCATTGATTCAAAGTATCTCCTGGCTTCGGTCAACAAACCGGCATGATTGCATGCACATAGAACACTGACTAATGTTATGTGATTAGGTAGAATACCATCCTCAAGCATATGATGGAAATATCGGAGGGCTTCTTTGCCATGGCCATGTTGAGCAAGACCTCCAATCATGGCAGACCATGAGACTATTCCTCTCTTAGGTATCTCTACGAAAACACAACCAGCATCACCTATGCTTCCAGATTTTGCATACATATTGACAAGAGAATTCCCAGCAAAAATATCTGAAAGAAGTCCTAATTTAAGTACATGAACGTGTATTTGTTTTCCCTGTTCATATGCCGACAAATTTGCACAAGCATTCAAAAGAGAACTGCAAGCAAATGCATCAGCCTTGATATCTCTATCCAACATCCGCAAATATAGCTTCAGAGCTTCCTCACCTTGTCCACACTGAGAATAAGCAGTAATCATAGACGTGAAAGCTACTAAATCTCCAACTCCACATTCTTCGAATATTTTTTCTGCAGCTTCTATATATAAACTTTTACCATATGCATCAAGTAGGCTATTCGCTACATAAATATCGGATTGCAATCCTGATTTCACAGAAAGGGCATGGACTTGTTCGGAAACATTGCTAGCCTGCAAGGCTGCTATGGATTTAAGGACTGTTGATAAAGTAGTATGATTAAACTCTATCCCCATCTTATACATCTCTTCAAAGAAGGATAAGGCTTTGATGTCTTCCCCCTTGTTTGAATGTCCAGACATAACAGCATTTAGTGCAACTGAGTCCTTTGTTGGCATTGAATTATAAACCATCCTCGCATTACTCATCCTATCACATTTTGAATACAAATCTATCAGTCCAACACCCAGAAACGAATCAAGCTCTACATCCTTTTTTATCAAAGTAGCGTGTAATTGTCTACCCAATTCAATGAGTCCTATTCCAGCACAAGCTGTTATAACACTTGATAAAGTAAACTTATTTGGAGTGACTTTCGAACTTCCCATTTGCACAAATAACTTTACAGCCAAATTATGATACTCGTGAAGAACACAACCAGCAATAACAGAATTCCATGAAACAATATCACGTTTTGAAATTTCCTTAAAAGCAGAAATTGCATCTTGAAGATATCCTACTTTTGCATACATGTCAACAAGTGCATTTGCTGAGAATGGATCACTGTCATACCCGAGCTTCACCAGATGACCGTGAAACTTCTTCCCACAACTTCCATCTTTCAAATTTGCGCAAGCATTTAAGAGACTAGACAAACTAAACTCATTGGGTCTAATTCCACTGGAAACCATTTCTTGAAACAAATCAACTGCTTCTTGAGAAAAATCTCTTTGAACATAGCAAGAAAACAGTGCATTCCATGAAACAACATTTCTGTCGGGAATCAGATTAAACAGCCTATTTGAACCACCAAACTCCCCACATTTTGCATACAATACAACTAAAGTATTTGCAACATATACATCAGACTCAAATCCTGTAACCAAGGCAAGCCCATGGATCTGTTTTCCTAGTTCTAGATCCATAGTCATCGTGCAAGCCTTAAGAACACTTGAAAGAGTGAATTCATTGCACTCAATTCCTAATAAATGCATCTCATAAAATGTTGAAAGGGCTTCCTTTCCGAGCCCATTTTGGACATACCCAGATATCAAAGTAGACCAAGAAACTAAATCTGGTTCAGAAGTTCCCTGTACCATTTTACGAGCATATCCCAAAAACTGACACTTTGAGTACAAATTAATAACATGATTCCGAAGGCCTGCATGTTCAGATAATCCAAACCTGATTACATGAGCATGAATTTCCATGCCATATATTACGTTCTTGGATAAGATGCATTGTGATAAGAGCTTGGAGTAGGAAATAGATGAGAAAGAGAATCCCTTTCGAGGTAAGCTTAGAACAGCAGTGGTTTTGGGATCTTCAATAATCTCAGCAGAGTTTTGAGCAGATATGGCAGAACAAATAAAATGGGTCGTGAAAATGAAGGATTTTGAAGGCAAGCAAAGAGGTTGGTAAAGAAAATTTTGGAGGGCATTTCGACCACCTTTGAGATTTTTAACCCACATCTGTATGACAAGCATAACTGTTCTGCACCCTGAAAAGTTTGAATAGCTTCTGTAAGGGATAAATAATAAACCATAATATTTTTAATTCGTAAACTGATGACCTATATAACACAAAGGTGGTATAGTTACTGTGAAGTTGATAAAACCTTGAACTTAGTTAATATTTACTTAGTGTAGGAAAATGCAATGACATTCATATTGTTCAGATGCTGAACTTGTATAAAAAAGTTCCATTGTGCATTTTTAATCAAATGGTCGAAGCAAAATGAAGGTTAAACATAGAAATATCCGACACCATTGTCTCCTTCAAATCACCAACATTCACAACTCAAAAGTCTTATACAAATCAAATCGCTTGTCTGCTTAAACTACCTATTAGTCTTTACGACAATATTTTTTTCCCTCAAACTAGGATATAGGCATTATTATAATAAAAACCCTCAAATCATAAACCTAAGCTCTCATACAATCTCTAACAGGTTTCCAAACTGCAATTGCCTCTGCCAAACCAGGTCCCAATTCAATGAGTTCTACTCTCGCAGTCAAAATGTCGAACAGTTGGTGTGCATGTTAACTACCTGATAATTTGTTCATCCTTACAGGCTTTCGATGGGATTATACACAAGTTACCCCTTACCAAACATCTAAATATAAACACATATACGAATGTATACACACACACACACACCTCTTCAAACCATTTGACTCTACAGCAGTAAAGAAAAGACTGAGCACAAAACTTAACTGACCGAGACAAAAGGCACAGAGAAGAAAAAATGCAAAATTGAAAGCAGACGAAAAGAACTTCATTAATTAATGCACTAACCACATCGAATTCCCTCTTCTTTCTATGCACTAACCACATCGAGTTCACTGGGTTTAGGACACCATGAAAACGAAAGGAAAAAGGTGGGTGCTACTTGTGAGTTGGGCTTAGTTGGTGTAAAAGGAGACCAGCGTTATACAAGCAATATGGGCCGTCTCACACACAAACGAGAAATCCTTTTGGGCTTCTCTTACTTTCGGACATCTATAGCCCATGGCTGATGGAATGGAATAGGAAGAAAAAGGAAATTAATCATATGAAAAAAAATTAAAAAAAAAAAAAACATATGTTAAAAATTATTTAGGGCTGTGCAAAAACTCAATTATCTGATAAATTAAATTGAAACTCAGACCGAGCACTTTGTCTTTCTAACCGGTGACACTTTCTTTCTCTTTCTCTTTGTCCTTCTAACCGTTCAGCTAATTCTTCGATTTATTGGATTTTTATAACCTTAGAGCTATAATTCGAGAATAATTTAAAATAAAAAAATAATTTATAGCATTTACATCATTTTTCTTATTAATAGGAAAACATACCCTCATAATGGATTGAGCTAAGCACGCTAGACTCGTACCGTCCAGGCTAGCATGTTAGAAATCAAGGCACGATACGACCATTATGCCTATGTCCATGCTGGCCGACCCATATAATGAGCTCTTTTCTTATCTTATCAAACTTAAGTCCAAAGAAATCACAAAACTAGGGCAGGCATAGTATTTTGTAATGTGGGTAAAGGGCGAAATTCAATGTTTGAGAGAAGTCATAAGTTGCTGGCTCCGGCCCCAAATGTTGCAAATGTCGTGTGATTTCTAAATCATACCCCGTCTCATTTGTCTAATGGAATTGATTGGCATGTGACAATGTGAGCACTGGTTTATTAGGCTTCACACATAAAAGGAAGAACCAGAACAAATCCCATCTGATTCTCTTGCTTTTGTTCCACATACTTTATGAACCATCATCTTCTATGTTTTCAATCCACTTCTACCAGTTTCAACATTTGGTCATTCATGGGCCCCATCGTGTTCCATGATTACCCAATTAAATATTGAAAAATTGGGGGAAAAAAAAAAAGGAACAAGAAAAATCTTACTACATTAAAACATACGTACAGATTTACAACGCTACCATGTCTTCACCTTATGCTCTATGTCTTCCCCTTATGCTCTAATTTTGATACTCATCAATTCCTAAATTTCTTCCCTTTCTTGTAAGTGACAGTTATAACAATAAAAAAGGAAAAATAAAAACATAATCCGGTGAAGTGGGAAAAAAAAAAAAATTAACAATCAAAACGGTACAACGACGTCACTGCAAGCAAAATCATCAGAGTTTTGGATCGAATCTCCAGGCCATGAATCACGAAGAAGCTTCAGTAACATCTGAGCCTTCCGCTTAGCTCGATCTGTACGATCGCTTTGCACCAGCAAAAGTAACTGGTTCAGTATCCCCGCCGCAACTGCATCTCTTTGGCTCTGCTCCGACGAGGAGCAGAGCGAAAGAAGAGCTCCCGCGGCGTACTCTGTTGCACGCTCAGATATCTTCAGAATTACTCTCACCAGCAGAGGGACGGTGAGTGCGTGACCTGAAAACGCGGCGCATCCTTCTGGAATCCGGCAGAGCAGCTCAATCGTCGCCAGAGCTCGCTCTGAGTCACATTTATCAAAACTGGCCAGTCGACCGATGAGAGTCTCCGCCGCTCCGGCTGCAACGGCTTTGTGCCTGCTCTGTTTCACGAGGCACAGTGCGAACAACGCCTTGATTCCAACCTTGAGAGCGCGCGTATAACCAATAGGATGATTTCTCAGAATCTCGATGACTCCTTCGAATATTTCGTCGACATTGTTGATTTCGACTCGGAGCTCCGGAGACCGAGTTCCGGAGACGACAATTTCAATCAGCGCGGCGGAGTTTACTCGTACTTCTATCGAAGAATGGTATAGCAGATCTGAAAGATAGCTAATTCTGCGAGGATCTGATGCCACGGAAGCACACTCCGACTCAGTGAGCTGGAACATTACCAGAAGTGCGAGCGACTCGTGACTCAACTCGGATGGATCGAATTCTGAATTGGAGAAGACGACGTCAATCAGCACCTCCCTCGCGTTGTGCGAGGTAATCAGAGAACGATTCTTGTCTGAGTCACGAGCGAGTCCTCTGAGTCGACGCAGAGCAACGAGACGTGAATGAACCGGATACGACTCGGATGAGACTTGGTGCAATAAAGAACGAATCAAGGCGGGGTCAGCCGGCTGTTTCGGAGTCGGAATACGCTCGATACCCAAAGAGCGGTTAGCGACGCACCACTCCTGGATTAACCGGCGGAGGGTGTGGTTAGGGATGAGAGAGAAATCAGTGAGGGGAAGGCGAGTGACCGGGCAGGTGGTATTACCGGTGGCAACCCAGGACTCGATGCTGGAGCGGTCGTAGGTCTGACCGGTGCTGACGGTTACAGGATCACGCATGAGCTCGAGAGAGATCGGACACCTGAAAAGGTATGGAATCTGTACTCCCAAATCCAACGGTTCTAAACTCCCACGCATTCTCTCTTTTTTCTCAAGTTCTCTATCTCTGTTCTAACAGAATCAGGCAAAGACTACGAGCGTGAGAGAGTAAAAGAAAGACAATGGCAGCGAGCAAAACTGTGTAGCTCTCTGCAAATTCTCCCTTTTTTAAGATAATAAGTAAAGTGGGACAGAAAGATGTACCCAATCGCTAGTTAGCTACAGATAAGTGGTTCGCTCTGGCTGCCTCTGCCCCTTGTCTGACTTAAAAGGGCACACGTGTGGTGGAGGTGGAATACCATATTTATTAATTTATTTAATTAATTAATTTATTTATTTATTTAATTTATGTTTTTTTAGGAAATTCCCTCCAAATGTGGCGGTGCTTATGTTATGGGTGCGTGGTGTGATGCTTAGAATACATAGACAAAAATAAACTTGGTTAGTAGGCTGGTGAGTGCTGTGGTCAAATAAGACGTGCTATTTTGCTTGCTTGGGGTCGGTGACTACCACCATTTTTGTCCAACTCTTTTAACTCTATATCAACTCTCACTCCTGTTCACATCAAAATGTTTTATTTATAAAAATTCCAAATATATATATATGTAAATGATTTTATGGTTTGATATTATATATTTTTATATGATCATAGTATATATTATACATCATAGTATTTATATATAAAAATCCTTAGAAGCCTTGATTTTTACATAAGCTTTATTATTTAATCAAGTTGTGTATTGATTAGCATTAATATCTTAGTTTGGAAGACAAATGATGGTTATTAGTGACATGACATGACATGAGCATTATTTTCATTATTTTGTCTAAGCGTAGCGTGTTATATCTCTTAATTTATGAGGCTAAGATTGTTAACTTATTATCTCAATTCTCAACCCAATAATACCTTACGACCAATAATCAAAAGGTGCCATGGCTGAGAGGAAAGCTGTCGTTTTAAATTGTGGTGTAATAAATTTTAAGTTGTCGGCTTCTAGATAGCCTGAGGTGCAATAGTGGACGATCAATGGTCAAAGAGTGAACAGAGATCAATGAAGAATGTGCGGGTCCAAGTTGCCCCTCCACTTTTTTTTTTTTTTTTTTTTCTTTTCCCTTTTTTTTTTCTTTTCTTTTCTTTAAAACTTTATTTCCATTAAAAAAATTACATTCTTAATTATTTATAAAAAAAAAAAAAAAAAAACTATTACTCTGCCTAATATCTCTCCACCTCCTTATTCGGCCAAAATCTGGACGATAGCGTCGACTGCGTAGTTACTGGGTATCATACTTCTGGATGGGTCCCACATAAACTGGACGGTGCTGATTAAACAGTTCCAACTTTTATTTTGATCGGGCATAAAAATCACAAGTACAACTTATTCTTCTGTTTCTGATCGCATATGAACAAAATAATCCTACTTTTGAAAAACTGTTATATAAACGTGCATATATATATATATATATATATATATATATATTTTCTATTTTTTCTCATTATAAATGAATAAAACACATATGATATTTAATTAATATAAATTTTTAAATTATTAAGAGCCACGCACGCTTTCGCTTTGGAGGTGAGAACAGTACGGCACAAGGTAATCCAGTTGTCCCCGGTCAACCTGGCACAGGGAAGTGGCAGCACTTGGGTTATACGTACAGCAGCCAGCTAAGTTTTCCTCTTTGCCTTCACACACATCGACAGTGTAGTATTTGTCGTATTGATCGTCTCGACTCAGTGACTGGGGTTTTTGGATGTGTTTACTGTCCCGACACCAGGTTGTATGTCGGTCAACGAAAACACAAAGAACGATATTCTCAAACTCTCAACCTTCCCCATTTCCAATCCGCCTGAACCTGGTTTACAAAATCACCCGTCCGTTCGGGAGACTGAAGATAACATACGGAAATCTGGAAATCGATATATTTTATATTATTTTATTACAACATTAATTAGTTCGAAAGAAACATCACATGTTACCAACCATTCAATCCGTCGGATAATGTCGTTTTGTGCAAGAAAGAAGAGAAGTTGAGTTGAATCTAGGTGATTCATTGTAAAAATTAGTAACGTTACTTATAAATGGTGTTATTATTATATAGCTCAGAGGAGTTATAAATTAGTGTTTATTGTTAGTCTAATAATTAGAGCACATTTAAAGTGATTGATGAGAGAATCTATGCCTCAATCACGGACGAAAATGTTGCTCTTCATTCACGTGTGAAAACGCCTTCAAACATATGTTATCTTCACATTGTAAAAAAGTTCTTTACTTTCTTTATTTACGATCGGTATTTTTTTTTTATTAAAAGTAGTTGATTTTTTTAAAATTAAAAGAAATATATAGAAAGAAGAATCTTTAAAAGAACATTACATGGTTGCGTTTGGGTGATACGTTCACTGTTTCTCCAGATTCCCCCCCCCCCCCCTAGTAATCACCTACTAAACGCATACCTTAATGTCTTAATGCAATTAATTAACATGTTCCTCCAATTAGAGACAAGCTTATGCTGTCGTATTATACCCAACTTCTTACATGTTTAATTAATTAATTAATCTGGAATTGTTAAATATAAAGAGGTTCAGGTTTCTTTTTTGAGCCACGAGCAGATCTTAAATCAATTGTCCAATGGGTCGGTAATTAAATCCGCTCAGGAGTGCTGATTCATGTTTGTGCTGTTGGGCCGGATCTTGTAAAAACTTAGGCCCAGTAATGCAGGGCTGTTTACCTTATAGTTTCGGCCCGAAATAAAATTACCAACCACACACAAGGGGGATAGATAGTGCAAGGGGAGGTAAGTCTAATATGAATTATCAATTTGTTAGACTTATAGCTCCCGTAAAATGCAAAGGGAGTTAAGTCTAATATGAGGATAGTGTATCTAGTTCCATCTGTGATGATTGTCACAAAAATTCTTACAGATAGGCTTAGTATTATTGTATTTATACGTACATTGATTTTCGACCAAATAGTTCCACTTATTAGCGATTCCTTCTCGGGTCTAGATGTGAAAACATCGTGATCAAAGATTATATATAGATAAATTTATAAAAATTAAACTCGACAAAAATTACTATTAACCTAAATATTAAATTTGATCTAATCTTTCCGATCGAATAGAGAAATGAAATAAATCATTACCGGAATAAGATAGAGATTTTATTAATACAAGTCCAGCTACATACTACAGTTCATCACATGTAATTAGTCTGCCTCGAACAAAATAGAATTGAGCCACCAATTTACTTGACTGCTTGCTCGACCTGCCTTACGATATCGGACCGCAATCTCCGGTACGTTTGTTTGCCTACACATTTAAATAGTTAATAACAACCAGAATCATTGACAAACCTTGCAAAAGTAATTAAAAACTTAATTACGTACCTTGCATAAGGCAACAGTGTCACACCCACAAATGGATCGACCATTCGCCATGTCTATAGCTCTCGCCACTTCTCCATTAACACTCCTCTGAAAAAGATTAACGAAAGCAATTACTAAGTTCCATGGCCAAACTAATTGTATTGTATGTAAAATTTGTTGTACAATATATATCATGTATGAAAGTACATATATGTACCTTGTAATAGTCAAGAACAATGAAATTAGGCCACCGGTTAGAAGCAACTTCAGAGCAGCTGATCATGTTGTTAATCAAGAACTCTGCATTATACTTGCATGCTTTACTTTTATCCGGGCTAGTTGGGAAATAGTTCATAAGAACGAGCGTTTTTGATCTATCATTCATCGGAGCAGATTGTGATCGGTTCAGACAGTGACTCGTTGCTCCCAAATCATTATCATCTGTAATTTATTTAATGAATCTCAATTCATGTTAAGTTTGAAACATAATTCATTATTATGTACACGTATATGCATACATTTATTAATTACGGGTTTTATCTAACAAATTACATACGTTGATTTTCGACCATATAGTTCCACTTATATGCAAAACCTTCGGAAGCTTCCTTATCCGGACTAGACGTGAAAACAAGTAAGCGTTTATTTCTCTTGATCATATAATCAATGACAGGCCAGTTTCCGCCATTTCTAGGCATCCGAGAAAGAGGGAACATGAATTTTCTAAGACCGGCCTCATCGAACACCTTAGTAAGTCCATTTGGAGACTTAACGTAATCTTCGATGAAAATGGTGACGACTTCTAATTGGTTCAATTCGAGGAATACTCTAACCTCGTTCAGAACATCCTTGGCAAGTTTCTAGAGATATCGTCATTAAAATTGTGTAATTAGTTAACGTACACAAGATTAATAAATAACTAAACATTAAGTGAGACAGCTAAAGCATACACTTACAGAAACAGTACGGCTGGAGCATTGGATGAAACATAACCAAATGTCGTCTTGGTAGTCATGCATGTCAAGCATCAGCCCCCTAACTCCATTCTACAAGTAATATGTAACATCATACATCATAAGTAGTAAGTTTTGATATGAAAAAGGGCAGAGAACATTAATTAACGTACTTTGAGCTGGTCGGTAATGCTGTCGTCCTGAGTTGTGCGAGAGAGGAGGGAAATTCTCCCGGACAGACTTGCGTAAGAACTGTGTGTCGTCAGCCAAGAGTATTTGTTGTAAGGCAGCTGCTTCACCTATTGATATGTATTGATCAAACATTTGACGAAATCAATGAGAAAGTTCAATCTCTTAAGTCTTAACTATAATTCATAACAGATGTAAAAGAAAACTGGGTGCTTGACCTGAAGATAGGGATGAACAGGGATAACTCGAGTACATCGTAGCAGTACATCTCGTTTCGGGATGCACATTCTACATTCCATACCCCATTCACAGTCGCTGTTTGTACGGCAAACTTCCCCTTCCTGCATTTTCCAAATGATATATTCATGTAGGCATACGTATAACATTATAGTGTGTATGAACTAAGTTAATGATAAGTAGGTACCTTAGAGGCAGAGGATAAGCCGTATAATAGAACACTAGTAGCGCTCAAGATCAGAGCCGCAAGAAGAACGGATTTCTACAACACATTAATAAAGAAGAAGAGGTCATCTAAAAATTTTGTATATTGATCAAGCAATCAAGCACAATTCTTGGTTAAAGAGAGAAAGAAATTGAAATATGCACGTGCCTCCATAGATTACGTTTCTGGGTTTGGAGAAGGAGAGCTGTATGCACGTGTTAACCGAAAAAAACTGATAATCTACAGGAAAAACAGGGTGGTAGATATATATATAATGGCTCCTCAAATGACTGTTTCAGATGGATCAGAAAGCAAATTCAAGCACCGCACTTTTATATATAATTAATTGTCTTGCAAACTATTGGACCAAAAAATGATACAGGGGGGGTGGAAGTGGGATAAGATGGATATGAAGATTTCTAACAGCTTGTCTTGTCAAAACAGACCAAATGATTTATCAGAAACCCAATAAGACATCGTTTACAAACAACATCCGTGTGAGTAAGACATGATCAGACAAAATCACTACAGCTTCCCTGCATAGGTTTTAGACAAATATGACTTCAAACTTCGAACAGGGATTGGTCTCTACGTGACTTCTAAGATCCTTGTCCCGTTTAAACTGGAAAGTATACAACGCTTGCCTCTGAGTCAACCCAACGGGATATCTTTTGTAGACTTTCAGCTTGTCCTCCCCTTTTATGCTTTCCTGTCTTTCCCCCTTCCAAATTGGAACATGTTTTAGAGAATCGAATTTCGCAAGCACGGCAGATTCTAATTCCTCCAAAGTCAAATTTCCAGACCTGCCCCACAACCAGAAGTACAAATTGTCATTCCACACAAACTTGAAAAAACCAGAGTTGAAAATTTGTTAGCGAGAGAGTTACCTTAAGAATACGGACTCTGTATCAAGCCTTCCTCTTTCTCTTACAGATAAATGACACACAGTTTCTGATCCTTTTCTGCACTTGCAAGGACGACTCTTGAAACCCGGACTCTTTTCTTCTTTCTCAAGTATTGTAGTCGCCAGGTGGATGCAAAGGCGGCATGAAGAGTGCACGGCCACCATATCTACGAGGGCCTTGAAAGAATCAGACGGTCCTTCATATTTCCACCTATAAATCAAAGGGCTCAATCAGCTTCTTCATAAAAAGAGAAAAAAGGGGAAAAAAAAAAAGTACTGTCATTTGTTTACATAAGCTTGAATTTTATTTACGTCAATGAAAGCAGCTGCAAGAGCAGTCTCTGTTTTGGGCTGAACAGGCGCCGTGATATCATACTCAGCCCACGAAAAATACCCGACAGGAACATCCGATGAGAGACTAGTAGTCATTACACTATTGTACCCCCTCCTACAGAACAAAACTTTAAACATATTAGATTTTTCATAAATAAGAAGTTTCTATCATTAAGGTGATGGCTTGGTTAAATAATATGAATTCGACAATGTATCTGGGTTATACCGTAAATACGAGAGATAATAGTATTTTGCATGATCTTGGCTGTGTTCGTCTGTCCAAGCATCCGAGAAGAGTGGTTTTATGTGTGTGGTCTCCTCATGCCACCATTTCTTCAAATTGAACGTGGATGGTTCTTTCAAAAGTCCGTCTGGTCAAGCTGCTTGTGGTGGGGTTATGCGAGATGCATCGGGTTCGGTGGTGGCTGCTTTCTCTCGTGCGTTAAACTACCACAATAGTTTCCAAGCTGAAGTTTAGGCGCGCTTTTCTATGGTATCCAGTATGTTCTTTTACATGCTCTTCTCCCTACGAAGATAGAATGCGACTCTAAGGCTTTGGTAATGGCTATCAAGAATAATCCATACTTGACTGGCCGGTTTCTATACAATGGAATTCTATTCAGATTTGGTTTTAATCCTTCCCCATCAGAGATTTCTCACATTTTTAGGAAAAGCAATAATGTAGCTGATGTGTTGGCTAATCTTATTTGTACTTCTAATTTTACCTTTAGAAATGAGATGAACCTCTCATTCGAAGTTAGACAAGGTCTTTTGAAAGATTGGTTGGATTTATCTCGATTAAGGATGTAAATCTTTCTCCTTCTAAAAAAAATAAAATAAATGCATAGCGAAAAAAAAACTCCCAACATCTTTTATATCAATAATCATATACACTTTGGCATATAGTAAATACTACATAAATTTGTTTACGACAAAAAAGGAAAAAAGTAAATACTAAAAAAAAAAATACAGGGGGCAGTGGTAATGTATAGACCATGGTAAGCTCCAGAACATCCACACATTTGGCATATAGCCATGTCCAGTTTTCTATATAGTCCAACTACATAATCATTGTCACATATTCTTCTCCCATATTTGGAATTCTTCTTCTTCCAGCTGAAAATCTGCGTATACATTTATACCCTTTTTCTGCAGCTCCTCCTCTCCTTAAGGTTATTGCACCCATATACTGTAAATTTAGAAAACCACATTTATCTGCTGACACCATGCTTCTTCAATTTTGTGCAAGTGGGAAAAAAATTGACAGCATTTTCTCCGGTCTTGAATTTCAATTCCGCAGCAATTTCAGCTCCCTCTTAAAAAATAATGCAGATCGGACTTTCGGGAGATAGAGCTCTCTGGGTGTTCTGACAGCAACTTGTAATGTTTCTTCTCTTCCATTTTGGAAGATCCATGATTTGCCGTCGGGGAAATTGTTTTGTGGAACTTCCCAACTGGTACAATCTAAAAGATAAATGATAGTAAGGAGTGGAAATAGTCAGATTTCCCAGCAGATAAAAGTAATCCTGATCAATTGACGCAAGCTTTTGACAATTCTTTACTTCACCTGATGATTGCTTGAAGAATCAGCAGCACTTTTCTTTAACCTTTTCGATGCGGATGTACCACGAGCCAACCCTCCCTCCTTGCAGTCCACAAAATTCTGGTCTGACACTTCTGGATAGAAACAACGTTGATTTTAGTACAAAGCAATCAAATATCATGGCATGAAACAGACAGTGCTGAACATTTTTTAGGACACATCACAAGGAAAATATTTCAAGTACACGTGGATTAATCATGGACCTGTTGTGCTCGTAAGAGAATCATTGTGGCACAAATGACATATTTGGAGATGCTCCGAACTTCCTTCTGATTCACAGGAGAAGATCAAATTTTCTACCAAGTTTCTACCATTTAGACAAGGTTGAGTGTCTTCTCTGAAATCAGGATTAGATGGAGTATGCCGTTTGCCAATAGATGTACAAGAATTTATGCTTGCACCCGCTGAAGTAACTGGAGAATCATTTGTGCTATCCATCAGATTCTTGTTTCTTCTTAACTGAAATAGGACGAGAGAAAAACATAAAGCCGGGAGAAAGAATACAAGGTCATTTGTCTCTCGCTCTCTCTTCTATCACACACAAAAAAAATTTATTTTTTCACCTTGTCAGAAGAAGTACAATAGTTTGTTGCCCTCCGAGATGACAATTCTTGCGAGAGCGAGCCACGTAAGCGTAAAGAACGGTGCAGCTGAGTGACAAAAGCTGCTTCTAAAGAATGAATATATGACCTATGCTTCTCATCTGTCCACTCCGTAAATTGCCCCTATTTCAAGTCTCCATGTAAGTATGAAATACTCTTCAGAAGAGAGCTATCAAGTAGCATGCTCAAAAAACAAATCACAAATTTCTTATCACTGCAATTAATTGTACATGGCGTTTGCATGTGTGAAACAATGTGAAATGGTTTTATCTTATAATGGGAAAAATCCAAAGATGAGATGTTAAGTGATTTTGCAAATCTCATCTTTGCTTAAATTGGAAATTTAAACAGAGTAATCTGAGCTGGTTAATTGTCTCTACTTTTGCTAGTCAACCGTCGCCTAAATTGAACGCATTCATGATAACTCACACAAGTCAAGATTGCGAAAAAAGAGTATTAATCGAACATGGGTAGTTACAGATTGAGCTCGACTAAACCAAACTTCAATCTCTGCATGATAAATTCAATTTCGTGAAAACAAAAATAATTAGAAAAAGAACATGTTGACTCATTCTTCAAAGAGCTAATTTTCACAAACAATTTTAATATAGTAATTTCTTTTTCTTCCTGCGTGTAGTGAAATATTTCCTCATAAAATGCACAAGAAAACACGAAATTTTTCAACAAACGAAAAGATGCTAGAAAAAAGAAATAGATTGGGAAAATCATGCTAATTACCGCTTCTACGTTCAGATAATGAGGAGGAGGAGGAGGAGGACGAAAATCGTCGAAACTATCAACGATCACAGAAGCTTCCGATTCCGAGCACGCCGGAGTCAAAACACTTCCGCAAGTCTCCTTTGCTTCGAGATCTGGCGACGGCGTCGTATCATTCCTACCAAAATTCTCGCCCATTGTTATCTTCGATCGGCCAGAACGATAACGATGCTGTGAACTTAGAAAATCCAGAAAAAATACACAGAAAAAATAAAGAAATTGAGGACTAAAAAAAGGGGGAGGGGGGGAATATGGAAGCGAAAATCGAGCACGAAAACCCTCTGGAAAAAGGTTCGTGTGTGGAAAGAAAATAGGAGGAGGAAGAGGAGGAGACGGTGAAGGTACTGGTGGTGCTCGCTGGGACCAATAATAGGCTCCACATGGGCGACGCTTTTTTACACGTGCCAACATACATCATCTTGTTGCCACGTCATCCGAACGATAATATCTTCCACCAATGTTCAGCCAGATATTTTGGGTCTAGACTCTTTTAGTACTTTGTGCGCGAGAGCGAGATGCCTGAAGGGAATATGCGATTAGGGCGAGTGAGTTCACGCGAATTGTCGTCGTCTTTGCGGAGTCATTGAACTGACGTGTCACTCACTTACGGTACAAATTCAATGGATTGAATCTAAAAAGTGAAGCCGCCATGCCATATGGGGCGGGCTATTAATTTTGGGCCTGCTCCAACGCATGTCCAATAATGGTATGATTTGGGCCGTTTCACTATGGGCCTATCACGAATCGCCGCTGTTGAGTGCTTGCAATAGAACCGAGAGAGTGGGGTAGATTGAAAACCACCGTATAAAAAGTGAGCTGCTTTTTTGTGGAAGAGGGACTATGTCAGATCTGTTTTTACTCTTTATTGCAGATCCCAAAAAATCTATTCGTATCATCATCATCTAATGAAAATTGGAAGCTTTATTATATAAATAATAATTAATAGAAATTAAATTTGAGTTGAATTGAAAATTTAAATTTCTTATATAATATGAAATTCAAATTCAAATTCAAATTCATTCGTAATTACCTTATATCACATTATATTTTATGACATTTATATATGAAAAAAATGTATAATATGAAAAACATATAGTATAGAAATCCTCATACTTCGAATCAGTATTATATTATCGCATGTGCAACCGTGAACATGAGTCATGACATTGTTTTGTGTTTTCATTTATTTATTTCTGTATTTTATAATATTTAGTTTCCCCAAATATTCCAATATTCACCTTTTTCAATATACGTGAAATCGTTATGATTTTATTAATTATAAATATTTTTTTTTTAAATTATTTTAAATTATAAATATTTTTTTGGAGGAATTGACGCTCACCACGTGGTTAAAGGGCCCCACCATCTTCTCTAACGCTTTAATCAAAATATGGGACAAATTGCTTATCCTCATATCGGTTCGTGTCGTCTTGTGGGGGACATTATCGTCTGTTAGCTAGTGTCGTCTGTACGATGATCTTCCTTTAGATCTCCACCGTCGAAATCCCACTCATTAAGATCGATTTTTTTAATTTTTTTTTTATATAATATCAATTTAAATGATTTAAAGATCCGGCCAAAATATCGGTTCCAGAGTGATCGACTTCTTTTTTTTTTTTTTTTTTTTTTTAAATAAAAGAAAAAGCAAATAAATGTAACGATAAAATTATTAATTAATATTAATTTCATAATTTTGATATTTATAATATTTTTAACAAAAATAAAAAATCAAAATTAAAATCAATTGATTAAACATAAAATAAGGAACATATGAATATAATATTTACTTCTTCTTGTTTCTCTTATACTTAATATCTTATACGTAAAATAAAAATAAAATATTTAATATTAATAAATCCATAAATTCTATCAAATAAAATAATGAATGAAAATTAATATACATTAATATAAATAAAAATATTAATTGAAATTCGATCAAAAAATAAGATAAAAATATCTTATTCTTAAAACGGAAAAATTATAGATAATAATTCAAATTTGGACCCAAAGAAATTGACTTATGGATAAGGATTTATACATTATGATTGAGTAAATCCCATTTCCCAGACAATACCTAAGCAAATCACTAATGAAATGGACAAAAATAGTCAACCAAAATGCGAAGTTTGACTTATGGTAGAAGAGACAAAGCCCATCTTCACACGTACCTTCCCCCCTGTCACTGTTCTCAACCACTAAACAAAATAATAATAATAATAATAAAAATCCTTGTCGGAAAGTTTAATCCAACAGCTGAAAACCACCCAGATTGCTCCATCTCATTGGCCAGAGGTCACCTAGAATGATAAGGCTCTCAACCATTGGTCCACTTTGCAAGATCATAACGCTCTATACTCTTCGCTACCGAATATTCTATTCGATAAAAAAGTGAAATTAATTAAATAACTAATAAAATAAATAAAGGGGAAAATAATTCTCCGCAAACTTAGCTGCAAGGCCTCTCCTTAAAACCCCATTTGAGTGGAGGCGGTACAAGACACTTGTCTCCTCTACCAGCTAAGAGAACCAAAAGAGCATCTCAGACACGGAAAGGAGAGAGAGAGAGAGAGAGAGAGAGAGATACTCTTGACAGTTAACAGTCACTCACTCTCATCAATTTCCTAAAAACTACCCAACTGAAAACTCAACGGAAAAAAAGGTAACTGCTTTATTCATTTCTGAAAGTTTTCATCAAAATTTTCTCACTGGGTCTTTAATGGGGGAGGGGAATTTAGAAGAAGCTAGTGAGGCAGCTAGTGATAGTAGTAGTAATAGTAGTAGTAATAGTAGTAGTGGTGCTTTTGCCTCTCTTTTCTCTCCTTTTTCTTTTGTTTGTTGGTTTTAAAAAATATTATCTTCGTGTTTCTTTTCTTCTATCTGGAAAAGCATGATTGGATGCCTATAATGGTGTCCACGTTATATATACTTCTTCTGATTCATATGTTTTAGTATTTAAAATGGGTGTTTTCAGTTTGAAGTCTTAATCAGATGTGTTTATATATATATATACACGCAATCAATCTGGAGTTGGTTTTAAGCTTTGAAAAGTTATTTTTGTGTTTTCATTGTTTTTTTTGGGGCCAAGTCTTGGATCTGAGCCTTGGAATAGGGATTGGTCATAAATGAACGAGTTGGAACAATTTGTTTGGTTTTGATTATCAGTCAGCCTCTAATTTCTCTTTACTGCATCGGATTCTGGTAAGGTGGGGTCTCTCATATTCAAACTACTAACCATCTTTTTTCATGCTTTGAATTGTGTTTAAATAAACTCTTGTTCGATTTGATTAGTGAGTAGTATATACACTCGACTAATTTTTTTCATCTGGGTTTATAATACTTTTTGTAAAGTTGTAATCTTTTCTTCAAAATGTTTGATTTTTGGTCTGATAGAAATCGTGTCTGAATTTTCTGCTCCATATCTTTGTGAAGTTTGGATTCAGATTCAAAGAAGAAGAAGGTATTCATTGTCTATGTATGTAAGTATCTAGAACAATGGGATCTTACATAAACTACAAGGCATTTGATCACGCACAACAAAACAATGGTGGAGACGGCAGTGGGGCCCCTAATCCCCTTGGCAACTTCACATTGACCCAGCAGCCGTCTGTATACTCGTTAACCTTCGACGAGTTTCAAAACACATTGTGCGGGTCTGGAAAGGATTTTGGATCCATGAACATGGATGAACTTCTTAGAAACATATGGACTGCAGAAGAGACTCAAGCCATGGCTACTACTACTACACCTTCAACCTCACTAGGCCCTGAAGCAATTTTCAACGGCTCCAATTTACAGAGACAAGGCTCTTTGACATTGCCTCGAACGCTTAGTCAGAAAACGGTAGATGAAGTATGGAGAGAATTGAGTAAAGAAAGTGGAGGTGATACAAATAAACCAAACAATGAGGAGAAAAGAAGTTTACCTCAAAAAGAACCAACTTTAGGAGAGATCACTCTAGAGGAGTTCTTGGCAAGAGCAGGAATTGTAAGAGAAGAAACCCAGCAAGCCGAAAGGCCAAATAATACCGGATTCTTCGGTGAATTAGTAAGAGAAAACAACACAAACAACACCACGAATTTGGCTTTTGGGTTCCAACAACGTAGCCAAAACGATGTAGCTTTGGATAACAACAAGATATCACTAAATGTAGGTGGCGTCCGGAGTTCCCTGCCTCAACAACTGCCTGCTCTGCCTCCAGCTCAGCTGCCACTCTTCCCGAAGCCTGCCACTGTGGCGTTTGCTCCTATGAAGAGTGGTTTAGCTCCAAGTGAAGGACTACCGCCTGGAGCAGTTGGGATGGTTGGTTTAAGCACGAATGGAGTAACTGTAGCAGCTAGGCCGGGGGTAAATCCAGTATCTTCTGGTTTAATTGCAAAGAGTAGCGTGGATGCCTCTTCTTTGTCACCTGTTCCGTATGTGTTTAGTAGGGGAAGAAGATGTGGGGCCGTTTTGGAGAAGGTTGTTGAAAGAAGGCAGAGGAGAATGATTAAGAACCGTGAGTCGGCTGCAAGATCACGAGCCCGCAAGCAGGTACTTGAGTGTTGCTGGTTTTGACAGGGTTCATCATTTCCTTATCAAGTGACTACTGTTTTCTTTTCCTTTGTAAAACTAATAATTATACAGGCCTATACATTGGAACTGGAGGAGGAAGTAGCAAAACTCAAAGAAATGAACCACGAATTACAGAAAAAACAGGTATGTATATAATTTATTTACGCACTCGATAAAAGATCTGTCATTTTCAGTTACATTTTGATTTTGTGGAACTTCATTCACTCTTCTCTCATTTTCGTAATGACTGTACTGCAGGAAGAAATCATGGAAATGCAGAAAAATCAGGTATAATATGATTGTTTGAACCATTTCATTCCTTTCAATTTTTCTGCATGTTTAAGCACCCTTCTCTTGCAGTAATCTGACCGGTAATCATGTGCCCAGTGATTAAACCATAACCATGTTTCTTCAATAAAAGATCTCAATTTTGATCACCCTTTTTCTTCTTTTGATCTGACAGCTCTTGGAGAAAATGAAATTTCAGTTGGGAGGTAAAAGACAATGCTTAAGAAGAACACTTACTGGGCCTTGGTAAGGACAAAAAGTGGTTGTGGAGTACAAACTATGCTGCTGTCATTAGAGTGTGCTCGAGACTTGTTTGCAATCTCATAGGTAGGAAAGTAGGTTTGTATATAAAAGGGAGCGCTGGGTTTATACAGTAAATGTTTGCTGCAGGGACAGTTTTTTATTCTGTACATTAAACTTTTGCACCCATGAGAAAATGTGATTGTAATATGGCTTGTCAGATGAGTTAGCAGCCATATACTCAATTATGTTGTACTGTTGTACTCTAGTTTTTACTGATATAAATGCTCTTTGATGTGCTTTCTCTGCATCCAGTTTATCGAGAAACAATATAGACAACATTCAGCTATGATTGCCCTATTACCATATCAGATATTGCAAAAATACACACCTAGCTTTCGATAAAATATCTCCAACCTCGTTTGCATTACATGTGTACGCATTTAGCGATCGGTCAATTGAGACAGCAGATTCTCAGATGTTATAACCTTGTCTCCAATTTGGATAAAATAGATTCTTAGATGTAGCCATTAGCCAGGAACCTGGTCAACATTTGCAGGGAAGTATGCCCCGACTCCCCGACTCCCCATGGCTTCAGGTGTGATTGGAAAATTCTTTGCTCTCAACATTTTGACACTTCTAGCCCATTAGCCACTCCTCGGATATTAAAAAACAAGACCCTCTGCAACACTTCTAGCCCTCCCATGATCAAAAAGCTTGCTCACAATAGCCAACGAAAAATATGTTACATTAGCTTGTCCCTAGCTCATTATCAATTTACCATCAATAATAACTTTGGCACTATTCACGACTTCATTTGTGAGCTCAGTTGCTACTGCTGATGGATGAGCCGTGTGGCTCTCTTCTCCTGTTAGTTGGCACAAGGTGCATAAGCATTTGCTGACCATGATGATCATCTATGAAGTCAGAAGATAGTAAAACAAACACCCTTGCTCGAATTTACCTTAAGCAGACCTTGTTTATGTAAAACTGCTAGTGAAGAGCAAACAGCTCTGTACATTCTACCGGAAGATTCTTGTTCTTTAAGCATCTTCTTTAAGAATCTCGATTTTTGTAGCCGCTCATCCCCTACGACCCCCCCCCCCCCCCCCTGTAACTTTTTTAGTACATAAAAACTTATTTTTTCTAAAAAAGCTACATAGAAGGAAAATATTTAGGCTGACTAACCAGAAGAATGATTAAATCGTATATAGACTCTGCGGCTTCACCAATGAACATGTCAGCAATTATTTTGGTGCTTCTAGAAGCTGAAATTTGCAGGGATTTTTCGACCGAAGCAATCACAACATCCACCTTAGCTCGCCGTAAGATATTCACAATGGGTACTAGATCTATTTCTTGAGATCCATTTGCAACAGGAATAAGAACCTGTGAAAATTAAAAAAGATATATTAATGACAAATAATTCCATAGAACTAGGCAATTACTCAGTTAAACTCAATTCGTATAAGTAACTTACACGAGGTGAGTGATTAACAGACCAGTCTACTATGTTAAGCTCTTCCTTTCTCGGAAAATCATCAGACGTAGGTAATAGCTGATATGAGAGAAACACAACAGTCATAGCTCAAGCTTAATTATTTTTAGCAATGATCGGACCAAAGTTAGGGAAGCAAACCTTACCAGCATTTCTTCAACTTCTTTGGAAATTGACCTGCCAACTAGCCGCTCGACTAAAGTTAGGGCAAATTCAAAACAATTCCAGGACCACGGCTTGTAGTAAGCTCTCCTGAAACTCGAATTTTTTATTTAACTTGGATTTAACGGCCCAGAATGTTGGAAGCTTGTCCATGAATGCAGGGTGACAAGTTGTCTTACATGATAAATTTAAACAACGATTAGTGACTAAATTACATGAACAGATTCAAGAACCCACCTGCTTTCTTTTCACTAGACCCCATGGCAGGAGGGTAACTGCAGGAGCAGTACATATAGCTCCATAAAGCCTATTTTCATCGGCTTGTTTGCTTGTAATTTTGCGAAGAATTTCACGGTCTCTTAACCAAACAGAGCCGGGCATTCTTCCCTTCATTACAAATGAAATATACGTATCAATTAATATGCTTAATATGCAGATAAACATGTTCATTTTAAGAAGATATACTAACCGGAAAAGCAACAAAATCGAAAATTTCATTGGAGCAGGAGGCAGCAATGGAGGTATCAGCAACCAATCTGACACCAACAGAGGCTTTTATTTCGAGCTCTGGCTCAACAAAAGCCACAGTCACATTGGCACCTGTTCGGCGAAGAACATCAACTATAATAACAGCTTCCATTTCTTCTGTACCAAATCCTATTGGAACCAGAACCTGTTCACACACACTAAATTCATGTCAGAAAGAGTATAAAAACCCAAAACCCAAGTAGAGATTTTAGGTGGAGAGGTGTGAAAATACCTTCTTGAGGACAGTGCTTGAGGAAACAGAGCAAGAATGGTACTAGTTAGAGGTGGAAGTGGCGTCATGGGTTTGGCGGGTTTCGAAGAGCGTTTTTTCGGAGTATCTGTTTTCATGCGATTCCCAGTGCTCATTGAAGCAAACAAGCAAGAGATACTAGTAGCTACAGAAGAAGGAGCCATTAAAGAGCGCTTTTGCGCAGGATTTGGTATAGAAAGTAGAGACGTCATTTCAACCCCTGCAAGGCTCCGTCTTCTCTTCCTTCGAATTGGCTCTTATCCAAGTTAACCCCTCAGAACGATGTCGTTTAATGCATATCCATGAGCAGAACGAAACGGATAGGAATTACAGGCAAGCTGCTTTTATTTGTTATTTTTGGTCACGTACTGACACTGTATAAAAGAGTAGATTTTCATCTAAGAGATAATTCAAAAAGATGCTTAGAGGATTGAGCAGAATGAAATCGAACGCTGTTCATCTTCTGCAGAAGAAGAGTTTCTCCCAAGGAGTCCTTTACGATGGATTTGATTGGAGCTCCGACTTCTTCATCACTAACTCTAGGGCCGTGGAAGGATTACTCTCCGATCTTCGTTCCTATGTCCACAAGGTTCTAGCCGCGAGGAGGAGCAGAAGCCGCGAGGAGAAATCGAAGCAGGAACAAACTCCTTCCTTCTTGAACGGTTCGATCGCTTACTGGACCCCGGCTCTTCCTTTCTCGAGCTCTCTCAGGTTTTCCAAATCCATTTTTCTATATTACCCGTAGAAACCCATATAAAACCAATTCGTTAAGCTTTGAACTAGTTTTATGAATGAAAGCATGAAGGCCATGAACTATATGAAGAATCCTTGCCCTCTTCCGGAATAATCTCCAGAATTGGCCCGGTCCATGGCCCGCTCTGTATGTTTATAGCTAATTACCCCACTGTCAAGGGAGGTACTTATTATCCTATAACTGTCAAAGAAACATCATAGAGCTCAAGAGAGAGCTTCTCAATGCAATTTACCCAGCATTTATCTGGTTGATAGTGGAGGTGCTTTTCTTCCTAAGCAAGCTGAGGTATTCCTTGATAAGGATAATTTCGGAAGAATTTTCTATAACCAAGCTATAATGTCTTCTCGAGGGATTCCCCAAATTGCCCTTGTGTTGGGTTCTTGCACGGCTGGAGGTGCTTGTATACCAGCCATGGCTGATGAGAGTGTTATGGTTAAAGGAAATGACATCATTTTTCTAGTTGGTCCCCGTCTTGTGAAGGTGTTAATTTCATGTAATTATTATTTATTTTCCAAATCATATGAATATACATGCTTGTGTTTTATCTAAAGGAGATGGTGAATTAGGCTGCTACAGCGTAGGTAGTTTCGGCTGAGGATTTAGGTGGTGCTAGCGTGCATTGCAAGAAATCTGGAGTTTTAGATTATTTTGCCAAGGTATTGTTTCAGAAAAAAGTCGGTTAGTATTCAGTTAGAGATTGCATGGATGATTTTTGCATCTTGTCTAGATGAATTGCATGGACTTGCACTGGGAAGGAACATTTTTAAGAACTTGCACATGGCTGGGAAAGAAGGGTTGATAAATGGATTGGAAAATGTAAGGCTTGAATTTAAAGAGCAATTGTACGATGCGAAAGAGCTTCGATCCATTGCACCAGTGGACCATAAGCAGTCGTTTGATATTCGGTCAGTCATTGCTCGGATTGTTGATGGGAGTGAATTTGATGAATTCAAGAAATTGTATGTAACTGTAAAGACATTCGATTAACTTTAAAAACTAATCTTTTTGTTTTTTCCTTCTTTCTTGGCCTTGATAATTGTTGGAATGGTATTGCATTTTTGTGCAGACTTTAGTAACTGGTTTTGCGATGATTTTCGGTCAGCCGTACGGATTCTTGGAAACAATGGAATTCTATTTAATGAATATGCTCTAAAAGGAGCGCATTTCATTGAACTATATACTCAAAGGAACATTCTTTTGGTCTTTCTTCAGAACATTACTGGATTCATGGTATGCAACCAATTTTCTGGTCTGAAAAAGTTAGCTTTTTACTCATCAATGTGACTTCCATTGATTGGGATGATAGGTTGGCTCCGAGATCTGAGGCAAATGGGATTGCAAAATCCAGGGCGAAAATGGTCTGGGCATTTCTTGCTCCAAGGTCAATATCGATATCTCTTGCCAGAGTAAAGTGCAATATTTCTGGTTAGCACAAGGACCGATTCATCAATTTTACCTGTTCCAATTGATGGGTACAGGTGCCGAAAGTAACTGTCATTGTTGGAGGAAGCGTTGGTGCTGGAAATTATGAGCCATGTGTGGTTGAGCTTATAGCCCTGACTTCATGTTCCTTTGCCCCAATGCCAAAATATCTGTCATGGGCGGGAGCCCAAGTCCCCGCTTCACTCAACATTTATTATTGTTATTATTTTATGGATATAAAATTTTTGACTTAATATGATTTGATCTGTGAAATTTTCAGGCAGCTGGTGTACTGACTCAAATAGAAAGGATCAACAAGAAGAAGCAAGGAATTGAGGTAAATGGTGTTCTTTTTTTGACATTTAATGAATTCGAAGTAAATGGTGGTGTAGTTTTAGGCATTGTAGAGCAAGGAGGAGGAGGAGAGGTTCAAGGCAAAGATCGTAGGAGGAGGAGAGGGAGGGGAGCTCTTACTATACTGCTAGGCTTTGGGATGATGGAGTCATTGACCCATGATACGAGAAAAGTGATCGGATTATGTCTCTCTGCTTCGATGGACCGGACAAGTGAAGCGACCAAGTATGGTGTGTTTAGGATGTAAATCATACAACTCTAACACATCCTTGTTGAAATGGCAACAGCCGGCTTGTTGTTTTAAGTTGGAGGTGTATGCTTCAAATGTTGTGTTCGGCCATAATTGGTTCTTGATGTAACTATGCATGCAAAAAGAAGAAAAGGGAAACACAATAAATTTTGGGAATGGAGCTGCTCTTCTTCCTATCCTCATCGGCTCATACCACCCTTTATCAATTTCAGCTTCTTCTATGTTTCATTAGTAGCCACTAGCAAGTCATCTCCAACATCCATTGCCAAGTTTGGTTCTTATTATTGCCGTACCATAACGAGTTAGTAATAATTTTAATTTAGGGGGAACCAAACGGCGCCCGTGGCCAAATGGATAAGGCGTCGGACTTCTTATTATGCGATCGTGCGTTCGAATCTCATTCGGCGATTGTGGGTCCCCTGTTTAATCAAATAGCGGAGCAGATCGTCTCCACCTATCCATCGCCCTCACCGAAACAAAAACGTGTCCCAAATAACTAACCTTTCACTTCCTCTCTCTCTCTCTCTCTCTCTCATCTGCTTCTATTTTCCTCGCACGTCTTTCAGATCTTTTCCCCCATCTTTTTCCTCCCCTCGGTTACCACGTAGCTCTGATTACCTCTCGTCTGCTATGGCTTCTTTGCATTCTCCATTTTCCACTTCAGTCTATCTATCACGTCCACACGCTCCTCCTAATTACCCTCTCACCCACCCTCTCTTCATCCCCTCTCCTCTCTCACTTCCTGCTTATCCACGCTCCCTGCTTAGGGCTCGAAACGCTCCTCATCCGCTCACTATTCGCTGTGTCCGCCAACATAAAGGTATTCCTTCTAGCTTTTCGTTCAATTAAGGATGATTATCAGAGGAAAAAGGTGAGATTAAGAAGTAATAGAGATTTCATTTTAGCTCTACTGTTTTTAAGATTCAATTCTTAGTCCCGTCGAAGTTGATGTTTCTTACCAACATTCAATACTAGGCACTACAGATCCATATAGACTGGCTTTATATATAACCATCAGGGAATGTGACTGAGAACGCCATTCTTCTGGAAGTTGCAATAGCATGGATCTGGAAATCTGTTAGTAATTAACACATAATTGTTAGGCTATGTCATATATGTAGTACTGATTTCAATATGTATCACAAATTGAAGAGCCATAATGATTTTTCTGATTTTTTATGAAATGAGTGTTCTAGCTCCAAATACATTGTTCACCTTCCTGAATTCTCATCTCTTTAACATCGGACATGTTTCCGAATTTTTTTCGTTTATAGCCATCGTTCTTTCTTGTCTGATCTTTTAGAGCGAATACAGAATACTGAATGGTCATCTTGAGCATTTTTCTGTTCTGTCTGTGCAGCTGCAGCAGTGACTAAGGAATCTTGGGACAAGATGATTCTGCAGAGTGAAACCCCTGTCCTTGTCGAATTTTATGCTAGTTGGTGTGGGCCATGCAGAATGGTGCACCGTGTGATCGATGAGATAGCCACAGAATATGCCGGGAGGCTCAAATGCTACGTGCTCAATACAGACGACGACTTGCAATTGGCCGAGGACTATGAAATCAAGGCTGTTCCAGTGGTTGTTTTGTTCAAGAACGGGAAGAAATGCGATTCTGTGGTCGGTACTATGCCCAGAGATTTCTATGTGGCTGCCATTGAAAGAGTCCTCGAGTAGTAATCAACCATTAATCTCGATTGCAGGATTAATGAGACAATTGTTTTGTTAAGAGGCTTTCAATTGGATTTTGGATTCGTAATCTGTAAATAATTGTGAATTTGTGCCTACAGGCCTACTTCTGCAGTTGGTGTAATCGTGTGTATATACTATACAGATCTTCATCCAGTTTCCTGTAATTCTTTTTCATGTATGCTGAAAGTTTTCCCCATCTTCATTCACTGTTTACATTCTTTTTTGAACTTCCCCTGTAAAGAGTGAAGAGAGAATTGAGCTTAATTCATGATAAACTGGGCCATATCTTCTGCTAACCATTCTGAAACTCTAAGGTGGCCCAGCTCTAATTTGTCCATCCTTGAATCCAGTTTTATGTAAATATGGATTGGGTTTTTCTCATCCGCTCTTATTGGGCTTAATATGACCCGTTCTCTAGTGAGAAGGTAGGCAGGCAGGCCCATATATAAGAGCAAAGATCCCTTCCTGTTGTCAGACCTCCCGTTCTTGACATTTCCTCCTTCTGTTTCTTTTCCGATATTCTCCAAATTTGCTAGAAGTCTTTCTTCTTCTTCGTTTCCACACTTCGATACTAATCCAATCTCTTAAGCATCTGAGAGTTTTTGTTCTCTGCGATCTCAATTTTGGGGGCGAACCTTCACCCCCATAGCCAGAGAAGCTGCAACTTCTCAGTCAGGTACTCTTTTCTCAGCTTTTGGTCCTAATTACTGGTTTTCTTCTTTCATTTTTCAGTGAATTAAGAATTTCCTAGCGGAAATTCTGATTGAGTGATGTGTTCGCGTTAACTGGTTTTTCGATTGCTTGCTGAGAAAGTCGCGCGAAAACCAGTTAATGAGTTAGAATTTATATAAACAGCTTAGAATCTTGCATAATTTATTAGGATTTGTGTTACTAAATTGCTTTATTTCTCTTATGATACTGAATTCGCATGTTACTGATGAATAGAGTTCCATATGTTTTGCACTATTACGATTCTAATCACTTTGATTTTTTTTTTCTTCTTTTTTTCCTTTTGGTCGTGAAACATGTCGCTTTTAGTATAATAATTGAACTGCATCTAGAATCTTCTGTTCTTATCCTGCAAGTTGATTTCTATGGTCTTGTTTGACATCATCCCCTTGAATTGGTCCTTTTTGCAGAAGCTTTTGACATCATCCCCTTGAATCGGTCCTTTTTGCAGAAGCTTGTGATTTATTAAAGACACAGTGATTGCCAGTATGAACACTTATTCATCACAAATAGTTTCTTCAGAACCCTCAGAACAAAGGACAGCACAAATAGCAGATTCAAACATGAATGGCTGTCAGAACTTCTCTAACCAGACATCCCGAGGCATGTCAGATGATCCAGTGGCCATTCTATGGGACATAGAGAACTGCCCTGTCCCAAGTGATGTCCGTCCTGAAGACGTAGCTGGTAATATCAGAATGGCTTTACGGGTCCATCCAATAATCAAAGGAACCGTGATGGTGTTTTCTGCATATGGAGATTTTAATGCCTTCCCTAGATGCCTCAGAGAAGGATGCCAAAGAACAGGCGTCCGCCTTATTGACGTCCCAAATGGTAGGAAAGACGCTGCTGACAAGGCTATCCTTGTAGATATGTTCCTTTTTGCCCTTGACAACCGCCCACCTTCTTCCATCATGCTTATCTCAGGAGATGTAGATTTTGCTCCTGCTCTTCATATTCTAGGTCAGAGGGGATATACTATAATCCTCGTTATCCCTTCCAGAGTAGGAGTTTCATCCGCTCTAAGCAATGCAGGTAAGTTTGTATGGGACTGGCCAAGTGTTGCTCGTGGAGAAGGTATTGCACCTGTTAACAATAAGGTCTTACTCCCTCTGCCTCATCCTAGAGGAAGAGCTGATATAACAGGACTTCTCACTGGATGCCATATCAATGAAAATCCCATCGGTCAAAATGAAGACGAGTCTATTGTCTATAGAGGGGTCTCACAGAGTTATTACAACTCTGTAGATTTCTCTTTAGTGTCTCAAACTGTAGCTGATTACAATAACAGCTCTTTAACTTTGCCATATGTAGCCGCCACAACATCAAGATGCCAAAGTCTACCATCTGGTTTAAACGAGGTTTCAGGCACTGATCAGAGTGAATCTACATGGTGGGTCCAACCTGGAGACTTGAATGGTCTAAAGGGTCAACTCATAAAGTTGCTAGAGATATTTGGAGGATGCTTACCTATTATCAGAGTTCCTCCTGAATACCAAAAACTTTTCGGTAGGCCTTTATATGTATCTGAATATGGAGCGCGCAAGCTAGTCAATCTTTTCAAGAAGATGAATGATTCATTGGCTGTGGAAGGCAGTGGGCAGAAGAAATTTGTCTACCTTAGAAACTGGAGAGCATCTCCTAGTGCCCCTCCTTTGATTTTGGCAAGGAGGGATAATAAGAAAGGGAGGGGGTCTATGGAGGAGAGTATGGAAAACATTGTGGGCCAACTTGGCTCATCTGATGAATGCTCGGATGAGGACAGAGTGTTGATGGAAGAAAGAGATGACAGAAAATGCGAAGGGCAGAGGATTAATAATCAAGGGATAGCTGGACAGTACTTAAGCAGAGAGGATCCGGGTTTGGATCAATTTAAACAAGAGTTGCAAGAGATTCTGGTGAGCTATTCTTGCAGGATTTTCTTGGCCTCGTTTCAGGCTATATATCTGCAGAGATATAAGAAGGCGCTGGATTATCGGAGACTTGGGGTGAATGAGCTAGAAGAGCTGTTTGAGAAAGTAAGTGATGTTGTTATGTTGCATGAAGACCCAGTGAGCAAGAGAAAGTATTTGGCTGCGATTGGTCTTGAAAAGGCATGTTAGATCGTTACCATTTTACTTGTATCTTTCAGAACAGTTGGGTTTAATGTATACCAAAGAGTTCTAAGCTCTCTCTCTCTCTCTTCCTAGTTCCTACGTTTTCATTCTCACTTTCCAGTACTAAAAGGAGAGGCTGAGAGCACTTATTTTTTCTTGCTTCTGCATCTCCTTCATGAATGTCAAGCTTTAATACCGTACATTCCCTGTAATGTAACGTTGCCAAGAATATGATCACATTTTGCTTACTTACTTTAGTTTGTTCCTTCTTTTATCCCCCCTTAATTTTGTATGTCTATGACTTGTATGTTCATTGTGTATCGAATGGTTGAGAATAATTTACGGAGGCAAGGCTTGTTTTCGACTAAATGAGCCGACCGTATGTAAAACCAATCAGCCTATATAGCCTCTTTTTACCTATTCGATATGCTGTTGGTAAACACGGTCAGCATGGGACTCTGGAGACACTGAATCCAGACTCTTTCGACTATTTGTGCAATCGGTTGAGGCATCAAGCTGGGCCAAGACCGTTCATTTTCATCTTAGATTCCTGTGACCTTACTTGGATTTGGCTCGAAAATGTGCTCCTTTTCATTTCATCAATGATACTAGCACGACCATGTTTCATCGTTTAAGTCAACGCTTTCCTCAAGTACAATAATAAAAAATGAATCTAGCCGAGCCTGACAAGCTGGATCTTGTCGAGAAACTCGTTCGTGTTTCTTGAGAATGTTGAATGCAATAACTTGGGATTTCGAATGAAAATGATACGTATGATTCTCAGCCTGACCCATATTTGAAACCACTACCCGTCTGAATTATAAACACACTCCAACACCCTTGCTTGAGACTTCCATTAATAACATTAGTTTTAGAAATTTTGATTGGGACACGTCAATTGGGCACGCATTCTCAAATAAAAAGTAATTAATAAAATCATGGAGAACACTATCCGGCGCCGTATGCTCCAAAAATCGCATATAAAGGTAGAGGATGTCAAAGATTTTCTCCTGGTTTACCTAATTTTGGTGATATCTTTATCCTGCATCCATATATATATTCATACAACCAAACCCTCTTACTTAATCTAACCCTAAGTATTTAACTCTATATTCAACCTTCAAAGTTTGATAATATTTTAGATTAGTTATGAATTTGATCTAAAAAAAGTAAATATGCTGAGTTTGTAAAGGTAATGGGAGGATTTCTTTAAGTATATTTTTTTAGAGTCGAGAAACTGTATTTCTCTCACTTATATATAATTTAATATAACCCGAGTATAAATATTTAATCTCATATTATAATAAACTTTTAAAATTAATTATGGATTTGGTTTTCTTTAAAAAAAAAAAAAACACGCATTTATATATATTCATTCTGGATAAGCGGAGGCAACATTATTTTCTGTTTGTTTCCTGGGATAATTCCATGAAGTCTTTGTTGATTTTGATTCCCTACCTTCAACTTTCTTTCTCCTTCTATTTATTTATTTATTTTTTCCTTTTTCCTCATGAGTACTTAAAACCCGGCCACTAATGACTAACCTATCTAGCTACAATTTTTGGCCTCTTTCGATACATCTTAGTTTGACTATCTTATGGTTAAAAATCATTACCGGATGGATCCCAGTGAGCAACTTTGCTATTGTTTATGTCTTGATTCCATATCAGAAGATATGGAAGAGATCTCGGCTATCCGAAACCGATACGTAGGAAACATAAACAGCAATCATTATCAAAGAAGTAGATATGATGTATACGTGGCTGAACATATGAAAATTAAGGTGGCTTTTTTACCCATAAAAAACAGCAGTGGTTTAGTATAAGAAACAATGAACATAATAAGATGATAAAAATTAAAAACATGTCTCCTCCAACTAGGTAAGATGATCGATAGGTTATAATCATTATACGTAATCCAACATATTGTACGTGATTAATGAATAATTACTTTAATAAGGTGATAGACATTAAGATTTAGTGCGTAAGTGGATAAAATAGCTGTTTTTATCACTTTACAAGATACGTTTCATGAAAGCGATATTAACTTTCTATAGAGCTAGTTAGTGATCATCAATATGGGTTTAGTTTGTGCAGAATCTGTATACATTGCATGCGTGTAGTAGTGATTTTTATTGCATATCCTGACATGGATTATGATCATCATGAGTAGTAGACTAAGCCATGCAGATGCAAAAAAAAAAAAAAAAAAAAAAAAAACACGATACTGTGAAATTTGTTAGAGTAAATCTAATTTCCTTTTAAGAATCGTCAATTAGATCAATATAAATCAGTGATTTATATAATTAATTTAAAAATAATATATAATTTATTTTTATTGAACCGAATCACAAGTTTTAAATAGATCAACTCTATCTAAAAATTTATAAATAATAGAAGGAGAAAGGGATGGGAGAAGCGGGTGATGAGTGCCGTACTAAAATGGCATTTGATCTCTTTGGTGATGTAGTGAATTAGATTCATATCCTTTTACCTCTTTTTTGAGCTTCTCTCCTACTTCTAGCTAGGTAGCTTGATATGTAGCAACTAGCAACTAGCAACTAGGAATTCCACGTACAAGATACGTCCGAATGTTACTGTGGTATATACCTCGATCTCATCATTTGTGCCATGAAAAGTGAGAAAAAAAAAAGGTAAAGAAAGAAAGAGATGTGATCTGTTACAAATCTTGCTAAGTGTATCCAGTGTTGGATTATGGTGATTGCCTCTATATATCTTTCTTCCAATGTATGTATTTTATCCATATATGATTGCTGCCCGAATATTCTAATTACTCCTTACTATTATTATTAAAAAGAAAATTTCTAATAAATGAAAAATTCATTTTTTGTCAACTAATCATATGATATACTCCTTTCAAGTATTTCACAGCTTATATTAAGATCTATTTATGAAATCGGATATCTTCGTGACTTAAATATGTGGGTCAAAGATTTGCCTTAAAATCTATATGTTAAGAAGAAGAATGCTCAAAGTAAAGGTTTTTAGAAAAAAAAAAAAACTTTAAATTAATTATATATAAATTTAATATAATAATATAAACATAATTAATTATAAATATAATTCACATCAAAATTTATATGATAGTTTTAATTCATTTAGAAAAATAATAATAATAATAATAATAATAATAAGATGAAAACACGAAAGTGCATACGCAACTTTGTTGACCGAAAAAGAACAGAAATGCTTCTTCGTTGACTGCGTAGGAATTGTTCTCGCAGAAAATAAAATAAAGAAGGGACCTATACTTGCCCACCAAAAAATCGAAGAATCTGGTCCCCTACAGGTCCCATACGTGGAATATCGCAATCGGGAGGTTTAGAGAGATGGGGGAGCAAATTCAATTTTATTATTTTTGTATGTTATTATATATAAAATTTAATTATTTTTATAGATTTAATTATTAAAATATATGATATGTTAAAATTATTTATATTAATATAAATAATTAATTTATAAATTAATATTTTTTATACTATACGTTAAAATTATTTTTAAATAGAGTTTTTTTATTTTTCTTTAATCGAGTTTAATTTCTTCTTGTACATACTGAGCTCATTTCTCATACTGAGATCTTTTACTTTTCCTATACTGAATTTAATTTCTCTCTTCCTATACTGAGCTACATTTCCAGACTGAGTTTTTCATCTTCCTTCCCAGATCGAGTTTTTTATTTTCCTTCCCAGAGAATTTTTTTCGTACTTTCCAGATTGAGATATAATATAATATAATGTTTATGGGTTCTCAGTCCAGACCGAGTTCTCTAGAAAAGATTGAAAGATGATCGAATTATCGGTCTGTAATCTCAGACTGAGATCACATGTGAATATGGACCAAGATCACATTTGATACCTTTCAACCTTTCATGTGAGATGTCGGTATGTAACTTTAAAATATCCTTCGACCCTTCGAATGGACTTGAATTATGTGAGACGTCGGTCTGAGATGCCCTTCGACCCTTCGACCTTTCGACTTTAATTTGTGTGAGATGCCCTTCGACTCTTCACCCCTTCTACTTTTTTACTCTAATTTATGTGAGATGCCTTTCGAACCGTCGACCACAGACCGAGATCTCACATGTCAGTCTGTAGACCGAGATTACATGTTGGTCTGTATATTCTACATGTAACTCTAAGATGCCTTTCGACTTTTCGAAGAAACTCGAATTATGTGAGATGTCATTCTACTCTTCAACTTTCGAAAGGACTCAAATTGTGTGAGATTCTGTTTGAGATGCCCTTTAGGAACTCGAGAACTCAGTTCAAGATAGACCGACATATTCAGAATTTAAGATTTTTTATCCTTATAAATTAATCATATTTCAATCGACTTATATTTTTATATATTTTTTTTCCTATAATATTTCTCTAATTTTTAAATAATAAAATAAATACTAAATTCATTTTAGTACTAATACAGTCTCCCCTTATCATCTCACCTCCCAACCCCTCTCCCGACATGACCACCAGATCTTGACACGTGCCCCCCATTCCAGCTGGATCTGATCGCAACTCCTTTCATTTGATGTTATATACTCACATTACCAAGAGGCCCCACCTCACCAATCTTAACTCCATATGCCTGCAGTTCTACGTACACTACACCAACAATAAAGTGGGTCCTCCATTATCAGATGGAAACACGACTTTCAGTCCAGACCACACGATCTCGAGAAGGTCGGAGATCTCAACTGTGCCAGCGTTGTACTGGGTCCCATCGCTGCACATGAACACCGCCGGCAAAGCAAAATTCACCATAAAAATTGGCATCCAGATTGCGAAATGACATAAACCACCACACCCACTTTGATTTCTTTTTCCTTTTTATTTTTTTATTTATTTTTCACAAATACTATTTAAGATTTAATATAATTATCATTTTCAATTCCTTTCTCTTCTTTTAAATATACATATATATATATAATATATATTTTTTATTTGTCATTAAATTATAAAAGTGATACAGTACAATATTATGTCATGTACATGTGACAATAATACATACAACTGAAAAACTCACCATACAATTAATTGCTTGATTTTTTTGATCTTTTTTTTTCATATCCACTAAACATGAACGGTAAGCTGAAGTTACAGTAATGGGTGATTCTCGAATAAAAATATATAAATGTCTCGAAATAGGTAGCCAAGTATGTTCAAGGTTGTCCAATTGCCATATTTATACGGCATATAATAATGGCTTCAGAAATGTAGGGAAAATATAATGTTACATACAGTACAAGTAATAATTGGTGGTAACCATCTACCTTGTAGGAGAAACGAGCACAGTACATCCAAACCCAAGACAATGTCTAAAATCTCAATTATTGAATGTTCTAAATTATATTCCACTGCAGATGAAGGCAATGAATCTTAGCTACCTACCTCAATCAAATTTATTTGATTAAAAAAAAGTAGATTTAGTTCATGTTTATTGCATATAAAAGTGTTTTTGTTAATTTAAATGGGCAAGTGTCCCCATTAATTACAATCCGAGGTAGTCATAATAGTCAAAGATCGGATAAGATTAATATTTAAGTATTTAATTTTAAATATATAATTTAGATTAATCTCATAAATTTTATATTACAATAAGAAAACTGTATATCTAGATTCACGATGTCAATTAGAGATGTGTATAAGATTGTCTGCAAAAAATAATCTATTTCTCTCGATAAGTTGCATTCAAAGATGGATGTGTAGCTAAAAACTATAGGTAATATGATATTAAATATGTTTATTTTTAATTAATCCTTACTTTATTCCGCAATGAGAGTCAACTTTATTCTTTCAAACTTTATATTAAACCACAATTGAAAGTTAATACATTTAGAGTAATAAATGAAAATAAAATCAATTTTATTATGCAAACATACATAAATATTTTAATAGTATAAAAAAAAAATTGAAAGTAAAATACATACTTCCGCTAAAATTGCATATCATTAAATAAGACAACACTCATATGAGCTGCATGCTCATGAAAAACCTTAGGTGGTAAACCTTTAGTAAGTGAATTTATAAGCTTAAAGTTTGTTTATATATATTCAATTGATATTATTTTACTTTGAATTCGCTTCGCAATAACTATAAACTTAATGTTTATGTGTATAGACTTTGATGAGATTCTGTTATTGTTTGAATATAGAATTGCCGATAAATTATCACCATACATCTTAAATAGTTTTTCAAGATCATTCACTATTCACATCCCATTGATGAAATTATGCAGCCATATCGCATGATTGGTTGTCACATAACAAGTTATGAACTCTGTTGCCATAGTAAAATGAGCTATGAGTGACTGCTTGGTACACCTCTAGAAAATAATGCATTCAGATAGCATATAGACATAATAAGAGTGGACATCTTATCATCTTAGCAACCCACGAGATCGGAGTCAAAATACCCATATACTTAAAAAAAAAGGAAAAATTTAAACGATCGCTCGGATCACAAAAGTCGAAGCAGACTTACGCCACATCTGATGCATGCCCGCACCAAGGAAGACTAAATAACGCTATCACCGTCGGACGCCTCCAGCCTCTGCTCTCCGCCACTGCACACCCGCACCGAGAAAGACTAGATCTCCGCTCATTGCCCTATACTCTTTGCCCTACACCACACAGATCTGGTGCTGCCACCGCTCTCCTCCCAACACAGTCACCCACTTTCGGCCACCTTTCCTCTCCCTCGCCCCGCATCAACCTTCATTAGATCAAACTTACATCATGCGCAGATCCGCCGCTGCGGCCGCCGCTCGACGCCCTCTGCCCTCAGTCCTACGCTACCACGCGACCACCTTTCCTCTCCCTCGTCCACAACACGCATAGATTAGGGGTACTCTCGGTGCCCTCCGCCCACTATCCCAAGATACACAAACTCTTATGCTTGATAGGGTGGCTGACCGTATGCAAGAAAAAGTTGATAGGTATTGGGATAATCCTAATAATATGAATATCTTAATTTGTGTTGTCTGTCTATTAGATCCCCAAAACAAGTCTGTAATGACTTGTGAAATGCTCGAGTATCTTTATGAGAGAAGGTCAGATAGTATGGAACATGTTAATCGGTTGATTAGGGAATCGTGAGCATATTTGTAATCTTTGTATGATTGTTATAAATAGAGGGATCTTGCATCGTCGTCCATAAGCATCACGTTATCCGATGTCTTATCCACCTCACAGCTAGATGTAGGGATATTATTTTCACGAGGACTTAGTAATTTAGTGAAATATTTCTATAGGAGTTGTAATTTGACGTTTCTCACTCGACATACTATAGAGGTAGAGCAGCATCTATATGTTGATGGTCTTATTGATTACTTGACCACTTTGATGTCCTACGATGGTGGAGGGTCAATGGGTATCAGTACTCGATACTGGAGTGAATAACCAGAAATATTTTTGTCATACATATATCTAGAGTTGCTTTGGAGTCCACGTTTAGCATGAGTGGACGTACGATAACAGACTTTCATAATATGTTTGCTCCCTCTATGGTTGAGGCACTTATCTACGTGCAAAGCTGAGTTTTGGGCATAAGGTTCACCTTAGCTAATGCTGTGGATGCAAATAGAGATCTTTGATGATGATGGTACTTACTTATTTTGTTATATATTTTTTTGTATAATATATTATTTATTTGTTTCCCATATAATATATATTCATTGAGTTCTTAATTTTTAATATTTGGTGCGGATGAGTCTGTAGTCGTATAAAAATGATCAACAAGTGGATGTTGTTGATCTTTATTGAACTAGTTGATATTTTATAATTTGATGAACTTGTTGATATATTTTTTTATTTGGTAAACTTATTGATGTTTATTGATGAACTGCACACTTATTGTAATTCTAATGTTATAAAATAGAAATCAATGACGATATGTATTTACACTTTACATGTGATTTGTAAATAGTAGTTACACATAATTAATTATGTACATATATATTTTAATTAATATAAAATTTTATGTACATATATATTTTAATTAATATAAAATTTTATATAAATATATATATAATTAATAAATATAATTATATATATCTTAATTTAAATATATATATAATATAATTATATATATCTTAATTTAAATATATATAATTATTATTTATAAAATAATAATAATATTTAAAAAAAAATTGAAACCAACAAATACCTATATGCAACTGGTGGGATCTAACCCGTTGTACGTCCCTACTTATCATTATCAACGACTCCATTCTTCTACCCATGTAACCCCCTCCCGAATTCGGCCCGTTGCACATCCCTGCTTGTCACTATCAACGACTGCACTCTTCTCCCCTATATAACTCCCTCCAACCCCACCTCATTTCTCCTCACTCGGCTTCGTTACATAAATTCCTCGAAAAACACACTTACCTTGTTTTCTAGCTACCACACCAACATTTCTAAGAGAGATTATTTTATATGGAGATTGTGATCAAACTTATGGTATACGTATTCTTCTTCCTCTCTAGCTTCCTCTCATACCCTTTCGTCAAGAAATCAAAGACAAAATCCAAACACGTACTAACTAATAAGCTTCCTCCTGGCTCAATGGGATTCCCCTTCATTGGTCAAACCCTCCAACTCTACTCTCAAGACCCAAATTTCTTCTTCTCTTCCAAGCAAAAAAAGTACGTACGTTCATTTAATCACTCCACATGCAAGATTATGACTTTCTCTTACACTAAATATATATATTTTTTATTTGTTTAATTTGTTTGCTGTATGTATTCAGATATGGAGAAATATTTAAAAGCCATATACTTGGCTGCCCATGTGTGATGGTAGCAAGTCCAGAGGCAGCACGGTTTGTGCTAGTCACTCACGCTCACTTGTTCAAGCCAACTTACCCTAAATGCAAAGAGACTTTGATTGGCCCCTCTGCAATCTTCTTCCACCAAGGAAACTACCATTCGCTTATTAGAAAGCTTGTTCAGAACTCTCTATCACTGGACAGAATCTGGAAGCGGATTCCCGACATTGAGGCCATCGCCGATTCCGTCCTCCACTCTTGCGCCGCGGCCGGTCAATCAGTTAACACCTTTCTTGAAATGAAGAAGGTAATTATATATAATTAGTTAGTACTATTCTTTGTGGGTAATTAATCAATTTGGACTGTTCTTGTCCTAAATAATGATTGCACTATACACTGTACACTGTACAGTTCTCTTTTGATGTGGGGATTCTAGCTATATTTGGCGAATTGGATGGTAATTGCAAGAAAAAGCTAAAGGAGAATTACTGCATACTAAATAAAGGCTACAATTCTTTTCCTACAAATATACCAGGAACCGCATATTCCAAGGCACTTTTGGTAAGCTCCATTAATCTACACCTTGTTCATGATCTTCATCATTATCACCAGCACCTTGACTATATAGTTCATACGATATCTCCATTTTTGTTTACTTATATATATATATATATATTGGTTTTGAATAGGCAAGGAAGGGGCTGAGTGAGATTCTGGGTGAGATAATAAGCGAGAGGAAGGAGAAGAGATTAGCGGAGAAGGATTTGCTGGGCCATCTTCTAAACTCAAAAGGCGAAAAGGGTCAGGCTTTGACTAATGATCAGATTGCTGATAACATAATTGGAGTATTGTTTGCTGCTCAGGACACAACAGCTAGTGTTATTACATGGATTCTTAAGTACCTTAACGATGATCGAAAACTTTTCGAGGCCGTTAAGGTAAATTAATCACCTGCTAAAATAGTTTAGTCAGATAATCTATTTATGATTATTATTAGTTGACTAAAATAGATGCTTGTTGTCATCATAATTGATTAATGCAGGCAGAGCATATAGAAATATATGAAGCAAATGATAGAGGAAAGAAGCACTTGACTTGGACTCAGATCAAACACATGCCTCTCACTTATAGAGTATGCATTTCTAATCACTTACTTACTTCCCTTAAAAAACTAAAATTTAAATAAAATAAAATAAAATAAAATAAATTTCCTCTTTTTCAGGTTGTGTTAGAGAGCTTAAGGATGGCAAGCGTTATTTCTTTCACTTTTAGGGAGGCAGTGGTTGATGTTGAATATCAAGGCAAGAGGAAGAAGAAGAAGAAGAAGAAGAAGAAGATTTATCATTTTATTTATTTATTAATATTTTAAATTTTAATTCTAAAGAATTTAATAAAAAAATACATGCAGGATACCTGATACCAAAGGGTTGGAAAGTGATGCCTTTATTCAGGAATATTCATCATAACCCAGATTTTTTCTCTGATCCTCATCATTTTGATCCCTCTAGATTTGAGGTTCGTATCTTAATAAATTTTAATTTTATTTTGTATTTGTTTTGATTCCTCTCTTATTATATAAGACTAATAATTGATGACTGTCGTGAAAATAAACTGCAGGTAGCTCCGAAGCCCAATACATTTATGCCATTTGGCAATGGTGTTCATGCTTGTCCTGGAAATGAGCTGGCCAAACTAGAGATTCTCGTCTTAATCCACCACCTTGTTACCAAATTCAGGTACAAAACTGTAATTAAGATCCCGAAGTGGGTCTGTATTTATTTATTTATTTATTTATTTATAATTAAATCTTAATCTTTGTTTGTGTTATCATTTGTATGTTTGTAGGTGGGAGGTAGAGGGATCTCATAGTGGGATCCAGTACGGCCCATTTCCAGTGCCTCAACATGGGCTTCCCGCCACATTTTGGAAAGAGCCCAATACTACTACTCCCTCTTCTTAAAACCATGTGCTTACTACCTCCCTAACCTAGCCCCACAACTTCAACTTTATTACCCTTTTGCTTTTGCTTTTCACTCTCATTTTCTAATGCAATGTCACATATTATTGTTAACGGTGCTCTTCCACTTTCTACGTGTGTACAAGTCTCATTTTCGATAATACTTTTCAAACCTTGGAAATTTTGGGATTTTGGTATCATTAGAATATTCAACTGCTCCGTTTGGAACATTAAATGACAAAAATAACCTTAATTAAAGTCAACACAAACTTTGACCACACATTATTCTGACTACCTGTTTTGAAATTAGAAAAATCATAACCTTTCTCCAAATAGTCATGACCATAATCATCTCAAATATACATTTTACTATTTTTAGAATAAGTTTAAAATATATTTTATTTATTATTTTATTATTTAAATAAATTTATTAAAATATATATAATATATATATTAGACCTCTCACACTCTGCAATTTGGCTGTCATGAAATTTGTATGGATGAAATTGTTATATAATTTAACAATATTCAGTTTTTTAAACCTGATAAGTTGTTACGCAGTACTTATATTCCTGATATAAATAACCGAGAAAGAAATGCAAGATCTCTACCTTCACACCCTTCGGACTCTCTCTCTCTAATCTCGATCGGCGTAATTCAGTCACCTCCTTCGCTTCATCCATTCATCCATCTCTCGTGACTTCTGTAAAAATTAGGGCAAAATTAGCTCAAGGATCAGCGCATTCAATCATTGCGTTTTGCTAGCTGATTGCTCGCGTTGGAGTTTCATGCCGTCGAGGATTTCTGATTCGATTTGATGCTCACATGGACTCGATCTGGAACTACACTGACGAGCCGGATTCTTTGCATTTTATCATCGCTGTGTACTTCGCTATCGCCTTTGTTGCCGCAAGGCTATTCTTGGACAGATATATCTTCCGCGTAAGATTCTGAGCTGTGAGCCTGTTAATTATTTCGAAGATTTGATCAACTTTGATTCTGTAATTTTAGTTTCCAGTTGCTAGTAAGTTGTTACTTTGCTCTCTGGCTATGTGCGTACGGCATTCTCATTTATTTGTCGATATTCCGTACTTACCTTCATGTACGCGCTAAGATAGCATCTGTATATATGTTTTGTTTATATGATGTGTTCTTGGGTCGCATATGTTTGATTGATTGATTGATTTTTTTGTATCTACAAGCGAATGGTGCATGGTTTTTGGTAAGGCCATGGCTAAATCTTGAATTCAGTTCGCCTTCTTGTTAAAAATACTGCAGAAAACAAAAGGAAGTAGAAGTAACCGCTGAATGTCTTGGTTATGCTCCTTTATGAACCGTCCATAGTTTGCTAAACTTAGCATTTTCTTTCTAGCATAATATATGTTCACTGATTCAGGTTGATGCTTTTGATTTTTAGGACTCCAGGAACAAAAAAAAAAAAAAAAGGATTCTACATCACGTTGTTTCTTTCAGCGTTAATTGGTGAGAATGGCGTTAATTGGTGAGAATGGTCAGTACGTACAATCTGTGCATCCCTTAGATTTAGTTTGTACAATCTTCAAATCTCACTCTGTTTTTGTAAAACTCATATCTGTCCGTTACAACTTATGTGGTATGCTTATGTTTTAGGAGTCTAATCATTTCGTGAGATTGGATGGATTAGGATTGGCTGAAACTGCAGTCTTTTATATTGGTGAACGGTCAGTTTTACTTGATTTTTTGGATGAGATGACGAAGGTTTCTAATATTTGAAATTTAGAGTACAAGCACAGTGAAGGATATACCTTTTACTCTATCATTTGGTTGATTTCAGACTCATTAAGATGTATCAAAGCACTTGGACTCTGTAGGTAGATTTCTTCTTCAAAAAAGTAAAGAGTAAATAATTATCTTTGCCCTAGGTTCTGTATATTTGGTTGAGTGGCTTGCTAAATACAACACTACCAGAGTTGAACAACCAAGTAAAAAAAATGAAGAGTGGAATTAGTTGAGAATGACCATATAGTGGTAGTTAATTCTCGAAGTGGATATTAAGGTTTCTACTTCTTGTCTTCTGCTTTCAGAGAAAAATATTGGCATGTTTCCATCTTTTCTTCTCATCATTTAAAATGCATCTTGTTGTTTGGATCTCCCATCTTCTGCTTCTTAGTCTCTTATGTTCGAATCCTAAGGAAAAATAGAATATCCAAAAAAACAAAACAAAGCAAAGCATTCCAAGGTTTCCTAGTTCTTTCAGGAAGACAGAATGTAAAATATTTGGCGAGTACTACAGGATTGTTCGATTCTTGTTTGAGTCAAGGGATTAAGGTGATGGAACTGTTCTGTTCCTTCTTTGGTATGTAATAAATTACATGTCCAAAAGGTGACCCTTGCTTTGTGTGTTCACGAGCATATGCTTTAGCGACAAATTTCAGTTGGTAATTAGCCATTTAATAGGCATTACTCTCTGGACCTGGTTCTAAAATAATTGCCAATGGCATGGTTATATTGGTGCTTTATATTTCTATCAGAATCTGGATGGTCTTGTTGCATTGTAAGATCCTAATGGTAATTGATAAAATGAAATTTTCCAATTTGTCATGTGCTTTGAAATGCATTTATTTCAGGTTTATGTGCTCTGCTAATCAACTTTTAGAAGTCCTATAAATGTATTACTTTCGGTCTCCAATTATTGAAAGAACAACCTAATAATTATGTTTACTATGTTTTCTGTGAAAAAGTCCTGACTACTGATGTCACCAGAGTCCACAGTGTTCGACAATTTTTTTTGTAATATAATGAGAAACTTGTAGTCTTTCAATCAATGTTAAAACTTGTAGTCTTTCAATCAATGTTGACTAAAGGTAATTGGGGTGTTATCTCTCCAGAGGTTAGCCATCTTGTTGTCAAGTAAAAGAGCTGCCCCACTGAAGCTTGATGTGGCTACCCAGGCAAAGATAATAAAATGTTCAGAATCTATGTGGAAGCTAACGTACTATGCTGCTGTTGAAGCATGCATTTTTAAAATTACCTATCACGAACCATGGCTCAGAGATGCAAATGGATTTTTTAAAGGCTGGCCAAATCAGGAGTTAAAGTGAGTAGCTAGTGTACTTGGACATCCTCTGGACAGTCTCCCCTCTTCTATTACTAAATTTCATTTCTTCTTGTTTATATTGACGTTTTGAACAGTTTGCTATGTGCACTAAAATCCATCAGAGTTTGAACTTGAGTTGATAGCTACAGAAGATGAACTGATTTATTTCATGGCACATTTCAGGCTTCCCCTAAAACTTTACTACATGTGCCAATGTGGGTTCTATACATACAGCATTGCTGCGCTTGTAACATGGGAGACCAGAAGAAAGGATTTTGCAGTCATGATGTCTCATCATGTAATAACCGTTTTCTTGATTGGTTATTCATACACAACGAGGTATTATTTCATTTTTTATGAAAACATCAAACACTTATCAAATGATGAATTCCTGACATTTCATGCCATAGTTTCTGTTATCTTCCTGTTTTGATATAATTGAATCGTCTTTTACTTGTTAGTAAGGTCAAGTTAGTCTAGTCCCTTTTTCATAAATGATTTTAGCTGCTTTAATATTGTAGATGAAATGTTGATTAGAAGTTCGCCTTATATTGTCTAAGAACTGGCTTAAAAAATGGCAAGTTGAACTGTATATATATTTGAAGTTTCTAATGAGCATATCTATTGTCCTTAGCAGATTCTTTCGAATTGGGTCAATTATACTTGCTCTGCATGATGCAAGTGATGTATTCATGGAAGCTGCTAAGGTTTTCAAATATTCTGGGAAAGATTTTGCAGCAAGTGTGTTCTTTGGACTCTTTGCCATTTCATGGCTTGTATTACGGCTCATATTTTTTCCATTCTGGATTATAAAAGCAACAAGGTTAGCACCAGCTCAATGATTCCTTTACTTAAAATCTGGCTATATCCTTGCTCATTTTGTCCAACTTTCTGGTGATTGTTTCTTTTCAGCTATGACCTCACCAAATTCTTGAATCTAGCAGACATCTATCACAAATCCATGTACTATATCTTCAACACAATGTTACTGATGCTACTCATATTCCACATATACTGGTGGATACTCATATGGTCGATGATCAGAAGACAGTTAGAAAATAGGGGCAAAGTTGGGGAAGATATAAGAGAAGGTATGCAATTGCTGTATTCAAGATATTGGATAATCAATTAGCTGAGAGAAATACAATCTGGAAAGAGAATGACTAGAACTAGTGGATATTCTAACAACACAGTAGAAACAGAATGAAATAAAATTGCCGCTGACGAAACATGGATCATTTATAATATAGAAAACATCAGAACCTCATTCAGTTTCCTTTATCTATCTAGAACTATTACTTGCGTCATTTTCAATTCAACAAAGAGTTACTTTGTCTTCTTCTTTTCAGATTCAGACGAGGATTGACTGATTCAAAGATGTTGTTGGAAGACTCGATTACTGGCAAGCTAGCTATGGAAGAATATTACTTTTGAAGTGTTTGAAGAATATTACCACCAACTCGATTGGTTTGAAAAAATTTACCTTTTTAGAATTACTTTTATTTTTCCTGGATGATAGGAGATAAGGATATAGAACCCTCAAGCTCACCACTTTTTTTTTTTACATCTTTTTTCCTTGTGTATAAAGAATGGATTCTTTTTTGTATAATTGCTTCTCTAGATGGTACTTTGTTCCAGGAACAGCCGTTATATGAAGAAATAGGTAAGGAAAGCCTGTTTTCCTTGTTGCGTTGGTTTTGTTTATTTTTAACTCTTTCTTCTACCTTATATTTGCGTAAAAGATTTTGGTTTCTTTTGTAAGAATACTCCATCAGGCTTTTGTAACTCTTTCTTCTATATTGCGTAACTATGATGATTCTATTAGAGGAGGGAGAAAGTATCTCCTATGAAAATACTTCATTAAATTTATGAAAATTTTATTTAATTTTATTAAATAATACGATATTATTTATTAATTTATGAAAATAATATATAAATTATGATAGTTTTCTATATAAATTATTGTAAATCGCTCTAATATGAAAAAGTCAATTATAATTAATGGAACATTTTTTTAATAAAAATATGAGGATTTTAATTGGATCTAATCTCAAGATATCCCATCTATTCTATAATTTTTCTTCTCGATGAATCACATTATATATGATTTAGACCGGCCAATCCTTTGCTACCTAAATGGATGAACATTTTTCATGTAATCCAGGTTTAAAAAAATAAAATAATAAAATAAAATAAAACTTTAGGCAGTGTTTTTTACCATAATGACCCTGCAATAAAACAATAAACACAATAGATAGTGGGCATATCCTGATATCCAGAAGATTTATCGCTATCGGTTTTATTTTTTTTGGGCCAACTATTGCTATATCGGGCTATCGGTTTGAGGACTTCACTCTGTTCTTTTTTTATTTGACTTTTGAAATTGTCGTCAACGCGTATGTGGGATCCTTTGCAGTTTTGACCATTGGGAATGCTAAACTCTAAAGTGGTTTGGACTCGTATGTTCATTCGTTGAGACGGAGTTACCGTATCAGGTTCGCCAACCGCATGTAATGATTTTTTATTTTTGAATGATTGACTTAAATCATTTATCAATTCTAGTTACAAATATTTATCAAATAAATGTTGACATTTATAAGATATCAAATAATTAAAATAAAAAAATCACGGTCACTATGTGCATGTAAAATGAAAAGTTTATTAAATTGGAGTTTCGGTATTTGAATATATGTTTGATGCAAAAAATTGTGTCCGAAATTTAACAATGTGGTCGGTTCGGTATACTCTGATAGGATCTGATAGTTGGGCGACTATCTTATTTTGAGTAAATGATATCCAACCTTTGAGGATCATTTCTGATCCAAATTTTTGAGGTCGGAACATGAATAACGGTTCAAAAGCTGACCCTCTCGCATTGATTGATGCTTGTGGTAGAAATTAATATGAAATTTCCGAGGTCAGGCTATTAGATAGGTAACGATGGCAGACATTTATTATCAGTCTCTTTGTCTTCTCATTCTCATGCTTCCTTATTTTAATTCTTATTTAAACCAGTGCTTTTACCTTTTTGCTCTCACTTCCTTTCATCTTCTTCACTTTGATGGTTTGCATCTTCTTACTTTTACTTGATCGAAGAAAGAAAACTATGTTTTTAGTTTCTCGCCGTCTGTCCTTGTCTTCGCTCATTTGTTCTATATGCATGTTTCTTAAGTACTAATTCATCACTCCGTGCATCTTTCACGAATGAATCGATTTAAAATATTTTATTTTTGAAAAACTAGTTTTTCATAATTTTCTTACTTATTCTCATTTCTTTCAATTTTTTTTTTTGATAAATTTTGATTTTGATCCGTTGCTTCCTTCAAATGAACTACATATTCCTTTTTTAGTCTGCTTTTTACAAGTATGTTATCATCATAGACCTTCATTATTTTACCTATTTGTTCTTTGAACATGCTGTTTACTAGCCTCTAGAAAGTTGCTCTCACATTCTTTAACTCGAAAGACATCACTTTATAGCAATATAAGCCTTTGTATGTTATGAAAGAGGTATTCTCTTGCTTCGGGCCACATATTTTTACCTGGTTGTATCTAAAGTATGCATCCATAAAGCTGAGGAGCTCGAGACTTGCCATGCATCAACTAGTTGGTCGATGCTAGGAAGAGGAAAACTATCTTTATTAAGATATGTAAAATCGATACACATCCTCCGCTTCCCATTTGGCTTATTGACCATTACCACATTGGTCAACCATTTCGGGCATTAAATTTCTCTGATGGCTCCGACCTTAAGCAATTTTTCAACTTCTTCCGTTATAGCAAAATTCTGCTATTATTAAACTTCCGACACTTTTATCGAGCTGACTTCAGTTCTGAGCCCCAATTTGTGAACAATAACCTTCTTAGGAATTCCTTGAAGGTCCGAAGTCTTTCAAGCAAAAACGTCGAGGTTTTCTTCCAGAGTCAAAATCACCAAACCTGCATCTGCTCCCTGCAAGCCATTTCCAACCATCAACTTCTTTTCATATTTTACAATGACTTCTCTCAATGATTTTGCTAAGAATGATCGTGCATCATAGCCTCCTACGACCATATGGACAAATGGGAATTTTCCTTCTAAAGACATCGCGTAGCATTCCCTTACTCTTAACATCCTTTTGCGATGCCGACTCCGGCCTGAATTGGGAAACTTCATAGCAAGTTACCAAGAGGTGGGTCTCATAGCATAATCTCAGATTGTAGAACCTCTTCTTAAATTAAATATTATTGCAGTGGAATACGTCGTAAACCCGTGTGGTACCAAACTCGGCGGAACGGTGCTCCACTTTTCCAAAATTAATATTTTGATTTATAATTATTAAAATTTTATATAAAAATACTTTAAAACTTTAAATAAAAATTACCTTTATTTGTTCCAATTTTTATTTGGTACATTTTATCTTTTCATAATTTTTTTTCCCTCTCTACCAACCGGCCAATAAGCTCACAATTAGTTAGGAGAGTACTTGTAAATTCAGTTTGTGTATATAGTTTCAATTTGGAACCCGAAAATTTTGAGTTTCCCAAATGCAAACTAAGTTTAGCCGAAGCAAGCCATACAAACAGGAAAGGGTCAAACATTACACCATTTGCAAACCTTCTTTACATCTAAGAAAACACTACGCAACGATCAGAAATAGATACAAACCGGTGCCAAGTAAAAAAAAAGGAGAAAACAGAACAAGAACAAATCCAATTACAGATGTGGAATATGCACAACTCTACCATCAAACAACTAAGAAAATATGAGACACCAATTTCTGTTCAGACGCTGTTTTTAATGTTGTTGCCGTTTTCCAGAAAGGCTAATAGAGCTAACTTTCAAGGGAGTTGCAATCACAAGAGGTGCTTCGGGGGAATCGCGAACGGCAAATTTATCATGCATGAAACGACTCTCAACAATGGACTCATCCTTTAAGAGAATTTTGTAGCAGTAACAGCTCTTAAGGCCTTGCTGGTTCCTGTAGCATTCATGGGCAGTATTCTTCACTTGCTGGAAATCCCATATCACGCTGAATTTCCCGACCGTGGCGACTAGGTGACGCTCTTGTTTCCCATTTTCTGTGATCTGAAATAAAAAATAAAAGCCAACAATATATCAGATTATCCAGTATTAGAAACTACGTCCTATTGAGCTAGAGAAATCATAATAGTAAATCATATGAGCGAATACAAGAGACAAATTATATTACTATGCAGTCGTGTTGGTAGAGTTCATTCCATTTGTTGACAGAGTTATCAAGGGAGAAACCTCATGCATGTCATAAACTAGTATCACAAGATATTCAATTCACCCCTCAAGCTACATACCACGTAGAGGAATGAATGGCCAAAAAAAAGTAAGTGAACACTCAAGCTGATCCACATTATACCACATACAGAACAACTAAATTCCAGTTTAACTGACACAGCACATAGCTAGGTTTATCAATCAACTAGATTGTAACTGTTAACTCCATCAAGTGTACTATTCAGGTATTCCAAATAAGCTAAGTTAGAATGGTAGCAGTGAAGTCTCGATAAGGTTGCAAACAGAAAGATGGGTACTTCTGCCTTTTTAAAATACGATAAGAGTATCACTCTCAGCTTGATAAGGTAGGACTAATAATTTATGGTCTAGTTTTAGTTGTGCGGGCTTTCAATCTTCAGATCAGAGAGTCTAATAGAGACTATTTATGCGAGATATAGTTCTAGAGAGATTCATTTTATAGAGGATAGAAGGCTGATGATTTAAATGTCTAGGGAGCTCTAGAACTAAATTAGCAGGAAAGTACTAAAGCTGCCCTACGTGGTAAGGTTAGTCCCACAGTCAGGACACTACTTGCAAGTGACAAACACCAGACTCTCATTCATGAGTTTTAATGAGATGCAAATAAAAATTCATATACCAACTAAACTGTTACTATTCCTATACATGCAACAATTAAGGTAGTATATCAAACAAGAAAAAGGATAATTCTTCTTACCCATGAAAAATGACCGCCATGAAATCTATTGTCTGCACCAGCCAAATGCGAATCCAGAGGAGTCAGCTTCAGCAACCTAGGAGCCGGTATCTTGTTCCCCATTCGACCACCAAATCCAGTCTTTGTCTTCCCATCTTTGTCGGTGAAAAGGGTGCAAATAAGAACCAAATATGTATCAGTAGTACCTAATACCCACTTTCCGTCATAAGTGACATCCACATTAGTAATGGGCGAACCAAGCCCAGGAAAAGCAGTCTTTGCTTGCCTCATTGATGTCTTAGAATATAACCGAATCTTCCCATCAAGCGACCCAACAACAATAGAACCATCTCCTGTTGAAGCAAAACACTGAAAATTAGTCCCTCTCGAAAACTGGTGTCCCTGAGTCCAGTGCAAAACGGGAGAATTAGCAGTAGCAATATTCTGAACAATTCCGCTCCTATCACGCATATCCCACTGACAAAGCCTATTATCATCCAAACCCAGAAACGTCGATTCAGAGGGATCCAATTGCGATCCCTTTGTATCATTAGTGATGTCCCTCATTGTAATATCGGTTCCATCCTTTTCAAACTTCCATTGCGAAACAATCTTTCCCGTCTCGATATCAAGCTGTGAAATCCCTGTGGAATGTAACTTTCCTTCCTTCAATGGGCTCATGAGGAGCATATTAGTCTCTGCTCTCATGAGTAGAGCCTTTTTGGGGGTCGAGTGTACCAGAGGAGAACCAATCCTCGAATTCCCACTATCAAACTTAACACAAATACCCTTTCCGTGAATCCCTTGTTCGAAATTCTTGTAAACATTAACACCTCTATCATTCACGAGGAAGCTGTTATCTAGTGCACCTAGTGTCAGGCTATGCACCCCTCCATTTGCCATCTCCTCAAACTCCTCGACCAAGTCCCTATTTTCCCTAGCAGGAGTAGTAGGGTGAGGGCTCTTAGCCAAACCGTCATCTGCTTCCTCCCACATTGAATCGTCTGCTGCATCTGGATTCACCCATCCAAGAAACTCCTTCCCATAGACCTTCACCTTGTTCTCCTCTGTGGCCGTAAGACCATAAACATTCTCAAACAAACAATTCTGAAAGTCTGTTACAAACTTCCTGTACTGTTCATCAGTGTAAAATTTCAACGCCCACACACCTTTGCTCACGAAATCAACTCGCCGCTGATCCCCAAACATTTTCAATTGCATTTCTGTGGAAACCCTAGCTCTAACCTTGGACCCTACTTTAAGTACCCAATTCAACTTACCTCCACCGTGCGGATCATCACCGTCACCTTCATCATCTCCTACATCGAACCTCGAACTCTGGACAAAAGCGTAGGGTATAACCTTGTCGGCGAGGATCCACTTACCTTTAGGGGTGTTGCCGCCGATGTAGAGGTAGAGCTTCACGTCGTTCCTCGAATTAGGGTTCTGAGGAGTGGAGGAGGAACCGTACTTCAGCTTGAGAGCTTTAAGCTTGGTATCGAGTTCGTCGATCGGAGCAGCGGTTTTCGCCTTCGTCGTAGAATAGGTAGGAGGTTTTCCATCGTCCTCTGTGTCTTCATATTCCGCTTCCTCTTCTTCTTCTTCTTCTTCATTGTATTCATCCGAATCTGAGATTTCGAGGTCCTCCCTGCTCTGAGACACTCCCATTTCGTCTAGATTTTTGAAATCGGAGAGTTTTAGAGAAAATTTAGAAATGCAGTTGCGCAGAGTGAGAGAGAGAGAGTGCTTTTTTTTTTTTTAATTTCGGAACTGGTAATCCGAAAACGGACGTTATTGTAACTGGTTTTTACCTATTTATAGATTTGCTCACCGGCTAAAGCGGGTCAGCGTTTATTAGAAGCTTGATTGCTTTCTAGTGAAGCACTTGCATCGGGCAAGGAACGTTACGCCTGTACACCGACTTTCATCGAGCTCACCCCCACCCCACCTATGTGGGGGCCGGCCGTAGTTTAGGAATTTTTGCCATGTTTGGGGCATGAGGACGTAGTAGATATACCACCGCCCAAGAGCCAGTGGCAACGGGAATTTGAAACTGGGACCTTCAAGTTGAATCCTCCTTTGCCACCTGAACCAACCCTTAGGGGCGAAAAACTAATTATTTCGCGGTAACTTGTTATCTACCATTTTGGTTACACGGCAAAGAACCGTCCGATTACGGGTATTGTACATGTGCGTTTATATAGAATACGGTTTACCCGGCTTCAAATGATCCGACCCAGATGAAAATGCAAATATCCTAATAATTTTAACAATAAAATGGGGGCTTAAATATTATAAATCAGGTCAGGTAACCTTCCTTGATCATATTCAACACATCAGAATACAATTTTAACTACCTCCTTTAGGTTCCTTCATTGAATCATCCCTTTCAGCATTGCTCCATGAAACTACTAGAAAGCAGATTATTAATCTTTACATCTCACAAAGCATCTCGGACAGCAATACGGCTCGTTATGGCATCTGCAAGCGAAGAGATCCCCATTTCCGGGCCGGATATCTTATAATGCTGAAAGAAACCCCCCAAAAAAATTAACTAGGCATGATAATTAATTAATGGCAAATAAATTGACAAGGTAAGCATGATGGGAACTGGGAAGCAAAACCTTTAGTATTTGTGCTTGGTTTGCTCTCGCTTCCAACTCACCCAAGTCGATCTCTTTCCCTGTGACAAGCTTCTCTACAGCTTTCATCTAGTACAATAATAAAACATAATCAGAGCCAGAATCAAAGACACTTCTTTTCTTAGCAACGCAATAGATTTCATGACACAATGACCTTACCTCATCTACTGAAGAATTAAAACGAGCAGCGAGGATGTAAGTTGTGCTGTCAGAGATGCCGCATCTTTTCAGTGATTCCGTGATCTAAGCCATTGAAGAAGAACAGCCCATTACCAATATCAATCAGTAAACAACTCACTAAAAACTGAATTTTGTGAGAGATGACCATTACGTGCTTAGATCCAGAGTAGTTGTAGACAAGCTCGGAATGAAGAGTGCGAGTTGTAAGTGACTCCCTTGACTTGGTTATAAGCGTCTTATGTGCGGCAGCTAAAATGGGAAAAACATCTGGGATCTGTTTCAGTGTTCGTAAAAGGTTTAACGATAGAGAAATCAAAATTCAAACATATAGCATAAAGAAGAATGGCTAATGAAATTGAGTGGGATAATAAGGGGCTTAGAAATGGATGTACAAGTGAAGCATTGAGAAAGGCAGCTTCTGGTTCCAATGTCCCGGCTTGCATCAAATCAAGGAGCTCCCTGCAAGTTAATTTCTTTATTAAGTGTTTGGTTCACACAAATCTACTAAAAATCAGTTGAGATTTTTCAACGTTTTGACTGACACAATAAGTCAATTGCAAGAATGAAGAATGAAAAGCGAGGTTTATACAATTGTTATAGTTCAAACCATTCCCTCACACAAATATCGAGGTGTAATGGCTTCAATGTGATGGAAATGTCAAGATTCAGTTTAGTTTTGTAATTAAAAAAAACCCATCGCACTAATATTGTGAATAGTTGATAACTAGCCATGCTAAACCAAAATGTCAACTTATCAATCAGAATTTTATATGACATTAAGTGCTATAAACAGAGAATATCCCAAACTTTGGGAACACCGTAGCCATTCAAGTCTAAATCTGAATCAGGCAAAAAACTACTCAGAAGATTACCAAAAGAGGAAAAAAAAGATCATCCCAAAAATTAAAAACATGTTCCAGCATTCCTTCAACAAACCAAAAAGCATTGAGACAGATGGAAATTGATACTATACAGAGAAACAAATCTGGTAACATACACAAATCTTTCCTACTTAACAAGACCCGCCTGACCGGAGTGAGCTGCTCTACTCTGTTTCCCTTCTTAATACTCTAAAACAGACCCAAAAAGGAAAATTTTAGAATATTTTGTGTCTTTGATTCCTAGTTTGCAACATATGGACTGCATTTTGAAAGTTAGACAGCTTCTTTCATATAATAATTGGAAAAAAAAAGAACTGTAATTGAAACCCTCAATTTTGTTTTCCAAGCTAAACTGATCATCGTGAAAGCCAGGACGCCTATAAACAAATTCCTCAATTTCCGCACATTGGCAGGCTAAACATAAGAAGATGATAACAAACTGGAATGAAAAAATAACAGAGAATAAAAGAAACTAGAGAGAGAGAGAGAGAGAGAGAGAGAGAGGAGTACTTGGAGTTGGTAACGTCAGAAAACAACGAAAGACTGAGACTGTTTCCATTGATATCGTAAACCTTCATGGCTGCTAAGCTAAGGACTGTTTGACTCTGCTGCTTCAACCTTCTGAAATTTCAGAGCTGGAGGTGGATTTCGGTCCTAGGGTTTAGGGGACTAAAATGCAAAGTTTTGATCCCGTATGGTGAAAAAATTAGACCGTGAAACAAGCATACGCGCCAGGTAGGGGTCGAACCTACGACTTTCTGCTTAGGAAACAGACGCTCTATCCACTGAGCTACAGGCGCACGCATGATAATGTACGTTGTTTTTACATTTTTAATAATAAAATTTAATAACCCGGGAAACCCAACTGACACAGCGAAGCAGAAAACCAAAAACTGCCCAGAATTTCTGATTCACCCTTGACTCTGACACTACTGAGGGCATGGGAAGGAGTCTCTTGAAATGGAAATTTCGAGGAAGAAAGTAAAAAGAACAAACAAAAACGAATTCTTGTAGCTGTAGCTTTTTCATAGAATGTATTATTTTCTTCAAACACCACTGCCTGACATGTAACCCACACCTTTATTCTGTGTTTATCTTGCACCATTAATCTCTTCTTCTTTTATATCAAACCACAAGTTGTTATGGAATCGAAAAGTTTCCTGGCGTTTAGGATTTTCTTTGTTCCCTTTATTAAGCATTTATACATTAGAAGACAGCACTGTATAAACTGCAAAAATCGTCTACTTTTGGAAGAAAATGGCAAATACCAGTTTCCTCGATTTTCAGTATAACCTCTCCAAGAGAAAGTTCTTGAAAACACCCTCCAGATTGTTCTCATTTCGAGACAGACAAGGATCCGGGTTGAAAACTTGGTTTCCAGCCTACTCTGGAAGAGAATAGGAAAGTTTTTGACAGGTTTGATTATAACAAAGATGGGAAGATATGTCAGCAAGAGTACAAGGCCTTGTTAAAGGCATTAGGGAAGGGAAACTTGGCAGGCGAAGTACTGAAGATTTTCAAGGCTGTTGATTTGGATGGAGATAGGTTTATCAACTTTAAAGAGTTTGTAGAAGCTCGGGAGAAAGGAGGCGGTATCAAGACAACGGAGGTACAGAGTGCATTCAGGGAGTTTGATCTGAATGGAGATGGAAAAATAAGTGCAGGTGAAGTACAGGAAGTGATGAGGAGGTTAGGAGAAAGCTGTAGCTTTCAAGACTGCCAGAGAATGGTGAGGGCAGTGGATTGCGATGGAGATGGCATGGTTATCATGGATGAGTTCATGAGCATGATGACCCGGCTCTCTCGACCGAGGTTAAAATTGTCATTTTGTTAGCGGGTTTGAGATGATTTTCATTTTGGAAAATCAAAATCTGTGCAAAGCAATATAAGAACTGGTACTATTTTGTTGTCATACCACATCACTCGTATGTAATATTGATCCAAGTGAAGTTAACAGTTACTGTCCTTTCTCCCTCACAAAGATGTTCCCACGTAGATTGAACTCAAAGTACACAATAGAAAAGAAACATCATGGAGATAAAAAAAAGGAATATAACATTACATCGATTGAAAATCATAACAAGCAGAGAACAAGTCATAAAGCAATAGATGATTCTTCTCGTATCACTAAGCTTAGAATTTTTTATCACTTTACACTAATCTTGCAGGAGGGAAAGAAAATTTCTTTAGCTAAAAAAGAGTTCCATAGTAATAACAATATATTGTTTACCAGTAATCCCCACAGGAGCATTTCCCATCCTTAAAATGATGAAACCTTTTATTATCCCGGACAATCAATTCCCGCCCGACAATCCTCGACATGATCTTGATGGCATTGTGACAGTCCCCACAAACCCGGAGGTTTTTAATAATCCTAAGAGGTGTTCTAGCCGGAGTACTAATCAGACCATATGCAATAGCTAACCTCTCACTATGGTACAGCAAGGCTTGCTCTTTAGCCTCTTGATCAATGTCATGAAGAACATATCTTGTGTCAGGCACATATGTTGATTCTTTCAAAGCAATTAAAGCCTTTAACTTTTCATCGTCTTTGTAAAGACTTGGATTTTTAAACTCGACTATTCGGTTTTTCCCTTCAAGCATGCTGATTGCCGTTCGTTTTTTAGGAGGTGGTGTAGGGATCTTATTAGTGACAGCCTTTGATGGGTCAATATCAACCATTAGTTCCTCTGCATAGTCTTCAAGATCAATATCTCCATGGATTCGAGCATAATTCTTCAATGCCTCCCAAAACTCCACTGTGGGCTCGAATGGAAGTTTCTCAATATATTCATGAGCTTCATTCAAATGCCCAGGTTCTCCAAGAACATCTAAGAGTCCTATATAGTGGGTTGTTTCTGGATTAATGTTATAATCCTTTTTCATCGATTCAAAATACATGAATCCTTCTTCAATGGCACCTGCACTAGCACAAGCTGAAAGTAAAAAGAGGAAAGTTTGTGAAGTGGGTTGCAAACCGTTGTTCTTCATTTGCTCGAATAATTCCAACCCATCATCTCCTATACCGTTATCTGCATACCCTTTAATCATCAAATGCCAAGAATTCATGTTCCTTTCAGGCATATGATCGAACACTCTCCGTGCATCAGTCATGCTCCCACATTTTCCATACATTTTAAGCACTTCATTATTCAAATTCAGATCGCTCCTACATGTCGACTGTAAGAAGAAATCATGAACGATTTTTGCGTTCTCAAGTGACTTTGATTTCCCGCATAAATCAAACAGTACAGAGAAACAATTAGCATCAGCCTTAACCCCTTGTTTCAACAGTTCGATAGCATCTTTAGTCTTCCCCTCTCCACATAATCGCCTCAAGTCTTCAATGGGTGGTGGAGGGGTATTAACAACTTGATTCTGAGTAGCATGGCATTGATTTCCAACCTGGTTGTCCCATTGGTTAGACGTTTGAGCTTGTGGGGTCCACTGATTGGGTCTTCCAGGTTGGGTATATCCCTGATTTTGTTGATTGTTCCACTGATTAGGGTTTCTAGGTTGCTGTTGATGCTGCGGGTAGCTCTGAGGCGGAGGATTCCACTGATTATTTCCAGTCTGAGAATAACTCTGACCCTGACTAGAATAGGCACCCTGCGGATAGTTACGGTTCTGATCCTGATAATTGAATCCATTTTGACTACGAGTACCCCAATGGTTAGGGTTTCCCTGACTGGACGGCGATTGATGTTGGGATGGAGGAGAAGGAAGATTCGGGTATTCATTTGAGACGAATGAAGTGCTTAGAGCTCTGACTATGGTGAGATTTTCGTTGCTGTAATTAAACGCGAAACGAGAAGCATGAAGAGTTCGAAGCTTGAACACGAGAGTCGCCATGCTAAAACCCTGACACGCAGAACCTCGGATGTGGAAAACCCCCAAACCAGAGAGGACCAGATGATTTTCGATGGTAGAGTGCTTGTTCTTTTGGGCCGACTTTGGGATCTTGTCCGGTTTGGGTCTAAGGACTCGGGCTAGGCCCAATTCGATGGTTTGAACTTTTAAGCCATTTCCAAAGTCAACTCCTCTCTAAAATATGGGAATTAATTATAGCGAGTACGTCAATTATTTTAGCTACAATCTGAGTATTTGATAATAAAATACGAAAGAAACTTGTTCTATTCAAACATAAAGACAGGACAAGAGAATCCAGACAACCATTTCAACATCAAACACAAACAAACCAAACTAAACTGCAGCTAGTTAGATGCATCATCTAGTTTTTGTAAGAAAACACAATCAAATGATGAAAGATTTTTATGTGCTTTAACAGCATGAAGGACTTAATTTGAAAATCAACCGCATTATCGTGTCTCCCATCTACTCATTCCGGTTCCAGCAACAGGAGCAACCGTGACTGTCCGCCTCTGCTGTCTATCCATGTTGGCTTCCCACCCTCCATTAGAAAAGACAAACAATATGTCAAATTTGGGCAACAAATGCATTAAAAAGTACAACCTGAACCAGTGTTAAGTTTTATACCTATGCCCATGTCGAAGCCACGATTTCTAAGCTCACGGTACTCTTGGCAAAGGGCGCAAGCCTCGCAGCAGAAGTGCACGAGGCAATCGACGCAAGGAGCATCTTCCAAGTCGTATTGGCCTCTCAATCTCGAGCGATAGAAACATGAATAGAAGCAAGCAAATCCTGTAAGTGCAAGTAAACCGTACAGTGCACCGTGCGTTACACAAGCTGTTTGTTTACACACGATAGGAACAATTGGTCATTAATTTGTATGTCACAAACCTATTTTAAAGAAGTACTAATTAATCCAATTCTTACGTGGAGAGCCTCTACCGACGATCTCCGCTACCTGCCCGAACGTGATGCACGGGCAAAAGCATGTAATCAAACCTGTACAAAAATTAACTTAAACGGCTTAGCAGATGAGATTAGCTCTTTCACACACAAAAAATATGAGGTAATGTTGACAAGATATATAAGTACGGTTTTGAGGGGCCCACAATTTGCAGGGTCGTCGAAACAATGGCAAAGACCGGTAGACCAAGGCCCAGCACCACCTGGAATCGGCACCCGGGAAGGAATGTATCTAGGAATATAGGGCTGTCCCGGATCAGACATTGGAGATACTGGATATTTATCTCGGTTTTCCACTTGAGGATACATTCTAATTAGTTTGTGATCAGTAGATCAACGAAAGCAAATCAAATGAAAGCTTGTAGTGAAGTTTGTTGTATAAATGTATACATTCAACGCTAAGCGGGTTTATTCCCTATTTATACTACTAGTAGCTAGGAAGCTACGTACAGGCGTCAGGCCAAATAAACTAAGCTACGTCGTCATATAGTTTTTACTTATAAAAATCATATAAAAAATTTTGAACTGAACAAAATGGCTGGTCAAAAAGTCAAAATTAAGGTACAGATTTTTTTAAGCTCATAAACAGGGCGGGCCCCCCTCCCCCCCCATTTCTTATCTCCTTCTTGTTGACTAGCCAGGAAGTTCGATCTGTCGCTTCTGTTTGTAGAAAGAACCATTTTATATATATGTGGAATAGTATTTTTCTAAGTTTTAGGGGTAGTTTTTTAATTTTGTTTTATGTTTAACTATATGTTTTAATTATGAAATATAATCTGTGAATTAAGATTTTTGATGATATAATCATTTTAATGAGTCATTTCAAGTCAATAACTTATTTCAAAACAATTCGAACAAATTATATTTTCGCACTTCAAATACAAGTTTTGTGCATAATTTACAAATGATTAATATAAAGAAAGTGTGTATTTGTGTAACTTTAAAATTATTTAAATGAGTTATTTAAAGTCAATAGCTCATTTAAAAGTAATTTGATGAATTCTATTTTTATACTTCAAACATAAATTTAATGTATAACTTGCCTAACTTTTTTGCAAGCTATATATTTTATGCATATAAATTAACGGAATAAAAATGAAGCAACCTAGCTATATAGCCCGGAGGAGTAAGTACTCCTCATGTACTGATCTATGTCTAAGTCTAAGTCTAACTGATCTATGTCTAAGTCTAAGTCTATGTAATATTATTATTAAACACCGACGTGAAGCAAACAGACAAGAAGGTTACTATTTATTTATTTATAAAAGAGAGATAGATTTAAAAACTATGCACTATCTTTGTCTTATTGAATGTTGTGTATTCTAAATTTGTATTTCTAAAGTATTAATAATAAGGCATGCAATTTCGTTACGTTATGAGCTGATTTCCTCTCCTCTGATTGGCTAGTCGATGCTACGGTTAATAATTTCCACATTAATTTGCTTGTTGGACAGTGATACTACGTGGGAAAGTCAACTTAAGATTTGTCGATGATCTTATACTCGATTACGGAGATACACGTCATCAAATATATAAACTATGATTTTATCTTATGAATTTGTTTAATTAAATAAAGTAAATTACAGTGTTAGTTTCGTGTTTTATAAATTTCAGTTAATTTTTAAATTTATTTAGATTATAAAAATAAATAATAAATTAATTAAGGAAAAAAATATTTAAAAAATAATAATAAATATAATGGTTGAAATTTGATTATATAAATTAAAATGTCGTAATTAAATTATGTAAAAAATAAAAAAATAAAAAAAAAATTATATAAAAACAAATCTATAAAATAATAACTATATAAAAACTAAAACTATAATTAACTCAATTAGATAAGAGTAATAATTTTAGTGGGAGATTTTGAAAATAATAAGCGTTCATTTAAAAATAATAGCACTCCCAACGGGCGTTTGAAGCCTCTACCTATATCCTTAACGCCCGTTTGAGGACTACCAAATCCCAGTTGAAAATTAAGATTTTTTTTTTTTAACCAAAAGCCAAACAGCCCCTTCTCGTTTAAAGTTGCTGGGCATAATTTAGCGCCCAAATTCAGATAAAAAAGAGGGCTCGCTCTTCTTTGTCGGAGAGACGTACGAGAGAAGCCGAGACGCCTCTAGCTGACGTCGATGGTACGAGAAAGTGAGCTTCTGGACATTCTTCTATGGAAGACGAAGAGGAGATTCATCCCACTACTGCGTCGTTTAAATTTGGGCCTTACTGGGTCCCCCGTCCTTGGCCCACAAACCCTCATGATAGCATATGCCCGTCGGAGATAGGGTAACACTGTGTGGTTCGGCTCGTATAATCTCATTTGTTTAAACATGTATTGCTTGTACATAGATACTACGACTTCCGGTGAAGGTAAGTCGGCTCCTTGCAGTCCATAGCATTTCCCAATCAAAGAGTCGCGTTGTGGAATTAAGAAAGAAATGATAATGAAGAAACAAATTAGGTTCATGAAGGAAAATGGCCCTTCATAACTTACTCGTTGAGGTTAATCCACTTATGATCAAACAAAGGATAGACGTACAACACGGGACACTTAAAAAACAACGTCGTATGTCAAAGCAAGTAGTAGTAGTACTTCCATCTGAAAAATGTCATTGAAAAACACATAAATTTGGTTTCTTAGAAACATAATTAAGAAACGAAAAAGCACATCAATTTAATTGAAGAATACAAACGTGACATTGTATTAGTTGAAATTAGCAACGGATCGATCATCCAATTGATGAATTTAAAATCTCGAAAGTTGTATTGGAAGAAGGAGTACATCGATTGAGTTTGTAATGAGTTTTCTATTGCAGCGAAAGTTACAATGAACGATTCCTACATGTTACTATCAATGTTATATTTAATGAAAAATTATTAGTGTATGATCGAGTAATCAATCATAAATGTGAATAAATATTTCGTATAATTTGTGATTATAATTTTATTATATGATTTTGATTATTTTATTTTATTTTATTAAATTAAATTGAGGAGAGAGAAAAAGCGCGCATCTTTGTCGTTTCGGAATCTACCTCTAGCGGGAACCTCAAACCTCATCCGACAACTCTAATTGTTGATCAAATAATCCAAAAGCAAATCTTTCAACACTCTCCAAACATTACTCAATCCCAATCTCTCTTAATACTAATATAAACCACCAACCAGTAACTAAATAACATAGAGGCTATTCAATTTCAGAAGCTCTTTTAAGAGCATTACTTATCAAGGAGAGACCTCACGCTTTGATAGTTCTAAGAAGATGATTTCATGGTTGCATTATGCATATCGGCGAGCCACCACTGCTAGTAAAAAAAAAAAAAAAGAGTAAAAGAATACTTCATTTTCTTATCTCAAACACCCCTTCCCATCAGACACAGTCAAATCCAATAGTGACTTTTCTCTATAGGCTTTGATTCTTCTTTTAGCACAAGCTCATTGCAAATTGTGTTCTTACCATCGGTCTTCAATTTCATATTTCTTTATTCATTAAAAAATAAAATAAAAAATAATTATATTATTTGAACTGCACCACCCCTAATAGAATTTGGATTCGTTTCATTAGCAAAGATTTATTAGACCAATCTCGATCCAACATTAAGATTTGAGTAACACATTTAACATTTAAATATATCATCTAGTTTTTTTATTACAAATAAAAATTAATAAATTATTTTAACTTTTATTTTATAAATCATATATCAAAAATATAATAATTAAGATTAATTTTTATTTAATCCACTGAATTTGAATTTAAACGAAATTAACTGTCATATTCATATATGCCCGTGGGCAGATCAAACGGTTAATTCGGATAGCAGATAAATTGCACAGCCGTTAACTCCCATCACTCGTGATTAGATGGGCTAGGTTTCTTCCGTTACTTGGGCCTCAAGGTTGTATCCTTGGCCCACAAGACAATGACAGGAGCACCTGCTAATAATGCTAGAAGCTATGGCTACGCCCACGTGCTTTCCCTGCTCCTTCTTTATCCGCTCTCATCTCTTTCCTTCCATATCCCACCTTTGTAGAAGGTTTGCACAAGCTGTTCATTTCGGTTTCCATTTAATTAGCTCCTACTAAAAACAAAACTTATGGGTAGTAGTTGAGATAGATCAATATACTATATAAATATCGTATATTGATAATTTTTTGAAATATATTATCATTTCTATTAGTTTATTATATTATCGAAAGAATCCCTTACCATTTTCTATGAAAGCATGTTAAGCCATAAAAGAAGTATATATAGTATTGCTTTTGCCTCAAACTTAGTTTGAGGGCAACATTCAAAGCACCAACCGGATAAATTAACGAGAAAAATTCCTTCCGATCTGACATCGTAAATCGGGCATATAACTAAATTTTCTTGCTCATAATAAGATTTAATTCAAGAGTGTCTGTCTTAAACTAGACTAGAAAACGACAACTAATGCTCACAAAATGGGAGACCAAAAGAGAGACAGACCCCTTTTATACTACGTTTTTTCATAAAGCCTTGAAGCTCAATAGCGGTCCATGTTTTATACTACCTTCCAAAAATTCTCTAAGCAGAATTGGCCACCTGTCCTCACTTCAATCTAGATGAAAGAAGGCATGACACCCATGTGAGGGGAAGCAAGGAAAAAAAACAAAACATGGTCAAAGAGGTAGCCAAGATCCACATGGATGCTATATAACAAGACCTAAAACAAGCTTAGGCTTGAAGATCATAAACGTGGACAGCCAAGAATGTGTTTTAGATAAAATGGTCAAGACTCAAGACAGTAGACTTTTAGTATTCTAGTCTTGACAACACATGTAGTAGCTAGCCGTCAACCAAAAGAATCATAACATTGTTATATAGGGAAATGTGAAGTTGATCAGTTTGTTTAATACAAGCTGACAAATCAAAGTAACATGAGATTGTCTCCTTAACAAGCATGACAACCACCACCACCACCCTCCCCTCCCCTCTATATAAAAAACACCTATGCCTAAAAAAAAAAAAAAAAAAAAAAAGAAGTAATTAGTAAGCTCCATGGATCCTAGAATTTCCTTCTCAAATGACTTTGTGGAAACACAGAGAGCGATTCGAGCCGAAAACATGATGTATATAGAAGCTCCGGTCTCTTCGGACTTTGAATTCTCCGTGAAGAACAACGGCATGAAGCCGGCAGATGAGATTATGTTTCAGGGCATGTTGTTGCCGGTAAAAGATCGTAATTGCACCGACATGTCGAGAAAGACGACTTTAAGGGATGAATTGCTGTCGAAATCGGAAGATGAGTATGGAGACATGTTTTTTCCAAGGATGCGTAGGCCTAATTTGGGTTGGATGGAGAAGTTGAGAATTAGAAGAGCGCCTATTTTGGTCCCAAAGAAAGTAATCATCAACGAGAATGTTGACTCTGGTGAGGTTGCAGAAAGAGCAGATCATGAAGATCCTCATAATAAGGCCATGTTTGTTCATGAGGATGTTCTAATTTCAAAGACTAAACAGGTATACCACCGTATACATAAGTTTGTGTCCTAAATCTATACGTTGGATCCATTTCTTACCATTCTTTCTTAATTTATGTAGGAATTATTATTTGAAGGGGGTCTAGGCTGCAGAGTAAGCGGAGCTTGAGGAAGATTCCGAATTTATCCGAATATACGGAATGGATCAATTCAAATTTAGACCATGAAAGATAATTAGATAAGTAAATAGAAATTTGAATTGATCAACACCGAATGTTTGGAAGGATGATAAGTGGTTTGAAGAGTAGTCTAATTTTAATAACCGCTGTAAATTGAAGTTCTGAATAAACCCTATAACCAACAGTTTTTCCTTTATGTAGTGTTACTGTGTTTGGATCTTTTTGCATTATTTGTTAATTAATTAATTAATTAATTAATTAATTATTATCTCCACGATGGGTTTGTTTGTTTCTGACTTGAGATCCCTTTTCTTATCTCTTTAGTATTATTATAAATAAATTATATATTTTTTAATTCATGATATAAATTAACTTAAATATTAATTTAATTATTTACATTAATAAAAAATATTTATATTATTTAATTAAATTAAAATTTGAATACATTTATATTATAAAGTCTGATAAATTATTTGACTTTGACTCGCCCTTTACTGATGACGTGCGAATTTAGCGATTTACGTATGTGATTCAGAAAACAAAAAAAAAAAAAAGGTACTTAAAAGGCGGGGCCCACCACGGCCGGCCCGGTGCCTGATTTATCTTCATTTTGTTTTTTGTATCCTTCTTTCTTCTGATTGTTTTTTGTATGGAAACAAAAAAAGTGGAGCGATTTCTCCAAAGCCATAACTTCGATCCTCTTATTCCGAGCTTGGAATCCGTTTATGCTTCCTAGTGACTGCTAGTCGTGATCGGTGGCCGGAAAATGGAGGTGAAACCAGGCTTGTCAGCTTTAGTCACCGGCGGAGCCTCCGGAATAGGTAGAGTGAGAGAATCCTTTTGTCATTTTTCTCTTAAATTTTCGAGATTTTGCTCTTACCGTGATGGATCTGCGCCTGCGTTTTATTTATCGTGATTCATAGAACACTTTGTTGATTTTGAAATCCTTGCAGTTCATAAATCATATCAATTCTTGAGGCTAGAGCTTAGCATCTTCTAGCTAGATATTAACTGGTCTAAGAGTCTAATACAAGTGATAGTGTGAAAACAATACGTGAATTGTTTATGTAGGTAAAGCGCTTAGTCTAGCTCTTGGAGGGAAGGGAATATTTGTGACCGTTGTTGATTTATCTGAAGAAAGGGGAAGGGAAGTTACCAAGCTGGTCGAAAAAGAAAATGCCAAATTTCACTCCAAGTTAGAATTCCCTTCTGCTATTTTCGTAAAATGCGACGTGACGAATGCAAGTAAGCATATCATCCTTCTCTAAAGCTTTTCGAATTTGTCCTCTACATTTAATCCTCGGTTGCTTAGAACATGTTTATGTTATGAACAGGGGATTTAGCTACAGCTTTTGAGAAACACTTGGCAACATATGGAGGATTGGACATATGCATTAACAGTGCTGGAATTGTTACTCAAGTTCCATTCTATAAGGATGATACTGATGGGACTCGTACATGGAGGCGTACAGTCGAAGTGAATCTAATGGCTGTGATCGAATGCACTCGTCTTGCGGTAGATGCTCAACAGCAACAACTTTTGATTTTAAAGTCATCTATTAGCTGTTGATAAATATATTAATTTGTTGTGGATTCTATATGTTTATGAACAGATAAGAATCATGCAGTCATTGAAAAAACCTGGAGTTATTATTAATTTGGGGTCTTCTTCTGGTCTTTATCCAATGATAATGGATCCTATATATGCTGGTTCCAAAGGTTTGTCTGTTGTGCTTTCTGTTAAACCTATTCATAGTCGTTATTGCTGTTAGTCCTACAAGTAATATGCTTAACTTATTATGTGTTCTAGGTGGTGTTGTGATGTTTACTAGATCACTTTCTCCTCTCAAACGTGAAGGTATTCGCATCAATGTCCTTTGCCCTGAGGTAAAACTATTTAGAAAACTTTGTGGGTGGGTTCAGTTCGTCCTATCTACAAACTTTGGAAATTTGGTCTTATGTGATTGATTAATTGTCTCCATGTAACTTCTTTGTAGTTTGTTGACACTGAGATGGGAGCACTAGAGGGTGCTAAACTTGTTGCAGTTTTGGATGGCTATGTTCCTATGGAAATGGTGGTGAAAGGTATGTACTGTAAATATTTCTTGTTGAGGTGTCAATTTTGTGTCTCTCTCTTTCTCTTTTGTGTCTTGGAATTACTTTTGATCCGACAACCTCTTTGTGCCTTACAGGTGCTTTTGAGCTCATTTCTGATGAGAGCAAAGCTGGTTCATGCCTGTGGATTACAAATCGCAGGGGAATGGAATACTGGCCCACTCCCACAGAAAAAGCTAAGTACCTAATTTCGAAATTAAGTCTTCAGAAAAAATATTCATCCATGGTTCCAGTGAAAATCCATCTTCCTGAGAGTTTTGACAAGATGTGAGTAATATTTTCAGGCACTAAAATCCATTTTCCATTCCTTTCTTGTCTTCCATATGGGGAGTTACATGACTTATCTTCAGTAACTTACTATCTTATTTACTTATTTTTCTACAGAGTTGTCCACACTTTGAGTCACAATTTCCGCAATGCAACCAGCATGGTGCACAGATCATTGGGATTACCCATTGAACCACACCAGGTTCTGTTGAAGATCATATATGCTGGTGTAAATGCTAGTGATGTAAGGACCTTTTTCCACTTTTGGACTTATAAACAGAACTGGTGTGTGTCATTCTCTCAAAGTTGTATTATGGGCAGGTAAACTTCAGCTCTGGCCGATATTTCAGTGGCAATGGAAAAGACCTTGGCTCCCTCCTTCCATTCGATGCTGGTTTTGAGGTTCAATAGAAATATAGTTTGAATTTCATGCTCTGGTTACATTAATTTCCTGTTGGGGTATTTAATGAAGCAATCATTTTGAATTATATTTATAAGACATTTTGCAATTTACAGGCCGTGGGAATAATTGCCGCAGTTGGAAATTCCATTACCAACTTAAAAGTTGGTACAGCTGCTGCAATCATGACTTTTGGAAGTTATGCTGAATTTGTAACGGTAAATCATCATGTATCAGAAGATATCCATTAGTAGTTTATGTGTATTGGTCTATCAAAACTGTAGTTATAAGATTTATTGAGCTTGAATTTTATAACCTTTTAGGTTCATGCGAAACACGTTCTTCCCGTTCCAAGACCAGATGCAGAAGTTGTTGCTATGCTAACTTCAGGACTAACAGCATCTATTGGTTTGGAAAAGGTTGAAATTTCCATTTCATGACATTCACATAATTACATTTCTGAATTCTGATGCTATAATCAATTCCTACCCTTTGCATCTTTGTATATTTCATTTTGTTCCTGCTAATCGTTCTTTTTTTTTCTTTTTTTCTCCTATGGAGCTTTAGGCAGGACAGATGGATTCTGGAAAAACTGTTCTTGTCACTGCTGCGGCAGGTGGGACCGGGCAATTCGCAGTCCAGGTTGACTTTAAAATATAATTTTCTTCATCTGATATTTTTGTTGAGAAACCAAGAAACTAGCTGCACTCTATACTTTCTCCCTTTTTATATTATCTTATTGAGAATAATAGTTGCTTAAAACTCAAAATACTTGTTTAAAACTCAAAATTTTACTTGAATTAGGCAATAATACTTGCTCAAAACTCGAAATTTTACTGTTATCTGTCATAGCTCCAGATAATATCTATAAATTTCTTCTAGAAGTTGAAAAAAGGTGTTTCTTATTGAGAGATGTTATTTGAATTGCCTTATGCAGCTCGCTAAATTAGCCGGAAAGAAGGTCATTGCAACCTGCGGTGGCAAAGAAAAAGCTGTAGTTTTGAAAGAACTGGGAGTTGATCGAGTCATAGATTACAAAGCTGAAGATATTAAAACAGTACATCTCTTGAATCTCAATTTCTCCGTTCACTTTGATTTGAATGTTGATCCTTCTATAAAAGGTCTCTCTCATCTTCATGCATTCACTTCAGACAATAAATGTTGCAAAGTAAAGTTAATGACGTTGACTGGGGCATTCAATTAATGATGTGGTTGAACACAAGAAAAATGTTGATTGCTTTTCATCTCCCCAGGTTCTAAAGAAAGAGTATCCAAAAGGCATTGACATTATCTATGAATCTGTTGGTGGGGACATGTTTGATTTGTGCTTGAATGCTTTGGCAGTCTATGGTCGGCTCATCGTGATTGGAATGATCTCTCAAGTAAATTACCATTTATAGGCGAAATTCCTTGGTCTTGTTTGGCTGGACGTTTCAAAACAAACACATTTTTGATAGACATGATTTGATGTGTTACAGTAAAATATTTTAACTTTTAATAATTATAAAAAACATCTCTAAATATTCTAAAATTATATTTTAAGTTTCTTCTTCAATAATTCGCTGCTGGAAAAAAAATCCATTAATGGATTCTTTTTTTTTTTTCCGGCGGTAGCGGATTATCGAGGAAGAAACTGAAAATGTAATTTTTGAATGTTTAGGGATGTTTTTTATAATTATTAAAAGTCAAATGATTTGACATGTTCTGCATCGTCAATACACACACAAAACACATTTCAAAACGCTCAGCCAAACAGACCCTTATTCTTATTCTTCTTCTCTTTTCTAAGAAAACAAAGTCCTATTGGTTTGGTTCTTTATTTGTAATGCAATGATTCTTTTATTTTCAGTATCAAGGGGAGCATGGATGGAAGCCATCAAATTACACCGGATTATGCGAAAAGCTTTTAGCAAAAAGCCAAACTGTTGTATGTGCTCTTATCTCGTGTCATTATATTCAAATCACATCAGAAACATTCATCTCACCTCTTTTATTGTATTTCTCAAAGACAAAAAGCAACTGGCTCGCTGTTTTGTATTTCTCATCATTCCTTGCAGTAAGCTAGCAGGGATTTGCTGACATGTTACAATTTGAAACTGGATTTCTCCATTCCTAATCTCGTTGTCCTTTTTTTTTAGGCTGGGTTTTTCCTTGTACAATATGCTCATTTGTGGCAACAACATTTGGACAAGCTATTTCACCTATTCTCCTCAGGAAAGTTGAAGGTATTGCCTTGGTTCGAGTTTTATATGATCTGAATCGGCTTCACTCTAATATTTGAGTATTTCTAGCTACTTAATATACTAAACACTTGAAATAAAAAAGGAAGCGTTAAACAGTATCTTGATCTTTGAGGGCAAAAATCAGTTACAACGATATATGTGAATCTAAATGAAGATAATCCTATTTTTATTTTCATTATCAAATCCAACTGACTTTTTTTTTTATAGCTAGATGATCAAAATCACTCTGTTCTATTCATTTGTACAGGTCACAGTTGACCCAAAAAAGTTTCTAGGCGTCCGTTCCGTTGCAGATGCAGTTGAATATCTTCATTCGGGTAAAAGTGTTGGAAAGGTATATACACACTTTATAACAAAACATTATCTAGAGAAAGAAATGTTGGAAAGATCAGTATTACTGCTGCTTCTGTAGACAATTAATTCTTAAAAATGCTAAAAACAATTGGCAGGTTGTTGTCTGCATTGATCCAACTTTCAGCCAACAGACGGCGAAACTGTGAACTGAAAGTAATGAAAAGGATCTCTCCTACACTGTATTCTTTCATTTCCGGGCAAGTAAGGCCTATTGCCATGAAAAGGAAGATCATAGAATGAACCAAACTACATTGAAAAGGAGCCCATAGAGCTTCTAAATTCTAAGAGCAGGAAATGAATTCAAATTCTGACGAATTCATGGTACTCTGTTTATCTTCAATAAGGATGTATATCCATGATAATTTTGAGCCACAATCTTATTGAAGAAGTGTTACTTTTTCTTTTATTAGATCAAATATTGAATTAGGCACTGCTAATTGGGATAAAACATAAAAGTGTAGAATGAGCAACGTGAGAGAACAGGACACAGTTTAGCCTGACAACGAGGTGGGGGTCATGACTCATGATCACATGTTTCTGCTTAATTACTTTATTGAGGCAACGACTGACTCCATCTCTTTTTCTCGGAAAGCAACTTACCTCAGCTGGGGTTCCCTTTATCACTACCAGCATTGCTATGATTCAAAGTATCAAATGATACAATTTCACTCATGCAAAAATTTCTCATATAATTGCCTAATGTTTCTAATTTCTTAAATACATAAACTTATTTGATAAGGAACTTTAAATCTCATCGAGAGGGAAACATACCGTTTTTCTTCAATTTCTTTGGATTAGGAGTTCTCACAACTACCAACATGCAATACCTTTTGAAATTGAGAAAAGAGGGGGGGGAAAAATCTTTTTTTTTTTTTACCATGAAAAAAGTAAAATAGTTGTTGACCCATTGCAATATGTATATATTATATCCAGAAATTAACACCAAACTCAATAATTTCGGATCAAATACTACCTACTCCATGTAGTCATCAAATTTAGCTTCGTAAACAGAGTAGAGCAGTCTTATTAGGCATCAAACCAAAAAAGCAAACTGATTCACTTATATTTAGTTTATTGTATCATATATATGTGTTTTAAAGTTCTTTATATTTAGACAACTACAACTTTCAGTTCAACCGATTTTTATTCTGATCCAATTTCACCTAGAAAAATTTAGATTAATTGAATCGGTCAATCTTTTGATTCTACTTGTCGGATCGGCCCATCTGATCCAATTCTAATACAATGGACTAAAAAGATGAATAAATATTCAATATAATTAATTATTCATTCTAATTAAACTTTAAATATAAATTATATCAAGACTTAAATTATATTGAATATTTTATCGAGACCAAACTTGCGATCATCCTCCGTTCATAAACAACACTCTGTTATTCTGTCCCCACCACGTCTAATAATGTCTATCACTCACTATTCTTCCCAATAAAAATATTAAAAAGGAAATAGTAGGACGCGACAACTTAAAAATGATCTAACTTTTACAGAGAGAGAGAGATCTATGTATAGTAATATGTTTTGTTTTTAAAATAAGAAAATATTAATAATAAGAAAACTAATCCCAAAATTTAATGTAACGAATGAATGATGATGAAAACATCCTGGCATAGAATAGTAGGAACCTAGTGGCTCGATATAGTTAATTAAAAAATAAAAGGGCGCCAGATCCAAAGAGAAAGAAAAGCCTATTTATGATTATGAGGATGGTAGGGAGACCACCTATTCACAACTGCACGTGCAGTCCTCTTCTTCACATTCATTTTTTTGCTTATTATGGTTATGAATGTGACTGCAAAACGTACGGGGGGCAACCCCAGTGCTTGGCTGCTTCAACCGCATTATGGAAAAACCAAAAATATTTAAGAGTAAGAAAAAAATTTGGTAGTAGGAGATTGGCTTACATTTTAACACGATAGAGAATAGCCAATTTCACACACAAATTCAATGTATAAATGCGTTTTACTGTCATCATCTTTTTCCTTCCCAAACATGTATTTACATGCCAACAATGAACACATTTTCATCCTCTGATCAGATCTGAATTACCACTATTTACTACTTCTTCTTTTTTTGTCCCCTTACTGTTTCCCGACCACCCTAAAGTTGGTTTGCTAATTGGTAGCTAGCTCATATTTTATACTTCATAAAAATGAAATTTTGCTTTCAGATGAAAGTGGGTTCTTCAGATCAATCATATATAGTTGGAAACCAAATCAAGGATTACAGGATTACTAACTCAAGTTATCGAATTGCAGAATTGAAGTAAAGAGGACATATATTATTGTTATATGACATAAATATAGTTCTTACATGACGTAGGTAAAAAAGGTGAGAGAAAGAAACCTGTTCCAGCAAAATGAAGGAGAAAGTGTCGATTATTAATCCTATCAGGGCTTCAAACGTACCCACAGGTATCGACCCTCCAAGGGCATGTCCTTCACAACATCAAAGTTGTACCTTGCACATAACGGCAAAACAAAAATAAAAAATAATCATAATGAATACAGATTTTTAAGTAATTACATACATGCATCTAGCTATGTATACAATATATATATATATATAGTGTGTGACTTTTTTATTTATTTATTATTATTTTTCTTTGTTATCACTTAAATTTTTTTCAGACAATTTTGTACAAGAATTTGCTAATGTCATGTATTTTCTAAAGTAGTCAGGAGCCGCGCATGTAATCTATTTGGAGGAAAAAGGAAGAGGCATGTGGTTAGTTTGTTATGAGAAATTACTAATATGACTGGTTCCTTTTCCTTATACGGGGTCCACTATAGTACGCCAAGCGAGTGACGATTTACCTATCCTGCGCCTACAGTAAACACTTACTTCCATTCGAATTGCTTTTGTACGTTCTTCTCGGCTTCTGCGAAAAAGTCTTCGATCTCCGTTCTCGAAACCATTTTCGCCGCCGGCAAAATTCTCCAACAGCATTTCTCACCAATATTCGTCGCCGGCGAGTTATTGTCTTCAGTAAGCTTGCTCGTCGGAGTGCTTTCTTCTCTGAGCATTGTAAAAGTAAGAAAAAAAACAAAAGTTGGAATTGATCAGTGACTGATAAATGGCAACGCGTTTCCTTCTAGAAATTACAGGCATAGGAAATTTAAACCGAACCTGAATTCTCTGTCGATACTCGTAATAAAATCTACGGGTTCCGAGCACTTGGACTGCCATGGCATGAAATTAGATATGTGTGGAACGTATATTTATATTGTAAGTTCGAAATTGGAAAACGGAAAGCTCATAAATCAGCTAGAGAAACTGAACACTCCTAATTTATCAGCATGACTCTGCATAAAGAATCAACGCAAATCCCACTCAGCTGAAAGAGAAATGACTGTAATATGTGGCCTGATTTAACTAACTGGATAATTTCTTACTTTTTATTTTTTTTCTTGTCCGTTTCCTAGCAGCCAAACAAACTTGAAAACTTACTGAAGGAAGGAAGTAACGAAAGAAACAGTAACTAAGTACGATTCAGAATTTGCAGCAGGCTAACAAACTTGAAGACTTACTGAATAAAGGAAGCAACGAAAGCAACAGTAAATAAGTATGATTCAGAATTTGCAGCTCACCTCTACATCTATGCTTCTCAAGCTGTGATCCTGCTCGACGTCGTCGGATTTTTTTCCGGAGAAACAGAGTGCCGGAAAGCAAAACTGATCTCGACCGGAGCCGAAACAACCGGAATTTTCTAAGCTGTAATTCACCGGAGACATTGCATGCTCGTCATGATCAGAGGCGTTTGCGATCAACAAACTACTACGATCTCCATACTGATCATCATCAGCAAGATCACATGGAGACGGACTAACAATTAACGTCTCGGAAGAATCAATAATTCTTCTCCTCTTCGACATATTGTTGCCTCCTGTGCTCAACGCCTCCGTCACTGCAATTCGCTTACAATCTCCCATTACTGACCTCTCTCCCCCCTTCTCTCTCTCTCTCTCTCCCTTTCTTTCTCTCTCACTGCTCCGGTTTATAAAAATAGAAAGGGAGAGGGGGAATTTACGGTTAGAGATCAAAGAGAGGAATGTCGAACGAGACGATCGATGACGATGGATATTATAAATTTCGTGATGAGCTGAGATTTTACTCAACGGTTAGGATTCTGTCTCCGCTCCACAAATTAATTACCTCTTTTGTTGCCTGCATGCAGAATCGAAATCTAGTAATTACCATTTTACCAGATCAGTAAAATTTCAATTTGGAACTACCGACCACCATTTTTATTATATTCATATGTATAATTGAAGTTCAACATGTGATAGACGTGTGATAGGCTGATTGATAGTGTTTACTATGGGAATTATTTAGGCTGTCTTTACAATGTGTTTATATTGTGTCGATGATGGCCGGAGATGGTGAGGAAGAGTGGCCGTGTTTCAAGTTTGAACATTCGTCTTATGGATTATATTATTATGTCATAAGTTTATTGGCGAGGAACAGTCGATTCATGTATGATAATACGAAGTAGATTGATCGGTAAGTAGATGTATGATTCTTAGGACCTAATTTGTAGTTTAATAATGCAAAACTTTTTGACCTTAAGTTGAATAATATTGAATTATTTTTCTTGTTGGTAAAGAAACAAAGGTAGAGAGTCTGTCTGGTAAACAATGTCGGATATTTCTAGCTTTCAACTGTATGGGACAGTAAGACTAAGTGGATTGAATAAGGCTAGAGAGGGTCAGTGACTGTTACCAAGCATATGCATCCTGTCCAAGACAAACTCAAAGCTAAAGTCATGTCCTAAAATCTCACTTTCTTTAGCTCTTGGAAAATCATGGTGTAATAATTATGAACATCATTTTGGACAGTCAATAAGTTAACGTACTTGTACTAGCAGTTACATAGATGCATGCATTGTAATTGTATTTTATGTATATATTTGGAGCTAAAGTAGTTGTCTTAAGAGTTTGTATGAAGTTATGTAAGGCAGTTGAGAAAGAAAATGTAATTATGGTGTGAAAGAAGAAGACAGTAGACTATACAGTAAAGCTGTTTTTCCAATTGTTTCTAATAGAAAGTTGGTTGATTTATTGTCACCTCTTTTTGGAGGGGCAAAAGCTTACCTTGATTTGAAATAGAATTGAAACCCATACTCTCTTTTCAGCCCAGATATGAATCCTAAGTTTGGGTTGGCTCTGGACCCACAATGGTTTAAGAAATTAAAAACTTGGTCATTGGAAATTTATTTACCGCAATAAGGTATCAGGCCAAAAATGGGAGAATGGATTTGGTGTCTACGGGTTTGGATGCCTTCCGTGCCTGCGGAAGAATCTAGGCTGTTAATTTCCATGAAAAAGCACCATGTAAATCTGATATGAGAACCACATCAATATGATAGAAGGCAAATTCGAACTTACATAGCATTCTCTCATCCGTTCAATGAGAATTAACAGCTTAGATTCTTCCGTAGACCCGGAAGGCATCCAAGCCGGTATACATCAAATCCATTCTCCAAAAACTCAGGTGATTTAAGGGCTGAGAGAGGTGGTTTCTGGGTCCGTGGGCCAAGGATGGCATAATGCTCGAGAAGAGAGGGCACAAAGGCTACAGTTCGTCACAGTGAAAAAACTATAGGACAAAAGGAAAAAAAATTGCTGCTGCTAAACTGCAGTTCGTCAACTTCTCTAATCAATGATGTTCTGATAATGATAGAAAACGGAATGGCTGACATTTTTTTTTTCTCGGCCAGTCTGAAATTCCCGGTAAAATACACTTGAATATCACCTTATAACGTGCGTATAAATGGAATTGGATGAGAGAGAACTTAATGAGCAAAGGAATGACGGCCTATGTTTATGAATGTTACAAAAACTTTCACTTGTAATCTCTATCTACCAATTTATCTGGGGAAATGTTAAATTAGAGGACCTCTTTTACTTGAAAAAAGTTGGGATGATCTTTGTTTGCAGTGTCAATATCATCGGGAGATGCTACAACAACCACCACTCCTTTGTCTTTAACGGCATCAACCACTTGGGCAAATTCTTTGAAGTCCTTCAGACTGTGGATCTCAAACCAAGTATCACATGTACTGCAAAAATGAATAAAATTCAAATCATCTATAATGGATTTTAAGAAATAAAAAACAATCTGGTTGATAGTATCTCTTCACGCCTCCTTTGTCGGTAAGATAAAAAGGAGAATACTCCTACAAAATCATCCGACAGTTGAGATTTTCCAGCAAGAAATGAACAAGTTTAAGTAAGCACATGTTAGCACAAAATTGAAAACCTGAATGAGTATCAAAGTTGCAGAATCCTCCATAAGCTCCACCGCTAACTCTAACACGGTCCCACAACCAAGTATGGCTGATGTACTTCGAAATAACATACGAACTTCCATTGAGTTGATAACCGGTGCTATATAAATTAGCTGCTTTTCCTACATAGTTAACCTGTAGAAGAAACAATCATTGAGATATAGCTGATTGAATGAATAAGAAAAGATCTTTTACATGAAAAGGAAAATTTTAAAAAGTGTTATTTACCTGGGTTGAAATTACAATAGCTTCATTCTCTGATGAAAAAAAACGGCCACTCCAATTACTATAGCTTTAGTGACAGATTTGTTAGGAAGCATATCAAGAAGTTTACTGACAAACTTCCGTGAGTTGGTGAGATTTTTCCTGTCAGCAGTCATGTTTACCAGACAGCCTTCCCTAGAAAGAAACGACCGCCTAATGTCCCCAAGAGATGAAGAAATTCCATCCCAATCTTGCTCAACTTTCTCTTCAAGGGTTCGTCTGAATTCTAGATAACTGTATGTAAACCGGATAAAGAAAAAACAGTAAATCACATCCATTTCCAGTTTTCTACATGAACTATGTCAATAAAATGCCTCTCCTGTGTATATTATAATGAACCATTTAAGCAAAGTAATGCTAAAAATTATTCTGTAACACAATTATGGTCTTGATTGATCCGAACAATTGCTATAATCAGCATATAAGAATTCCAGATTTTGAGACTGTATTACCAGTTGCCAAAAGAGTAGAGAAATTGAGTCTCATACACAAAGAATAGACCGTCTGGAAAAATATTAGTGGTCTAATCTGACACCCCCCATTTGCTCAGAGATCCAACCCAGCAACATTTAGCTTTGCATCCATCCTTGCAGCAGCAATTCCATGACCTCTGTCTCTAAGTCGGTTCTGAAAATAATAATAATAATAATAATGCGACCTTTATAAGAAATATCCTCCGAAGGGTATCATTAAGTTCGTAATGCCAACCCTCCTGTTGAAAAGTCTGGAAATCTTCGACACACTTGGGGAAGAATACCACCGCATCCAAGTAAACAATCTAACCCAGTTGTAGAAATCCTATAACAAAATAAGAACACATACATAACAGTTTTCAAATGAGAAGGGTAGCATGTCCGATCAGGATATGTACATGCGTTCAAAAAATGTGTGAAGGCTGCCTCTTAATAGTTCAACAAATGGTTCCTTTAAAGGGTATTCTTTTGAGCCGCATAATAAATACATTATGCTCTAATATATGTGGGAATACCAGTTGAATCATTTCTACACATCAACTGAAGACAAGAAAGAGCTGGTTTGCAGACAATGATTTGAATTGATTGATTAAGTATTGATTATTATGGTAATCTTTTTTTTCTTGGGCCAAGAAACCAGACATTAGCCCAAATAAACTAATTTTTAGTAATAAAATCTACCAATTTATTCTTCAAAATCACACCATTCTCACTACTAGAATTAAACAAATGAAAGCAATGGTCTTCCCCTTTTGTCTCGTACAATTCCACGTCACCAATCCACCCACTCTTCTCCAAAGTCTCATAGTAGGCCACCCCTCTATCTCTCAGCCAATCCCTTTCCGCCACGCAGACAAGGACTTTTCCACACCCCATCTTCTTCAAATCTGGATCCGCCTTCGGGTTCAATTTTGGATCATCTTCACCGCCCGAACTCGTCGAACTCATGTACTTGTACATCTCATCAACCTCTTTCCCTCCAAAAAACGGATGCACGATAAGAACCCCTACAATCTTCAGTCCAGCCAATCCAGCACTGCCAGCTCGGACCGCTACGTAATGTGATATATTAGCTCCAGCACTTTCGCCCGTCAAGAAAACCCGACCCAAATCCGCATACTCGTTTAGCCACTGTTCGGGTCCCTGCCCGTTAGAATGGGTAGCGATCCATTGCAACGCGGCCCATGAGTCGTCATATGCAATCGGTAGTGGGTGTTCGGGAGCGAGCCTATAGTCAACGGAAATAGCGATGACATTAGCTTGACTGACCATGTACGTAAGAAAGTTCTGTGAAATCGGATCGAACGGTGATCCTGCGCAGAAGCCTCCACCGTGGTAGTGGACGAGGAGGGGCAGCTTTCGATCAGGGACAACGTTGATAGTGGCGGGGATGAAAATCCTAGCCGATACGCCGGTATCTGGTGAGATGATGACGTCTTTGGAGTGGATCCCAGTTTTTGGGTCGAGGCCTGAGGGTACAGGATCCATTACCATGTACTTCTGTACTCTACCATCTTTGTAGACCTTGAAAAAAGGTGGGAAATCTTTGATTATTTCGTCGCTGATGCTAGAATCCATGGCGGGTGAGTATAATTTAGTTACTAGGGTGAGATGGATTTGGGATTTGATATGGAGTAATTTAAAGGCGCGAATCTAGAAGTCAACAAGGCGACGTGTCGGTGAAAATGATATAACGTGGTGGTCTAGAATCAGTCGGCAAAGTGTTAGAATGGCGGGTAGAAACTGCAGTTCATAGATGGCAGTTGACTTGGGCCCATTTGTCATTAGACGATACAGACTTTAAAGTTTCCAAGGGCCAAGGCCCATTTTCCCAGGCCACATCTTTACTACTTACAACTAACGGGCCTTAATCGTGGAATGGGCTCGGGTCGGTGACACATCTGTCATTAACCGATTTGAGTATGCATGAGCAATTTGAGTTTTCAAACTAAATACATTCATATATTAAATAATAAAGTTTTACTATTAATTGGTGAAATTTTATAAAAAATTTATCATATCTTAAAAATAATTTTTATAATAATTTATAAATAATATTTCAAAAATAAAAATAAAAATATTATTTTTTTTTAAAAATATAACGTTACATGTTTTAAGATTTGATCATATACATATTCAACAATATTTACGTAAGTCTGTGGTAGTAATAAAACTGAGAAAAAATTAGTATTAATTAGTTATATCGGTTGAAGGAGTCGTTTTTTCCGTGATGAATTAGCAGATATATTGGATAGTCATAAAATCTGATTACTTTTACTTTAAGGGAATGAATTAATATTTTAAGCAAAATCCAATTAATAAAAGCATGCAGAGCACGGAGTCAAAGAGAGCAAAGGTCAAAGAGCTCAAATTATTAAAAATAGTTATTTATTTATTTATTTATTTATTAAATGAGATACAGAGCCTCTTTTTCTTATAGTTGGAAGCACGAACCTGAAAGGGATATTTCAAAATTGTCAAAAATAAAATAAAAAATTAAAATTCCCATCATTAAAAGATTTTAATGAAACTAACGATGTCGTTTCAGTCACCACGCCCTGGTTGGAGCCGAAAACCATGCGAGCGATTTGCAAAAAATTCTCATTTCTCTGCAAATCTGAGGACTGAACAAAACTGAAAAAGCAGGCATCAAAAATTTTTTTTTTTTAAAAAGGCAAAAGCGAGAAAGCGAAAGCGAAGAAGAAGAGAGAGAGAGAGAGAGAGGTGGCAACGGTCGAAGCCTTCAATCACTATCGTCTTCTTCACGAGAAACACTTCGATTCCATTATTTTTTTTAAATTTAAATCTTCTCTCTCTCTCTCCTTTCCGTGTGGTTTCTTTTTCGAATTAATCTGGTTATCATTGAAGAAAAAGGTTAAAGAAGAGGAAGGGAGGGGGGGGGGGGGAGGAGAAAAAGATGAGAAGAATCTGAGCTGCCAAATGCCTTTTCATTGCTTTCCTCTTTTGAGCTTCTAGAGGCTATAACAATGGCAGACGACTTCTGCTCCTTCATCAAGGTATGCGCTAAAATGTCATGCTCTTTTTTGTTTGTTTGTTTTTTTTTTTGCACGATTTAACATTTATATCGCTGCTGTCTTTTACCCTTTGCATGCGTATTTTAATATATTTCTAATGGAGTTTATAAGATCTTTATGGTTTATAAGATTCTTCTTTGTTGATGATGATTTTTTTAATAGTTACCATGTGAATACCCGATCTGGGCGTTCAATCACCGAGCTTCTATTCCTGAAATTTCGGCTTTTCTTCTCAATTAACCCGAGCTGAAGGAAAACCTAGATTTCTTTAATGATCAAATTAAAAGTTAAAAATAATGCTGTTTTGGAATCGATGCTTCTGGTTTTTCTCCCCCCACCTTTTATAGCTTAAATGAGGTACTGTAGCTCCGGGATTTAGAATTACCAATGCTTATCGAACACATTTTCACCTACCGTGGCTCTTCATCCTTTTCAAATCCTTTTTTTTTAACAGATACCTAGTTCATAATTTCAGGATAGTTTCGTCTCAAAATCTCCGAAGAAATCTCCTTTGGTATCGAGAATGATTGTCTTGGTGTTTGCAATGGTTTGTGGCGTGTATATATGCTCGGTTTGTTTGAAGCAAATAAGCACCCAAACCATGGGAGGAATTTTGAATGTCCAAGTGATTGAAAGGCCATGTCCAATACCTGATATTGAACCCTCCGAAGTTTCTTTTGTTCACTACCCAAAACCCAAAACATTTAGTAGGTACAAAAGCTATTGAATTTGATTTGAGTTTAGTTACGCTATTTTCGTTTTTTAAATGGACTGATGTTGAAATTTGTGTGGGCTTAAATCAGGGCTGAATGTGCTTGCCATCCCACGCGGTATTTTGCCATTTTGTCCATGCAAAGATCTGGAAGTGGTTGGTTTGAGACTTTACTGAATAATCATACTAATATGAGCTCTAATGGGGAGATATTCTCTAATAAATTTAGGCGGAGTAATGCTTCAACCATCATTGAAACACTGGATCAAGTTTACAATCTGGACTATTTTACTAGTGCTTCTAAAAATGAGTGCACAGCTGCAGTTGGCCTGAAGTGGATGCTTAATCAGGTGAGTGATGCATTGTTTGATTGTATTTTATAGTGTTTTACACACTTCATGCTTGAGAGAGATGCAGAAATAAACTTTTCAGTTGCACTTGTCTTTCATAAAATTTTATAGTTTCTTGCGAAAATTAACTATGATTGTGACTGCTTTCAAGTGATTGTCATAATTGACACTACCAGATTCTAATTACTTTTCTGATTAGGGTTCCTAGCTATTGCAATTTTCTCCACCTAATCAGATGCTATCTTTAAACTTATTGTGAGTTTGATTTATTCAGGACCAAACTTTTTAAACTTATGGTATATTAAGTGATGATGCTTTTGAGTTGGCCTGGTTTATGATATCTCCATTTTTGCATCATTTTATCAATTACTCCATGAGTTTGATCTAGATTGGTGAGCTCCATGACTTCTAGATTATACAGAAAACTTCTATTACTTTTGGATAACGCAAAATGCTCTCTTACAATTGTGTCGTATTAATATACTCGGGTTGGAAAATGAACATTAAGTTAAGATTTCTTAAGAATTTGATACTTTGCTTGAATCCTTACTCAAGTGGTTGTGGTGTGTTGGTGTCGATGCAGGTCATCTTAGGTTCAATGCTAGAAATAGACTAATAGTTTAGGAATTAATGAAACGTGTTTGCTTATTTTGATAGAATCAAATGGTCTGGTAGAGTTAATGTGAGGCGTGTACATACTAGTTGTTTGACTGAATATACTGGTGTCAGATGACAAATCTCTAATTTGAGGTCTTAAATTAAAACACGACGATATTCTTGCAGTGCCAAATTGAGAAGAGTCAAATAGTCTCGTAGAGTTAATGTGAAGTGTGAACATCCTAGTTGTTTAACAGAATATACTGGTGTCGGATGATAAATCTCTAATTTGAAGGTCTTAAATTAAAAGTTGATGATATTCTTGCAGTGCCAAATTGAGACCTGGTCAGGTTTTATTCCATGTTCGTAACTACTTTAATAACACTTGGTGCATAGAATTGAGATTCACGATATGGGAATTGATTTAGTGGCTATTAGTAAGCTATAATACTGTATATGTCCGGAACTCAGATCATGCAATAAAATTCTTGCAGGGTTTGATGCAACATCACAAAGAAATAGCAGAATATTTTGAACGCAGGGGAGTTTTGGCCGTGTTCCTCTTCCGAAGAAATCTCCTGCGCAGAATGATCTCAGTACTTGCAAATTCTTACGATAGAGAGGCTAAGCTACTCAATGGGACCCACAAGTCTCATGTGCATTCACCCCACGAGGTCTTCCTCTTTTTTCTCTTGAAAGATCCTCATTTTTCTATATTTGACCTATAACTGGGAGTTGTATTTGTGTTATTAAACCAGGTAAGAATTTAAAAAAAAATTTTTTTTTTTAATAATTTTCAACTGACTGAATATGATGGTTGATTTTCAGGCGGAGATACTTGCAAAATACAAGCCCACGGTTAACACTTCATTATTGATTCGAGATTTGAAGCATGTAGAAGACATGACAAACAGGGTCTTGGAGTACTTCAAAAGCACCCGACATATTATCTTATACTACGAGGATATTGTGAAGAACAGCACCGTAAGTCAAAAACTCCAAACTAAAGCTCTGTTTCCATTGCTCGTGATCAAACTGGATGTAATGAAGCTATCAAACATTCTCTATCTTTTATTTTTTTTTGCTCTGCAGAAATTACTCGACGTTTTAGATTTCTTGAAGGTGCCGCAGATGGAATTACAGAGCCGTCAGGTGAAGATACACAAGGGACCTTTATCTAAGCAGATCGATAATTGGGATGAAGTAGAGAAGACTCTCAAAGGAACCCACTTTGAGAGCTTCTTACGCGATAAAGATTAACCACTGGTCTGTCAGGAATGGGTGTATATAATAAAACTGGTCTCTAGCATATATTTTACTTTTTCTGTTCTTTTTCCGGCAAGAGCCGACGGGGGCTGCAATATCCCGTTGAAATTTTGAGTTCCATACTTGCATTTTGGTTTTAAGTTTTAGGTTTTTAAAAAAAAATAATTTTATTAGGGAACATTCTTTTGGCAACTCATATTCAATTTATTCGTTCTCTCCCCCTTGTTTTGGATACACATCAATGTACCTTACGAGTAAATTAATGAAGAGAAATTTGAAGTTTTGCCTTCTATATCATGCACACTACGACATAGTAGTAGTTGGTTCGGATCAGATTAACAAGTCTCTCTCAAATTAGTGAGGATATATGATAAGGATACGTATCAATAACTTGATTGATGAGGATTTGGCTAAATGCTGATGTCATTAATGCCAAATGAAGAGAAGTTTTTGTACCGGGAAAGAAAGAGAAGAAGAGATGTTTGAGGATGACCATGTCGGCGTAAAGCATAAGAGAGGGGTGGGTAAAAGTTCTTAAGCGACAACGCTGACCAACAAAACACAACGTTGACCAACTAACAAAAGCAGAATCAGATCCGATGATGAGCCTAGTTTTGAGTTTTGACCCAGCCGCGTTCGTTCAAGATGGGCTCAGAAGTGGGACCCAACCACAATCATTCTGTCCTGGCTTAAATTGGAAATATATAATAAATATTTTCAGAAATAAATAAATCGGGAAATTGGAAGGTCTGAAAACTTAACACGAACCTTCGATCAAACGCCACCGTAGAGGCGTAGACCGAGTCGAAAAAAAATTATAAAATAAAAATGGAAAATAGAACTAGTGGACCCCACACTTCCCAACTAGTTAATCAGACGGCCAAACGCGGAGTTCCTAAACGTCATTACCAAAGGAGGATCCAAACTCCAACCGAGATCCACACCTCCTGATTCGAAATTCCAATTTTACCCTTCCCTCGTCCCACTTCCCACTTACAAAATCTCTCTTTTCTTTTCAGCAGCCTCCCCCTCCACCTTCTCCTCCTCCTCCTCCTCCGGACCTCCTCCAGGCAGGGGAAAACCCCATAAACGCTCAGCCTCAAGAGAGAGAGAGAAGTAGCCACCAGCAACTAGCAAGAGACAGAAAGAGACTGAGAACTCTCGAAACTCTAGAGCTAGAAACATGGCGCAGCAAACCAACGGTGCTGATCTGAACCATCAGACGAATCAGAATCAGCAGTGGATGCAGCAGCAGCAGTATCAGCAGCAGCAATGGATGGCTATGCAGTATCCGGCAGCAGCAATGGCTATGATGCAGCAGCAGCAGATGATGATGATGTACCCGGCACATCCATACTACATGGGCTACTCGAACCCGGCCCAGCCGCACCACCATCTTCAACGGCAGCTGCAGGGATCGACGAACGATGAGAGTAAGACGATCTGGATCGGTGATCTCCACCATTGGATGGACGAGACTTACTTGCATAACTGCTTTGCTCACACTGGCGAGGTCAGTGCTATTGTAAATTGAACTTGACTTTGTTTTATAATTACTCGTTTTTTTCCTATTTGAAGCTGATTTTAAGCTTTGAATGTTCAGAGTAGGTTGATTTGTTGTTTTGAGGTGATTAGAGAGTGTTTTGATTAGTGTTAAGATGTGAATTTGTTCGTGAATTAGTTGACTTGCTCCTTATTCTACGGTTTTTGCTGAAAAATTTATACATTGTTTGTGCAGAGTTACTGAAATTATAGGATAATTAATGCAACATTAATGAATTCTAAATTTTTTCCTTAGTCGAGGATGGTCAATGATGCATATACATTTTCTGATATTTCTGTATTGATATTTTCATATCGTACGGCTCATCCTTTGTGGGATGCATACTATGGATGTGGATTTGGATTTCTGCTTTTTGATCACTAGGTAGCTTCACACAGATCTTAAATAGTGTTACTTTTCTGCCAAAAATTTAACATCAACACGGACTCTTCATTATTCCACTAGAGTTTTTTTCATTGGTACGGGAATTTATTGTTGAAGAGTTTCTGGTGAATATAATGTTAATTAACATGCACTGTGTTAGATATCTAAGACTAGTTGTCTTCGATAGATATGTGCTATAGCCGAGTCATGGTCTTTATTGATTAACAACAATTCTATGGTGCTCGAGTCCTTTACATGTCGAAAAAATCTTGATTTTTTCTTTTAGACCCCTAGCATCATAAGCCGCTTCATACCATGCCTAGCTAGAAACCACTTCTTTTGGATTGATTTTTACAAATAGAATGGATACTATTATTGAAAACATGAAACTCTTTTTCCTGTTCTGCTTGCATCTTTTTAATCTCACCGCCTGTTGAGTCTAATCAAACTGTTTCTATCGCTGCACCTATATATATATGCAACATTTTGTGCTGAATGGGTTGGAGAAGAAATAAGACAAGCCCAATGCTTTACAACATGATTCTTTAATTCCATTACTTTTCAGTCCCTTTGCCTTTTTCATTTGAAACAGATCAGTTCCAATTATTAGCTGCAAATCTCTTTCTGTAATGTCTTGTGTTGTTTCATTGATACATCCCTTCCTTTTTTTTCTTTGCTTCAAATATACACAGCTCTTATCCGTTAAAGTCATACGCAATAAGCACACTGGTCAGTCAGAGTGCTATGGATTTGTGGAGTTCTATTCACATGCAACAGCCGAGAAAGTTCTGCAGAATTACAATGGTGCCATCATGCCCAATACAGAGCAACCATTCCGACTGAACTGGGCAACATTCAGTTCTAGTGATCGAAACCAAGAACCTGGCTATAACTTGTCTATATTTGTGGGTGACCTGGCATCTGATGTAACAGATACTATATTGCAGGAGACCTTTTATAGTCGATACCCATCTGTTAATGGAGCAAAAGTTGTCATTGATTCAAACACTGGCCGTTCTAAAGGCTATGGTTTTGTCCGATTTGGGGACGAAAATGAGAGGTCAAAGGCCATGACTGAAATGAATGGGATTTATTGTTCGGGTAGGCCCATGAGAGTTGGTGTTGCTACACCAAAGAAAGCATCTGGAAATCAACAAAATTACTATTCACAAGGTAGCCCATTTTTGACATTTTTCTATCTCTCAATTTATTCAAATTTTCTAATAATTGGAACTTTATGTAGCTGTGGTAGTGTCTGGAGGGAATGGTTCGAATGGGGATGTGGCCCAATCAAATGGTGACACAAATAACACAACTGTGAGCCTAGCTAGCTCTCTCCCTTCTATGATGAAAAAAAATTATTTTCTCCAATTTGTAATATAATTAGTTACACCATTTTTATTATTTCAGATATTTGTTGGAGGGCTCGATGCTGATGTTACGGATGAAGATCTTAGACAACATTTCTCTCAATTTGGTGAGATTATCTCTGTCAAAATACCTGCTGGCAAAGGATGTGGGTTTGTTCAGTTTGATACCAGGTACTACTACTCTTCCTCTTTCTTTATGGGGTCTTATAATATTAAACTTACAAACTTTAAAGTCTAAACCGTAATCATATTCTGTCTGTTTATTGTAGAAAGAATGCCTCAGATGCAATAGAGGCTTTGAATGGAACAGCTATAGGTAGCCAGATGGTTCGACTTTCTTGGGGCCGTAGTCCCGGGAACAAGCAGGTTTGTTTTCTTATCCCACATGTGGGCTGCACATGGTTTCCAGTGGTCGATTTGTTTTCTTACTGCTCTTTTTATTTTTGGCAGTGGAGGTCTTATTCCGGAAACCAGTGGAATGGGGGCCGTTACGGAGGAGAGGGATACAATAATGGTAATTAACAGGGGGTTCTTAAGAGAATATGACTGTTATTGCCGGAATGTAATCTGAATTTGCAAACTGGGATGTTATAGGTTTTAGCTAACCAGAGTTATATGAATTTGTATTCTATAATTATTGGTTTGTTTGAGAAGAATTGAATACTTGATAGCGAGTTTGGAAGGAAGATGGGTTTTCATCATATTAATTGTTAGAGAAATTCTTAGGTATACCTGCCGTTACCGGAGGTCTAGAGCTCCGATATAACCATGTCCACGATGAATCATAAAACATGAAATTGCATGTCGGTTTCATATCATTATAGCATGTATGATACTAGTCATGTGTAGTTTAGATAGATCAATATATATATATATATAGTAGATTTATAATAAATCTATAGTAAATATGGTTAATTCCAATAATTCTCTAATTGACATGTGCGTCGATACGTTATCTTGATTGTTATATTCTCGTTTAAAAGTTGTTGCGTATGTCGGTCGTAATACAAAAAACCTTGCAAACCTCTTAGATTTGCCAAGAAAAGGTTGTTGAGCATAAAAGAAAAACCAACAATGTTGGTTAGTACTTAGTCATATGACATGTGTTAGGGATGCTTTTTTTAAAACCCAATTAAGACTTCTTGATGTTAATTTAGTTGGGATGCTTCAATTTGTCTGTCATAATACCAACCAATTAGCACAAACTTTTCCAAACACTTGATGAAGCGTTTTTTCTCTTCTTTCATCTTCTTTATAGAAATACTGATTTAGGTAGCCTAACAAAATATCAAGTATCGTAGTTGCTGTTCTAGATTTGGGTTCGTTGGCCAAGTAGTCAAAATTGTGAAACGGACCTCGTTTTCATTACTTACCAAACACGTAAATTAAACTAAATAAAGCACGTAGAGCCCATCAAACCTAATTAGTAATTAGGCATTCAATTTTAAGTAACATTAGTCTAATCTAAAATGTCAACCTTTGTCACTTTGTCTTTCTTCATTAGTTTTCCAACTCCCGTGGGACTCTTCATATTAATAGAAAATTATAGCAATTATTAATTAATTAATTTTATTATTGATTTATTTATATATATATAAATCAATCAATAAAGGTCGCCTCCTCGTTCTACTCTTGTCTCTATTCAAGTCATCTTCTACTCTCCTCTACTTCCTCTCTCCTTCCAACCGGAGTCTCTCTCTCTCTCTCTCTCTACTTTATATACCACAAAACTTAACTTTATCACCCCGGCCAACCCCCCCGCTCCAGAAACTAGCACAAACGTCGGTAAAAATGGAAGCGGCGGAAGGGGTTGTTCCGCCATCACCCGCCATGGACTTCGACTTCGACATGAGTGCCTTCTCATCCCCTTACATGACCGCTCCGTCCAGCCCTCAACGCTTCGGAAATAATTTCCTCTTCGACGCTCCCACCAGTCCCTCACGCGCGGCTGCACTCTACCACGAGCTTCACAGTTTAGCTAATTTCGACGATATTTATAATAATCTTCCCGCCGCAAAAAATTCAAAGACTACTGCTCCAGCTGCTTCGATTCCGTTCGACTGGGAAGAAAAACCTGGAATTCGAGAAGTTGTTGGTAGTTGTATCAATGGTGATAGTGCTGATGATTTCGAGTTCAGTGTTAGTGGAAAAACGCTAGAGAGAAATTCTCTGACGTCAGCGGAAGACCTCTTCTGCGGCGGTAAAATTAAGCCTGCCAAACGGTCGCCGTGTCTGCAAGTAGTCAATAACGATCTGGCACTACGCGCGTCCACATGTTCCTCACCCAGGTCGTCTAGTTCGCCGGTTAGTAATTCGCAGGAAAAAATAATCATGTCTCCGAGAAAAAATAAGAATGATTTTGATCCGTTTGAAGCGGCAATATTAAACGAGCAAAAGCGCGGAAGAGAGAGATCAGCTCCAAACACTTCAATCTCATCTGTACGTAAAGGAACTAGATCTTTATCTCCTACTTTACGGGTCTCGGATATCGTAATCAACCCGGATCAAAATCCAACTAGCCCCGGTCCTGTTTCTTCAACCACAAGCAACCTTAGTATTAAACCTAATTCATTTTCTTCAATTCTGTCCACAATCTCGCTTTCTAAAGGCTATAGAAAATGGAGCTTTAAGGACTTCTTGCTATTTCGGAGTGCGTCGGAGGGTCGTGGGACCAACAAGGATCCGTTGAGGAAGTATTCGATGCTGTCGAGGAAGGATCCGGTGACGACGGTGGGTCCAGAGTCGGAAAATCAAATCAAGATCTCGAGCTTTCGGTCGACTGAGAGCTCCGGATCAGTGTCTAGTTCTAGAAGGCCGAGAGTGCCGGTTTCGGCTCACGAGTTGCATTACACGGTAAACCGAGCAGTTTCAAAGGAGATGAGGAAGAAGACGTTCTTGCCTTACAAGCAAGGTTTGTTGGGTTGCTTAGGGTTTAGGCCAGGCGTGCATGAGATTTCAAGGAGTTTCGGATCTATGACGCATGGATGATTCATTCACATATCCAAGTGTAAAGTATCTTTTTTTTAAATTTTCAACCAAATGCTACAAAAAATTTCGAGCTTCTACTAAAAAATCAATGATCAATGAGTAAATGTTTCAAATAAATTATACTTTAGTTATCAAGACTAAGACTATCTTGAGCCATATATACAGAACCGTACGTCTTTTCTTAGCTATACCTGTGTGTTTGTGTTGTTTGATATGATCAACACAAGTACATACTACATTAAAAGAAGCAAAATGATGAGTAGAATTCACCATGCAAAAAAAAAAAATACATTGACTTCTCATTAATAACAATACATGATCTGTCACGTACGTCACAAGAATCTCCTCATTCAACCGATTTTTTCTTTGGCAAATGTTATCCTTTTCTTGACTCCTAATGCACGTTTGATGTCACTCTTTCTTCATTTTTATCTTCTTTCTCTTCGGTAACGGAGAATAAGAAAAGGAACACGCAAAACCAATAAGTAAAGCAGGATGTGTATATACGAACTCATAAAAGAGAAAATACATAATTTTCAAATTTCAACTATGCAACCCTTTAAAAGTCCAACAAGTGAGCAGAGTGGTTGACCACGTGCTGCATCACAGACACAGACACAGACACAGACAGGTCTTCTCTGTCTCTTCGTTTAGTAGCCGAAATCTATGACTATAGAATGATCAGAAAAAGGCAACCTATTCAACGATGTATTTATTATATATGTATGTAACAAACACATTTTAGGTCCACTTGCAACGAGAAAGCATGTGGAACAAGCCAGCAATTTTGTAGTCCCTGTGGTAAATTCATAAACCGCACCGACCTAGCAAATTAAACCAAAGTACACATTAATGAGACAGTAAGATAAATATACAAGTTAGCTGAGGTTATTGTTCCACCTTGAAAGCGTATGTATAGTAATTGAACATTTCAAGAACCCAAAGAACCCACTTTATTCATCTGACGGGAGATAGGAGTAAGCAATTAGAATGACAAATTCAGCAGCGTAGCTCACTAAAATTACTAGTGATTTTTCATAACAATTAAATTCTCTCTTTTTGTTTCTTCACTCTGTATCATTGGTTTTGGCAATTTGTAAGCTTATACACTACTCGGGTCCTATTACCTTTGTCCATCACCTGCTACAAAACAATTATAAAGCACGGGAAGATCAATTTGAGTCCCCAACCAACTATACCAGATGTTCAAGACATTAGTTTAGGAACAACATTGCATTTTCATGCAGAAAAAACAAATGTATGTTGAATATAGATTGTTATTCTTTAAGGGAGAAAAATAGTATACCCCTTGGTTTGGTAGAGGGCTAGCTTAAGAGCTACATCAGCGTGCCCTGTGAAGTCCAAGAAGTGACTTCTCTCTTTCTTCAACTCTCTTCTTTGCAGCCTCTCTTGCCTTAAGTGCAGCTGCTTCTTTTTCCGATATAACCTTCGGTTTCACATGATGATCCGGCCTCTTTCTCTTGCCGACATAAACTGATGAAGCAACAGCATCTTTAACAGATCACATGGGGTTCAAAGAGGCTGAAACAACAGGCCCAGATGGAGGTCCACTTTGGCCTTTATCAGCAACTGGTTTTACAGCCAATGATGGATTCTTTAATGTGGATTTCTTATTATTAGAATTTGAAAAGAACTCAGATATAGCACATGCCTCTTCCTCTGTCACCCATCTCCCTGTGGCCAAAATTTTAATTAAAAGGCAATTTAATAAAAAAAAAAGATATCCAAAAATATTCAAGAGAAAGAAAAGATAAGAGGCCACAAGTACATAACGGAAATGCATATGTATTTTTTCTTACCAACAGCATCAGAGTAGTAGAAGCCTGAATTTGAGTCATAGTCAAACCCATTGCTTTGATTGTAATAATATCCGGAAGTGCTATCAAACTCCCATTCTGTGATCATTGAATGATTGTGAACCGACTAAATTACGTAGCATGCACATGCATGAGACCATGGACATTCTTTTTATACCTAAAATTCCATGAATTTAAAGAAATGAAAAATCCACTATACTTTCTTTACCATTATCTTCTACTTCCAGTGGAGGACCATGGGAATCTCTAGCATCTCGAAGTTTTGCTACATCTTTTTGATAGCTACAGTTGGCTTTCTGCAGAAGATATGAACTAAAAGCATTAGATTGAAACAAATAGAAATAATAATTTAATCAAAGTGAGATCTAGGTTCCTGGAGACGAAAAAGTTCAGGGGCTACTAAGTGAGCCTTTAGAGTTGAGTATCTGTATTACACACTTCTGTTTCCCTCGAAAATTTAACTGGAGTATCTGAATTACACATTGAATTGTTAGTGGGTACTTAAGTGAGATTGATCGAAGCTAATCAACCATATTTTTCCCCTTGACATTTTGCACTGAATAAAGCATGATTCCAATTAGGTAAAGATGAATATCACAAGGTCGGTATAGACATGTGAAATCTTAAATACATAGCAGAAACAGCCACTACATGTATAAATTAAAAAGGCAAACCAAAAAGACAAAATTGAGTATCTGTACTGATTGATCCAAAAGAAAATGGGGGAAATCAGTTTAATCAATACTTACAGCTTCAATTTGCTCGATGGCACTTGCTGCTTCCTTTTGCTCCTTTTCCTTCGCAGAATTCTCTTTTCTCATATTTGCAAGCCTCTTGGAAACATTTTCCTTGTGATGTTGACCAAGCTCATGGTTTCTAATGCAAGACGGATTGTTGGATATGAAGATTTTGCCAAAGTCGCACCATTTATTACCCTGGTTAACCCAATACTGCGAAGACCATAACAAAGTTGTGTTTTTAAGGACAACAACTACAACAAATATATTACACTGAGAAAAACAAGTGATACGCAACAGTCTCTACACTACATATATGCGTGTAAGAACTAAGCAAAACATAAATTTTAAAATTTTATTTGCTTTCAAAAAGTTCTACATGGAACGCCGGTGCTTGCAAAAGAAATAGATTCCTTTTTCGGGTTTATGTCGCAATTGATTAGCCTGGTTTGCAATTTGATCGATAAAAACTGTGAATCACTTTCCAATTCAGCCATTAGAATAGTTAGCATATACTTTTTCTTCCTATCTGAATCACAGTAAAACATTCGAGACCTTAGAATCGATGATCTGCCTAAGAAATTTCATTAAGTGGAAAATTTGACCTTTAGAGAACTAATAAAGAACGATACCTCGGTCATGGCTGGAAATGTGGCGGCTCGAGAAGATGATGGCCGAAAAGAGAAAATCTACAAAATCCGCCGGTTAGGGCACAGTGGAGCTTGTATGCAAATCAGTATTTGGTTCTATCAGCCATAAAATTTTTCGAATTTGGCCAAACTGAGGGAAAAAGATGACAGGAAGATTTGGAATACTGCTTTCAACTCGAAGAATTTGAACGCTGCCGTTTGTTTGTTTCGATGGAAAGTCGGGGAAGAAAATCAAATGCAGAGGACGGAACCAATTCCCTCCCAATTTGGTTCCACCCGCTCTACCGTCGACTAAAAACGAGACTTGGCCCGCTAAAATTGCCAACATAACCACCACTGTGAGAATTAATCGTTAACCTAATTTTATAACGGATCCAATCTATCTCAATTGACATAATATATCATTTAAAATTAATATATATAATTCAAATTGATCGGTTTAGACCCGTTTCGTTCTTTACAAGCTACAATATGGAGAAAAAAAATCATATGCACATTCTTATTTTCTATCTCAAAACTGGTTAATTCACAGAGAAAATCAGATGGCAATTTCATCCTTCAATTCATGCATCACTCATTCCTTGCAGTTCCCAATTCAATCTTCACATTCCTGCTCGAAACAAGAGAGATAATTTGATTATGATTTTGAATATGGCAAACAGTTAACATGAAGTTACTTGCACTATAATGAAGAAAATTGCAGTCATGAAAAACAGTTACCTTGTAGGAGAAAACTGCACTTGAATACAAATCGATCTGGAGGAAGGATGTTACCACCATTTCTGAACTTTGGCAAGTGTAAATGCAATAATCCAACAAGGTCACATTTATCTTCCAAGAAATGCACTCTGAGAAAATTTTGCTCGATGATTAATCACAATAACTTCAAAGGGAACAGGCTTGATCATTGAGCACCATTTGGTATACTACCCACTATTTGGAAGTAAACCAGCATTGGCCATTTCAGTAAGTACATTGAACACCACATCCATATTCCCTTCTTTATGATTTACTTCAACAAGTACTTTTGCAAGCTCAGCTTCAGTAAGCCTACAGCTTTTCAACGTGTTCTCTATAACTCGACTCAACTCATCACTTTTTCCTTCTGCAAAAAGTGCTTTAGCCAGAGCAATGACAGTCACAGTATGAGGGATAAAACCCGATTGCAGCATTTCATTGTAAAGACGATAAGCCTTATGAACATCCCCACCTCTACAATGACCATGTATAATCACATTATAAACCGCTTCATTCGGTCTGTGATTTTTCTCAAGCATTGACTCGAGGACTTGATCTGCTTCATTCATCAAACCCTTCATGCAAAATCCTTTCAAAAGAGCTACCACGCTTTTAAATTCAACACTAGAGCAATTTTCTATTAAAGTATTATAGGTGACATCACTTGGTACAGACTCATCATAGAACAGCTTTAACAGAAGTCGCTTTGCTTCTCTAGTACGAGCTTGTTTACTTAGGCCGTTAATAAGCACGCTATAGGTCACAGCATCAGGTAAGAATCCCCTCTGTATCATTTCATCATGTAAAATAAGTGCTTTGTGTAAGTCCCCTTCCATGCAGTAAGCATTAATCAGGGATGTATAGGTAATTATATCAGGCGGCAAACCTTTACTTAACATTTCTTGGAATAGGTCAAAAGCTTCAACTAGTCTCCTCTGCTCACAAAGACCTTGGATTAGTGATGAGTATGTTACCGAATCAGGTGAAATTCCATTTTCAACCATCTTCACCTTAATTAGAAATGCCTTATCCAAATCCTGGTTCCGGCAAAAACCCGATATAATAGTACTATAACTTACCACATCAGGGGCTAGCCCTTTTTCAGTCATTTCATCTATAGTTCTATTGGCCTCGTCCATTCTCCCCAAAATACAGTTCCCATTAATCAGAGCATTGTAAGTCACAATTGAAGGGGAGAATCCCTTCTCAATCATCTCATCTAGAACCTGATAAGCTTTATCCATATATCTCTGTTGAGAAAAACCATCAATCAATGTTGTATACGTTCTCTCATTTGGTCTAAGTCCTCTTACTCTCATTTGGTCGAAAAATTCCATTGCCCGATTCAAATTCCTAGCCTTACACATACTATTTATCAAAGATGTATATGTAACAACACTTGGAGATAATCCATTCCTCACCATATCATAATACAAAACAAGTGCTTGGTGAAAATTACCTTCTTTACAATAACCATTTATGAGTGTATTATAAGTCACCTCATCTGAAACAAAACCTTTTCTATTCATCTCCGCCAGAATACCAGTTGTCTCCTTCATCTTTCCCTCTCTACACAATCCATTGATAATCACATTATATGAAATCAAATTCGGCTCTAGACCCTTCAATGTCATTGATCTTAAAAAACCAAAAGCCTCATCAATCCTCTGCAACTTACAATGAGCATCAATTAAAGTATTATATGTCACCACATTTGGCAAAAATCCATTCTTCTCCATTTCCCAGAAAAATGACAGGCCCATCTCTAAATTTCCTGCTGTGCAGAAACCCCTAATCAAGATGTTATATGTAAATACATTTGGAGAAATCCCAACCCTAATCATCTCTCCAAAGACTTCCTCTGCTCTCTTAACTGGTTGTTTTGTCCTAATTACCGCATCCAAAATTGCATTATACGACAGCACACCAGGCATAAAGCCATGAGATTTAGCCAAGTTAACTATGTTAGTAGCTTTAGTAATCAAGTTCAAGTGAGAGTAGGACTTCACCACTAAATCGAAGACAGCAGAGCTGGAATTGCACAGATGGTAGGTATCCTTGAGACACTGGAAGATCGAAGTGCCTGAATCGTCGACTGTATTAAGTGCAACATCTTCGGCAAGGGTTTGAGCGGATTTGTAGAGCTTGAAGCGGGTAAGTGTATGCAGGGCGATGCATTTGGCTTGGAAGGTGAAGAAATGGTGGCGACGAGCCCAATTGAGGAAGCTGAGTGTTAGGTTTTGATCGAACTGAGACTTGAGAAGTAAATAGGAGGAGGCCGCGGGGGTAAAATGGGAAGAGAGAGACTGGAGGTGGTTTGGATGGCGTTTTAGATATGTGATGGCTTTTTCGACGAGGAGCGAATCGGACGGAGAACAGGGAGACAGAACAAAGCGGTGAATTTGAGGGTTTTGAACTTGCATTCTGGAATTTTCAGAGAAGGTTTAGGGTTTAGAAAATGAAGAAGAAGAAAGCATAAAAATTCGGTTTAAATGGAAAACAGGCTTAGATTGCGACACGTGGAGTAATGATTGGTTGTTTACGCGGGTTTATGGGACAGACATGTCAGTTCAACTGAAACCCATCTAAATCCCACTTTTTGGCAGCCTCGCGGTTTTTCAAACTCAAAAAGGAGTCTCCTTTTTGCTTCGTACATACTCAATACTGTTTACTCTCACTCTTCTCATTTCGGCCGATCAATCTCGCCGGATCCCGATCCGAAGCGGCGGAGGAGTAGGGGGAGTACAGATGGCGCCACCGACGGCGATTCGTCCAATCTCACAGGAAGCTTTCGACGAGGTTGGGAGGGAGAACATGGAGGATTCTCGGGATGGATCCCACTGAGGCTCTCCAGGACGCTATCGAAACCCTAACTCTCCAAGGGGTCGATCTGTCCTGTTACATTACTCAGACTGTCCTCTGCATTTGGTTCAATCTGTTCGCTGTTCTTTATCTTATTATCGCAATCTCTGTATTTTCTTTTGCAGGCGACCTCTCCAGGTAGCGCTAAGGAGAACCCTGTGATGCAGTACTTGGATAGATTAAAGCTATTGGAGAGCTATTCAGAGGATCAAATCGATAATGAAGATCTGGATGACGTTGTAGGGTTGTTGGATAAGCTTACAGAGCTGTCTCTTGCAGCTGAAGAAGGTTCTGGAAATGCTGCAATTGTAGGAAGTCAATATATAAATAATAAACAGATAATGATTAACAGTAAATATAAATTATAAATAAGAAATAAAAAGAATATAAAAATAAAATAAAATAGTTTGTAAATTAAAATAAAATAGAAAAAATAAAATATTAATAAAATCTATAATAATATAATTTAATTTAATTTATAAAAATAAAATAAAATTAAAATTAAAATAGAGTAAAACTTGAAAGGATATACCAAAACATAAATAAAAAATGAAATCGATACATATTATGCAATAATTTTTTTAAAACAGATTTACCTCTTCGTGTCGGTGTATAAGGTTGAACGGCGTCTGTCTTCTAAGATACAACAGAGATGAATAGAAGTGGCGCACTACTAAATTATTCCCGACAAACTCAAACAGTGACTCGAACTCTACCACACTAGAAACTTATAACTCTAAAGAGAGGAAAGGAAAACAGAGAGCTTTCGATTTTTGGTGGTGTGTTTCCAAATGGAATTAATACAAATTTAATGAGGGGAGAAGTGTTTAATATGAATTGATCTAAAATTTTATCTGGTTTAATACATATTTAAATCTGATAAAATCGAAGATTAAATTACAACATTTCATCTTCATATGTTTTTGCAGAAAAAGATGAAGAGAGAAAAAATTTAGAAAAAGAGAACATTCTAGTTTATATTTTATTACCTATTAACAAATGTGTATTTCTATATAAACATTTTCCCACTTGTTCCCTTGTCCAATATGAGACAAAATTTTCCTCATTCATTTTTTCTTATTCAAACCATTTTAATGGTTGCACTTTGAGATTCAATTTTTCATTCAACCATTAATTATTTTGAGTGTATATACCGATTCGAAGCTCTCACAAAGGAGAATCCGAATCTATTTTGACATTTCGTTTATACGAAATAGACCCCATTTAAAATCGAGCATAAACATAACATGTTGATATGATAATTTTTCCAACAGCAATTGCGTCCAGAAATGGTGGATTGGAGTTGCTTTGCTCTATTTGCTCCAAGGTTGGATACGGATCTGAGCAGGTTCCTCCCCCTGTATTGAGGACCATGGCATTGTTGCTTCAGGGTACGATAATTAGCATAGATTGATGCTCATAGTTTTTAGTTTACTTTGTTAAGCAATGTGAAAGAGATTTAGTGATACTGCTTCCCGGGTTTCTTACTAATTTTGCATCTTCATTTTTCAGATGTTCAAAGTACAGAAGTGTTTTGGATCAACAATGGACCAAAAATCGTAATGGGTATTCTAAATAAGGGCAGTGAAAGTGTGGACATCTTGAATGGTGGCTTTGCTGTTGTTGCTGCAGCAGCCACCGGTAATGAGGTTGTTAAAGAGACGTTCATGGATTTGAAAATCGATGAGCTTATTTTGCAGATTCTTAGGAGCCAGAGCAAAGACAGTGTTAATAGCTTATATGATGCAATAAGAGTCTTGTTAAAGCCTGATGATAATCGGGTAGTTGCTTCTCAAGTAAGTTGTCTTTATGAATTAAAAAAATCCGTTTGGATGATAGAGGTATAAACACATTAGGTTGACAAAAGGGATTTGAAAAAAATGCTGTATATCATTGAAGACAATAATGTCAACTTGTCTAAAAATTTTCATGAGCTTCATTCAGTTATTATTATGTTCTCAACATTTTGATGTTTGTGCACTTCAGGTTTATGGTTATGCGCGACAGTTTGCAAAGATTGGAGTTGCTAGTTCTCTAGTGGACTCACTACATGGAGGGCATAGTTCACCTGCATTAGTTTCAGCAAGCATTGCCTTAAAAGCTGTTGCTGTTAATGTAAGTTCTTCGAGTTCTGATGAGATCTCACGGTTAACTTGATATTGCAGTGGAATTAATTGCAAGTAGGCGAATCCAGTTACATTTTTCGTATAACATATCTGGGGATTTTCTTGTTGAACATAATGGAATAATTAGAATTCTGTAATGATTTAGTAGCATGTCACAGTTCTCAGTTGAGTTCTTGATAATTAAATAATCGATCTCTTGCTATGTGTCCCTTTACAATCCTGATAAGAAAACTGATATTTGGTATTTCTAATCATGTTTTCTTGATTCATCAATTGCTTACCTATAGGATGAGATATGTAAATCAGTAGCCGAAAATGGGGGCATTGAGGCGGTCCTACAATGCTTTGATGACAGCGGTGAGCAAGTCATTGCTAGAGCGTGTTGTTCTTTATTATCCAAGGTATAACACCAAAACCATTTTGGTTGTGATCTTAAGCTATAATGCATCATACAGTCTTCTATATTGTTCTATGAATGAGAAAATAAATATAACAGGAGAGCTATGAGAAGAGAATCAACAGAAGTTTTATAGCCAGCTGCATATACATTTAAGAATATCTAATGGGTTTTTATCCAACTAGTTGGCAGGAAGTGATACAAATAAGAGTGCCATAGTCGAAAAAGGTGGAATGCAAAGGCTAATCAAACTCTCAGGAAGATTTTTTTCTGATCCCTCGGTCCTGCAGGAGGTAAGGATAGACTCGTGTTATAAGATTACTCTTATGGGTTTCCAAGCGGTAATTCAATCTCGCTGTTACTAAGTGTACTATTATTGTACACGTTATGTCTACTATATCTCAACTTTGCTTGAGATTACCAGAAAATGCCACTCAAGCCATTGAAGCTGGGTGCAGGTGACCTTGCAATTCAAGCCATGGAAAAGTTCCCTTCTGCTCAACAAATGCAGGGGATCTCATGTTTAATGATTCGAAACCTTGTCGCTAGGCATCTGGAAATCAGGTGCGTCTTGTGCAGAATCAGAAAGTCTACCGGATCGCTTAAATCTTCAATGTTTTAACGTCTGCCTTTTACGTTTTACAGAACACACCTTCTGCTCAATCACGGTATCGAGGAACATATTAGGAAAACCAAGCAAAGCCACTAGAGCTGCAAGTGATGCGTTGAGAGATCTAGGGCAACTACCTTTAACCCATTTCTTAAAACTGCGCCTTCACTTATATTTTAGCTATACTTTCGTATGTAACCTTTTTCTTTTTAGAGGAAAGAGAACAAAAAAGTTTTGCATTAAAGGCACTTATTTCTTGCCCATTTTGATCAAATTTTGTTTAAGTTTGTGTTAACACTGAAAATAACAACATAACCAATGTCCAAGATCAATCCATGTTTTAGAAATTGTTCAAACATCGAGCTTTTACGGCTATGCAATTCACTCGAAATGGTATCATCGGTACCGAAATGGTACAAGCTTTGCCTTCTTCCTCTGCTTCTGAAACTACTATAGGAACATCTTGCTAAATGCCGCCTTCTCCCGATCTCTTCTATCAGCAATCTGAAACAACGATTATATTCTCTTAAATTCATAGAAAATAATAAAAGAAAAGGCCATTGTTTTAGGCTTCTCATACTAACCCTCTTATTAACAGCAGCAAGCGCTTTCTTTATTCCAGCTGCATTGTGAAAGCTCATGATCAGAAACAAACTCGGGTCAAATGACATATGAATGCATGCATTATTCAGAATGTTACTAACTAACCGTCATTTGGCTCCAAATCCAACGATTTTTTGAAACTCTTGGCCGCAGCATCAACGTCTCTAAGTTCCATGTATGCCTAACATATAGTAAGAAATGATCACCATCATGAATCATTAATCATTACTGAACCTGAAAATAAGGTGTAGTTCTGCTAGAAGAAGAAGAAGATACTGACCTGACCTTGCCGAAACAGAGCTTTTGCATTGTCAGCTTCATCTCGCATCGCAAAATCCGCGTCAAGCAATGCTCCTTTAATGTCCCCCAACTTCAGTTTAGAAGCCTGAAACCAACATAATTAAGCACTAATAAAAACTGCAAAAAGTTTATGAATCATATGAACTACACTATAATATCAAATCCGTTTACCGAGCTGTTCGTGAATATCTGCGACTTAGTCTTTCTCAAACACGAACTCTTCTCTGCAAAATCACAACCCAAAACAAAATTTTCACAAAGATATTGAACACGTAAACCATATTCTGACATAAATATATACTTACCTTCATCAACTCCATCCTTTTCCCAGCAGATATCATGATACCTTAAAGCCTTCCTATACTTTCTAAGAGCCATCTTATAATCTTGTTTCTGCACATAATTAATCAATTCCCATGTTATTTATTTCTTGATTATTATTTTTATTTTTAAATCAATACACATAAACAAATTGGTCAAAACAATGTTTTACCTTGTAACATTCATTACCAAAACATTTAATGCAGTCAACAGCATCAATCCACCAAGAAAGCTCATCGTGACTCTGATTAAGATCAGCCGGCCAATCCGGATACATATCCCCATCTCCAAAAAAGTTTGATACCCCGTCATCCTGACCGTCCGTTATCTCTCCACAATTCACGATCACGACATCGGAAGTCGGACGGTTACTATTGTCGATCGAAACATGCTCGATTGATCGGACCACGCCCATTCCTTTCACTACCTTTCCGAACACAACATGTTTTCCGTCCAAATGAGATGTTCGGGTTGTGGTTATGGAAAACTGGGACCCGTTCGAGTCCGGCCCCACATTGGCCATAGATAACATCCCTTTCCTTTCGTGTTTTAACTCGAAATTCTCGTCTGGGAATTTTAGGCCGTAGATCGATTCTCCACCTGTACCGTCTTGACCGGAAATGTCTCCGGCTTGTGCCATGAAGCCTTTGATTACTCGATGGAAACGGGTTCCCTACAAAATCAGTATTCATGCTTAAAGCATTTAGATTAAACTTATAACATTAAATATTACGCAATTGGATTAAGATGCAGAGGGAGGACCTTGAAATGGAGGGGGAGTCCTGTGTTAGGGCCAATGCCCTTCTCACCAGTGCATAGAGCTCTGAAATTCTCTGCTGTTTTTGGAACGACGTCGTTGTAGAGCTCAATGACTATTCTGCCTTCAAGCTCTCCTCCTATACTTATGTCCATGAAGCACCTTCCCCTCTCCATCTCTCTCTCTCTCTCTCTACAAACAGTGAAGTTAAATCCCACCCAGATGAATGCTCTAGATGATTGTTTTTATAAAAGCTTCGAAATCCCCGCTATGTATCTCGGAATCCTCTCTGTTTCTGTTTCTGTTCTTCTCTCTCATACCAAATTTCAATGGCCTTAATAAGAAAAAACGATATAATTAATAAACAATGTTAAAATAAGAAAAAGGGGCCACTTACTGTCTATATCCAATACTTACTTGGAAATGTGAGGTGATGACGACGATGGAGATATGGAAACACAGACAAATGGGGATTATTAATGTAAATTAAAATGATAATTTTTCTTTTTGTCGAAATTAATAATTCTTATTTTGAGAATCTTATATAGAAAATGGCAGGAATATGATATTTAGACAAAATTAATACAGTGTAAATAATTTGATGAACATTTATTGATTTATTATTTAAATAATTATCATATATTATTTTTAAAAAAAATTTAAAACTGAATTTTATATCTTTCATTAATAATTAATTTTAAAATTGAAGCTCGATTATCTTTACTCTTCTTATTAAATTTTTGGAAAAATTTAGGATGAAATTATAATAAATAAAAAATAAGTGGGCCAAAATACAAATATACAAAATAGATATATAATATGATGCGTGGGAAGATGTATTATCATATATTAAAAAAAAAATTAAAAATCAATAATTCGAGGACAAAAAAAGACAAGTTCCGCTTTTTGCGGGATAATGTCTTGTTCTGACAGTGAATAAGTACACGTGGCACGTACGTACGGTCTTAAACAGAAGGACTCGTATTTTCTAATTAGTGCTTGAAGCCTGTAATATTTGATCAGGACCTCAGGTACAGTACCATACTGTAAGAATATCTTGTTTTAGATCACGAGTTTATGAAATAATCTTGTTTGACGTGATTGTTGATTTGAGCTCCATCGGAGCTAATTAAATTATATATATATATATATATATACTAAAATAAATGGGGGCTTACCATTATTGACCCATAAATAGAAAAAGTGTCAAGGCACTACTAACTTATAGAGTTATACATTGCAACTAATTATATACCAATCGGTAATGGGATGTTTTGTTCTATTCTTTTGAAAATATGTTGATTTTTTTTTTTTTTGTATTTACTTAATTAAATAGAAAATGAGTATGAATTAGAACGAGATTAGTAATTTTTTAATATTAATAAAAAGTTTTAAAGATTAGTTATTTTCATTTTCGGATCATAATTAGGGATGTATGTTTGTGGGTTGGGTTAAGACGGATTTGGGAGGGATTTAAGATCCGATCGGAAGTCGGATGAATTAAGCGTCGAGCACGTATCCATCCAACATATCGTTTAAAACTGTCATATTAATCGGTTTCAATTTAGGTTGATTCGGGTAGCGGATTGAAGCGTATCATCAGACCGTGTAACACATCATTCCGGCTAATTAAATAAAATACCCCCAAAATATTTTAAACGTTCAATTATGGATCCCCTTTTTTTTTGGGGATACCACTAATCGGAAAAGTGGGGCTATTTGTATAAAATTTAGTTGAGTGGGGGGCACTATTAAGTATTAATGGTTAACACGAAATAAAAATGTGGATAAACTAAACTATATACGCACTAACAGAAGGAACTTTTAATGGTTAGGTTTCAAATCGGTACATTAATAATCATACATTATCGCTCTGGATTTTTTTTTTTTTTAATTTAATTTTTTTATAAATATTTTTTATAATTACGTGAGAGAAAAAAGTATTATTTTTATATGAAAAATAATATAATATATGAAATTAATAATTATAATTATAATTAAATTTAATTAATTAATGCATCTAAAGATCATATTTATCTAAAAATATCTTATTATTATTATTATTATTATTATTATTATTATTATTATTATTATATATATAGCACATCTACATATTTTTTGAGATAAAAGAGAAAACATTGATGAGTACGTCACGTGCCCACTACTACTACTATATATATATATACATTGATAAACACTACTGGTACTACATATATAATAATAATAATTATACACCAAGCTAGGGACTACGGGCCTAGATCAAAGAGCAGCTAGCCCGTTTAAAATCCAGTCTATAACCTTTAAAGTAGTACGTAGGTGGGCTAAGGCCCATATATGGCCCGTAACATGAATCTTGACAGAATCAGTGAGAGGTGATTTGGGACAGAAATAAAGATCACGTGGGATCTTACAGAAATTGGGTACAATCTAATAATAGCTCTACATCTCTCCACGTGAAATGGTCGTAAGTCGTCCTTCCTATATACCTCCTCTCACCTTCTCTCTGCGACTGCATATACATAATCGGACTAAGGACTGGGTACATTTGGATGGATGTTCTTATTAATTAAGTGACAAAAATAGTTAAAAATAACATGTAATTTTAAAAATTTTAAAAATAAAAATACATTATATTAATTTATTTTTAGGGTTAAAAACAGTTAAAAAATAAACCATATGTTACATTTTTGTTTTATTTTTTAGGGATTAAAATTATAAAAATTTATCATAAAAAGTAATTAAAATTCCATGTCCCAAAATTCATATTCTAAAAAAAAAAGAAATAAGTGAAATAATAATAATAATAATAATAATAAATAAAGGAGAAAATAAAGTAAAAATAAGCGAGGAAGAATCGAGTATTAAAAGAAACACTATTTCTATTAAGACTCACCGCCACCTCAACCGCCAGGGCCGCCGGCACTGCTACGGCTACTGCTACGGCTACTGCTACTTGCATGTTAATTCTTCCGCTCTTCCTCCTTCATAATCTCTTGCGGGGAATCCACCGGCGTGGCCACCGGGAAATCATCAGGCGGTGGAGGCCTCGACGGCGGAGGAGGGTCGAGTCTACCGTCGAGACACGTGGAGCATTTTCTCTCGACCCATCCTTCCACGTCATACTGGCCACGACCGAAAATCGGACGGCCGGAGCAAAGCCTACCTATCATCCCTGCTATCACTCCCAATATGGTTATAACTGCAAGTACACCAATAACGGGCCCCACCGAACCGTGACCGGAATGGCTCGTGTAAGCTTGCTCCGTCATCGCCGTTGGCGGCGGCAGTAGCTGGTCCACTGGAGTACTGGACATGTGGGTCTGTCTCTTTAAACAACAAACTATAAAAAAAACTAAAAAGAGGCGGGGGGGGGGTTTAAATTTAAATTTGTGGGTTTATGCGAAGAAACATATGTATGTAGTGTTTGGTTAGTGAGAAAATGAAGGAAAGGGGAGAGAAAAAGAAAAAGAAAGCAGAAATGTTTGAGGTGGTGTGCGAAAACCGAGAGGGGAAGAAATGATGACATTGTTTCAGATTAGAGCAAGACCTTTCTGTCCTGCCAACTTTTGTGCATGCTCCTGTCTTTTACTCTTTTTATTAATAATATATTAATTATGTATTTTTGTATTATTTTGTCGTACAAGCTAAAGTTGTGTTTGTATGTCTTTTTCAGAAAGAGTTTGCTTTTCATTTCTTCACTGTTACTTTGAGAGAGTAGATCTAAGAGAGAAAGTAGAAGCCAATATAAGTTGTACGATTAGAGCTTTTGTCAGTTGTCAGGAATCAGGCATCTTCATCTTCTTCTTCATCTTCTTCTTCTTCTAGTTCATATTCAAGGAATTCCGGGAATAATCATATTCACCTATTATTTTTTATAATTAATATATAATTAATTTTATTAAATAACATAATTTCACAAATGTATTTATGAAAACATAAAATGTGAAGCTAATCCAATCCACTTTTTCGTTTTCTTCCCACAACTTCATTATTGAAAATCAAATGCACAATTAACCGATTCAAAAAAATGGTAACAAAAGAACCACCCTCTATATCATACATCTCCTACACTTTCATCCTATTCATCTTTCAATTCAATTTTTATTCAAATTTGCAGAGCTGTTTTTCTGCAACTAATGAACAAGACTATATATATGGAGATTAAAAGAAAAAAAAGAGCCATTTGAATCATAAACTAAGACTTTAAGACGAGAGAGAAAAAGCTGTATTGACCATGGCTTGAGGGCTGCTTATTGGCTTACCTCTACCGATGGTGAATCCTCTAGTCCCATCTGGCATTCTTGGGCCCTTAGAGCTATGTTTGGAAGATGATTCAAATTGAATTGATGTGCTGCTGCTTGTTTGGGGAGAAGGAGAAGAAAGTAAGCCATGTCCATTATGGTTTTCAGATCGTCCTCTTCCTTTCCCATGTCCTCTGCTCCACTGTTTCTTTGATCCCGTAGCGTTTTCTTTAGCCTACATCAAAAGTATACCATAAAGGATGAATGGGATTTTTGGTTAGTAGAAAACAGACAGATAACGCGAAATTCTATGTGGCTTCAACTTACAGTAATATCAGAAGCCATGTCTGTTTTGTGAGTCAGAGAAGAGGAGTCCTCATTGGATTCAAGGGCTGTTGGGGAATCCCCGTTGTCGAAAATGCCATCAAACTCTGACTTTCTGCATTTCAACACAGATTTTGGCTGCACAATTTTTTTTTTCAAGTGGAAAGCAATGTCAAAAAATGTAAACTGAGATGACAAAAAAAAAACTGGATCAAATTGTTGTCTTGTGGTTAAACATACCGAGCATCTGAGGAGCAATCTTACCCGGAGCCCCTTTCTCCAATTCCTTTCATCATTGAACTTCTCAACCTAGTTAGTGGAAGAAGAGAGAGGAGTAAATTTAAGAAAAAAAATGAATTTTGAACAATAAATCTATAATGTCAATGACAACATAAACGTACCGCTCTCTCAGCTACCTCTTGCGACCCATACTCCACAAGTGCATGGAGCTTCACAAAAAAGAAAAAATAACCAAGGTTAAGGAATGTTATACATTAAAAGGGGGGAAAGAAAAAGGCTAGGAATAGTATAGTATCTACGGTGTTGTATGATGTGTTATTTACATTTTCTCCGTACCTTGTTACTGATAAAAAGTTCAGGCTTAGAGCAGGGAGAAATGGACTCCTGAGGATTGCATATCCAAACGGTTTTCACACTGAGAAAAGCAACCAATTCATGCATTAATGATCTTTTAAAAAAAGGCTTAAGAAAAGTGAGACAGATAATCAACAAGAGTTATAAAAGGATCCTTACCTTCCAACAGCACTAAATATATTCTCTAGATTTTGATGAGAGTGATCTTCAGGCAAGTTTTCAACAGCTACGGTACGAGACTGCAATGCAAGAAGAAACGATACATACTCCTTGTCATCATCATGCTTACTTGAAAGAAAAAAAAAAGGTAACTTAATGTGTTAAAAACTTGTATATAAAAGTCTGTGTCTTTACTTGCAATTCCTCTTTCTCTTTATCAGTGAACGGGTGCTTACGTTTAACCCTCCTCCCGTCTTCACTTACAACCTTCAAAACATTTCACAAACCAATGTGAATAGAATCATCGCATTTCATGATTAGAAGGAATCTCTATGTATAGAACTTACAAGCTTTGAAGAGGACCTTAGTACTTGGGCGACTAACAGGTGGTTGCTTAAAAGTGACTTGATTTTTTTGGTTGTAGCAATGACAGATATCGGAACTGTACGTGATGGGATCATTACAGTTAAATGTGTAATCAACTCAAAAGTCAAAATTAACAGATCCATACATATATTTGCTGATTTTTACCATAGCCATCAGGGTCTTTATTAATGTGTTTTGTCAGATGTTCATTAACAAGCAAACTCATGTCACTAAACTGGTACTCTGCCTGCAAATTCGCAACCCATCAAAGTCGACCAATCATTATTAAACTACGAATTTTACAGGAAACTAAGCATTGTAACTAACTATATCAACGAGCATTATTCGTAGCATGGATAAAGGCATTATAAATTATAAATACACGAGCCTAGGCGCTAGAGTAAACAGGTCTTAATTGTGAAGAAGGTAATGGGAAAACTAATGGCCAAGAAGATGTTAATCGAATGAGAAGAAATTAATCTAATAACAACTAACTGAGATATTCTCAATCCCGCAGGTCTAATTACAAGCCATTAATGAGGTTATAGCTTATCAAATCTCATTCAGGCAATTCTTCGAACAAAATAAAGGCAAAAAACCACAGCTGCCATTTCACATAAACAAACGAGATAGATCATAAAAAAAACAAAATAAATAAGTGAATATAAGAATGTAAATAAAAGGGGTGACCTGTTTAATAATCTTTTGGCGAAGATCATCAGTCAGGATATTCTTGGATGAATTGGGGAAAGGGGTAGGATTGTTAGGGATCAAATAAGTAGCATGTTCTTGTTCTCCAAGATAGAACCAATCTGAACCGGACCCGCCAAGAAAATGAAACCACGGATACAAGTAACCCGAGATCGACATATAATTCTGCGCATGCGATCTTGGAACAAATTCAGGCGCTTGAGCATTGAACCTGAACGCATTAAAATTACTAATACTACTGTTCTTGTTCTTATTGTTATTGATGGTACTGCTGCTGCTGCTGCTACTACTACTACTACTAGTATGAATATTATTGCAATTGCTATTATTCGATTCATTCGCCTCCATTGTTAATTCCGATTTCTCTTGCATTTTCTCATCGGCCTCACCATCAGGTAGAGCATGCGCCATTTCTCTGATTCTTTGTATGTTTCTATTTATTTATTTTTTAATAATAATAATTTTTTGTTTTCTGGGAATTGGCCGAGGTTATAGTAGTAACTGTAACATGATAAATTGATAATGGCGCCACGTTCCGCGCGTCCAAATTACTACGGGCATCCTTGTTTTCTTCTAATAAGCGCTTTTTCTTACATTTTTTAGATCCTTAGGTTTTTGTGGTCCACTCTGAATGGTTTTTTAAGGTTGACATTTTGCCACAAAAAATATATATTTATATATATATTTTTATTATTTTATTTTTTGAAAATTAAGATAAATTGGGAGTGTACTGACCACTCCGAGTCTCCGAACACAATCGAACCGTTCTTAACCGCATATCTCAGTATGGTTTGATTGAATTTTTAGGGTGAAAAAATTTAAAATGGTACGATGTGGTGTTTGAAATATGTTTTAACATTATAAAATATAAACACATTGTCATTATGTCTTCTAGGAGTGACACTATTCTCTCATGCAACTTACAATTGATTGTGTTTTTGTTTTCCTTTTGGTCTTCCCTTTTCGAGTAGTGGGGTTTGGGTAAAAAACAATATACAAATCCGGTAAATCTTTTCAGTAATTTGACTAATCATCAAGTCGCATGATTTGGTTCAAAACTACATCATCTTTAATGTACCTTTTTGGAAATAGCTATTATATATAGTTATTACTTTGACTATTTAACTTATGTGAACTGTTGCATTATGAATCAAATCAATCTTTGATGGAATACGAATCAAAAAAAATTCCATTTTGTTTAGATCCCAGAAGGCTGCAGGTAGCAGATAACCACAAAGAAGATCACAATTTTTTATTACAAGAAAAAGAAGTAGATAGATAGATAGATAGAAATCTTATTATATTCTATAATGAAGATAAGTCAACAGATGTTGTCCTTTCGACCTGCTCAACCAAAATATTGCCGGTCCATGACAACTAAACACAAATAACTGAAAAAGAAAACTCATCATTTTGGCCCCTCCTTTCTTATGGAGAATAATTTAGAAACAATGACATTACATTACATAAATATTTTTTTCTTTGAAGGAAGACACTGATATAAAAAAAGTAAAAATCTCGGGTTCAAGATGGATACAAAATCGAACACAAACTGATTCGCAACAGCAGAACAACAAAAAGTTTCCGGACTTCCCTTTACGACGTATGGTTGGATCCTTAAGCTCTCAGACAAGGGAACCAACCCATTAGCAGTTTTGAATGAATGATTTGAGCTTAAACTTGTTAAGATACTACTCTGCAATGAGCTGTGAATACTGAATAGCATCCACTGTTGTTTGCAATGAAATTCCCAAAAACTGCAGTTGAATAATTTTTTCCTTATGATCGAACATTGACCTCATCGTTTCCTCCATGCCTGCTCACAGAAGACCAGTTCCATTGTATATATTTTCCATTTGGAAGAGTTTTTTTGTATGCGGATTAACAAAAAAGGACTTCTTCTATACATTGTCTTTTCTGTGTTTATGAACATGGCTTTTCCAGCTAAGACTCAGACTTAGCATCTTCATCATCCTCCATGCTCTCCCTCTCAGCTGTGGTCAAATGGAAAGGCCCTTTAGGCGATCTTGACTGAGAACTGCCCGCCTTTGAGGACTCATTACACTGATCTTGTGTCACCCATAAACCGGACCCTAGAACAAAACCCGACTGCTCTTCTTCAGCTCCGGGTTTATCACCACCCGGTACCCTTCTAGTATGAAGTCGGTACTTCTACAATAAGCCAAAAAATGACAAAAAAGTTTATATCGAAAAAATTCCAGTCATGAAAAGGATCACAGATTTAACAAGAATTAAGAGTCTTACTTGCAAATGGCTTTTCACTTCATCATTTGTTAGGCCGTCTACTTGCATAAGTTCACGGATCTGTTTAGGAGTAGCCGCTGCAAATGATAATCAAACATGCAAACAAATTTTAAACTCTGGATTGAAAGCATGTCTGAATTGAATGTAATTGTCTAAAATAATTGGGAATTAGCTTCAAGTTCTAACCTTGTGAACCTCCTAGTTGCTGCAAGGCATTAACGAATCTCCGGTGCAATTCCGGTGACCAGCACCGCCTCTGTTTCCGAGAGGGCAGTTGTTGTAGGCCCGACTGTAAGTTTGACTCTGCCCTGTTTCCATTTAATCTTAAAACGCTGGAAGCTGATTCTTCTCTTGGATTCTTTGTTCCGTTTCCGGGTGAGAGAAGAGGACGATTATTGATATGAAAATCATCCTTTGGAAATGGAGGATACGCCTTGATTGGCAGAACTGCTCTGGGAGTCTTATTTTTATAAGAGCCAAGTAGATCCTCCGTTTCTAAGCTGGTTTCTTCCTCTTTTCTCTGTTATGAACAAAAGCAGATCCAAATTTTCTTTATTTGTCCATGTTTGCTTTAATATTTGGTTTGACAAGAAAGAAGAAGATGAAATTTCGATGATTGTTTTTTTGGTTACCTTGATTTCAGTCTTGGGGGAATTGTTATCAGTATTCCATAGTTGAACAGATCTCATCCAGTTCTTCTTATCTCTGTCTTTCTCGTTTTCTTCATTTTCGTTACAGTCTTTCTTCTTGAATGGTATAAATTCTTCCAAAACTGGTTGATTGTTTGAGACCGTACGCTTGATTAATTCTGCCTTCAGAGCTATAATTGCTGCAAAAAGAAAAGAAAAAAAAAACCCCCACTTTAGCTGATCATAAATTTACATCTTTTTACAAGACTTTCTTCATTTTGAATCATCGAAACAGAGAGCTGATTCCAATCCATAAATTTGAATAAAGTGATATTATAAACGAATCCGAGAGAGAGAGAGAGAACTAACCATCTTTGAGGAGAAGGTTGCAGAGAGGAAGCTCACGCTTGAAGGCATCGATCTTCCTCATTTCTTCCTCTAACCTTTTCAAATAATCATCGAACTTAGAAGCCCTCTCAGACATATTCTGGATCATTAAAACATCATCGAGAAAATCACTGATCGTTTTGGGTATAAAGGAGGAAGGTCTAGAATCTAAGCTCAGTTCAGGCGGAACCGAACCCATTTCTGAACGTTTCTTCTCACTCAAACCCAGATCTCTACCTCTCTCTATATAATTACTCTTCTGTCGCAACTTTTAAAAAAAAATTCTAAAACTGGAAGGTAAAGAAAAACAGAGAGGAATCGATGATGAGAAACAGAGATGAGGGTCTGCGTATATATATATATATATATATACAGTGAGAAAATGGTCATTTAGAGCGAGAGAGAGATGAGAGAGAGAAAAGGAGAAGGTTGAAATACGCGGAGATTCTGATCGAGATCCAAGAGGAATATAGAGAGAGAAAAAGCATGGCCGATTTTGGACGGAGCTCACCAAAAAAAAAAAAGAAAAAACCTACTTTTTCGTTTCGTCGCGTACACCGAGTTAATTTGGACAAGCTGTAACCCAAAGTATCAGAGCTTATGTGAAATGTCTAAACTACCCCTATATATTCTTCTGAGATTCCTTCTCAGATTTTAATACGATAACGTGCATGTTGATCAATGAATAATGAGATTCATGTTTTTATTAAGATTCTCTTGACTTGTTCGATGGTCCAAAACACTTCTCTCTCTTCTATTTTTTTAAATTAATTTTGATGTATTATGTACTTTGATATAAATCTTTGAATAGTATAAAAAATTAAAATGAATTTAAATATTATAAATAAATTTTTATATTATATTTCCCTTTGACATATCTTTTGAAGATTCTTCTTGGAAAGTTCTTGGCACAAACACAAGGGTGAGAAAGTTAAATAAATAAATAAATAAATAAATAGTTTAATTAATTAAGAGAAATATTGTGTAGTAAAATTTTGATAAATTAATTTTATTAAAAATATATTATTTATATAAAATATTAAATTATTGATAAAATTTAATATATTATTTTTAAATTAAAAGTAAAAAAAATTATTATTTAATTAAAATTATTAATTTATTAAAATTTTATTGTATTTGAATTGAGGTTTTTGTTGGAGTTATTTTCAAGTTAGAATTTGAAGATTGGGAAGGAATGAAAATAGATTAGTTTAATAATATTATTATCTTTTTTTTTTATATAAATGAAATTATATATGTTCAAAAAATTGATCAATTTTCTTTTTATTTTTTTACGTATTTAAAATATTTAAAAATATTATAATTATTAATATATAACTTTTTAAAAAAATAATTTTTATAAATTTCAAATATAAAATCTTTAAATGAATCTTACTCTTAAAAATTTACATCTTTAATTTATAAATTAATCCGTTAAAATTAGTGGTTCAAATTATTCTAAAATCACACCAATAACCTTATTCTAAGAGAATAATATCGATATTTATGAAGCAGATCAGATTATTATATCTAATTTAAATTTTTACTGTCATTTCTAATTTATTTATTTAGTTTTTATTATTTATATAAAAAAAACAAAAAACAAGCATATGGATATTAACAATAAGCATCTCATAATTTTATAAGGTATGATAAAAACTAAAAAAGAGTTAACAATTAGTTTTGATGTTGTTTTGGAGAAATTCTTACATAAATAAATATCACTTACCATTCCTTATAAGATTCTCTTCCTCTCCTCACGTGCCGAATATTGTTCCTTATTTTATAAAGTTTATAAATTAAATGGTATCTTATCTTTAGAGTGGAATCTATCGGTTACACACGTGTTACCTAATAACTGGATTTGCTTGCCATAGACAGAATCTCTTCCTTGCTTGATCTGTGAATTTGCTCCACGATTCTAAGTTCTACATACCTTTTTCACCATATTGAATTATTGTTGGGTAAAAGGGGAAGAGTTTTTATTTTTATTTTTATTTTTATTTTTATTTTTATTTTTATTTTGTTAGGAATTACAGAAATAAGAATCAAATCAGAATGGTATTATCTCCACAAAATTACAAAAAAAGCCCTTCATTCTACTTTTTCTCTTTAACCCCAAGTCAAAATATATGACCGATTCCATGGATCAACAATTGAGGATGAGGAAACTACAAAATTCCATGTTGGAAGAACCTAAAAAACAGAAAAATAAAAATACCCATTTCAAGAAGAAAAAGAAGAAGAATAAGAAGAAGACACTTCTATGGTCCTTATCAGTTTAAGCATCTTCCCACGTGATCATCACAAGCTCATCCATTCCTCACCGAATTTCAAGAGGTTTGTTTTCTTTTTCCTGAAATATGGAATCTTTGATAAGCAAAAGCTTAAAAGAAAAAAAAAAAAACAAACATGTTCTTCTACCATTATTGATGGGTCACCACCATCAACTTCTTAAGGAGTCTTCTATGTTGAGATTAACATTCCATCAGTTAAACCAGTTTTCATAGTATTCTATATACAATATGTATACCGTATGCTCCGTATGCTATGGCAGGACCCATTGCAGCATAAGAACAGATTTCCTCATGTGACTTTTTAATAATTGTTAAAACGAAATGAGTTAAAGATTCTTATTGAAAAGAAAAAAAAAAAAAATTTAAATATTTATAAGCATTGAGATCTACTGAGACTTGCATTCGCACGCGTGGTATGGACATAAAGTGCTTTTGACACTTATTAAGTGTACTTGACACTTACTAAGACATATATGGTTGATCGTTATGTACGGTAGTTGACCGATTTAATTTTATATTTTTATTTAAAAAGTTGATGATTAAACAGTTAGTTACTTTTTGAATTTGAATTATAAAAATTTAAATATATGACTGTTAAAACAATTTAACTATTTTTTCAAGAAGTGTAACTGCTTGTGAAGCAATATATTATTTCACAAACATGTATCAACTTTGTATACAAATATGAGAAATTTGTAGAGAAAAATATATTTTTTCTTCTACTCGTTTCCTCATGATTAGAAACCAAACACATATCTATATTTCAAAACAAAATTTCACTATTATTTATGAAAATTTATAAAAACTTGTCATATTCCGAAACTATGTTGACAGCAACCTATAAGTAATCCAAAAAAGTGAAAAATATCAATTTTTTTTCAAAATGTATTCACTACCTGTTTCGAGTCTCGATCTCAAAACTATTAACATATGGGAGTCCTCATCCCCATTTGAGCGTGCCTGGGTCACTCATGCTGTCACATGTACGCTTCAAATTCTAAATAGAACACAGGATAAGAAAATATGTCATGTCCATAAGTGCAATATTCCAGATATCAATTTGACAAAGACATAACAAATATTCACAGATTCGCAAAATCTTCATCTTTCATTATCATACATTTCTAACCATTAATCCTTGATGTTTTCATTCACTGTTGTCTACAATATCAATCGTGGATATTCTCATTCTAAGGTTGTATACATTTGTAATCATCCTGTCTCGCAACAAACCATGAAATTTTTTTTTGACCTCGGCGTTATCATAATCACTTACTCATCTCTATCCTTTTTCATTTTGTTTTTTTGTTTTGACTCAACTTCCTGATCACTACTAGGTAAAGGGAAAAAGCATGTAAGGTTAAAGAAATTGTGAGCCTTCTCACCTTGTATGCACCTTGACACAGTTCACTTTGTGCCGAGCCTCTCTTTTAGCCTCTGGTAAAACCGATGACTCTATTAATACATAAACGGGTCAGAAAACAAAAAGTTCTAATATTAATTTATACCACCACAGTTGAATCTCGAAGCTGATGCCTATATTGATTAAACAACAAACACAATCTATAGTACTTTGTATATGGACACCTGCAAAATTAGTGCCCGCTTGTAGGCTCAGAAGCTTTCATGCTTTCAATGATTTTTTTTCTTCTTCGGTATAATTAGAAGCCTCTTCTTCGTCAGATTCAGACGCACTATCAAAACTGATGTTCCGTGTTTCCATCTGGTCACTGGGTTTTAAAACATCTTTCAATTCATCAAGAACAAAAGGTTCAATCAATTTCAAGAACCATGTAGGATTGCTTCCGAGAATTCCAATCCAACAGACTCTACCCTTCCTCTTCACCCTGCAATCCAGAGACTTGGCCTTCAACGATTTGGCAATTTTTTCAGCACCCCCTTGACTTCCTTTTAGCTTCAACACTATATCTCCTGAAGAAGTTTTTTCACCTCCATACATATACAATAAGCTAGTGCACAAGGAGAAAGCTATCTATGAATCAGCTTTGGGATCTCCAAACGACCCCTTGGCCAGAATTGGTCCGCATAGAAACTGAAAGAAGAGTGAAAGATAGTAGAAAAAATATATGGTGGTTCATTCTCACCATCCTCATCAGTTGGCTTAAAAGATGGATGTAACCATTCATGGTACTGTTCATGTATATTTCTCTTTAAAACAGAATGTGACCCAGAATTTGCATTGAATTCAAATACAATTCTGTGATTCTTCCTCTCTTCATCAGACTCTATCTGTAAACCTCCTAAAAGCAAGCCCACTCAAATCTCTCTTTGTTCTTTGCTAAGCTTCAAGCTTACTGACTTCTTTACCTCTTTCCTGCTCAAGCTAAGAACATATTCAAGCTTCTCCATCAATGGAGGGTCGATATCAAATTTCTTCTGACACATCAAATCATAAACTCTCTCTGCCTTTGGAAATTCTCCTAGTCTCAGGTATCCCTTTAAACTGGTGTTGCAATACCTTACATTAATACCAATTGCTGCATTGCTCTGCATTTGGTTGAAGATTTCTTCTGCCTTGACAAGATTATTAACTTTCACCAGAGAATCCAAGTATATACTATAAATGGTACGGTTAGGTTTACATTTTGCAAGACACTCCAAGAAGGCTAACTCCGACTTATCATGTAAATCTAAATTGAAATACTTGTTCATTAGATCTATATAACATGGCATAGGGGGGTTTCAAATTACTGTTCACTAATTCTACCATGATAGATTCACAAAGTTCCATCTCTTGAGCTTTGCATAAAACCTCAATAATTCTATGATACGCCCCAACAAAAGCCTGAGATGGAATTCCACCTTCAGATCTGACAAGTTTAAGCCAACATCTTTCAGCGGTGGACCGACATCTAACAAGTGGTGGCGGGTCACAGTCTGTAGTGAACCGACAGATCCTTATGTCACGTATCGAATCGTGCCGGCGGCAATGCTCAACTTTGGATGAAATCGTTGATTATCTCCATCCGAAGCACTATGGACGACTTCCGAAGAAACCTTTTGCAAGGGCTGTGCAGGAAACTATAAATAGGCTCGCGCTTTCTTGGCCGAGGTCCGACAGGGAAAAACACTCTCCGTCTACTTATGCTTTGTTTCATACCAAGCGTCGAGCTGAAGTGAGCGATGTTGATGATAAGGATATTGGAGGTACTGCTTCTCGTAAGAAGAGGTCGAAGAAACATTGATGAGAGCGAGTTAAGGTTGCAGTGAATAGAGGATTCTCACATTCAGAGAATATGAAAAACTGTAGAGGATTATACATCTCCTTCTTCATCGGCTAACTAAAGTTCTGATGATGATGAGAATGGTGCGGTATCAACCTCGGAGGATGCAATTTATGAGGAAAAGATGGAGCCTGAGTTCGACTTGATGAAGCCGTTGCTGCGAGCCACTTACATGGGATCTTCTAAGACCACAAAAGCGAAACCTGAAGATAAGAACGTGGAATTGGAGGTTTCGATGGATAATAAGGTGGTGAAAAAGATTGATATGGTGATGGAACCGCATGGAAACAAGAGAAGGTTGGGAGGGAATGAGCTGAAGGAGGAGGCTAAGGGCTTGGTTGATGGTGGGGAGGTGAAGAAGAAGAAGGAGGGGCCCAAGTTTAAGGACTTGGGGGGAATGAAAGATGTTCTGGAGTTGTTAATGATGGAGGTGATTGTGCCTCATTATCATCCCCAGCTCCCGAAATAGCTGGGGGTTAAAGCGATTTCTGGCATTTTATTGCACGGACCGCCTGGTTGTGGAAAGAGCAAATTGGCTCATGCCATTGCGAATGAGACTGGTGAATTAGTATCTGGCATGTCAGGTAATGATTACACTTTGGTGGTCAATTTGTTATGTTTATCCTGAAGCATTCCTTACATGAAAATCTCTAATCTCACTTTCTGTTGTGTTTAACCTTCTATCTCTCTCTCTCTTTTGGTTTTGATACTGCATTACACAAGCTTTCAATGGTGTTTTTCATTTTTTGTTTTTGTTTTTTTTTTTAATGTGTTTGAATTTGGAATTTGCAGGTGCATCCGAGGGAAATATCCGAGAACTTTTTTCTAAAGCCTACAAAACTGCACCATCCATTGTATTTATCGATGACATAATCTACAGAGGGAGATGGAGATACGAATTGTTACACAATCAATGTCTTGCATGGATGAAGGTTCATTTGAGATAAGTTCAAATACTGATAGCCCTGATAGCAAACCTGGCTATGTTCTTGTTATTGGAGCAACAAATAGACCTGACGCAGTTGATGCTGCATTGAGGAGGTCAGGCCGATTTGAACTTGAAATTCCTTTAGGTGTCCAGATGAAAAGGCAAGGGCCGAGATTCTTTCTGTTATTACCCATGATCTAATGCTTGTTGGTGCAGATTTGACAGCCTTGGCTAGCAAAGCCGGGAACATTGCAATGAAGAGAATTATAGGGGAGGAATGTGCTGAAGATTGGTGGAGGCAACCCTGGTTGCCTGAAGAGTTGGATAAGTTGACCATCACAATGGCTGATGTTATTAATAGGATATGACAGATCTCAATCTATAATCTACCAAACTTACAAGCTAACATGAAGTAGACACCGATTGCGTAGATGTACACTTGTTTATGAGTTAACTTAAATGAGGGACAGGTTTTTTAACTAAAGATTAGATGTCTTTTTCATTTTGTTTTTATATGCTCAAAAGAGCTTATTAGCATTACTACTGTCCTTGTAACATGAAAGAAAGCTGCAAAGCACCCAAAAAACAAAACGGAAAGGTGATTGAATTATGTAGGTAGCGCAAGTTCCCAAAGTAAGAGGAAACTTGGTATTGCTTCCTCTTAAGACTAGTAACAGTTTTAACTGTTTAACAAAGAAAAAGTGAAATTACTCTCTTACAGGGCTGTAAAAGATTAAAAAAAAAGAAAGAGAGATGGAGCCCAATAATTGGATTTTGATTCTTATAAGACGGAATTATACCCTATATATAGTATAGTGTTCTAGGTAGTGAATAATTAGATTTTCATTCTTATGAGACGGAATTAGACGTATAGTGAGGAGATATTGAATTTAATAATGTATGAATCCTATACCTCATTTTTCTTAAAGATGGGTGTATAAATCGATGGTTTCTCTCCAATACAGCAGTTTTTGGACATCTAAAATTTCAGTGCAAAGTTGAAGGGGGAAAAAATAAAATTTTTTTTTTAAAAAGACAAGATAATTGTACTTTGAAGGGGATGAATGGCTAGACCGAAGGAAAAGGCGTATGGACGTTGGAGCGAGAGATAAGGAGTCACTGAGACAGAGACAGAGGGAACAGTTCACGAGGCGTGTCACGGCCTCTCTCCGTGTTGACTCAGAAATAACGAAAGAAAGAAAGAGATAAGAGGAGATAATCTGAGTGAGCTTGGTAGAAGGTGGTTTGGTGAAGTTTCACGAGCTATTATCAAAATCTTGAGGTAAAATCTCTCTACTTTTGCTCCGATCAAGTGGTTCACAACTTCCCACCTCATCTTCTTCACCACCTACCCAGATCTCCTCCTATCTGGGTTTTGTCAATGTAAGAAGCTCAGCTTCAGCAAGATTTTCTTTCTTCTTCTTCTTTTTTATTTATTTCTGAGTCCTCAGGAGGGATTTTCTGAGACAGAGAGAGAGGAAGAGCGATATATATATAAATATAGAGGTGGTAGGAAGAGAGAGAGAGAGGTAAGAGATGGATCGGTCGGCGATCACTATGGGCCCCGGCATGGACATGCCAATCATGCCCGACAGCGATCGTTACGAGCTGGTTCGAGATATTGGATCTGGAAATTTTGGTGTAGCGAGGTTGATGAGGGATAAGAAAACTGAAGAGCTCGTTGCTGTCAAGTACATCGAGCGAGGTGACAAGGTTTGTGCTTCTGAGACTCAATTTTCTTTAAAAGTTCGGTAGCAGTTGGCCAAGTTCTGCCTTTTTTGCTGGATATAGAAATTGAGTGGAGTATTTGGGTTTTATTTTTCTTGTCTTTTATGAAATTTTCTGGGAATTTAATCAGTGACGGTGACACTAGCAATGCGTTGAGTCTGTAGAATGTTGGTTAAACTTGAATGAGTTGTATTTTGGAAATGAATATATGCCCAAGTAGCCGTATATTGATAAATGAGATGTTGATTTTTTTTTTTTTGGTTTTTCGCACTTCTCGGTTTTTAGTGAAGGTATTGGATATTGTATCATTCATGGTGGAATTTTCATTGCATTTGGTGCTGGTTATTAAATATATTGATCATATGCAATTTGTAGCTGAAAATAATCAAATCGTAAGTTACTGCGTTTCAACTTACCAGCTGATTCCAATACTGAAAAGCATTATTTCCGCATAGCCTGACTGACTCACGGAGCTAATATTCTGGTTTTCCTGTTGAAGCCTTCATTCAATATAGGATATACATCTACGATGCATCTGATTGAATCAGTCATTAAGTTATGATTATATTGTATTATTGACTTCAATTTCTGATTATGTGGATTTTACAGATAGATGAAAACGTCCAGAGGGAGATCATAAACCACAGATCTTTGAGGCATCCTAACATTGTCAGATTCAAAGAGGTTTGCTCACTTTCCCATGTCTTGTAATATCATATCTTCTCCCAGAGAATTCTAAAACAAAAAAGTTAAAAACACATTTTTATGATAAAATAGGTGATATTAACACCAACACATCTGGCTATCGTGATGGAATATGCATCTGGAGGAGAGCTCTTCGAGCGTATATGCAATGCTGGGCGATTCAGTGAGGATGAGGTTCTTATCCACCACTTTACTTTTCCATATTACAGTTTTCCCTCCACATTTATTTTTCTGATAAGCTCACTGTATTTGAGCTTCAGGCACGTTTCTTCTTCCAGCAACTTATATCAGGTGTCAGCTACTGTCATGCAATGGTATTTATTTATGATAAGTTCCATTCTTTTGTATTCTCTTTGTATCATCTCAAAAGTTATTGTCTCTGTATTTCGTTTCTGCAGCAAGTATGTCATAGAGACTTAAAATTGGAAAATACATTGTTGGATGGAAGTCCTGCTCCTCGCTTGAAGATCTGTGATTTTGGTTACTCCAAGGTACATATTCCTTTTCTTGTTTCTTCATCCATAATTTAGAAATATGGTACTTGTAAATATAATAGTATGACAATTTTTAACTATCATCATCTAGAAATTTTCTTCTTCTTTCCTCTTTAGTCCTCCGTTCTGCATTCACAACCGAAATCAACTGTTGGCACTCCAGCTTATATTGCTCCTGAAGTTTTACTTAAGAAGGAGTATGATGGCAAGGTAACACCTACTTATATTATATTGCTTGGTGAATCTACCTTATATCAAGTTCTTACCTTTTTCCTCAATTAATATTTCAGATTGCTGATGTATGGTCCTGTGGAGTGACTTTGTATGTCATGTTGGTTGGTGCATACCCTTTTGAAGATCCTGAGGACCCTAAAAACTTCCGCAATACAATCATGGTACATTAATCATTTCACCTCAAACTATAATATATGAAGTTTCATTGAAGTTTTTAACTAAGAAAAATTTATTTGGTGCAATTTTTTTTGGCAGAGGATTTTGAATGTTCAATACACAATCCCTGACTATGTCCATATATCTCCTGAGTGTCAACATCTCATCTCGAGGATATTTGTTGCTGAACCGGCAAAGGTCGGTCCATTAATGGGAGGTTAATGAAATATCCAAAAGCAATTTATGGACTTCTAATGTTAACTTTTGCTTGAATATTGGGTTTTTTTTTTCTTTTTGCAGAGGATAAATATTCCAGAAATTAAGAATCACGAATGGTTTCTAAAGAACCTTCCGGCAGATCTGATGGATGAAAACAGTATGCAGCAGTTTGAAGAGCCGGATCAACCAATGCAAAGCGACGAGGAAATCATGCAGATCATAACTGAGGCAACCGTTCCGGCTGCTGGGACCCAGAGTCTCAACCAATATCTTACGGGCAGTCTGGATATTGATGATGACATGGACGAGGATCTTGAGACGGACCCTGATCTTGATATCGATAGCAGCGGTGAGATAGTTTACGCCATGTAAAATTTATTAAGCGGAGAACCTGACGCAGATCGCTTGTTGTTGCCTTTTCATTGTGATGTGGTCTTTTTGTTTTGTAATATATGTGTTCTGGCCCTATATTATAATGAAGCATAGCTAATCTATCTTCTTGTTGCATACTCTCTGTAACAATGTTATTGTAATTAGGTAATAGTCAAGTACCATTTGCTTCCAATAACTCTGTAAATTTGGTTCTCCCAGATAATGTTTGGTTTGAATTAGATAATTCTTAACGCTTACCACCTCATTTTGAGTGCCTTAAACAAGACCATTTGTTGCTCTTCATAAAACGTCAAACAGAGGGGTGGGAGAGAACAAGACAGACTGAAGATAACATTTATGAAATTAACATGCATAACGTAAAAGCAACTGACCCTTTAATGGTATAAACTTAGTATACATCATATCCCAAGTTAAGAGGAGGGGAAAAAGGGGGAAAAAAAAAACCACACTCTCCTCTGCAATTTCTGCATCATCGCCTGTCCGGGACTCTGGATCCTTTCCGAGGCTTTCTAAACCACATAATCGAGAACCATAAAGTTCTTAAAAATCCCCCATTGGCAAGATGTGGAAGTAATATACGCCCCCAATATGGATAATAGGGGCCCGGCAATTTGACTAAGGTGAAGAATATAGCAATAGCAATCAAATGCCATGGAACTTCTGCATCCTGAAGAGAAAGGGGGACCAAAAAAATAATCATAAAACCAAATAATTGTAACCATTTATCTTAACTTCCTCTTTGTGTCCATTTAAGAAACAACTATAATAGGTAAGAAGTGATTTTACCTTCAGAAGAGGAGATAAACTCAAAGCCGTCTCTGTAAATACTCCGGCCAGAACAAATCCAATTACTAATGGAAAAGGGACGAGATTGAGCTTCTTTTGATGTGCACAATAGGATAACTCGCTAAGAGAAGAAACTGCAAATAAAGGCACACTTATGTACTTAACAACTGCTAGGATTAGGTCAAGGATGAGTTGAATGAAGTTCTCAAAAGCTCTGTTCCAAGGAAAGCTCTTCACTGGCTGAGGAGAACTTTCCCATATCCCTTTCGCCTTGTTTATTAGAGTCTCTAGATTTATTTTTTGGGGATCATCCATTTGTCCTGCTGTCATATTTACTGCACACGCGATAGAGGACCGAGCATTCATTTTACATTTATCGCTCAAAATGCAGCTTTGTTCTTCACTATAATGTATCTACAACAAAGAAACAAACTTGTCTAAATAGTCCGGCTCGATCTAGTATTTTGATTAGAATCAGTAGCTAACATAAGAGATCCAATTTAAGCATCAAATCATGATGATTTGATTTTCGTTTATTTATTTATTTTTTGGATGAAGTGTTGACACTTGGTATTATCATCACATGTTTTCAGAGATATCCAGAGGCGGAAAGAAGAAATCGTATAACAGAAAAAAAAAAAAAAAATCCCCCGAAATTCCATTACTTGGAATATAAGAATTAATATTTATTTTCTTGCAAACCAAACACAACTTAGAAAGTGATAAGGAGGGGAATGCAAGCTAAAAGCTTGAGCCTCAAGCACATGAAATCCCAGAGAAAGAAAACATACCCAAGAACTGACTTTAATAATCTAAGAAGATTGGTAGAAAAATTAAACTGAACTAAATGAAATTAGGAAGCTTACCCTAGGTCGGTGGAGAAAAGGGGAGTGGGTCTTGAATGATAATTTGGAAGAAGTATGGAGGTGAGAGGAGGCAGATAGAAAGTGCGTCGCCATTTCTGAATGCGTTTGGGAGCCCTTATCATGGGAAAGACACAGAAAATTCTACAATCTGAGTAAATTCCGAAACGCCATGGTTGAGGCCAGGTTCGAGGGATAAGATCGTTGGAACCTTCCGATATAAGCGTGGAAGAGAACACATTTTGGTTTGAGGGTTTAAGAGTGCGGATTCGGTAGAGGCACCCGCACTGTAATAACTGTGTTCCCTTTTTTCATCTTTTCATTAATAGATATATCTTTTATCGAATTTCTCATACTTTTGTGGTAAAAATATAATTAGCCAGTAGTGTGTTTGATGATAAGTACATTGCTAAAATTTGTGGAAATGAACCATCTCACCAGCAACTTCATCAAATTGTTTCGCAGTGATTCAGTCATATCATTCATTTCACCAAGTGCATTTTCCATATATGACAGTTCCAGTTCCATGCTCTCAAGGCATCTTCCATGCTCTCAGTTCCATATTTTCACCAGAAAGAAGCTCTAAAGGCTCTTTATCTTTTGAGAGATCCACTTCAAGAGCAGAGATTGCATCTTCTTTCTCTTGCAGCTGGGGTTCAAGCATATGATTATTAGCAATGACATCCTCAAGTTCATCCTCTAAAGCTCCCATGGAAGCCTTTATTTCCTCAATTTCACCTCTTCGATCTTTAGTATTAGAAGCAGATTCCTGCAATAAGCTAATAAGATCAAATAACAATCCTGTAAGAACTTCCTCCGTCCTTTGTAACTCAGCCTGAAGGGTCAGAATTCTCAGCTACAACTTCCTTTGCATGACATTCTAGGGATTCAATATCAACAACAAATCTGAACAGTATATCCACATTTTTTAGCATTTCCTGAGACATTTTATCTAGAGCCATTGGACCCTCAGTCAATACCTCATCTATTTTGCTACTAGTAATATTTACAGCTTCCACTGACTCGACACACTTCACAGTGTTCAAGCTCAAACTGCCGAGAATATCCAGCGTGGTTTTTTTGGAGCAATTGAAGTTCTTTTTTCAGGTATACATTTTCTTTCTTCAATATTTGCAAGTCCCGGCTCTTAAGAGTATGATTCTTCCGTATATGCAGTTTGAAAATGTTCTATCTCTATAAGCTCGGTACTTTTCACTCCCAGAGCATTCACTAAACATGAAACACGAGTCTCCAAGGAGAAAACTTCATCTTGCAACCTTTGATTTTCTCTATGAAAGGCATGAATGTAACATTTTCAATCATCAACCTCATTAGCTCACTTATTAGTAACTCGTTCTCTTTACCTAAGCTGCTCAGTTTGCATACCTCTGCATCTTTCATCTCCAAAACATTGTCAAGCCTGTTGATCGGAGATGAGTAAAAAGTGCATCCTTATTCATTACCATTATTTGCAGATCCTTGTCATATATGTACACATTGCCTCCATTTATTTTCTCCGGCGGCTATTTCACTCATTATCAAATTGGTTTTGAAAAAACAGAAGTGAGTTGACTGTTTGAATTCGGACTTGAGAATTGAGATAAGATTCATTTCAATAGATTTATTATTGATTAATTAAGAATAAATTATTCTTAATTACAAACCATGTATTATAATAATTAACAATCATGGTATAATATATTATGAATACTTGCGAGCAAAGTGTTGGAGCTGACCGGAAAGATCAAATGGCTTGGACAACATGATCATGTGATCCGATCCCTCTATCTCAACATAATCATCAGGCGGGTTTCTTTCCAGTATCCACTGTTCTACATTACTTCCACTTGCCCAGTCTTCTTCCGACTTGATGTAAACACGCTTTACACGACCATATTTCTTGTCGGATAAGACCAATACTTTGCTCAAATCTTCTTTACTAAACACACGTTGTGGCCTCAATAATGTCGTCGCCAATGTTAAATCCTGCACCATTTTCATACCGACTTGTCGTCAGACAATATTTACTAACACTTATGATTTCTTAATTATTATAATTATTATAATTACCTCAGCTGGGCTGCGCTTATAGAATGTTGAAGCCAAGAACAATGGGCCTAATAAGAGAGCTGTCGCGGGCTTATCAGGCCCATCGTTGTATATATAACGCGTGTCCAGCCCAAAACCTTCACTCTTGCTTGACTGATCAGTTAATCAGGATCAACAAAAGGAGCTTACAAATCACAATTAATATTATTCTATTTTATCCGTATATATATAGTTCTCATATTTTCATATTATATCATATAATATATCGATCTTACATAAAAATAGACTAACCAAAAAATTATAATTAACATTTTCTACGGAAAAGATAAATAATGTATAAATTATTATTAAAAATTACCTCCTGATTGAGAGTAGAGATATTGAGACGTGGACCAATCATGGAGGCAGAGACAAAAACAGCAAGAGAAATCTTCTCAGGGAAATCCTCCATAGCCTTAGCAACAGCCAACCCGCCAAGGCTATGGCCGACGAGGACAACTCTTTCATCGGACGGTAGAGCGTCCATGAATTCGATCAACGGCCAGAAATACTCCGATATCGACGTGAGAGTATTTTCCTGACGTGGGTCGATCCCAGAAGCAGCCAAGTCAAGCGCAGTCACATTATGACCTGATGATCTTAGCAGTGTAGCGACCTTGTACCATGACCAAGCTCCATGACAAGCGCCATGTATGAGCACAAAGTGGTTGCAAGAAGTAGAAGAAGGTACCTTCCTACTCATAATCTGAGTGGAGAGGATAGCGATAAAGATGAAAAAGGAGTACTGGAGAGGAAGGTTCCATCCTCGTTTCATCTTGCTCTAACTTGTCCCATGAGCATTAATTTTTTCGTGGGTTGAATGGTTGATTCTGATTTTCAATCTTCAGAAAAGTGAAAGGGAGGGTTCCACGACTCCAACGAGTCTGTCTTTGTCACTGTTCGCAACTTTCGGTCCACTCCAAGAAAAGCAGTGCTAGATCTAGAACAAGCCACGCCATGCATCTGTAACCGCACGATTACAACTCAATCCTCTTAATTTTGTCATAAATGATAGTTTGTGATAAATTATAAGTGAGTTCTTTAGATTTTTAATTTATAATAATTAATATTAAATGTTTTTTTTAATCATGATGTTTGGATCGAAATTTTGTTTAATAATTTTGAACTTTATATGTTATAAAATTATAGAAAAAATATATCATAAAAAAAAATTGTATAACTTTTCATATAGTTTAGGAAAATCTCAATCAAAGTTATATAACTTTAGATAAATTTTTTTTAAGGTGACTAGTTCTGGACCAAAATCATGATATCCAGACCGAAATCTTTGTTTAACAATTTTGAAATTGTTCTAAATGTTATAAAATTGTAGAAAAAATATGTTACATCTTTTCATAAAGTCTAAGAATACATCAATTAGAATTATATATACCGAAATAAATATTCTTAAAGTTGACTGGTTCAAGACTAAAATCATGATGTTTAGACCGAAATTTTCAGACCAAAATCTTTGTCTAATAATTTTAGACTGGTTTCAGATATTAAAAAATTATAAAAAAATATATCATAGAAATAGACTCTTATAGCTTTTCATAAAGTTTAAGAATCTCAATCAGAGTTATGTAACCCGAAATAAAAATTATTAAAGTTGACTAGTTCTGGACCAAGATCATGATGTTCATACTGAAATCTTTGTCTAATAATTTTGGATTGGTTCTAAATATTATAAAATTATAGAAAAATATATCATAAAAATAAACTTTTACAACTTTCCATAAAGTCTATGAACACCTCAATTAGAGTTATATAAATCGAGATAATTTTTTTTTGAAATTGACTGATTCTAGACTAAAATCATGATGTTCAGACCGAAATCTTTGTCAAATAATTTTGGAATGGTTTAAGATGTTATGAAATTATAGAAAACATATATCAAAAAAATATACTTTTGTAGCTTTTTCATCGAGTCCATAAATATCTCAATTAGAATTATATAATCTGAAATAAAACTTCTTGAAGTTGACTGGTTCAAAATTGAAATCATGATATTCAGACCGAAATCTTTGTCCAACAATTTTGAACTAATTTCAGATGTTATAAAATGATAGAAAAAACATATCATAAAAATAGATTACTATAGTTTTCTACAGAGTTCATGAGAAAACTAAAGTCATTTCTATATATTCGGTGTTATGTAAGGTCTTAAGTCAACTTATCTAATACCAAAATCGGAATGATAGGCAATTTGATTTTAAAATGATGGAAATACCATAAAATAAGAAAGAAGGAGATTGTGGTGTTATACAATTAAGTATATAGAATTTCATATGATATGAATGTCATTACAAGAAGTAAATGATGATATGATTAAGTCATATATTCGTAAGATATACTGACATATATAGAAATGTCAGTTTTATCTCTTAAATTTTAAACAAAATCTTAAAACAAGCCGAAACTATATATCAACTTTTAAACTTACACAAAAAAGGACATATTAATCTACATTGAAATCTTAGATCAAAAAAATTTTGGTCCAGATATCGGTCCATTCTAAATTCTTTCATTTAGAGTGAAAGGACATGCAACTCTTCTTTATTTTAAATACACTTAAAAGTAAATAGTATTATACTTTTTTTTGAGAATAATATCATAAATTTACAAGTATAGAGAGAAGTTAAACACCATATTTACATATAATTAAATTTTGAGGAGTTGAGATACTTTTTTCTGCGGCGAATCGACATCGAAACATATGAAAGCAAAGATGTGTACTGCATTGATATATATAACATATAGATCATATTTGAATGATTGTTCAATGTCACACTTTCATTACATCATTCATGGAAAAGTATAAAAAAAATAAAAAAAATAAAAAAAATAGAAATATATATTATATATAATATATGGTAAAATATAGTTCCGTTTTGTATACCAATCTTCAACATAAATATAAATACTATTTTTATTCATTATATATAATAAAATATTTATAATCATAATAAAATTTGATAACCATACATACGTTAAGTATCAAGTGCTTACAAAAAGTTTTCAATTAAGTTACTAATGTTACGCCCATTTATTTAATATCTATCTCGTCTCAAAGGGGGAAGTAATCAATCTGGTGCATTTCAAGTAGTAGAGCTGTACTGTTCAGCAAAGGCTTGCAGCTGAACAGAAAGCTCCGAAGGCTGAGATATCATCACCATGTGATCAGATTTATCGATCTCCACAAAACCATCTGGTGGGTTTAATTTTAACATCAATTCTTCCACATCAGGCCCTGACGACCACGGGTCCATGGACTTAACATAGACTCGTTTCACCGAACCATATTTCGCCTTAGTAAGCAACAGATTTCCTATGGTGTCTACTAGACCAAACACTTTCAAAGGTCTCACTAACGTTGTTGCCAGTCTCCAATCCTGGACCCCATTTTTATTAATTTAGAGACAAACAGAGATTAATTATCCAATTAATTAATGAAATACTAATTATTAATTACCTGAACAGGGCTGTGCTGATACATTGTCTCCAATTCTGTCGGAGTAAGGAGAATAGTACTTGGATTCTCAAGAATCTTCTCATCGAATGTGTAATAGCTGTTTGGTGCATAGTATATCCTCTTGTTTGACTTTTCATGATAAATCACATTTTAACGTTAATTGCACAACAAAATACATATCAATTAGATGAAATTTAATTAATTACCTTTTCATATAGAGTAGCAAAGTCGAAAAGCGGACCGGGCATCATGGCAGCCACAAAAACGGCTAAGGAAATTTTTGTAGAATAGTCCTCCATAGCTTTAGAAATAGCCAACCCACCAAAGCTATGACCCACTAGAACAATCTTTTCATCGGAAGATAGAGCCGCCATGAAATCTGTTAACGGTTGAAAATACTCAGTTATGGACGTCAAATCCGTTGCGAGTCGCGGGTCGACACCGGAAGCAGCTAAATCGAGGGCGGTAACGGTGTGGCCGGCTGCTTCTAACAGCGTAGTGAGCTTGTACCAACACCATGCACCGTGACAAGCCCCATGCACGAGCACGAAGTGCAGCTTGGTGGTAGTAGTACTACTACTCATAACGTTCAATTATTTTTCACTGACCTTTAATTTGCATTCACTTACATATATATATATATATATATATATATATACATGTAAATGTTCTTGGTTATTTGAAATGAGAGGCTATGCTTGATTTTATCCATCTATCTAAGAAGATATCTAGAGGAATAAATTCACGTGGGAGAAAATGACATAAACATGTAGAGTCGATTTCAAAGAAGGTGTTTTATTTTTATTGTTATTATTATTATTACATTCCTACCTATATGATTGATATATATTAAACTGATCTGTAGTGAACTGGATCATCCAAAAATTTATCGATTAAGACGATCGAGCAATACGTTGGAGTTGGATCCAAAGTTGAAATGGTTTGGATATCATAACCATATGGTCAGAACCCTTGATCTCCACCACCTTGTTTGGTTTGTTTTTCTTAATCATCCACTCCTGAAAATCTTTCTTAAAAACTAAATCTTTCTCAGGCATAATAAAAACACGTTTAACAGAGCCGTAATTCTTCATCGACAGTTTCAGTTCCTTGCTCGTGTCTTCTTCAGTGAACAAACGTTGTGATCTGATTACTGTACTTGCCAGCGTCAAATCCTGCACCGTCGATGCCACGTGTGTAAATGATAGGAAGAGAAAATGATTTGAAATTAATTTGTTGCTTAATTACCTCGATTGGGCTTAGCTGGTAGATGATTGATGCTAAGGTTTGAGGGCCCAATAAGTAGGCTGTTGCAGGCTTGTTTGGGCCGTTGTCGTATGTGTAAATAGTGTCTGGTCCCAGAACATTCCTCTTTGCAATCTTTTTCCATTTCGATAATATAGAAACAAATTGAGATTAATTAGAGAACCAAAGACAATGACAGAAAAAAAAATAAAAAAAATAATACCTCTTGATTAAGATTAGAAATGGTAAGGGTGGGACCAGGCATCAAAGCAGAGGCAAAAACAGCTACAGAAATCTTATGAGCGAAGTCCTCCATAGCTTTAGAAAGAGCCAACCCACCATAGCTATGACCAACAAGGATCACCTTCTGGTTCACAGGTAGATCTTTCATGAAGTCTGTTAATGGTTGAAAGTATATAGAGATCGAAGTGAGAGCGTTTTCCTGACGTGGATCAATCCCAGAAGCAGCCAGGTCAAGTGCAGTGACGTTGTGACCTGATGATTTTATTAGGGTGGCAAGTTTGTACCAACACCATGCACCATGACCGGCCCCATGCACAAGCACGAAGTGCTTGCTTTGTGCTGGATTCGAAACAGCCTTGCTACGTGTGGGGAAGAGGAAGATGAAAACAAAGATGAAAGTAAGCTTTTTTTCCATGATAATTAACTTGGTTATATTTTTGCTCAATCACTTGTTAGATATGCTATATATATATAGATATGTATGTATTAGATAGGGGGAGATAATTTTAGGGGTAAGTTAGTATTTTCATTTTTGATATTTTTGAAGAATAAGGCCATGTATTCAAAATGGTGGAAGTTCATCTATATTTTAAAACAAGTATTGAAAGGAGTTTTGGTGTTCAAATTAACTCTATTAGATATGCAGCTTTGAAGGGGTTGATTATGATTGGGATAGAGGAAGCTTCATGAGTTTGAATTTTGAAATTAACTACCTCGTGGCATATGACTAGATCCTATGTTTGAATTTTGTTCAAAAGAATTAAGATATAATTAAAATTATTAATTTATTTTTATTTTTATTCTCATTCTTTTTTTAAAAAATCAAACCAAACATCCCTAAACTCCTAAAAGGGTTCCATTTTGAAGAACCAATGCATTGTATTGATTCACAAGTAAAAAACTCTAGTTTAGGGACCATCACCATCACCATCACCATCACCATCAGTTTGCTTGAAGTGAATTTGCTTACTTTTCCATTAGTTTGCGGAAGTATAGTACAACTAGTATAATAACGTTAACAAATATTTTGATCTTAAAATTAATTAATAATAATAAAAAATCAATTTATTATTTATTAATTTATATATATATATATATATATATATATGATATATTCAGTTCTTAGTTATTTGAAATGAGAGGCTATTATTGATTTTATCCATTTATCCACAACCCACTAAGAAGATACGTAGAGGAGTTATTAATTCACGTGGAAGAAAATGTCATAAACATAAAATATGTAGAGTTGATTTCAACGCACGTGTTTGATTATTATTATTATTATTATATTTTAAAATATATTTTCGGAAAGGACAATGATTAATAAGAAATAATAATAGAGAGATTATAAAATTTAAATAAAATAAAATAATACGATAATTATATATATTAATTATTTAATAAGTCATCAACATAAATAATTATTATTTTATTTTATTTTATTTATATTTAGTCTATTTATTATTTTTCATTAATAAAACTCTTGAGAAATACGTTGGAGTTGGATCCAAAGCTGAAACGGTTTGGATATCATAACCATATGGTCAGAACCCTTGATCTCCACCACCTTGTTTGGTTTGTTTTTCTTAATCATCCACTCCTGAAAATCTTTCTTAAACGCTAAATCTTTCTCAGACATAATAAAAACACGTTTAACAGAACCGTAATTCTTCAACGACAGTTCCAGTTCCTTGTTCGTGTCTTCTTCAGTGAACAAACGTTGTGATCTGATTACTGTACTTGCCAGCGTCAAATCCTGCACCCACGTGTATAATTGAAAAACAAAATGATTAATTTCAAAAAAAAAAATTGAAGTTAAATTGATTTATTAATTAGAGTTAATTACCTCGATTGGGCTTAACTGATAGATGACTGATGCTAAGGTTTGTGGGCCGAATAAGTACGATGTTGCAGGCTTGTTTGGGCCGTTGTCGTGTGTGTAGGTAGTGTCTGGTCCAAGAACAATCCTCTTTTGAATCTTTTTCATTTCAATATAGAAACAAATTGAGATTAGTTAGAGCACCAATAAATAAATAAATTATTAATAAATAATAATAACAAAAAATAAAAATAAAAATTAATGGATCATATTATAAAGAAATAATTATAACCAAATAAAAGACATTTATTTGCAAGCAAAATATATAATAAATAGTTTTATATTTAATACCTCTTGATTAATAGTAGAGATGTTGAGGGTGGGACCCGGCATCATAGCAGATGCAAAAACAGCTACAGAAATCTTACGAGGAAAGTTCTCCATAGCTTTAGCAAGAGCCAAACCACCATAACTATGACCAACAAGGATCACCTTCTGGTTCGCAGGTAGTGCTTCCATGAAGTCTGTTAATGGCTGAAAGTATATAGAGATCGAAGTGAGTTCATTTTCCTGACGTGGATCAATCCCAGAAGCAGCCAGGTCAAATGCAGTGACATTATAACCTGATGATTTCATCAAGGAGGCGAGTTTGTACCAACACCATGCACCATGACCGGCCCCATGCACAAGCACAAAGTGCTTATGACTTTGTGCTGGATTTGGAAAAGAGAAGAGGAAGATGAAAACAAAGACTAAAATGGAGATATTAAGCTTTTTTTCCATGATAATTAACTTGGTTATATTAATAACTTGTTATATATCTATATATATATACATACTATATATGTATATATGTATAGTCATATAAGATATGCACCGTGCTGGAAGGGTTGAGAGGAAGCTTCATGAGTTTGAATGACTAGACCCTATGTTGGATTTGAAGGAGAATACATTGTTATTGTTGTAGAGCTAGCGTGAAGGAGTAATGGTCAAAGAACAGTTAGACTCTTCACCGGTCTTTGACGGTATGAGTGCTCCTTTCTGTACAAATAAATGGCGCATTGTTGTATTGATTCAACAGCTAGCGTGCGTCGTTCAACAAAGGACCCTACAACTGTCAATTAGCAATTGGCTTCTTTATCACTAATTGGGTTTTAGAGATGTTGACCTCGTTGACTCGCTGTTATCAGTTTGGTCTTTGTCCCTCACAACCTCACGTCACAACCAATCTCTAGGTTGTTGAATAAGTCTACCTCCCACTAAGTGAACTTTTTTTAACCCATGAAAATAATGCTAATTTTTAACCATGCGTATTCGGTAATTAATTGAGGACATAGTTAATACTTTTCAGCAATGTGTTAATGGAGTTGAACCCACTGTTGATATGGTCTCTCATGTATGTGTATATGTATATGTGCATCAATAATTGAGATTATTTTTAAGTGCACTTAAGTGAAAAATAAAATAGAAAAAAAAAATTCTCATATCATAATCTTGTTTCGAGAACAGTTTAAGATGTCGGCATCCTTGTGTCGACTAATGCCCAGAGCAAGGTCGGGTACGGGACATGGAGGATAGTGATTGAACCGGAAAAATGACCGGACAAAGCTGGTATGGTTTTTGAGGTAGCCTAGAAATCTTTTGGCAGGCAAGCCTAAGCTTAGAGCAATAAGTTGCATCGATTTCATGTGAGCTAGGTTTTCCATTTCTTTAGCATATTCCTCTCACACCTCTCTAGTCAATAGTAATTTGTGATCAATCTCAACAATATTGCATATGTTATATCGAGGAATACAAGGTGGTTACACACAGAATATGTATTTCACTGGTCGAGACCTGATATCATACCACATCATCACTTTTTGACATCGGATTTTGGCATGACATGACATCTCATATTCATGTTCAATAAGCTAGGGGGCAGGAGGGAATCTAAGTATATTACCTTAATTGAGGAGGGTATTGAGGCCATTGATCGGTCCAGTGGGTGACCGCCTCATCATTAGCCGATAGGGACGAGCAAAAAATTTAAATCCAATCCAATTGGATCGGATAATGAATATGAGAAAATCGATCGGATTGGATATCCGATCCGATCATAATTTCGGATATCCGCACTGGATGGAGTCGGATCGGATCGGATCATATAAAAAAATCGGATAATTATTTCATAATTTTTTGCTATATAGATCGGATCGGATTGGATTGGATAATTTAATATAAAAAACCTATGCGGATCGGATCGGATACAAGAATATAAATTTTTTTCGGATCAGGTATCCGATCTGATCGATTTCATCAGACGTCCGCTCGGATCCGATTCAGCTGATGCCAACACGATGGTGGGGTCGGAAACTCAAACACTTCTTTCTAATCCCTAACATTTTTAGTATGCTCAGAATCATATAATCCAAGCCTTCTCAAGCTTTTTCTCTCTTCTCCGGTGGAACTCCATGGTTGATCAGTTGGAAAAAACCCAATCCTTACAAGGATTCCTATCTGTTTAATAACAAGCTCTTCAAGCTTGCTAGAATCTGTAGGCCAAGAACATTCATGGAAGGGAGAGAGATCAATTAATGGGATTCCTCGGGCTTCGCTGTTAGAAATGTGAAGCATTTCACCTCTGAGATTTCACACTTCATAGGTTGACTTTTTGAGATTGAAATTTTTTGAAGTTAACTTCCGAATGAAAGTTAGTATGGATCAATTGAAAGCTGCCCAAATAAAGTTTGAGGTCATTTGGTTCAAAACGCTCTGAATGACTGTTGTTTATAACTATATTTTGAACATATTTCTACTTATTAACGGAGTCTCAAAACAAGCAGCGTTCTTAGAGATACAAGGATAATCCATCCAGTAAATTCTATTTTAAGCTTTTCAATTTTCACCCCTTTTATTTGTTTACCACGGTAAATTCTACAAATCCATACATGCATTCCTCTACACTTTGAAATGATAGATTTGGATGTTGTCCACATTTTTCTTCTTGAAGTTACTCCGGTTTCCAGTAGCCAATAACTTTCCCCAATTATATTCTCTGTATTTGGGCGGATTTTCCTCAGTTGTAAGCTCCTCTAATGGCTTCACATCAACATAATGACCTGGGAAGAAGAAGAATGGAATGGAAATCCTCTCCTTCTCACCATTCACTACCACCCTATGCTCCACACTCTCATATTTATCATTACTCCATACCTACATACAACACATACAACATCATCCATCGCAACAAGTTAGCTACGGGCCTTAGCTTCAATCGGATATCTAAATACAATCTTTTTCGAGATTCTCATTTACTTACTTGAATTATATCACCAACATTGATGATGTAAGCATTAGGAGTGGGTTTGACCGGAATCCATTCTCCGTCGGATCTCCGTTTGACCTGCAAACCTCCGACTTCGTCTTGGGAGAGAATGGTCAATGCGCCGGCATCTTTGTGGTGGCCAACACCAAGAGCTAGATGGGGGTATGGGCATGGAGGATAATGATTGAGCCTCACAAGGCTAGTTTGATCTTTGAAGTAGCCTTTTAATTTACCAGATTCTAATCCCAAACTCAGAGAAATTAGCTCTAGCAAACTATATGCTAGTTTTTCTACTTCTGCTGTGTACTCTTCACATACCTCTCTATCCACATGACAGACAAAATTATTTGACATCAGATGTTGACATGACATGATATCTAGCATAACATAACACAAGTCATAAGCTATGGCAGAAGAAATCTACTAAAAATTACCTTAGTTGAGGAGGGTATTGAGGCCATTGATTGGTCCAGCAAGCGACGTCCTCGTCATCGGGGTCGGGCGAAGCGGGAATAATAGCCGGGTCGAGGATAGTGAAATCGAACACTTCTTTCCAATCCCTAACATTCTTAGTATGCTCAGTATCATAGTACCCAGAAGCCTGACTTTCATCCCTTCTTATCTTCCTCTTCTCCTCTAGGCTTTGAGAGAAGAACTCCCTACTTGCCTTCTCAATCTTCTCTCTCTTCTCCAATGGAACTCCATGGTTGATCACTTGGAAGAAGCCCCAGTCCTCACAAGCATTCCCTATCTGTTTAACAAGCTCTTCAAGCTTGCTAGAATCTGTAGAGGAATCGTCATGGATGGGAGAGAGATCAATCGATGGGATTACTTGGGCCTCTGTGATGGATAGATTGGGCCTGTGTTCTGGGTCTTGGAAGAATGCTGGATCCACTTCTCCCATGGCTACTTGTTCGAGTTCATACTTCTTTTTGGTGAATGTGGAGTAGGAGAAAATAACTAAGGAAAGTGTTTGTTATTGGGGAAAAATGACGTGTGTGCTTACGTGATTAAGGTTGTCTTGACGTCCTACGTGGAGATCGATCCATGGTTTGCTGACTCAGCTTATGTCTGCTTCTTCTGTTTGTTTTGCTTAGCGTCGGGATCCCTTGTTTCATTAAGAAAAATGAAAATGTGAATAACATGATTAGGCTTGTTAATTGGAGTTATAATTTGGCTTGCTAAGTAGGTTGGATCGTCTTGCCCACCAAAAAAAAAAAAGTTAGGTTGGACCGTTAGTTATTTTAGGCAGCCACAACCATGTAACAAACAAGAGAACAAGTCTAAAGAACAACTAGTGTTGTTGTTACATATAAACTCTATTTATTTACCACTTTAAATTGTACAAATCCATATGCATTCCTCTACACCTTGAAATGATGGATTTGGATGTTTTCCACATCTTGCTTCTTGAAGTCACTCCGGTTTCTAGCAGCGAAAAACTTTCCCCAATTATATCCTCTGTACTTGGGCGGATTTCCCTCCCCTGTAAGCTCCTCTAATGGCTTCACAATAACATAATGAGCTGGGAAGAAGAAGAATGGAATGGAAATCCTCTCCTTCTCTGTATTCACTACCACCCTATGCTCCACACTCTCATACTTATCATTACTCCATACCTACATATAACACATAGAACATCATCCATCGCAACAAGTTAGCTACAGGCCTTAGCTTCAATTGATATCTAAATACAATCTTTTTCGAGATTCTCATCCAGTGAAACATGTTTAAGTTTACTTACTTGAATTGTATCACCAACATTGATGATGAAAGCATCATGAGTGGGTTTTACCGGAACCCATTCTCCGTCAGATTTTTGTTTGACCTGCAATCCTCCGACTTCGTCTTGGGAGAGAATGGTCAATGCGCCTGCATCTTTATGGCGGCCAACACCAAGAGCTAGATGAGGGTAAGGGCATGGAGGGTAATGATTGAGCCTCACAAGGCTAGTTTGGTCTTTGAAGTAGCCTTTCAATTGATCAGATTCTAATCCCAAACTCAGAGAAATTAGTTCTAGCAATCTGTATGCTAGTTTTTCTACTTCTTTTGTGTACTCTTCACATACCTCTCTATCCAAATTTCAGACAAAACATTCAAGGTTGAGTAGATACCCAAATGGCCATATCCAGAACATTTAATTTATCTATTAAAAAAAAAAAACAAAAACAAAAACAAAAACAACCTGAATTGAGGAGGAGATTGAGGCCATTGATTGGTCAGAACTCTGAGTTCCTTATCATTAGGAACATGAGAGGCCGGAACGAGAGTCGGGTCCTGAACCAGAAAATCAAAGACTTCTTTCCAGTCTCTAACATTTTTGGTATGCTCACTGTCATGGTAGCCCATGGCATTCACTTCATCCCTCTTTACTTTCTTCTTCTCCTCTAATTTCTGGTCAAAAAAGAGCTTTGCTAAGCTCTTAAGCCTTGTCTGTAAATCAGAGGGAACTCCATGATTGATCACCTGGAAAAACCCCCATTTCTCACAAGCCGAGCCGATTTCCGAGACAAGGTGGTTGATAGTATGGGAATCAGAGATGGAGAGGTCTATGAGTGGGATTTCTGAGGATAAGTCGATTATGGGTTTGAGGTTTGGCCTGTGCTCTATGGCTTGGATGAAAGCGGGATCACCTACTGCTTCTCCCATGGCTGATAGGATAAATTTTGCCTGATGGGTACTGGAATCTATTTTCTTACACACGTTGGATACATCGAATCTAGACAGCGTATTATAGGGCAACGTAATAAAAGAAAATTATAATATATATTTTGGAAGAAAATACTCGGTATAACTGTATAATTTGCTCATCGTTTTTAAACACAAGAAACACGGGTCAAGCCAAATCCTCCTTTTTTTTTTTTTTTTTTTTATAAATAAACGTCCAACTATTTACAAGAACTAACAAGACAAAATAAAGGTTCACCAAATTTAAAAAAAAAAATCTGATTTTTTGTCAAGCGGAAGACATGGATGTGGAGAGAACAAGATAAGACAAGTATTGAAGCCCATCTTGGATTTTGCATACAGCTGTGGTCCGATCAGCATGAAGATGTTCCGAGAAGACATTCGCCTTTTCTTGAACCGACGTTTGAGGAGTAGGACTTTCTTGAGAATCATTAGCAGCATTCTTTATAGCAGCTAGATAAGCTTCAGTTACATCAGAAATGCCTGAAGCAATTCATCAATATTTTGTCAATATAGTTTTTTCTTCTTCTTTTCATATGATACGATTAATACTGGCATTATCAAGATGAACCTGTTATAAAGCTGTGGGAAACTGCCTCAATGTATCCTGTCATGGATTGTGCCTTTGATCTAATTATCTTGGCTTTTTCAATGGAATCCTTGGGCCAGCTGATCTCCATTGTATCTTCTTCACCGCTATTGTCATTCTGACCTTTATTAGCATTTGATATGATTGATTTACCAAGCATAAGCAATTGAGACACGGCAAAACAACACATTTCTGAGAGTCTCTGCAAAGGCATGGATTGTAATTCCAAATTTAATTACCATTGAACTAAGTTTTTGTCAACTTCATATGATTTGACTTGAATGTTTCCAAGAAATGGATAATATGTACATACATGGACACCCTCTGAGTGAACAGATTCTAGTCTTCCAGCAGTTCTTTGAATCATTTCAGTAACAGCTTGTCCGGTTAAGGCACCTGCAAACCTGTAAAAGAGTAGAGAATGACGCAGGGATTGAAGAGGGAAAACCAACCAAGCCCAGACAAAATCCAAAAGAAAGTGATAACTGAACCAAACAATTGAAGAGCATAATGCGTATGGGAATATATACCCTGCAGCCATGTCAGCGGCCTTGCTAACACTTGAATCATGTAAACTCTTCATCTCATCTCTGTTTCTCTCTGCACCGGCCTCTACTTTTTTACCCTTGTCCGAGTCTACACTACTTCCATCCATTTCAGTGCACAAACTGAAAATTTGCTGGACATGTTTAAGCTTGCCATCATATTCAGATTTCTGGTCCTGAGACAATTTTCCTTTCCTTCGGTTGAATAACAGGGCATAATGGTTGGACAAGGCTTCGAGCTCCTGGAATAAAAAATTCAATTAGATCAGTACAAGATTGATTCTAGTGGGTAATATTCAACTTCGCATATCAGAGAGTGACCTCCATCTGTTCTGGACCTCCATATATGTAAAAGCACCGATCAAATGTCACTTCTTCATTTAATTGATCCTCATCAGCTTGTTGTCCAGTGCTTGTAGAGTTCTTGTCAACTTTAATACCAGTCTCTGTGATAAAAAAATCCAGGGTTTCTTTTCCTACAAGTTCAAGCACTTGGATCCCCTTTGATGTAATTGCTTTTCCTGTCTGCAACATGGATATGGTGATTCAACCAGATTGAAAACATCAATAAGTAATATAACAGGTCATACAAACCTCCAATAAAGATGGTGCAACAGAACCAGCTGCTGCCGGTAGACCTGGATGCTGAATAGATTCTGCAAGGTTCACAGCCTTATTCTCAAGCCTAGGGATCACAAAGCACAATAGGAACTTTGTTTAAAATATGAAACAGAAGGATGGGAACAAAAGAAAGTGAGGACAGTTCCTAAATAAAAGAAAGATGTGAAATGAAGAATTGCTAAAACTAAAGATGGTTAGAAAGACTAGTTCTGTAAACTCTGAGTTAGCATAACAATATTTTCAGGCATGGACAGGCAAACCTAATTATTCTCCTTGGGAAGAAAACTTCACATATGAAGGAATACATACTTGTGAACCAAATCTGAACCCCCTTTCCATGCACTGCCCAATGCTTGCCACGCTCCAGAGGCAAAATTCTCCACCGACTTATCAAGAACCTTTATGCTCTGCGAATTAGAAGAGCTTGAGACAATGAATTACCTAACTACCAATATGTGGATTTTGAAACCAGAGCGCAACTACCAAATAACAATGACCAACAATGACGGAGCAGAAGCTTTGGGCCAGTATAAATACTACTACAAAAGGCAAGTGCATAATACTATCCGTAGATAATGGGAAACACAAAATGTGGATAATGGAAAATTTAAAGCTGCAACTTGCATCTATAAAACTTTGTGTCATCTACCATATATATATATATAGAGAGAGAGAGAGAGAGAGAGAGACCAGTAGATATGTTCAATGGAAAAGCAACAACCAATGTTAAATTTCAATCATGATATTCTCATTCTCCCTGAGCTGACTTGCCTGGCCAAAAATTGAATCCTCACTAGCTTTCTCCAGATTATCCAAGGCAGACTTCAGCAGTTTGTCATCATCCTCGCCATTATCTTCTTTCACATAAGACTTATCCTTCTTAATTGCAGAATCCTCAGCCTCTTCCTCCTTGGAAGATTCTGAGTCCTCATCAGGGATTTGCATGTCTGCAATGCTCTTAGCTGCAGTCTGAGCAGCCGCAGCAGCCTGCAACACAAAACTAACTTACTGATTAACCAAAAAAAAAAAAAAAAAAAAACAGAGAACAGGCCGCAATCCAGAAACCCTACAAGATTATTCGATATTCAGTTCTCTATTCAGATCATAATGAAACCTCCCTACGGTTTTTGTGTACTTCCATTGTTAGCACACGACCAAACAGCCCCTAAACTTTCACCATTTCCATGGTAGAAACTCAATCGGTACTGCTGACTTCTCATATTCATCACCGTCATTAAATCGAAATTTGAAGCGTATATTCAATTCCAAACTCAAACTTAAATTCATTAGATCTAACTTCAAAAAAAAAAAAAAATCATCTAAATATCCAAGCTACTTCTTCTAAACCCTAGATTCCACAATTCAAATAATAAGATTAAAAAAATATGCAGATAACACTTACATTGCGAGATATCTCTTCAGCAGCCTTTTGAAGATCTGAGAGAACAGAGAACGGAGAAAAACCCCAACCACCCCAACCTCCTCCTCCGTCGCTTTTAGGAATTGCTTCCTTTGCTCTACCTTCATCTTCTTCTTCTCCTTCTACTTCCTTTTCTGGTTCCTTCTCTTCCTTCAATTGCTGCTTGGATTCATCCATTTTAGCACCAACTGAAGAATATTTTGCTCAATTCTTTTCCTTTTTTCTTTCCAATGGATCCAAAAATGAAATTTTGGTGGGTCCTCGATCCAACAGAAGTACAGGACATCGCTAACGTCTAGAGGTGGCCTGCAAATTAAACGACATCGCATCTGCTCCTTATATTCTCGACGTGTCGTTTTACGTGTTCCTTATAAGCGTGAAACTCAAGCGTTGTCGCTGATCGGATATACAAAATATTCGAACCAACGTGTAGTTCTCGTGTCAAAAAAGCTAGACCAAGAATTCACTATAAACGTGAGCTGTCGTCTTATTCATTATTCGCCGTTGCGTCTATAAAACAAACATGGACACGTCAGAAACGTCCACAAAACAGAAACTAAATAATATATTAATGGGATTTCTTCATTCTTGGCAAGATACTTCGGGTCGGGTCTATGGATAACCGCTTTATATGATGACGTGGCAATAGTTTAGCGCGGGGGGGAGGGGGGAGGGGGGAGAGACCATTTCTTACATGTCGGAAGAGGGAATCCGTAACATTTCGTTTTCTTTTCCTACGCTTCCTTTTCTCTCTTCTCCTTTCTGTATATCTCCGCGAGAGAGACAGTATTTTGAAAAAACTTCGCGGAAAAAGCTAGTTCCAGGTGCTTTCTTTGAATCTCTGCTGCTTTTTTCTGGAATCCAATTGCTGATCAAAGAGGAGCGAAATTTCTTCCTGTAAGATTGTATAACAAACGAGGTTTTTCGTTCTCGGATCCGCAGTCTTTTGATGGTTGATTTTACTTCACTGTTGAGATTTTGGGGAATTTTGAATTTGGATCTAATTGTGGTTTTCTGTTTGGGGAGCTGGAAATTCGCTAATCTCATCTGATTTAGGAGGGGTTTTTGGTTACAATGAAGGCAATGGAGACGTTACAGGATCTGATTGAGGAGGTTAAACTTCGAACAGTGTGGTGGGCTCTGTTTGTTTTCGCCGTTTCTTACTTCTTGACCCGTAAGTTATTGATTTAACTTTCAACATTATCTGGCGCTATCAGCGTGGTTAATTCTACATGTGCGATGAAAAAGGCTGATAAAGAGGTTCTTCGCGGTTTTATCATTTGGGCTTTGATGTGGATTGGTGTTTTTTTCTCCTTTTTAATGTACTTTTTAGATTACAATGCAGTACGCGGTAGTGTCTCATTCCTTGTCTCTGTACTTAGAACATCGTAAAACAGGAAAAGCAGTGGAATGTAGTGGGTTTTTGTTTTCGTTTAAATTGGTAAACCTGGAGGAGGAACTTCTATTAAACTTGTGTTTGGTTTATTTCATTGCAGATACAAGTAAATCAATGTGGATGAATGTACCCATATCAATTCTATTTGTTTGTGGGTTACGGATTCTGTTAAATGAGGTGGAGTTCCGGTGGAAGGTGCGATCGGTTCGTCCACAAACTTATTTGTCTCATCTTGAGAAGAAACAGTTACCCGTGAATGATTCACGGCTTTCTTATGTTCCTCAACCGCCAAGGTGGAAAAGGAAAATTAACTCTCCTGTTGTTGAGGTGGCAATGAAGGATTTAATTGATAAAATTTTGAAGGACTTTGTGGTTGATTTGTGGTATTCAGAGATAACCCCAGACAGGGAGTTTCCTGAGCATATACGTGCTATAGTCATGGATGCTCTAGGGGAAATCTTAGGAAGGGTTAAAGAGATGAACCTTGTGGACTTACTAACGAGGTAGCTATTTTCCTTCCTTTTTATGTACAAATCAGAAAAGAAAAAAAGAAAAAGGAAAATCTACTTGCCATTTGGTATCTTCTTACATTTGAAAAACTTTTTTAATAGAGCGACCAATTGTGGTTAACTTTTCAGGGATATAGTTGATTTAGTAGGTAATCACATGGACTTTTTCAGAAGAAATCAAGCAGCCATAGGAGCTGATGTTATGGGAACATTGTCATCAGAGGAGAGAGATGAAAGGTTGAAACACCATCTTATGGCTTCTAAGGAACTTCATCCTGCTTTGATTTCTCCTGAGAGTGAGTACAAGGTGTGAGTGGAGTCTTTGGATGGAAATGATTTTTCGCTCTTGGATTCTATCTTTTGCATTATGTTTACTACTTCACCTCTACTTATAGGTCCTTCAGCGGCTTATGAACGGGCTGTTAACTGTAGTACTCAAACCACGAGAAACTCAATGTCCTGTTGTTCTTTCTATTGCTCGAGAACTCTTAACTTGTTTGGTAATGCAACCGATTATGAATTTTGCAAGTCCTGGGTACGTATCTCATGGTTTATTTCATGTCAATCGAAAACCGATTTATATTTTAGCATCATTCTGTTACTTGAAAATGGGCTATGAAAAATTCAATGAACAACCACTTCACTCAAGTTTAACATTGTGTACGCGTCCTTCATGTTGCCTAAAATACAAAAATATATTTAATTATGTCTTGATAAAAGCACGATCATTCCTTCATCTTATTTCTATTTCTTGTTGAAATTTTGGGGTTTTTGTTCTTAGCAATATGCCAAGAATTCACCATTTTTTACATATAATTTCTCTGTTATCAGGTATATCAATGAGTTGATTGAGTTTGTTTACTTTGCTGCCACTAAAGATGATAGCTGCACTGAGGAAGCTGGTGGTCATCAGACAGCAACTGCTTCAGATCCTTACCATGATCATGATGATTATTCAAACCAAAAGCAGTCATCTTCAAATGATACGATGCTTGCTCCAGTTGTGGATCACAGCGAGCCCTTGCACCCACGGAATGCAGATTGGGCTCCTATGCTTAATGGCGCAACCCAGAGGAGAACTGAAGTTCTTGTGCCCAAAAATCTTGAAAATATGTGGACAAAAGGAAGATACTATAAGAGGAAAGAAAAGAAGAACATTAAGGTAGAAATTCAGGAACCTATTCCAAAGGTTTCTGGAGTAAGTGCCCACCCACCTACTAATAATTTGGGGAATGAAATGTTGATTACGGCATCTGGAACTTCTATGAAAACAGAAGAGAAATCAGAAGGCCAGCTAATCCTGAAAAGAAGTCTCAATACTCATATTAGCTCTCCATTAAGTGATAGAAATGACATTGCTACACAAATCTCTTTGGATCCTTACAAGGAATCTACTGAGGGGGGTTATTCTGTCGAGGAATTGAAGGATAGTAGTGATCTTTCTACCGATGGAGATAATAGACCACTTAAGAGATCCAGCAGCACTTCTGCTTTGAAATCTGAGCCTGATATGAAAAAGGCATTTACAGGAGAAGGGGGAGGATCTATTATATCTGAGTTCTACAACCCCAAATTTGGTAGGCATACTGAAGAGCGTATTGGTAACAGTGCCTCAGATATGGTAGTTCGCAAGGAGGGACAACTTTCTCCTAAGCTCAGGAGCCGGGTGAGCATCACCACCTTGCAAGTTGGCGGTTAATTCAGTTAAAGAAAAACGATATCTAAGCTAGTTGTTGCCTGTTCTCTTATGTTTACAGGTTATTGGCGCATACTTTGAAAAACTAGGGTCAAAATCTTTTGCTGTATACTCTATTGCAGTGACAGATACAGAAAACAGAACTTGGTTTGTCAAAAGAAGGTGTTAGTCCCATCTTATGATTTTAAAAAGTTCTTATCACTTGTCCTGCTAGACTTCAGTGTATCTAGGAAATCCCCCATGGTCTCTAATAGAACTGATGGTCCATATTCACTTTTTGGCTACTTTGTCTCTCCAGATATAGGAATTTTGAGCGATTGCATCGACATCTCAAAGATATTCCCAATTACACATTACACTTACCTCCCAAAAGAATTTTTTCATCAAGTACCGAGGATGCTTTTGTCCATCAGCGTTGTATTCAGCTAGACAAATATCTGCTGGTAAAATATAGCCTATGCCTATCCTTCATATGCATATCCATGTGTATGAACTTAACATATGCAATTCGCTAAACCATGCTTTTAGACTGCTTCACTAATAGTGTGTTGACTCAGGATCTCTTATCGATTGCAAATGTTGCTGAGCAGCATGAAGTGTGGGATTTCTTAAGTGTTTCATCAAAGGTAGGCTTCTGAGTCTGGAAACTGTCGTCTTAAAATAAACATCCATATCTGCATGAATAGATATAGGTCGGTTTGTGTATTATGCATGTATATAATTAATTTCTTGTGCTGCAGAATTACTCCTTTGGAAAATCTCCCTCAGTGATGAGAACCCTGGCTGGTAAGTGGTTTCTTTGTGGTCTTAGCATGCTGGCTCCTTATTCTTGTAGATTACTACTAATCACGCTGTTGCTCCATTAACTATGCAATTTTACTTAAATAAATATGGATCAAACAGTCAATGTGGATGATGCTATGGATGATATCGTACGCCAGTTCAAAGGGGTTTCAGGTGGCTTGATTCGTAAAGTTTCTGGTTCTACATTGTCTACTCATGAAGAAGAAGGCTCTTCTTCAATTTACAGTCAGAATAATCCCGGTGAGATAAGTAAACACATTTCAAGGCAATATAGTGTGGGTACTGCTAATAGCTTTTCAGACAATGAGGAAGGTCCCAAAGAGGGAAACCATAACACAGTCAGTGGATGGCATTCAGATAATGAATTGAGCTCCAAGCGATTTCCACCTCGGGTGATCAAACGTGAGAACAAGGACTTGGTTTCAGCAACTTCGTATAATACAGAAGATCCTGTCGGAATGCCACCTGAGGTATTGCGAGTTCATCATATTATTACGTTCCATGCAGTAGACATTCAAATGCATTATTGCTTCTTGTATGTTCTATTCTACAATCTTCCTCCTATAGAGATTTTGGATGTAGATTATTTCTAACATAATTTCTTTTATTGCAGTGGACTCCCCCCAAAGTAAGCGTACCTCTGTTGAATTTGGTTGATAAAATATTTCAACTTAACAGGAGAGGCTGGATAAGGTGCTTTACTGTTTACCGTTTTTTTTATTATTATTTTTTCCCCTCTGCTAGTCTTATATACTTAATTGCTGCTAAAATATTATGATTATGTATAAGCATTATGTCCATTTGTTACTAGTTATCCCCTGTTTTCAAAGTTATGTAGACTCTTTTTCTTTTTCCACCACCTTTTCAGACAGCCAACTTCAAGATTTAATGTTGCTTATATTCTGTTTCTTTCCATCTGCAGAAGACAGGTCCTTTGGATATCAAAGCAAATATTGCAGTTAATAATGGAAGATGCCGTTGATGACTGGCTTTTGAGACAAATACACTGGCTTCAGAGAGATGATATCATTGCTCAGGGTATTCGGTGGGTTCAAGATGTAAGTCTAAGCCACTTGGAAATATTTTTATTATATTGAAATGGTGATTACGTGATTGTAAGTTGAGGTCAAACTGTAATTGAAACTTTAAAGTACTTTAAATTTTCTAATAATAGTCCTCTAGTCTTGGTCCTCTCTCCATATGTATGTTGGAGTACCAGTTGTATCGTGTATGTAATAAATCATTCCTTCTTATATTCTCCATTTCAGATTCTTTGGCCTGGCGGCACATTCTTCATAAAGATAGGGAATGCCCAAAAAGAAGAAGAAGAAGATGATGATATTCAATCTACCAGATGTGGTTTTCAAACTACTAGCAAATCTGATGGTGGTAAGATATCTACACCAGGCTCTTTTGAGCAACAGCTTGAGGCTGCTCGTAGAGCAAGTGATGTCAAGAAAATGCTCTTTGGTAGGTAGTAGGGTTTTCTCTTTTAGTTGACCTATGAGTTTATTTTAAATCAAACGACATCTCTGGACTTTCATCATATGCTTCTTCATACCAACACATCTTGTCACTTCCAGAAACTGACTGCAAATCTTTTATATATTGTGTTCCTTCACTTCTCAGGTGGAGCTCCAACGGCATTGGTCCGCCTGATAGGCAATAACCAGTACAAGAGATGTGCAAAAGACATCTATTACTTCACTCAGGTTAATCCTCTTTTTTTTTTCTCTCTTTTTGTGTGTGTGGGTGTAATCAAACTTCAAGCATCTTTTTGAACCAACAAACTGTAAAATTTATATATTGCAGTCTACAGTCTGTGTGAAGCAGCTTGCCTACGGAATACTCGAACTATTACTCGTATCAGTTTTCCCTGAACTGCAGAATTTGGTTCTCGACGTTCATGAGAAAATGACTGTCCCTAAATCAGTGTAGATTCATTGGACCATCTTCCTCTTCAACCCATCTCTCACTCCAGGTAGTGTCTGGGTTTTTCTCTCCTTCACAAGTTCGGAATCTCGATTTACTTTCCGAACTGCCATTAGTTTTACTGATGGCTTTGCCTGCAGTAATATCATAGTGAAAATTCATTTCCTTTTCTGGCTAGTAGCGAAAATTCATTTAGTGTGAAAAAAATAGCTCTCTCTCTCTCTCTCTCTCTCGTTTCAACTGTACAGAAAAAGAAGAAGATTCTTTGAAAGTATCTACAGAGTCCCCGCTGCAGTAGAGTATATCTGCATGGTTAAAAGTCGTTCATAGCCGGTTAACAAGGATTCTGTATGTCCAGATTTTGATCAGAAGCATTTATTTATTTGACTCATCGATGATAGTTAGAAATATTTCAGAATACTTCCGGAAAGACAGTTATTGTGTGGGACCGACTAAAGGAAAATTTGGATAATAATGTGAAACATTAACTTTACAGATTACAGAAATGTAATGCCACAAATTGGAAATAAATTAGTACTACGACTCAAGGGCCGGCCAGTAACTACTTCTTAGCCACCTCCTCTCTCCCATTTGTTCATTTGCTAAAGTTGTTTGGGGGGGGGGTGGGGGGGGGGGTTTAATTTTCTAAGCTTGTTTGGGGCCGAAAAGGAGTTTTTCAAAACCAGAGAGGCGAAAAGAAATAAAATTCTAAAACCTTAAAACGGTTGTTGACTTGATTTCAACCACTGCAAGTAAGGAAGAGCCAAGAGGACCTAGATCTGAAAAAGGCGAGTCAGAGAGAGACACACACAAAGGAATTGGCATGGATAAAGGGATTCCAGCTACATTTTCCTTCACGTAAATTCAACGACGGTCAGAATTTTCCGGCTTCCCAAACAGATTTATATGTATATAGAGGAAAAATGCCGCGTCCTCATTTCTACAAACTCATTCTTTCGTCCACTCTCCGAGCCAAGCAATTGGTACTCTTCTCTCTCTCTCTCTCTCTCTCTCTCTCTCTCTCCCTCTCTCTCTCACATACACACACACACTTCAGCTGATTGCTGTTTGCTGTTTGTTTATTCATCTTCATCTTCTTCTCCTTCTTTCTTCGCGTTTTTTGTTTCCCTTTCATTTCATTCTTACTTAATTTTTCACGAAAGATTGTGATGATCTGCTGAAGCTCAAAGCTTCTTACTCTTCGATAAAGGAAGGTTAAAATTTGAGCATCTGGATTCTGCTGTCATAGTTTACTTTCTTGTAATTGAATTTTTAGTAAAAACATTCGGAAATTGTTTGATTCTTTACTAGGTTTGAGAAGGGGAAATTCTGAATTTATCATCTAGGGTTTGTGTCTGGGGGCTTAGAACATTCGAATTCTAGCTAAGCTTAAAAACAGTTGCTTAAGGTCAAGCTTGGTTTAATTACCTCAACGTATTCACGAGCCCTTGCAATAGCCGTTTACTCTGTTTTCTTTTGCGTTATTATCTTTCAGAGAAATTTGTTTGAATGTATATTTTGCTATGTGCTGTCCAAATTTCTCCCAATTAATTATAGCTATTAATAAATTTCATCTCACAGCTGTATGCAGAATTAAGAGATCGCTAAATTAATCATTGTTAGAAAAGCTGTTTAGGCTGTTTTGTTTTTAAGCTGTGTGTTTAGCACCTGGCTGATTTGAGGCATACACATTTTACTAAAAGCCGTGATTGTAAAGCTTACAAATGGGTTTATCCCCGTTTGAACATTGTACTTGTATTGACGGAGTAGAACACACTTATCACAGATCTGATGCTTACAGCTTAAATCTCTTTAGGCCCGAAAATTATTGATTTTTAGTACAAGGTGCTCTATGTTTTGAATTACTATGTGGTGGGTCTTGTAAGAATGGACTTGTTGTGTGGTGAGATGGACATCAGACCTACTTTGATATCAATTACCCCTGTATGGTTACATACATTTTCATTGATCCCATGTTAGTTTCTTTTCCACCATGTAATGTATCAACATATTTTTTTTTTTTACTGTCATTCTAACTTGATTTGAGCTGTGCAGAGAATTCCAGAAAATTTTCTCAGGAAAATCAGGGATGAGCTCTCTACAGTTGCTACATTTTTAGTTCCTGATGGTCATGTTTGGCGTATAGGATTGAAGAAAGCTGATAACAAGTTTTGGCTTCAAGATGGTTGGCAGGAATTTATTGAGCATTACTCCATCCGTGTGGGGTATTTCTTACTGTTCAGATACGAAGGGAAATCAAATTTCAATGTTTACATTTATAACTTGAAAACATCTGAAATGGACTATCAATCTACTACTCTCGGCGGGACTCAAAGGACCACCTATGCAAATCAAAGTGCTACATTCGAAGAATTAGAAGATGAGGACTCGGCTTCCGACACTTTAAAAGATGGGGTTTTTCAAGAAGTTGTAGATAATCAGAAGTCCTCCAAAATTTCTATTCCTCTTTCACAAAGTTTATTCAATGGGTCTTCTACAAACAAGACGAGCATGAATTGGACTAATGAAGGGAGCCCTCATTTACCAAAGCATGATGATAATTCACAAACTGAACTTCAGCCTAAAAGAAGGGGTAGAAAAAAGCGGAAAACAGATTCTAGTAAGTTACCAGCTTCTTTATTCATCTCACCGCATCCAAACCATTTTCTAACCAGAAAAGGTAACAAAATATTATATGAATCTGCAGATGAGCAGGGTCCATCCACTAAAAAAGAAGGGCAACTAACAATGCGCATTAGATTTTACGAAAGTGCTTCTATCAGGAAGAGACCAGTGACCACAGAAGAAAGAGATAGTGCCATTAATTCAGCCAAAGCCCTTAATCCCATTAATCCTTTCTGCAGGGTTGTATTACGACCTTCCTATCTATATAAAGGTTGTATAATGGTGAGCCAACTAACTAATCTATTATACATGGATTTTCAAATCAATATGTTAATATCTTACACCTTGTGCAGTATCTTCCATCCTGCTTTGCCGAGAAGAGTTTATGTGGGGTTTCTGGATTCATCAAGCTTCAGATTCCGGACGGAAGACAGTGGCCTGTTAGATGCTTGTATAGAGGAGGTAGAGCTAAGCTGAGCCAGGGATGGTATGAATTTTCATCAGAGAATAATTTGGAAGAAGGAGATGTTTGTGTCTTTGAGTTGATCAAGGGAAAAGAAATTGTTCTAAAAGTGACCATTTTCCGGGTTGTTGAAGATGTTAAACTCATGACTCCACCACCTACAACGTGGCAGAAAAGCTTAAGCAAAGTAAACTAATATTAGTTAACTGTACTGATAATTCCACATTGCTAGCTAAACCGTGCCAAAGTTTTTATTTTTATTTTTTATGTGACTTCATGTTCATGTGGAGTGTTAGATGTTCCACGATGTGTCCATAAAACCTCTTCAGCCAAACTTATAGCCAAAACTCTTGACCTTTTCAGGGTCTCGGTATATAAAAGAGTCTTGCAGTGTGAAGTTCTTGTGAATGGATTCCTCAATCTTTGATTAATGCTTGATTTATTTTCTCATTATTTTGTGATCAAAATTCAGTTACAGTAGAACCAAACCCATAATATCTTATTTCCTCAATTTTTTTTGGGGTACATAGAATATAATGTAGTCTTGGCTACAATTAAAAGTTTCAAAGTACTCTAAAATTTTGGAAACCAAAAAAAAAAAAAAGAGGCTTATCTAATGATCTGTTTCTCAACCAATCAAACCTCCCCACCTTATCCATCCTATCCCCACGAACATAAAGCCCAAGACTTTTCCATCCCCATTTCTCTTCGTGTACGTTCTCACAAAACTGAAGCAGAACCTCCCTCTCTTCGCCCATCACAGACAAAAAAGGTTATTCATAATTTCATGTTCATTCACTGCCAAAAAAAAAAAAAGAAGCTATCTTCGTCCTACCATCTGTGTTTCTGATTTTGCTTTACTGTATCTTTCAGGAAACAATGGCGTCCGCTTCAGCTAGTCTCTCTCCAGCCATGTCTACTGCTTCCACGTTTTCGTCAAGGAGACAGATGAACAGAGTGCATTACATAACAGACCTGAATTCGTTTGGTGGGCTTAAGGCCCACAACCATGTGCTCTTCTTAGGCGTTCCTTCATGCCCTGAGCAGTCATTTGCAAAAGTTGTAAGCTCCTTGAAATTCCCATCAAAAGGCAGAGGAGGAGGAGGTGCTCTCTCTTCTACCTGTAATGCAGTGGGTGAAATATTCAGGATTGCTGCTATAATCAATGGCCTGGTTCTTGTCGGAGTAGCTGTTGGATTTGTTCTTCTCCGAATCGAAGCATTTGTGGAAGAATCTGAATCTGATTTTTCCTAGATGAAGAAAAATAAAGAAGGTTCTTCCTGTTCTAATTTCTTCATAAAAAATTGTATGTAAACATCTCTTCTTTAGTTGTTGTAAAACTCATTTCATTCAATAAAACCAAACCAGAAAAAAAGTGTTTCAGAGTACAAAGGAAATGAAATGAAGCCAGAGAAGTCAAAAGAATGAACTTACTTTGTAATACTTCCTTTCTCTTCCACATTTCTCTACTACAAGTCACCATTTTCGACAAAGTTCTCATCTTTTTTTTCCGATTCCCTCAATCAAAGAAAGATATGTACTATCATCAGGTGTAATCCCTTTACTCACCGTTTCTTTAAGAAGCTCCTCAGCAAGATCACCTTCTTGATTCTTACATAAACCTTGTATAAGAGCATTGTAAGTTAGAAGAGTAGGATTAAACCCAATACGCAATATCTCATCCCTAACTCCAAATGAATCCTTCACATCACCTCTTTTGCTACACCCACTAATTAGTGTATTATAACTAATATGATCAGAGGCTTAATCCCTCTTCTCTTCATCTCCTCAAGAATTTCCCTAGCTTCTTCAACTTTGCCAACCCTACAATACCCTTGCATTATGGTATTGAAAGTTACTTCATCTGGCAAAACCTTCATCTCATCCATCTCTTTCAGAAGAGAAAAAGCGCGTCCAATGTTTCCATTAACACAATGACCATCAATCAAAGCATTAAACATTATAATATCCGGCTTTATTTCTTTACTTACCATCTTCTCAAACAAATCATCCCCTTCCTTCATTTGATTTTGTTTGCTTAAAACATGGATAAGGGAAACCTTCATCTCACATCCCTCTAGTCAACATTTCATCATGGAGACTAAAAGCTTTCTTTGCATTCCCACATCTACAATAACAATTAATCAAGATATTATAAGTAATAGTGTCGGGCGAGATTCCCTTCTCTAACATTTTCCTCATCATCTCTTCCGACTGATCAATCCTTTGTTCCATAAACAAAGCATGGATCAACGTAGTGTAAGTTGTAGCAGTAGGCTTTATTCCCTTTTTCGTCATTTCATCCCAATAATGAAAGCCCATCTCCACATCGCCTTTGTTACAATACCCATCAATCAAGGTGTTATAAGTAACCTCAGTTGGAACAAATCCGATTTCCACCATTTTATCGGAAAACCCAGATGCTTCCTTCAATCTTCCTTGCCTACACATTTCCTTAATAAGCAAACTATAAGTGAAAAAATCGGGTTTGACCCCTTTCCCTTACATGGCATTAGCAATCAAAAGAGCCCCTTCAACTCTCCCTCGAGAACAATACCCATTAATTACTGAATTATAAGTAACCACATCGGCTTTAAACCCTAAACTTATGCCCGATAACACGTTGTTCATGATGTTATAAGTGTCTGATTTGATCCGTAATCTAAACATCTCAGTTCGATAGATGACACGATTAATGGTGATGATAAGTTGAGGGGTAATTATGTTTTCGATGGTTAGAAACTACCAGTTCGATAGATGACACAAGTGAATGTTTCCTATTCCTCATGGGTTAATTTGGGTTTGTTGAAATAATAATTGTATTTACTTTGACCCGATCCACTCAACTTAACTGTATCTTAATGTTTCCCTAATTTTAAAGAGGCAATATTGTTTTGGCGAGAAGAAGGAAAAAAAATAAAAAATGAAGAAGCAATATTGTTTTAATGTTTTCCGTTTAAGCAAAATTTATGTAATTTGTATAAGAGTAAATATTCGCTTCAATTTGAGTCGGTATAATTCGGTATAATTTGTGATCAAAATTTGATCTGAGCAAGTAAAAACTGATCATAATCGTCCGATTTCATTAAATATGTGACATCAGTTTATTTAAAATGTCAGCTCTACATATGAAACTAAATATCCATATATTTTTAATAGTATATAATACGTCTCATAACTCCAAATAAAATATTTTATAATAATTAAAATAAGATGATAAACATATATTTGAAGGTAAGACTAGTTGAGCTCAAAGGGTTAGAAATAATTTACCGGTTTATCTCAAATGGTAAAAAATAACTTATTGATTAAGCTTAACAGGTCCATGACGACTATTCATTAAAATCACAATAATTTTTTCATATGATATTGAAATTGAAAATCATCAATTGTATTTAAAGCTAGACTTCTAGAGTGTTCTCTACATGTATGGCACATTTTCTGAATATTAGTAAATATTTTTTAGTGAGTGAGATAAAATGAATGTAATTTAAATTATTATGATGTTGCACATGCTTCACTTATTCCATTATAACTTTTTCATTTCAATTCTAAGTTGCAAATGGCTACTTGCATATGAAACTAGACATCTACATTTCCAATAGTATATAGCACATCTCATAACTCTAAGTAAAATACTCATAATCATTAAAAAAATATAATAAACGTATATTTGAAGGTTAGACCCGTTGAGCTCAAAAATTTAGAAACAACTGATTTGTTAATCTCAAATGATCAGTTTTTTTGACCGGTTGAGCTCAATTGGTACATAATCATTGTTTATTAAACTCATAATAACTTTTCTTTATCTAATATTGAAATTGAAAACCATTAGTTGCATTTGAAAGTAGACTTTCAGAGGTTTCTATACATGTATGACATAGTTTCTAGGTAGTAGTAAATCTTTCGTAGTGAGTGAGATAAGATGAATATAATTTGAATTATGATAATATTACACATGCTCCACTTATTCCACTATAACTTTTTCATTTCAATTCGAAATTGAAAGTAGACATCTATATTTTTCCAACGGTATATAACACATCTTATAACTCCAAGTAAAACGTTCGGAATCATTAAAATAAGATGATAGTCTTGTTGACTTATTAAGCTTAACGGGTCTAACATTCAAACCCGTTGAGATTAAAAGGGTCAATAGCCATTATCCAACAAATTTGTAATAACTTTTCTCAGATGTTGTCGAAATTACAAACGACTAATTATATATGAAACAAGATTTTCATAGTTTTCTACTAATATATAGTACGTCTCATAATTCCAAATAAAACTCTCGGAATCAATAAAATAAGATAATAATTATGTTGACTTATTGAGCTCATTATGTTTAAAAGGTGAAATCCATTGAGCTCAATGGGTCTTGAAGGTCAGGCACTTTTGTTGTTGTTGCTGTTTTCATGTTTTCATTTGCGTGTAGATAAGAAGAAGAAGAAGAGAGTTGATAAAGAAGAAGAAGTTTGAGGAAAAAGATGAAGATTGAAGATTGAAGAGTTTTTAGGTTTGAATTTCCATTTTCATGTTGTCTTTTGTTTGTTGAAGAATAGATGAAGATGCTAGAAAAAAAAAGGTCAAATATGTAATTTCATTATTTTATTTATTTTCATAATAAATAAATAAGAACATTTAACAAAAAATTTATAAGATTAAAATAATTCTTAAAATATTAAGTTGATTTGGAAAATCTCCCCTAAAATTTTTACTTTATTCATCATCTTGATTCTTGATTCAAGTTTTTTTGAATACTTAAAATTATCGAATTAGTCCAAAAAAAAACTGAACTACCCGACCCATAAACAGACCTTTACAAGGTCATTGGTGATATGACCTATACGCAGCAAAATCAATCTCAATCCTTTTCCTAAGATATTTTTCGTCCTCAAGAAAAATATCAATGAGCTTCAACTAAAATAGCCATCCCTAACTAAAAATTAGACCATTTCAAAGAGATTTCATAATCTTAGATTCTCTTTTCCCTTTTTGTCTGTTTTCACAACTATTGTCCAGGTCTGAATCGGCACTAGCTTCCAATTAATCAACGCGTTAAATCGAACCCCTGTAGAAGCTCAATTTTTTTTCTCAAACTGCTGGTTTGGTTCAAAATTCAATTGAGTCTGAATGCCAATTTGGAGCAAACTTCAGTTTCAGCTCCCTAATTCAGTCTGGCACCCATTTTTCAACTAAACAAGACTTATGACGTATAAAATCTTTTCTAGATTCCAATAATGAGATGCTATCAATTATTAGTACTCTTTCTTATTTAGTAAAGAAAAAAAAGGACTAGAGAAAATATGTATATTTTGCGGATAAGAATGTTCAGACAAAGTAGTACACAGTTTCTATAGAATATGCCAAAACGATATACCATGTGCACAATCAGTGCATACAGACATACAATGTGCGCCCACACCCCTCAGTTTCTTTGAAGCCAATAGTCAAAAAAGCAACACGGATTCCTCTATATAAAACAGATTAACTTTCTTCCCCACCTTCATTCAGAAAAAGAAGAAAGGTATATAGAAACTTTCACTGGGGAAAGAAATGTCGGCAGCTATGGAGATATGTATGAGCAAGCTAGCCAAGTTTCGGGAAAAAGTTCGAGCCCGGAAACTTATTGTGTCCAGAGGTAAAGAGGGAGGCGAGGCTCAAGAAGCAAAAGAAGCTCAGAAACAGAACCGAGCAGTTGAAAAAATGAGAATGGAGAGAGAAACTACTTTCTCTGAATCGACTATCTGTTTGCTTATGGATCGGTTTGTTCCTTGGTGAATCCTAGAAAGAATTCTTAAATACTTGTATATTTAATGTGTAGTTTTTTTTCCAGTATATGTAACTACTTGCAAGTTTTTTCTTCTCAAAATCAGGCTCTATATGAATGAAAAAGTACAAGTAATCCTACTTCATAAAGTGGGGCTTTATCTACTTCATAACAAAAGATGCAGATTCTATTTTTAAATTCATTGAAAGATTCACATTTGGGTCAATATGATTGCATTTATGTACAAAATTTTTCACAAGTACTGGAAAAAAAGGGACCTTACAAGTCATTCTCTGCTCCATAGATTAAGTCGTTGAGGTTGCTTCTTCAACGCTAGTACATGATATCTCAGAAATCAAGCTGAGTTCTTCCTTATGCCACTTCATAACCTCCCTTGCATATCTCAGAGCTTCATCAACACTTTCCTGCTCCAAACCAGTAACTAAAGAGACAAATAACTTGTTGTTCTTACTACAAGAATTGAATAGTTCCTTGAACTTTGCTGCAATATACTGACAAGCCCTTAAGGACAATGAAGGATTAGTGCGAGTACTACTGCTGCTACTGCCTGTATGTAGAGTGATCACAGGATTGAAATCTTGAAACCATTCACATCGATTAAGAGGCACCTGGTTTGTCTTTTCGTCGAATAGGTCAAACTTGTTCAGTATTAGAAGGAAGTTTTTCTTGCAGAGGCGTGGATGGGTAACGATCCTTTCAAAAAGCTCTTTGGTTAAGACCATCTTGTTTCTTGCAACTCCATTATGGTCTTCAGAAAACTCGTCGTAATCAGATAATGCAGCAGAAAATAGGATGATATCTACATCTTCAAACATCTCTAGCCATTTGCAGTTTTCTCCTAGGCTACTTGAGTGAACTCTAATGAGTTGGTACCTGTGAAAAGTCGACCCCTATGCATAATCAGGGCTTACAAGGTTCATTTCAAAACAGGTGATACATGATCGAGATCTATGAAAAAGCTTCAAGTTTTAAGCATGTGTTAAGTTGACTTGTTGATGACTAGGAGAACTGACCTCATAGAAGGATCGGGACTATAAGGATCATCGAGAAGGCTATCTTGTGGTCTTTTGGGGAATGAGAATTCCGTGCAACTAAGGCTGTTGTATGAGGAGATTCCTTCGGCATATAAGATGTCATTGTCAGATGGCTCATAATCTGTCCTTGAAATTTCCACAGCCTTCATATTTAGAAGAAGAGAAATTTTAACAACGAATTCAAGGTAATCTACCAGAAGATTAGTTTTTCCTGCTAGATAATAAAGACTTCAGAGCATGATCTCACCCTATCTAGGAAATAAGTAGCGACTCTGGGAAGCATTTCTAATTCATCTTTCCGATTGTATGTGGCTTGAATGGCTGCATCTTTCCATAGCTCCTCAACAAGTGGCGCATATATATGAGTTGCAGCTGGAAATATGGATTCTAGATTACCCGAAACCATGACATTAAGGAGCCAATCTGAGAAACCTTTCAGTCTCGGGCCAATGCAATACATTGACCTATCATTGATCCGTTCTCTGTTCCCTGTTTTTATATAAATATTTTCAGGCTTTTCTCCCTAACGTTATACGACTAGATATCATGATGAAGTACTAAAATCAACAGATATCAAGATACATAAGCATTTGGTTTCTTCCATAGTAATAAAATCAACAGATAATGTGGCGTACAATCGCCCCCCCAAAAAAAGTGATGTACAAATACAATATCATGATTTGACCTGCTAGAGGTCTCAAAGTAACAAGTGGAATCATAAATAGCAAGATTTCTGAAAATTGAATTAAGAACTCTTACCACCTGAAGGTCCAGATTGACAAAATAAGTCTCTTTTCCTCTTGTTAATTAAAGTCTCTTCTTCAAATCTTTGGCGTCCCTCAAGCAGTATTCCAAGATAGCCGTACAAGTTTCTCTGAATCATGTACTTAATACTTTGACGTTCTTCTTCAGAGAAAGGAACATTATAGAGAAGCATGGCCTATAAAGAGAAAGCAATTAAGCTTCTATTCTCACTAAAAGAACAATGAATCCATTCACAAATGTATGCCCTTTCTTAATCAGTTACCTGTTTAAATATCGTACTTGTTCCCGACTTATCATGACCAACAAGAAGAATTTTCCCAAGCATTTTCTGCTCAGTGACTTCTGGGATAACATTCTTCGCTTCTTCCTCATCAGAGTTTGCCGATTCGGGAGGAGTTGGCAAAGACAAAGCAGCACAAAATATCCTTGTTATAGTCTGTAATGTAAGCAAAATCCCATGAGAAAGTGAAGTAATGAATCAAAACTAAGATGGGGGAAGACAGTTCCTTATCACCGATAACATACCTTGGTCCATATTTTTTCCTTTTTATGGTTCATTCCCTCTTCCGAATAAGTTCCATCTGCACTTACCCAAAAGCGAGGACGTCCATCACATGGTACTCCAGCCACCTACGAACAAAATCGATTTTAGTCCTACAAAAATACTTGATATTTCAATAGAATTAACTTTCTAGTATCGAACAGAACAAACACCTTGAGCATCAAGAGTTCTTTTTTCGTGATCGCCCGATTGTTTATCCACACATCTGTGTTTCCATTGCTAGCATTTTCTCTGATGCGCCCCCCAACATCCAATTGAGGGCTAATAATCTGATGTGGTTCTCTTCCGTCCTGTAACAATGAACGGTGCAAACAAGTTAACATATCGAAGAAGATAGAGAGAGAAAGGGGGGAAGGGAGATTTTTTGTTTACCTTTCCCCAAAAACCAGCAGTTTTATCATACCAGTAGCAACCCGGCGTTAGATTTTTAGGTGGGTTTGAGCAACTCCGCAATGCAATCAATTCTGCATGAGTGAGAGGCATGTCATTAACTATAATAAGAGTCGATGCAAGCTGATTCGGTTCACTGTCTATCTCAGATGCCATTATCTCTCTAACTTGAAACTCAGTGAGTATTCTCTTAAGCATTCTAGAGCACTTCCCTAAACTATCTCGCTTCGACTCATCGATCCTATAACCAATACAATCAATACATTTCCTTCCTTCCGGCATCGATCCCATGGCTCTAAGCACACATTTGCAACAGTATTTTGCCCTACAGACAATACATACTTCCTTCTCGGTAAACTTATTCCCTTTAAGGCACCTATAACATGACCCTTTCTTTCCCGTCCTTAAAATCCTAACCTTAGGCTTCCATTGACAACTTTCAGCCTCAGATTGAGATTTATCAGAGACCGTCTCAGCTGTCTCAGGATCAAGAAAAGTAACTGACGGCCCCTTAACATGACGAGGCTGCAACGATTCACATATTGTTTCAATTTCTCCTTCTTTAGGATATGAAATCTCAGAAGACGAACTCAAACTAGACTTAGCTGACCCATAACTGGTCCGATTCAAATCCGCTTGAAATCTTATCTTGTCATCTCCACCTTCAGGTAAATTAAACTCCACAACCTCCTCCTCCTCCTTCAAGCTTCTCGATATATTGTCAGGAATTTCATCAAACACCTTAGGTTCTACGCACGTATCACTACCACCAGAAAATCCTAACGAAATCCTATTCTCATCGCAAGTAGAATAATAATAATCCTGAGGCGCTACTGAACTCGAAGAAACTTCTAATTTAGAACCTGAAATATTCTTCTCCCTCTTTGACTTCTTAACAATCGGTTGACTAATCGGCAACAAGTAACAATTAAACTGAGCGGCAGAGGCCACAGCAGAAGCCGTAGGGATTTGATCAATATCGACCGGAACAACTTGCGGGATAGCGTAATCGATCGCAGGGCCTACATACTCGACCGCAAAAGAATACTCCATGCTATAAACTTCGTCGTCATTACCATTAGAAGGCTGATCGGAACTCAAAAACATTCTCAGCAACCCAGCCATTTCTCCGAGATCCGATTTAGATCGAATACAGAGCCCCTAATCTCTCTCACAAATCCACGAAATCAAACGGATTTTATTCCAGTGAAAGGGATCGAGGTTGGAAGATAATGGAAAGTTGGTATTAATGCACTCATGAGCGAGAAAATGTGGAAGTGAGAAGGAAGACTAAAACGAAGACTGAACGAGCAATAACAGTAAGGGACCCGCCATTTCTGTTCCTTTTTTTCTTCGTCAACGTGTTGACGAAGGGAGGGAAATTTGAATCGGACGAAAAAGTCTTTTTTTTTTCTTTTTTTTGGAAAATAAGCATATATTAAAAATAATAATAAATAAATAAAAAAGGCCCAAATCCATCGTATTATATTTATTTTATTTTATTAAATAATGCATAAATTATATTATGTTCAGGATGCCCAAGCCCTCCAGATGCAAAATCAACGTACTATGTTTGAAAATCTCACGCATTCCATCAGGGATCTGACAACCGGTAGAACGGCAAATGCATCGGGCTCCTCAACATCCTTTTCCGTTTGAACACCAACCAGATCTGCCGGTGGTCTAGGGTGGACCTCCGGTTCTCAAAACGATGCGATTGGATGTTCCCAGGTTCTCGGGTGACAATCCATCTGCGTGGGTTTCGCGGATACAGAGGTATTTTCACTATTACCACACTTCTGATCCACAACGTTTAACTATAGCATCGTTTCATTGAAATGGTGATGCTCTTGAATGGTTTGATTGGATGCATAAATATGGGTTAATTGTTTAATTAGTTGAATTTTTTGCAGCATTAGAACAACGTTTTGGTCCCTCAGAAAATGAGGATTATTTCGGTAAATTGAGCAAACTGGTTCAGATGGGTGCACTTATTGATTATCAACACCGGTTTGAACAGTTAGCTAACAAAATTCCAGGAGTCCAAGAACACGCCCCCGTCGATTGTTTTGTTTCAGGCCTTAAGAAAGGGGAGTGGATTGTATGGTGCCGGATTGCATGGTGCTCAAGCTGCCTATGCAATCCGGATCGTCCGCTGCAATCCAACATTCCTAGGCAAGCTATGTCGCCCAAGGACGAATTATGATTTAAGACATACAAGTCATTACGTTTAATCCGGTGACCCGTGTGTTTTTTATTTCTTTCTTTCATATCTCCCTCTTCATTAACGCATCATTAAAGCTTCATTTTACTCTCCATTAACAAACTCACTTAAGCTCATGAATTTATTGGAAGTCGCGAACTCATTCTTTTTACCGATATGTGAGATGTCGATCTGAGATACATAGACGACACATGAAAAGCTTTTCGACCTTTTGATCCTTAATCTCACATGTAACTCTAATTTACTCTAAGAGCCTTTCATAGATTAAGACTTTTTGACCCATAGAGTAACTTAAAAGGTCTTTCATAGGTTTCGACCCGTATAGTAACTCTAAAAGTCGAAGAATCCTTCATAGATTTCGACCCTTTTATCTGTAATCTCACATATAAATTTAAGTTACTTTAAGAGTCAAAGGGTTCTTCGACCCTTCGAAAGGACTTAAATTATGTGAGTCATGATATGTCGGTTTGAGATGTCATTCGACCCTTGAATCCTTCATCTTACATGTAACTCTAAGTTACTGTAAGGACTGAAGGGCTCTTTACAAATTTCAACCTTTTGACCCATCATCTCATATGTAACTCTAAGTTATTCTAAGGGTCGAAGAGCCCTTTATAGGTCGAGGCCCTTCAACTCTTAGAATAACTTAGAGTTACATGTAAGATGATGGTCTGAAAAGTCGAATGGGCCCTTCACATATCAATATGTGCATCTCATCTTAGACCGACATCTCATATGTCGGTAATTTTATATTTCCTATTAGTTCGAGTCGTCGGGAGTTTTCAAAATGCATTAGGTTTGTTTTTTTTTATTTAAAGAGAATGTGTTTGTGACTTCCAATGAGTTCGTGAGCTTGAATGAGTTCGTTGATGTAGGATAAAATGAAGCTTCGATGGTGTTTTAATGGAGAGGGGGTACGACAGAAAGAAGATTAGGGGGGATCATCGGGTTAAACGCAGTGACCTGCGTGTTTTAAAACGTAATTCGTCCATGAGCGATGTGGTTTTCCCAGGGACGCTGGATTGCAGGGGATGACTTGGATTGCATGGGCGCCATACAATCCACTCCCTTAAGAACTAGCTCATAAAAGAGGTGTAGGTTTTTAAACCCATCACATTAGTTCGGGCTATGAGTTTATCTAAGCTCTACGATGACAAAGTTGTGGATACTAAACTGTCCACTAGAAACTAGGTTGATAAGTCTTAGAATGCCAAATCCTAATATACCTTACTCAAAAATGTAATTTAGAGGTACATCTTCATAGATAGTTTGGAGGGGGTCTACATCCAAATGAGGAGTAGGAACAAGCCCATATGATCTTAAGCTCTCCGAAATGATGACGACCTCAAAATCTCTTTCCTCTGGGCTCATTAAGTCCATGAGATCTCAGACTCTTAGCTCATTCTCAGATGGACTAATCATAGGCAGTTTTACACCTGCAAGAAGGTACAAGCATAAAATGGGGATCTATGGAAGAATAAGCAAGAAGCCGAGCAAAAGGGATTAGCTTATATTGCTATGGATAGAAGGATAGAAGAAGTTTCATCTCATAAAATTTATATGGCGAGGCTTGCCAATTTCCAAACATCACCTAATGCTTGGCCCACCTCTTGTTAGATTTTGGAAGCCCTTTTATTGGACGGATATCATAATGCGACATGTAGAACCATCCACGCTCATCAAACTTCAGTGTAAATGTGTTTATGAAGAATTATGATTTAGATATTGATCGGTCTTTTCTCTCCAAAGTATGAAGGACCTGACCAAGGATTTCCAGGAATTAGGGCCGAGTTGACTAGAAGGAATTCCCAGGTTCCGATGAGGTTTTAGAAAAAAAAAATGATGTATGGGAAATTTGAGCCACATGTCAAAAAACTCACTATAGCCCATGGTTTTATAGGGGTCATTTTTACCTATGTCGAGCATGGTTTCTCTAACCTCAGGTAACCTAAGAGTAATGTCATTAAGGATATCTTTAAACAAAAAAAGGATGTTCAATTCATTCAAAGCAAGAATCGATTTCACAATGCAGCTCTTTCTAGGGGTGTGCGGTTAGCCTTTTTCTTTAATGGTTGCGATGGGCCGGACTGGTCCTGGTTGTTGTTATCTCAAGACATTTGGAATTTAAAGGAGTTCAAGTCCGAATAAAGGAGAAATGTAACTTGGTCGGCATTATCAACTCGAAATGGTCAAATTAGATTCTAGAAGTTGAATCACCAATGTCTATGCATAAGTTACTTAGATTATGTGAAGGCTCCAGTTCGAATAAGCTGCTTCTAGTAGGGCAAGATTTTTTAGTCTTACAGCTTACTTTCCCTATATACTTAACTAAAATTAAAGCACTTGGAGAATAATTCAGACTTTAAAGAAATTTCTTAAGTATAGGGTACGGAAGTCGAGCAGCCTACAAACACCTAATCTAAGATCGATTATCGAGATTTTGGATCAAAAAGTAAGATTTTGAAGAGAAAGTGAAAGAGCGCATAGCAAAACAGAAGAACATGATGAACAAAGGATGGAGACTTACTTGATTTCTGGAAAATGAGCTTAGAAAGCTGAGAAAGAGTAGTAGTAGATATAAATATGCTCGATGAACAGAAGGGTGAACGACCATATTGAGTGGAACAAAAAAGAGAATCGAAGAAATATTTGAAAAGGAAAGCTTTGTAACGACAATTATGGAGAAAAACTGTAAAATTGATAAAGAGGATGAATAGTAAGTTTAAATACTCAAAGTTGGAAATGGTGTGGTTACACGTGGCAAACCCTTAAAAAATAATTTTTTTTACAAGAAAGGCGAAAAGTTGTGATGTGACAAAGTATGAGAGAGGTAAGGATAACACACTGCTCAGGGAACAGGGCTTGAGGCATTGCTTAGGGTGGGTGGCATAGCATCTACTCGAACTACGTCAGGAGAAAATGCTAAGGGGTTAGTTGTTAGGGGCAATTTCTGTCCTCGTTCGTCCGAAGCCGAAGAATAGGAGGATGCCGAATGTTTGGGGCTATTTCTGCCCTTGCTCGACCATGGCTAAAGAAGGGGTTAAAGTCTAGGGTGCTAAACTGAATGGGGTTGTTCAAGGGAAGTGAATCACGTTTATGAAAATGGGAGCTGGAAACCTAAGGTGTTGATCAGGTCTGTTTGGCACCATGATGCATTGCCTAGTCGGACATCCAAAGCTCAGATGGTGGATTTGGAGATTGTAAAAAAAAGCTGGAGCAAAGAGGATAAAAATCACCTAACACATATAGTGAGGAGCAAATTTATGATAGTGCTAGGGTACAATCATGAAATTGGCTTAAACAGTACTAATATGTGTCAACTAGGTGCCACCACATGTACAGGTAAATCAGTACATCTCTCCTATAAGGTAATATAAGTATTAGAAATCCTAGGGTTGAAAAGGTTAATAATTTTCATTCTCTACAACTCCTATTATTTTTCTAAGGAAAAACAACTCATTGCCAAAGCTAATTTAAGTATGAAGGGGTGTGTTTAATACAATCCCAGCCTGTCATTCCTTTTTATGTATAAGAACTGTATCCTACCTAAAGAACAGCAAACCTTGGTCAACAGATGATCCTTAAAATCCATTAAACAAAGACCTTACTAAACTTAACAGCAACTGTAAACAAAAATTTCCCACATAAGAAAACCATCAAAATTTAACTTAGTCGATTAGTCGTTGCCTTAGTCAACAACTTCAAGATCACTATGTCTGATGGCGATCCTAACGGTCTCTTCGTCTCATATGTAAGCGTGTCGTAATGAAGAAAGAGCTCCACCAACATAACTCTGGACAAAAGCACCACTAGATTCTTCCCTGGGCACTATTTATTCTCCGACGTCAGTTCCTCCGTCTCTCGTCTATTCGACCAATAAGCGTACTTCATCAACTTCTCTCCCCCATCCCCTACAAACCTATGGCCCACAAACTCCTCAAGATTTTCGAACACCTTCGTATCCTTCGTAACCAACTGCTAGTATCCAAAGATCATCTCACCTTTCTTGATCTCGTATGCTGCATCATGACTCTTGACCAGTATGTCCTCCTTTGCCTTCCCGAATTGGGACGGAATTGGAGGCTCAAACCTCAAAACCTCATACACCACTGATTTAGTTAAAGTCATCTTATCCAATGCAGCAAGAGTGACTAGTCCACCTTCCGCCTTGACAGCAATCCTGATCTCATCGGCCAATTGACGGTGTAAATTATCTCATGTTGATCCAACCCATTTGATTAGAGACGGAAACAAAATATGTATCCCGTCACATGCGTTAAAACCAGTAATGAAGAGTAAGTTATGACACGTTTTTTCTCTTGTGATTTTGAATTTACTCTCCGCTTCGTCCAGAACGGAGCTCGCCGTCAAGTAATACATGTTGTAGAGCTTCTCATAATCTTTCTTTACCAGAAAAAATAGATATCTAATTGTACGTAATGACTAGTCATTTAGGATTTCGAATATTTTTGGTAAACTAATTGTTTGGGCCGGCATGAGTTGAAGTATTAGCCATTTGTCTAGAATCTTCGGCACCTCGAATCGGAGCTTTGGATCCGGCAGGTTTTCTGGAGTGAAGATCCGGAAAATGAATTCGAAAGACATAGTGTTGAATAGAGAGTTGAAATCTGCTTGGTTCTTGTTGAGTACTTGGTTTTCGAGCTCGGTGAAGAGCTCATACTAGGTGGAGTGGAAGAGAGGGAGGAAGAGTGGTGGCGGGAAGCGAGGAGGGAGAGGAAGAAGCATTTTGAGAGCTTCGTGGCCGAGTTTGGATGGGTCAAGATAGGCACAGACACGATAGTTTCCGGTGAAGGAGGTGGACGACATGAAAGTTCCAACGAAGACGTCACATTGCTCGACCTTCGACACGTCGAAGATGATGGGAAAACTAACGGCATCAAGTAAAGCGATGACATTTGAGTTGCCGGCAACAAATGGGCCATGCGGCATGTTGGTCCGAAAAACGGTGGAGCGGAAGAATTCATCCGGGCCTTGGTTGTAGAAGTAACCCAGGCGGTACTTTATCGGGCCAAAGAAAGGTAGTCCATAACCGCCCGGGATGGGTTCCGGAGGAAGTTGATGAAAGGAAGATGAATTGGCCACATTATTACTAGTACAACTCTTTGTTATGCTCTAAAGCTTTATTTGTTGGTTTATAACAAAGGCGGTGTCACCTGGTACTGTATATGAAGCATAACGTTTGTGAAGTATAAGATTATCATCACATTAGGGCTATGACATAAGGTTAGAGTGTAAAAGTTGCTTTTATCATAGGCGATAAATAGGGTTGGATCAAAATCAGAAAAAAATCATAGATAATATTTGTAATGGATTAATTTATTTTAATTCTAATTAAAATAAATCAATTTTTCGTAAATAAAGTTGACAGCAAAAATTTCTCTTTCCGCTCTGTCGTAATTTAATTATATAGTATTCTTTTTATTTTTGGGCCAAAATATGTAATTTTTTAAATTGTTAGTTAAACTGGGAAGAGGGAGCGAAAGCCCATGGGCCATGTATGTTGGGCTGTGTAGGTAGGAGGCTCAATGTGTCTTCTTCCCACTTTTGCAGTGGATGCTTTTCTTCTTCTTCAAGCCGAAGCTGCAATCCTTTCAGAGAGCAAAAAACCAGACTTCCTGAACCTTGTAATAATACTGTAGGTTATTCTGGTCTACGATGGAGTTTTTTCTTGAAGAAGGCAAGCAGCTCAACGATCAGTGCTCAACCCTTGTTCTGGTCCGTGCAAATTCTTCCTTTCCTTTAGGTTTCTACTTCTCGTCATCTTCCCCTCTTTTGTCTTACCTGAGTACTTTTTGAAGCCATTATTTTAGTTTTTTTGAGTTTGAATGATTTCGTTTCTGAGAAATTTATGAAGAATAGTCGAGTATGCAGTCTCCTCAAACTAAATCGTAGATTAGGAATCGATTTCTATAATTTCTTTGCTCTGATTTCGTGATTCAGCCAGCGTTGTCGATTGGAAATGTGGGGCAGCTAGCTGTGGATCTTTTGGTGTCGTCAACGAGAGCTGAGAGAATCGGATATTTGGACGATCCATTTGTTCTTCCCTGTGTTGGAAACGATGCTTACGAGCCGAATTCTCGTGGAGAACTCGCTCTTCCTCTTGAAGGTTCTTCAACTGCTTCAATGTTTAACCAAATCTGTTTCTGGAAAGTGAAATGATATTAACTTTTCATCTTTCTTCGTTTTACTTGGTTTGCAGCTTATGATTCGTCTTCTAACGGTCTGACTCTTCTCCAGCAAAGATCTCCAGTTGTGAAGGTACTTTTATTCAATGATTAATGTAGCTAGGAACTTAGCATGTTAATTAATTTTCTAGGTGACAAGATCTCCGAATTAGAAGTAGCATAACTAGTTTGTGTACATACTTTCCTCAGGTAATTAGGATCCGATCTATTCTATAGTGTTTATCTAGGCAATACCAATTACACTAGGAATTTACTTCAATCAGGTGATTATGATACTAAAGAAATTTTTAGAAATTAGGAAATTATTATCTCTGTTGCCGGTGCTGTTGTGGCTTGCACTTGGATAATGTCTTAGCCTTCTTTTTTTATATTCATTTGTAGAATGTTTAGGTCTTTACCTTGAGGACTTGTATTCCTTTAAAATTTCATATCCTACAGCAGGTGGTCTTTTGTGTTATAGATATGGATCATATGGGAAAACGTATTTCTTATCTTTATTTTGTCTCCCTCTTGCCCTATATATCACTTCGTAAGAGGGAAAGGATTGATCCTGATTTGGTTTGCTTCTGTTCTGATTTTCTAAGAAGTATCACTTGCAGCAATATATATATGTATAAGCTCTGACAGTAGGTGGTTCTTCAAACAGGGAAGGATGATCGAATTTGCGAAGAATATGGCTGACTTTGTGGCTTCTACCGGAAAGAAGCATGTTGTTGTACTTTCTGGCTTAGATTTTGGGAGGTGGCAAAGAATTGATATGTCAAGGTACCACCAGTCTCATATTTGTAGTCTCTGAGAGCCTTGGGAACTTTTTTTTTTCTTAGTTCTTACAATAGATTTAAGGAAAAAAAAATGGAAAAAATGTCTAATTTCTTCTAACAAGTGAATGTCAAAGAAGTTCTCACAATTCATGCATCCCATATACGAACTGATACAAACTGTCTTCTGATCATCTTGGCAAACAGCTAGAGGACTTTCTCTATTATTGCAAATTTGCTTATTTATAATACATTTTATCCGTATCAGTGGTCCACAGATATATTACCTATCTAGCACCAATGACGATGGAACAGATGAACACTGTGAACAGCTGGGATGGAGGAGACTACAAGAGTTTGATCCTACTCAGACAAGTTGGAAGCATCTAAGTACTTTAGCCGATTCAAATTCCATTCTCGAAGATAACTTGCCTTTGGAAGATGAAATTGATGAAGAGGACTACTATTCAACTTTACCATTTGCTGCCCTCTTTACTTGTTTCAAGGTTTGCATTTGGACTTTGAAAATGCTTTGCTGTTTGCAAATCTGGACAAGGGAAAATCATTGGGAGAGAGAAGTAGAGAAGTAGAAATAATCAAGTTATGTTACACTACTAGGATGTTTTCAAGACTGGGATACTCGCTCTCAAGTATTAGCTGTATAAAAATCATGTCTTTTTTTTCTTTTTTAATTTGTAGTTTAAGATAATTTTGAACTAATTTTGTTTTTCTTTCTTGTTCATCGTCTTTTTCACTTGTTATTGGATCAGTCCAGGGGTTTAAAGGTTACCTGCCTGTTATGCTACTGCTCAGAAGGTGACAATATACCTGATGCTTTCCATTTGGCCGAGGCACCAAGCAAACTTCTGGGACTTGATCCTTCTAATTTCTTAGGTAATTTTTGGCGCCTTTAGTTTTAAACGTTAACTTAAAACCATGCTTTATCTTTCATTCATCGATAAAGTTGAAGAAAAATGCTCATTGCTCGGTTTTCCCGTTGTGTGCTTCTTCTTTTCAGGCAGCCAAGGTGGTAAATGGGTCATTCCATTTTCTTGGCAGAGTGTCTATGGGCCCCCCCCAGATATGTCCATGTTCTAGTCTTGCTGCTCCATTTTGACCAACGTTTTCGAGACTGACATACATCTTCTTTGCACAATTTGGAGTTATTCTCGACTTATGTTAATCTAGTTGCAGTCTGTTGCGATATAGAGTTCCGACAGCGCTGTATCTAAACTTTTATTCTGAATTGGAGTTGTTGCGTTAATAAAACATTTCTGATTCATACAAAATTTATGTCCAAGACTAGATCAGTATTTTTCACCGTCGGCTTTTATAATAAAGTAATGACCTAAAATTGTATAGAAGTTGAAAGGGTAAAAGTAGCAATGGGCCCATGAAGGTAATATGTATATATGTATAGATTTATAAAACGGGGCGATGAATTTTTAACCGATGCTGAGAGAGGTGATTGACGTATCCGAAGAAAACGACATGAAACGCCCAATATGACATGGAAGATGGCTTTGATATTTGACCTGGTCTAAGACATCAATCCAAGGGCAACTGAAAAGACTAGTCAAAAGGCTATTATATATAACTGTGAGAAATGACTTAAACATGTCTTAGGTATAACAATAGAATTGAAATTTGAACATGCATTGACTTTACGTAGCGGCTAGACAGTCAAGAAAAAAAATAATAAAAAACGGGCACTTCATGAGCTTGAGATTATAATAATTGTAATTAACGTTTGTTTTCCGTCAAAAAGTTCTTAAACCTCAACAAACTTTCCACGTCAAAGAACAGCAGCCGTTAGTTGTCATCCTCTACACTACAAATACTACTTTTACGAAGACCAACTTCCAAGGGTTTCGAAAAGCTCTAAGCAAAAATAATAAGCATAACTATGTCTTCTTCTTCCTCTTCCGAACTACCTTTAAAGGCCATTCCCGGCTATTATGGCCTTCCTTTCTTCAGCCCAATCAAAGACCGTCTCGACTACTTTTACAACCAAGGCGAGGATGAGTTCTTCCGCTCACGAATCCGCCACTACAGCTCCACCGTCTTCCGAACCAACATGCCGCCAGGTCCGTTCATTTCCTCCAACCCAAGAGTCATCGCAGTCCTCGACGCCGTTAGCTTCGCTGTTCTCTTCGACAACTCCAAGATCGAGAAACGTGACGTCCTTGACGGAACTTTCATGCCGTCGACTTCCTTCACCGGAAACTACCGCGCCTGTGCATATCTAGACCCTTCCGAACCAGATCACAAAGCTCTCAAAAGCTTCTTCCTCTATCTCCTCGCCACTAACCATCACACTTTCCTCCCTCTCTTCCGCACCTCCTTATCCGAGCTCTTCATCGAGCTCGAAGATCAAGTATCCGATCCCAAACGCAAAGCAAATTTCAACACAATCAGCGACAGTATGGCCTTCTCATTTGTTTTCCGGATCATCTGCGGTCAAAACCCGTCGGACCCAAAGCTCCAATCGGAAGCTCCGAAAATGATCGACAAATGGCTCATATGCCAGCTAGCTCCACTCGGAACCCTAGGCTTACCAAAGATACTCAAAATCCTAGACGACTTGTTGTTGCGCACGATCAAATTTCCATTCCTTCTGGTTAAAAACGATTATGAGAAGCTGTACGACATGTTCTACTCGTCGGCGAGCTCCGTTCTGGACGAAGCAGAGAGTAAATTCCAAATCCAGAGAGAAAAGGCATGCCATAACTTAGTCTTTCTCGCAGGTTTTAATGCATATGGGGGGATGAAGATTTTGTTTCCTTCCTTAATCAAGTGGGTTGGATCAGCAGGAGAGACTTTACACCGTCAGCTGGCTGATGAGATCAGGACCGTTGTTAAAGCGGAAGGCGGACTGATCACTATAAGTGCGTTGGATAAGATGACTTTGACAAAATCCGTAGTGTACGAGATTCTAAGAATTGACCCTCCTGTTCCGTACCAGTACGGGAAGGCGAAGGAGGATATCGTGGTCAACAGTCACGACGCGGCGTACAAGATCAAGAAGGGTGAGATGATCTTTGGATATCAGCCGTTCGCTACGAAGGATCCGAAAGTGTTTGAGAACCCTGAGGAATTTGTTGGCCATAGGTTTGTCGGGGAGGAGGGAGAGAAGTTGTTGAAGTACGTTTATTGGTCGAATGGACGACAGACAGAAGATCCAACGGTAGAGAATAAACAGTGTCCGGGGAAAAATCTGGTGGTGCTTCTATGTAGAGTTATGTTGGTGGAGTTTTTCCTCCGTTACGATACGTTTACGTTCGAGACGAAGACGACGTTTGGATCGGCGGCGGTGACAGTGATCTTCAAGTCGTTGATCAAAGCGAGTACTGTCTGACATCATTGACTAGTGCAGGTTGGAGCCGATTCTATTGTGTTACTTGCGTAGACTCGTCACAGCTCATTAGTGCGATAAAGTGACCTCTACGTTGCATGAAATTATAGATTAATCCTCGCAAGTGGGTTAGTGGGGTTGTGAACAACTTGGGAATAAATATTATTATTTATTTATTTATTTATTTATTTATTTGTATTTGATATTTAAAATCTATTTGTGGGTTTTAAAAATAATGAAGAAACCAATAAAAGGTAAGTAGATCGATTGTGATGGATGGATATATAGTAGTTAAATACTAATAGGATCATGAACAAGATCAATTAGTGATAAGAAACATTGAATAAGAACATTTATTCATGTTTCATGTCTCAACTAATCGTCTTACTCTCGGTCCTTAGGTAGGCAACGTAACGACAATATCGTCTGCAAATTACATGTTGGGAATGAACTGTCGATACTTGCATGATCGATAATGCCATGCAGATCGCTAGCAGTACATGCTGACAATCGTTCTTACTATCTAGCTCGTCCATTATCTCAGCTACATGAAACATAAGATGTGAGTCGAGGAGAAATTCGAAGTTATTAAAACTAATTACGTGGTGGACAAAAAAAAAAGGAAGGTAACTCTTGAAAACGACATATTAATCTTTGTCGTAAGCAATGGATGAATGGAAGTGCAAATGAAAAGAAAGAATTGTGTTCTTCCCACTGTGGGAACAATCTATTGCCTGGTGGATTTGTTAATGAGATCATATAAAAACAGTGGCAGTGGACCAGTCTTCGAACTGTAAAGACATCTCTTTCTTCTTGCTTATTGGAAAAAGTAAGTAGTCTTAGCCTCTCTTATTCACGGTGGCTTTCAAATCTTACTGTCTCTACAATTCAATATAAATTTTTGAGAAGATTTGTAGGTGGGTTGGAGAAAATTTGCCACTTCATCATGGGTGTTGTATAACATTCGATAATCATGTCGTTTCTATATATGGATTAAATTTGAATCTTAGCTTGGATTTGAGAAAGCGTTTGTAAAAAATTGAGATTGGAATCAAACCTGACTTTAAGCTAACGTTTAGATTTGAATATTATTGGTTTTGAGATTGAAAGTGTTATTTCTGATTTAAGAAGGCAGTGTTAATCAGATGAAAGGAAAATCGAGTTGTGTTTAGAATTTGAATTCATATCGAATTTTAAATTTTTAAAGTTCAAATATTTAAATCGAAACTCGGTTTAATATCAAAAATTGAATTGAAGGTAAAATTCAATTTCTATTATGGTATAGCTATTTAGAAATCTTTCATGTATTTCATCTAAATTGGATGAAAACAAAATATGCATGCATTTCATTGATAGATGATTATGAACTTCCCTAACCGACACGTCGGATTAGAGATGGAGTCAAACTGATCCAAACTTAATAATAACAATTGAACAGTGTAATCATCATATCACACCGTTATGAAACGAACCACTGATTTAGTTTCACTACAAAACTTGTCTTTTCTAAGTGAATGTTAAGTTAATATCCTGGCTCTTCTTCCAGTCCCATACCTCACTCTCAACCTCGAGGTGTGTTCTTTAAGTCAATGAAAATGGCAAAAGAGATTCCCCCTACCCATAAAAGATACTGCCCGCATCTATTAAAAAACCCCACTTTCTGGCTAATCCAGGCCCAGGTCCAGTGCCAGCCACCCTCACTCTACAAATTCTTGCGTAAGGAAAAGTCAAATGTACAATGTACAGCTAAATAGATCCCAGAATCAAGCACTCAATTCAACGGCTTGATTCTACCTATTTGATACCAAAATCAAATCACCCTAATATCACTCACTATTTTATTATTTCACGAGGGAATTAGAATGTGGATGATAGTTTTATTTTTTTTTATTTTTTTTTTGGTATATTTGATTAGAAATAATGTGAATGAAAATGAGAAAAATGAATAAAAATATATCAATATGTAATAATATTATGAGATTTCAAAAAATTTTAAATATTATAAAAAAATTTTAAAAATACATAAAATATCTCATATAAATAAATATTTAGAATAATTTTCATATTTTTATATAATTTTTTTCATTTTAATAACATAATAAAAAAAAATCATTTTATTATTCACTAAAAAATCCAACTAAAGGCTGATGCGTCCACTTTGTCTTTTTACCAACTGAGGGAATAATTTCACTAAAAAAAAAAGGGTATTTGCGATGTTTGAGTGATGTCATCAAACAACTTCAGAGTGAAAAAACAAATTCCATGAAAAGAGTGTATTATAGAAACAAACTGCATTGAAAAGGATATCAAACAACTTCAGAAAAAGGGAGAAAATGTCTTCTATTTAGGATAATAGAAGTTCTCAATTCCTCTTCATATTCATATGACCCATACCAATATGATAAAGACCATCAACCAATAACATCACATCAACCAAACTTAACCAAGCTTAAATACTATTACCAATTCTCCTCCTATGACCAATACCAACATGCTATCTTAAATATTATTAGTAGTGGCCAAAATTCAAGAATACTCACATAAGCCTCTTAGTCGAAAATCATAAAGAGAAAAGATAGTTTTTTTAATTCATTTTTCCCAAACTTATTATTTTATGTATTGAGATTTTAAATCGAAACTTAACCATACGAAATGAATCGTATGTATAACTGTTAGAGGATGAATACGTAGTTGTTTCCTCACTTTATTCAAGAAGAGTTCTGTAAATTAAAGAAGTACTCATTTTTCATAAACCTTTATTTAATATTGATGAGATTTACTGTGCTTTTTATAAAATAGATTATATATGATATAATCATTGTATAATCGGTCTAGATAGAAACTGTACATACTAGGATATAATCCGAATACAATTTTAAATATTTATTCTGTTGCATTTATTCTGTTACATGTGTGCATCCATTTACTAACAGTGGTATCAGAGCCTAGGTCATATCAGAAAGTATAGTAGTTTTATATTTTTTATGCATTTAACGGTTTGTTTGTGAACTTCAGAGTTACCTAAATTGAATCGAGAAACAAAGTTTAGAACCAATCAAAAATTAGACGGGCTACTATCCAGGGACAACCGCTGATGCCATTTGGAACGGTGGCGGCATTGCCGCTAAACATGTGAGGATCAACACGCACCTGTCGTGAGGCAGCTGACGGTGAGTTGTTGGGCGGCGGCGCTCGGCCATGTGAGGTGGCTCTCTTTGGACTACTGTTACAAGACCATTTGGTGGTGGCGACAAGTTGTAGTCGCGGAAAAATCCTAATTGGATTAGGTTCCATTTTTTATTATTTTCCTAAACTCTAATCTTTTAATTAATTGATTAAAATTTGATTTTAATTAGATAATTATGATTATAGATATATTTGATCATAAAACATGATTATATAAATTGTTTATAAATATTTAGTATTCGTCAAACTTAAAAAATTAAAATTACCTTAAATAGTTTTTGATAAATTTAATTTGAAAGTTATTTTGGCATTTTCCTTTAGTTTAGAAGTGAATCTAAAATATGAAACTTTCCAAAATAATAAATATTGTTTTGGAAATTACTTGATTAGGAAACTTTCCAAATGTAGAAAGTTGATGTTTTTGGCAAGTATCCTTAAAGAGTTAAGCAAAATGAAATTTTAATTATTTACTTGTGCTATTGAATGATTAAAATGAACTAAACAAGAGTTTACTAGTTTGAATTCTATAAACATACATCAAGAGATAAAATAAGAAATAATGTATGAATAATTAAAATTATTTCAATATATTCATGCATTAGCTATACATAATTTAAGTTGTTAAATGTACATGTATCATGATATATATGCTTAGTTAAATATATTATCACATCATATTTTAAAACTATGAGATATAGCATAATATATACATATTTGTTATGATCAGACTATTTAGCGAAATCATTCCCTAAATTATATTAAGTTGAAATTGATTGTGAAATTATTTAATAACTTATCTTTCAAACATTATAATATATGCGATATTTGTATAGATATCCCCATCATTTGTGTTGCACATTCCAAAGAGAAGAGAGAGAAGCTCTCATTTTTTCCCTCAGTGAAATTATTATTATTTATAATAATAAATAAAAGATCTTACTTTTGAGAAAAAAAAATTAAAAAAAAAAAAAAAACTTAATGGTATTTTTCGATCTAGTGTTTAGAATAAAAAAAATTAATTCAATATTTTTAATTATCATGTTAGCAACAAATAGTAATAACTTCCCCCTTATTTTAAGCCATTGTATATAGATAAATTAGTATAGTAATATGTTTCATGACCTTTGGATTTTGCACCGATGTGATTATTATTATATCATGTAATTAATTATAAATCAATGTAATAAAAACTTTATATTTAATTACTTTATGGCATTGGATAGAAATAATTAGTGTTTATATAATTTACGTATTAAAATATACATTTATTATACTTTCGTAAGTGTAATACATAAGGGAAATGATGGGACACCAATCAAATAGTTATTGTCCTTATTCCGTTTTCTCCAACAATGTTTTTATGGTTGGATTAGTTAATCTTAATAGTATTTATAACCTGGCCTATTAGCCCAGCTGGTTAGAGCGCCGTGCTAATAACGCGAAGGTCGCAGGTTCGAGACCTGCATGGGCCATTTTGTAATTTTATATATATATATATGGTTTTGTTTTTCTCGTTCCCTAACATTCTCTCGCACGTGTAAGTAAACCCGCCGGAACACATGCGACAGTCAACCTTTTCGTCTTCCTGGTTTTTTATTTTGGCCCCCTCTCTCGCTTGACTCTTGTCACAAAAACCAGAACAAAAACAGTCTCCCTTTTTGTTTGGCATCCAAGAAAAGGAGAAGGAAAAGAAAAACGAAAAGAGTATAATGTTTCCAGGAATGTTTATGCGGAAGCCAGACAAGGCTGCGGCTCTGAAGCAGCTACGAACCCACGTAGCCATATTTGGAGCCTGGGTCGCTGTCATCCGAATCGCTCCCTACATTCTTCACTATATTTCTGCTGAAAAAGATGAGCTCAAGCTCAAGCTTTAGATTATTCTCTCCCTTGATCTTCTTCAGGTATTTCTATAACGTCTTTCTTTATTGTATACGATTCTTCATGTTTTCTTCGTACTAGAAAGAAATTGCAATTCGATGTTTTATTATGGTTTAAATGCATAATATAATAGTCATGACTCATGAATAACTCTTATTTTCCTGATGGATTCTCAAAATTCCAAATTGTTATTGATTTTTCGCACGAATTAACATTCAAGTTCGAGCATCTTTCCTAACCTAGGCTTAAAAATTATGTCGAATGAACAATGAACCATTTCTTACGAGTATCTGATCATGGCGAAAAGGATACTTACATTAGTATTTGAAGTAAAGATCGAGTCTTTGAACTTGCTCATGTACAGAGCTTGTTCAGCCATTACTCTCTGGAATCTTATTCATGTCTTTACATATCATCATCTTTCTTCTTCTTCTTCTTCTTCTTCTTTTTTGAAGGATTCTGTGTTAGTTTTGTTGCTTGTTGTTGTTGATTACTAATGAGACGATTGGTTTCATTCATTCCTTGAGTGAATGACTATTAATTAGTTCTTCTCCCCATGAATATTTAAAACGAATCGAATCAATTGCTTCCTAAGGAACTTCTTCTCCCCATGAATCCAGAAAGTTTTAACTTCAACTTTATGCCCTTCTATAATGCTGATGAAATAAGTGATTAAGAATCAATTCTATGTAATATTCATATGAATATATAATTAGTTGATTGGGTTAAGTTAAGAATAATATTATATAATATTTTATTAGGATCATCCACACTAATCATTTATAATTTAATAATTTATTGGTTTATTAATTAAGTGAAAATAATAATAATAATAAAATCGTATATATTCCTTGTAGGACATGCATGACTCATGAGCCAATCAAGGCCTAAATAACCAACTCCTTTTCCCTCAAGTGGGGATTCCAAAGTTCCAGCACCAAAGCATAATTCTCTCTCGTTGCTTCATTTACAAGCTAAACCCAAACATAAACCCTAATCATATTTAATTAATCACCAACCCCTTAATCCTAATCACATCATTTTTCCCACCAACATAAATACAACTTCCCCTCCGCCATTTTCACACCTTCCCTCCCAAAATCAAACCAGAAAAACGATGAAATACAATGAGATCTCTCATTTCAGTCATACTCAACACATGCTCGAGTTCGATTACTCGGAATCGCCGTTCAAATGCGACGGTTGCAAGGAAGCCGGAATCGGATCTCGCTACAAATGCACGATCTGCGATTTCGATCTCCACCTCCACTGCGCGATCCCTTCCCCTTCAATCTCCCACCCTTTCTACACCAAATGCTCATTCCAATTCCTCTCTCGCCCTCCAGGCGACGCTCCTCGCTTCTGTAACGCTTGCGAGAAGGACGTCCATGGCTTCCTCTACCACTGCAAATCATGCGGCTTCGATCTTCACCCTTGCTGCGCCAAACTTCCCATGGTGCTCAACGATGGCGAGGTGAAGCTCTATCTGTACCGGAAAGTGAGTTCGGCGTGTCACCGGTGTGGACGGAAGGGGAGGAGCTGGAGTTATAGGTCGGAATGTAAGAGGTATAATCTGCACGTGGCGTGCGTGAGGGAGATGCTGGTGGAGAGCTGGCATGAAATTTATGGAAGAGGAGGGGGTGGAAGTAGAAGATTGGAGAAAAATTGGGTGCCGAGTTTGAAAAATACTTTGCAGAGCCATCATAGTAAGGGGAAGGGGAAGGTGAGCAAGTGTTGTGATATGGCGGGATTGGCTCTGCAGTTTGTGATATCGGCCGTTCTTGGAGATCCGACGGCTCTAATTGCCGGCGTGATTGGGTCCTTGATGTCCAGAGGATGATGAATCTATGGTTGGTGGAGCGGATGCAGGGGGTGCTCTGGATTCTGGTGGCTGTGTTTATAGGCGATGATTTGTGTGGGGGCGGTAAAATAAAAAATGGGTAACGTAGATACGTAAGTAACTGTTAACTGTAAGATCTAGTAATGTGAATAAATTTATCTCATGAAGCAGCGACCTTATTTTAGGACAAAAGAGAAATTTTAATGAAGGGATTAAGGGCCCCTGCTTGGCCAAGGCTTTCTAGGGTGATTTTCGACATTAAAGCACGAAACACGTTTTAGTGGGCCGGCCAACCCGTTAGTGGGCCTCCAAATTTTGTGTCGGTCGACACTAAAAAACGAGTCTCAAAACACGTTAAACCGAGAAGAGAGTGGTTTTGAAGTTTTCGTGTTACGAATCTTGAATCGTTCCGTTTTTAACACCATTTTCCACTGTTCATGTTTTCATGTCTGACTTCTCTTTCCCATCCCCCGATGAAGTCCTTTCATTTCATCTGCATGAAACCCCTCCATTCAGTCTCATAACTTCATCTTCATTTATTTTGAAAACTCCAGAAGCTCATTCAACAATGGCCTGACCGAATCGTTTCTGCTTGTCCGACCTTCGCCTGAAGCTTCGCTCCGACGGTAAGCTTCTCTGACAAATCTGTTCGTCACCATTAATACTTGTATCCCTTGTAAGTAAATCGTATTTAACCATCTCAGATGTTTTCAGTCCAGATCCACATGCTATATAGGAGGAAGTGTCCTTAAGGTTCATGGATCCAAGTTAGTGGATCTCTCTATTTCAGTCATAAATTTCCCCTTTGAAGATGAGTTCCTCTGTATTAGGTCTAACCAATATCTAAGCTTTTTTTGTTTGCGTCTGAGAAAGCTGATTGTTGATATTATTTGTTATCAGTGCGTTCTTACCATGGCGTTTAAAACCTCACTTGTCTGCTGACTAAAAGAAAATGTCAATATTGCATACGTTGTTGAGCTTATCAAATGTTGCTAGTTGTTATCATTTTTTCACTACGATTGCTTGGTTATTAATGAGTTGGATTTAATGAGTACTGGATAGTCCCTTCACAAGCACATGAAATTTCTTCTACTTTAACATTTGTTGACATCTGCAGACTCCATATAAAAAATATTGGCTTCGAACGATTCCTTCTCTTCTGTGTTAACATCTGTAAAGTGGATTTAATATTATGTCGACATGTACTGCATCTATTCTCCGAATTTATAGTCTATCTGTTTACACCTGCCCATTTCATCATATACTGCATATATACAGTCATTATTGACCCTTATAGTTACTTCATTCAGATGGCGCCGAAGGAGACCGTCGATGGTACTGATGACAAGCTGTGGACTTTGCCATTGGAGGTGGCACTCTCAGACATAATGCTGGGTGAGGTGGCAACCCAAACCATGATTGAGGGTGGCTTTCCGAACCAGATTTGGATCAGGATTCGCAACACTTTCAACAGCCAGTTGATCCATCAGTTTAGTCCGAAGCAGATCAAGTCGAAGTTGCAATGCATGAAGCAAATGCATAATGCATTCACATCACTCCTCTCAGAGACCGGTGTTGTGTACGATGACCATACAGGTAATGTTGACATAGAAGAGGACCACTGGGCAAAACTAGTGGCGGTAAGTTGTTGAACCGTTAAAGCTATTGTCTTCCATACTTTCGAGTAATAACCTGTCTTTGTTTTCCCGTTGTTGTGTGTTGCAGAAGAACAAAAAGTATCAACAATTTCGTAGGAAGGGATGTTGGCACTACGATAAACTTGGCATATTGTATGGTAAATCCTCCGCTCCCGAAAAACTTCTGCAATTCCAATGACGCCCTTCTTCTGAGTGAGGACGAGGAAGACATGATACGGGAGTTCAACAACTCGACCTCCTACTTCGCGGTAGATTCGCAATTGCCGTCTAATAATGTTCAAGGATTCGATGACGAGGACAACGACCTTGAATGAATGTTAACATTTGCTGTCAACATATATATAACTGTACTGCAGTTTTTGTCCAATATTGACAAGCATTGGTTACTCTTAAGACCTTCGAATATAAAGTACGGTAGTAAGAGGTTTATTCTCAAATAAAATGATTAACCCACATGCATTAAAGGTTACCATATGATTTGGATAAATATGTGTGTTACAATACCACCCATCATCTTCGCTTGGAGTATTATACTACACACTTCTCTGTAAGGGTCCACCACAGCTTCCCTCCATTACTTACTTCATGCATGCATGCTGGCACTACGTGCTATTCTCATAAAACTGTTAACAAATACTGCCAATACAGTTACTTTAATTTGTCGACACTATCGCATGTTCATTTTTTTGGTACCAGTAGTCAATTTGAACGTGTTCATTTATTTTATTATACACTCACTATTTATTGTCTCAATCACCAGGTACTGAAAGGATCTGACACCTCGTACGCTAGCGATTCTGATGAACATGAACCTATGAATCCTTACAAGTGGAGTTCTGATGACGACAATGAACTATTTGGAGGTGATGGTGATTTCGAGGACATGATCCAGTTACAGGAACTGGCCGGTCATTTATTTCACTGCTCATTTTGCGAATATGCCGATGAGGACGTCGGTCCTCACCGGTGAGCAGTATGTTGCTAAGCTGTTAACGGGACACCCAAAGGTTGAAGTCCAAAGGTTTCTTGAAGGATTCCCGACATGTTTGTGCAGAGGAAAATTGACAATATTCTTACTGATCCTTTCCCACAATGCGAAGGATCGCTTAAGAGGCAGAAGAGAATTGTTTAACTACCGCCACTCATTGCAAAGGGGTGTTATAGAAAGAGCTTTCGGTGTCCTTAAGCGAAGGTTCAACATACTCAAAGTAATCCCTCCATACTGTATGGTGAAGCAGGGATATATCATACATGCATGCTGCACTATTTACAGCCCATCCGGGTATCCGGCTGTCAAGAAAGACTCTTTAATATTCATGGCAACGAGACTGAACCTGACTTCAAAAGCGAAGTAGAGGGAGAAGCGTCGACCCACTGGTGAGTTCGAAGAAATCGATTTCTCGGATGCTCGTCAGTGCCAGATGGTGTTGGTTCGAATAAACAGTGGTGTCAGCCCATGTCAGGGTCTAACACCCAAAACCCGTTTTAAAATATGGGCTTTCAAAAGCCTTCGCCTAGCAGGCCTAACTAACTTGAAAATGTTCTTAAGACTTTACATTTAGAAAATAAGATTTCATTTTTTACCGATCCCGAAGATATTCCGATATAACCGGGCGGTTGTGTAAGCATATTAAATTATATTATAAATATAAATATTATTTTTTATATATCATATATTCGAAAAAAATATTCATAAAATTAATATTTATAATTATTATATATTTTAGTACATTACGTGACTATCGTTACGTACATAACGATAGTCACGTATAAGAATTTCTATACTCGCTTTGACTATCAAAATGTCTCATCCTTTTTGTCGAGGAATGAAGAAGAATGAGCTCCATACTTGTGTGTTTGGGTTAAGAAATGTGGCCAACCAGAAGAGGCCAAAAGCTCTGTTCACCATTTTTCTTTCAAAAAGTGCAAGGTCCAGTAACATGCTCAGAGACCATAAAAGTGGGTGGGGGAGACCAAAACACGCACATAAACCAAAATAGTGATAGCTATCTTTCTCTTGTGTATAACAATGAAGAGCCATATCATTTCCATTTAATATATGATTCGTGAAGAAAAAAGTACTTGAGATTGTAAGATAATGGTAAAATGTCACTAAAGCCTACTTTTAATAACTATTTGGAGATTAGCGAGTAAACAAAAATATATAGACCAACTTTTTAAGGATATTATCTACTAGAGTAACACTCGAAAATTTACCCACATTACAACATGCATGAATCCGACATTTCTTTAATTACAACACTCTTCTTTATTGGTCCCCGGTTTTGCTACACATATTTCCTACTCACTTCCCTTATCTGTTTCTCCCACTATATAAACCACACCACTCTCCTCTTCCTACTAACCCTAAGCAAAAAAAATTCTCACTCTCTCCCTCTCTCTCTCTCTTGCAAACAAGACAATGGGCGTCTGTGCTTCTTCTCAATACACAGACAAAAATGGAAGCCTGAATTGGGCATTATCCCCATCCACAGCTAAGATAATTCACTGGGACGGAAGCTTACAAGAGTTCCGACATCCTATCAAAGCCAGCCACATCATTGCCTTGAACCCTAACTTTTTCCTCTGCAGCTCAGAATTCATGTACCTGGATTCACATGTGCCACATGTCCTTGAATACGAAGAACTTCAGCTCGGCCAAGTATACTTTCTCATCCCATATTCTAAGTTCCAAGCACCTCTCTCTCTCCAAGACTTGGGTTCCCTTGCCATCAAAGCCACCTCAGCACTTGTACGCTACTCTAAATCATCCACAAAAATAATTCATGAAAGTTTGTAAATCTGATTAGCTACCGCAAATATTATGGTAATGATAATGATAAACATCATTTCTTGCATACGTAGTATAACCTACTCGCAGTTTTGCTTACATTCGATGTTTAATGTTATTTATTGTTTAACCGCATCCATAATTCACATCCGGTTTGTGAAAAGCTGAGGAAAATGGAACTTCAACTCTTTCTTTCACAATGCATCTAGCCTCACCATCTTGCAACACAAGGGTTTTACCAGGGGGGCACTTATTAGTCTGTACTTTCTTCTCTTCACATATAGGCTGTTGAATGGCCAATGCCTTGTTTACACTAATCTTTCTCACTGGCCCGTAGCCAGACATGCTTAATACAGATACCACTCCAATAAGGGTCAATGCCGTTTTTGCCATGCTGCCAATTAGGGATCTCAAACCATTTCGAGGTTTTTTGGGGCCGGTTTGGAGTTCATTGTTTGTCATTGACTCATCGATTTCCTTCTTCTTAGGTTCCCTTGGGGGGGCATTTCGTATGAGCTTTCGAGCGGAAGGGAAGTGAAGGGAATGTGGAGGATAGGTTGGATATGGAGGGAGTAAAAGACCTTGGTTTTGGTGAACGGTTTCCCCGGCAAAAGTAGAAGCCTCATTTATTACTTCTAAGTCCTCTCCTTTGTAGTCTTTGAGCTTGTCGAGTAAAATCTTACGACTTTGCTCAATTTCAGAAAGGGCAGCTTCCTTTTCGTACTTTTGTTGTTGTTGCAGTTCCTGGGTGTCATAATGAACAAATTAAATAAATTTCAGTAGAAACCTAAATGAAGGACTAATTTTTGATTTAGCAAAACCAAAATCACACCCTCATATTAAAATTCCACTTTCGATTCTCATGATAATCGAACGCGTGTCGCTTTTTCCATACCTAGAAATCAAGTCTTCCTAAATAGACTCTACACCACATAGTTCAGCATGTCAAATTTTAGTCACTCAAATTGGAACTGGTCTTCTTATAATCACTAAGATAATAATAAACTGATACTAATAACTAAGCAGAAAAGGTTTTAGAGCGGGAACCTGTAATATAAAAAGCTGACTTTCAAGAGACTCGAGAGCATCGCATATGTTTATAAGCTTATCTGCTTCGTCTTCATCTTGCTCAGTTTCACTCGCAAGAGTTTCCGACCTCTGAGACCCACTTTCCCTTTTCCTCAATGACTCGTCGTCAACTGAACCTGAAGTAATCGGCGCGGCAGCGGTGGCTTTGTTGTGGACGCAATCTCTGATCTTCAATCGGAGATCGATTGCTCTCGCTAAAACCAAACCCACGCCTTCTTCTTCCATGCGCCTCTAGCTCTCACTCTGTTTCTAGGGTTTTCTTTTAGGGCAGAATTGAGTGGAAGCGAAATTAGGAGTCTTTTAATGTGAACTGGGGAAAAGACTGACAGAAGCGCCAAATATATCTGTGGCGGGTAGTCTTCGTTTTTAGATTCAAGTTATTCTCATTTGGTCCCCAAATTTTACATTAAATCATAATTTGGTCCTTATTCTATTTTATATATCAAGTTTATCACCAAATTTTCTAAAGTATTATCTTTTGGTCCTTGAAGTCAAATTTGTAAATTTACTTAATACCACTATGAGAGCAAAAATCGTAAAGAATAATAATTAATTAATTCGGAAAAAAAATAAAAGATGTAAAATAAATTGCACAGTAGAATGTCACATTAATGTGGAATAAAATGACAATTCATTTGACAACACAAATCCGAAAGCAAAGTCGTGAGGGATCCATTCAATACCCTTCATGGTTTTCTTACGCCGGGATGGTTTGACACTACTCTTTTCCCTCCGGTCCGGAATGATTCGGTCCACCAAATTGATCAGCTCGGAGGAACATAAACCCGACACCTTAGCAAAGGCCTCCAAAATTTTTGGAACAAGGATTTTGTGCTCCTTATGTATCACCAGTATTGACTTAATATACTCTTCTTTTGCAGCCTCCATCTCTTCATACAGTCTCTTTGCGGTATAAACACGGACCTGAAGTTAGTTACTTAGTCAAATAACCATATCTTCTTTCGCCAAAAAAACAAAGCATATTTCAGTTAAAGCCAGTAGTAATTTGTTTGTCAGAACAGAAGTTAATTATGTCAAAATTTACCGCTGGATCGGAATTGTTTCCGGAGCACAGTGCAAAGTATAAAAGAGGTTCATGGTGATCGATCGCAAATCCCTTTTCCGGATCGGAAGGTTTGAGTTTTGAATTCAAAGAAAACAAGAGTTGAAGCCACTGAAAATCCAAAGAAAAATACGTAATAGAATCAATAACATAATCATTACTTTTCAGACTAAATAAATAAATATGAATGGGATTTTGTTACTTGTCCGGGACGAGGCAAACGGCATCTGAGAATTGTACTTTGTATCGTGTCTATTGTTATAACTTGACCCCCCACATTATAGGCTGCCTGTAAGATTTTCACCAGCTTATTGCAGAAGTACTGTTAATTGGAATTTTGTTCAAGTAAAGATGAAAAGGCTATGTATTCTTACCTTGAGAAGTAAAGACACTCTCTTCACATTGTTTTTGGGAATCCCGTGCACCAAGAATGCCTGTGAAATGTGAAAAACCATTGATTACCAGATTAAGCTTGTATAATCAATAATCTATTTGCTTAATGGCAGGGTAAAGAAAAAAAAAACAAAGAGAGAGTTATGAAGTTTAGTGATATTACATGCATAACAAGTGAATTATGCACATTAATCCAAAAGGCTAGCTTTTCATCATGTTTCATCTTCTTCGGATCAATATCTCCTAGTCGATAAACAAGTGACCTGCATCCAAAATAGAAATTTGAAAAAAATAAGTTGAAATTGAAAGGAATATACTTTTATAGACAGAAGATGAACTTACCTGAATTTTTGTAACATGTGTGAAATATCCTCCAACTTTTGTTTATCTCGAGAAATAGATCGAACCTTAAACATCGTAAAATACGGATCGCTATGTTCTTCAAAATCCCGTATTTGAACAAAAGGGTAATGTGAATCTTGAACTGATGGTGAATTTGATATAGGAGATGAAGGGTGATTGATTCGAATTGAAGGCGGGTCCACAAGTTCACAATATATAGCCGCAATGCACTTGATCATTTCCTCAGAAAGCATATTTGGTGTCTCCACCACTTGGTCCAGTATATAACCATCGGCTAATGTTACTAGGCTTGCAGTATTGTTTTTCGAGTTCTGAACAAACAATAAGTAATCACTTGATATTAGTAAATCAAATCTCACTTGTTATTAAGGTCAGTTAGTTATTTACCTCTAGCATTAATAATGGTAAGGAATGATAAGAGTCTAGAGCTTTAGCCAATGATTTCGACAGAGGAGAATTCATTATAGAACCCGAGCATTGAGAAAGTGAAGAATAGCTTCTTTGATTAATGCTAGAATCAAGCATGTTCTGTTTTTCCGAAACATCGCTAAATTGTCTTGAAAGAGGAGAATTGATTATAGAACTCGAGCGTAGAGAAAGTGAAGAGTAGCTTCTATGGATGATGCTAGAATCAGGCATGTTTTGTTCTTCCGAAATATTATTACATTGTTTCGGTTTCGGTCTTTCTTCTGCTGTTGAAAAAGGTGGTATGGACTGATCGAATGTCTTTCGGTACAAAGAGAGAAGATATTGTTCCAAATAAACCACTTCTAGTTCCAATACTGAAATCTCTTTAATCAGCTCCATAGCAGCCTAAAACAAAGTCCAGCAAAAGAAATATGAAAAATGGTCTTTTAAAGTTCGAAACTACTGGACTAAAAATCGAATCTTTTACCTTTGGAATTGAGTTTTCAGTTTTTGAATCGCACGAGAACGGTTGACAAGACAATGCCTTCTCTAATGCATTTCGAATTGCGAATTGATGCTGTAGTTCTGCTTGAAGGTTTAGAATCTGAAGAAGAAATTCTCATTTTCTTTATTAATTCAAAATAATGAATGTTTGGAATCTGGATACATTTAAAAGTTGTATGTTTAGTTTACCTCCTGCTTCAATGAAGCTTGATTGGAAGAGAATGAGCCAGGCTGCCTCTTCCGGGATTTGGCTTCGACACGGGTGCTCCGTTGGCCTATTTCCTTTCACGGATAACAAACATTTGGAATACTAAAATCAGCATAAGCAGTTTGAAATATTGTTGAATCAATCATTTCCATTCCTCCTACCATTTTATCATGATGACAAGAAGCTTTCACTATTTCACCATTGTTGAGTCTTTCATCCTCATGAAGCTTTCTTTCATTTCCATTCCTGATAAAACTAAAACAAAAAAAAATGAAAAAATGAAAAAATGCAGCACAAGAAGTTATATAATCTGATACACTTTTCTGGAAAAAATGAAAACATTTTCCTGGGAAAACTCAAGAAAACAAAGAAGGAAAATTATCGAAACCTCATTGAAAGCGTTTGTTTTGAGGAAACTCTTGCTTCCATAACTAGCTTGAATGGGTTGAAATCAAAAGCCCGCCACTTCATTGAAGTTTGTAACTCAAATTTTTAAAAAAAAAAAGAAATTTTGAAGAAAGCATTAAATGCAGGAGGAGTAGCGAATACTGACAAGTTGTTTTAATGAGCAGAGAAAGAAGACACGATTGAATTAGTGAAACATCCAAAAATGAAATTAATTTTTGTAGCAGAATGAATGCCGGAGACAGTAGATAGAAAGAATGTGGTTAAAAAAAAAAAAAAAAAAGGCACAAGGATTCAAGATTGGTTCTTGAAAAAGCTGAACAAAAACTGTGGTTACTGGGTTTTAGTTAGAGGCTAACAAAGATTTTTGTTGCTATCTACTATCTACCTTTCTAACATGACATGGAAAATGTGTAGTCTTAATAGATAAGAGACCATAATAGGTGTAGCGTAGTTGGTTGATAGTACGAGCTTTCAACGTACGTAACAATCAAAGTGTAGAGAGTGCGGGTTCGAATTTCGCTGCTGTGCATATACAAAGGTGAAATAGAGATTTTTTTTTTTTTCCCTTTGGATCTGTGTATAATAAGATAGTGGTGAAAAAGGGTAGCAGTTTTTTTTACTTGTCCCATGTCTTAGAAAGTCATATCAACTTGGAAGCCTTTGCCATATGTCTTTCTCTTTTGCATTGCAATTGCATGAAAAGAAGTAAATCTAAAATTCGGTGGCTTTTCATTGAATCAAAACTCCAACCATGTCTGAAATCCAGTCTAAGCATACAAAACTTCATAAAGCTTCCATTGGAACATGATAAGAAAATGTACATAAGGACAAAGAAAGAACAAAAGCTACTGGAATTTGCACATGCACATAGCTCAATTGTAATCTAACAGGAGATGGTAGTGACTATTGATAAAGCAAGTTTTTGCAAGCAAGAGCTAAAGCAAAAAACGGATTGATTGATTGCAAAGAAATGGGCGTTGGTCCCTAAGATTAAAAGAGAAACCCACTTAGAGAACTAAAAGCTAAAAATTGAACCTCAAAAGGGCTGAAAGGTGAAGAGAAGGGGTCAAAAAGGTAACAGTCTTAACACACAATGACAATGTATGATTGACTGAAAATGACTTGATTTGTTGGGTTTCTCTCATATTATATAGTTATCAACTCTCTTGAGCAATTAGAACATATTACATTGCAACAATTTGTCATCTCATAAATTGCTAAGAAAAGCTTATTGCCTTTTTTATATTCTGGGGGAAAGTGATGCCCAGTTCAAAGAAAAGCAGAGGGAGAAAAAAAAAAAGGCAAGAAAAAGGGAACATGTTTGGATGCCGAGAAAATCACATGGAATATGTCTCATAGACTCAATAGTTTACTTTTTGTGCAGACGGCAATTGACTTGCGTAATTTAAAAAAAAATAAAAAAAATTCGAGAATGAATAAACAAAACATTTTTCATTGTGTACCAAACCCAGAACTAACAGTTTTTCAAAGACAGTACTGACAGACATACTTCCAATGATGTTTTAAAAACATAGAATCTCTGTTATTGGGTTTTTTTTTTTTTAATCTTTAATTAAATGCAAATAAAGTGATTACCAAACCCAAGTCTTTAAAATTAGTGTCATATTGATGACTTCCAAGAAAAAAAAAAAATACTACAGCTCCTTATATGAATAGTCTAGACTTCTTCAGCTTCTTTGAATATTACACCAAGATGTATTATCAGATTAATTTATGTAGAAATGATAATACTACAATATAAGCTCATAGGATCTTGACTTGGGTAATTCCCATGCTAAACCAAGATGAATTTTTTATGCGTGAAATGAAAACAGAAGATTACAATAGTCAAATAATATGGGAAGGGAGAAAAAAGGAATCATGTTTTGAGACAGTCAAGGGATAGAGAAGAATCTTTTTTACCATGAGATTCATGAATCAATGTTTTTTTTTTTAATAAAATTTCCCAGATCTCAGTACTGCCTATAAACAAACAAACCAGAGTTGTAGAGAGAGAGAGAGAGAGGAAACAGTCCTTGAGGGCAGAAAAAGCATTATTAGAATAAGATTAGTGAATGCAAAATGATAAGAAAGAAAGTACCATCCACTTGGATTTAGGGATCTTTCTTCTTCTTCTTCTTCTAAACTTGTCTGCAATCATGTAAAGATAAAAGCTTAATAAATAAATAAAAAACCAAAAACAAACAAAGCACTGCAGTCAATGCTGAGAACTTTAGTGCTGCCAGGATGTAGAAATGGAAAAACAAGAAGCACGGAATAAAACTACAAGTAGCATCGACGGAACCACGCAGTGTCTGCTTGTGTATTAAAGTCGTTTTAATTTACAAAGGAATGTTTTTAAATCAACTAGATAACTTACATTTTGAGGTTAAAATCATTCTTACTACATAGAAACAGGAGAAAGTTATTAAATAAAAATTAATAATAATAATAATAATTAATAAAGGCCAGCTCTAGCTGTCCAATTCATCAACATTGGTTCTGAAAATAAAATCTTCAGTCTCCAATTCATCTTGATATCGCTTTCGGAATTACTGGAGGCTTCCGGAGGGAGTGCCGACGCCATACGTAAAAAGTAAATAGAATGGAAGACTCATAGAATGTCTCATCAAATAGAGCTTTTTGTTGATACATGAACATGAGATTCTCTTGCAAAAGAGAAAGTTCGAAACAATTGAGATTCTCTTGGAGATTGGATACAGTTCCTAATTCGCGAGCTGGCATCTGGCACCTCAGATCTCTCACCCGACCTCTTATCGTCATATGATTTTCTTCAATGAAAAATGTTGACATAGTTTCATAACTAAAGAATATCTAACCAGCTCAAGCATCATTAGAAAGTTGTTAGAAGATTTAATTCAAACAACCAGCCTTCTTCAAGGGCTAGAAAAAAAGTGAAACCCATTGCCAAAAGTGTTGCACTCAAATGACCATGTAAACCGTGGGGCATCAAACAGAGGGCGCCTGAAATGTGGCTCCATTGAGAAATAGATCAGAGTGAGACCTAGCACTGCCACAAAATCAAGAAAGAAAAAAGAGCTTTTCTTATCGAACTTTCTAATGTTAAGACCTGGCCAAAGGCAATGGAGATGAAAATGCCATCTGGTTTTAGAACTCTATGAACACCTTCAAGCACTGCATTGACTTTGGAAACTGTTGCAGGATGTGGATTCCACGGGTTGCCACTGTCCACGAACAATACATCCTTATATGAAAAAAAAGTGAACATAAAACGGGATTCATTTAAAAGGAAAAGATCAGGCAGTAGAAAAAATAATCATGGATGTGAATTGAGTATTTACCATGGTTCCCTTCTCAATAACCAAGTCAAATCACCCGTCGCTAAATGGCAGGTCTAGCATGTCAGCTTGCAGAACTCTTACTTTCCCCCCAAAAAAAAAAAAAGCTTGCAGAACTCTTACTTCTGATTATAGAGGTGAAAAAGAAAAAACCCATGAATGTGATAAAAATGCAGACTGAGTACTACAATCAAGATTGCTACTTCAATAAACTTGCGTCAGAAGAACATCTATGAATGAAAAGAGACATCAGAAATCCCGGGAAAAGACTATAAAGTGTAAGCCGCACCCTCTTAGCTTGACTCATAAACAAATTGAACTTAAACATTGATTATAACCCATCTTTGGATATTCTAAAACTGAAACACTAGAGCAAAAAATTGTTGGAACCAGAAGCATGAGATATAAAGATTAGTAGCAGCTTACTTTTAATTCCTTTAGATGATAACCGTTTCTGCATATTCTCTACTGCAACAGCTGACAGATCAATGCATGTTATATTAGTAGTCCCCTTACTGTACAATTCATCACACAGCTGCGAATTTCCACAGCCTAGATCCAAGACCTGAATGATAACAATCATTCTCGTCACAGGTCTAAACATTGCAACCAAGCCAATATACATAGAGGAGAGAGAGAGAGAGAGAGGGATAGAGTACAGAAGGATCGGGCTTGAGATGAGGTAGAATGAGGTGACGAAATTGAGAGTAGTAATCTTTAAACCATTCGTAATGCTTTTCCTTTAAATGACGCTCGTCCCTGCAATGGCGATGACGATACAACGAATCACAAAATGGAGATTAAAAAAAAGATAAAAGAGAAAATGGAGGAAGTAAAGAAGAGGGAGAAACTTAGTGAAGCAAGAGTAAAGAACCAGTATTTAGGATCGAGGTAAGCCGACGCGGTGGAGGAGCGACGATTTCCTTCTTCATCCCTTTCGGATTAACCCGGTATACTCCTCCTCGCTGATTGCCAGTGAAATTGAACCTATAAACCCTAAACCCCAAAATTATTTTGGTTTTCACCCGTCGGGTTTTCAACAAACTGTTGCCCAACACATTTTTTACAAAAACATATATATATATATATATATATAGATAGCAAAAAAAGGCAGTAAATTTGCATAAGGTAATTACAGAGGTTTAGGAAAGTAATTGAATATATGAACTTGTTGTAGCTTTGTGAACAAATCAATGAAGAAATGCCACAAAATTGAAGCAAATAGAATGGATGTGTTTTTTTCTTTTACATACAATGCTGACAGAGAACAGAATAAAGAACAGTACAAAAATGCTTAGTACTCCGAAAATTTTCACCATGCTCGGATCGTCGCAGAGTAATTCCGGTCATAATGAAACTGTTGTTATACAGAGCCCTGTCATTTACTTTCTTTAGGATTTTCTCGGACTCGGGACTGGAGATGCCGGAGGCTTCAAGTCCTCGTACCTGTGTTAAGCAAATTAGTCCTCATTTCTTTTTGTACATTCTCTTTAAGCAAATGAGAGGAACGGGAATGAAACTCACATTGGAAAAGGTGACAAGGGCCTTGTCTTGGTCCCGCTATGTCGATGTTCAATCTCGACTGGTTTATCTTCAGGTGGACTAGGTCCGTTGCTGTTGACCAAGGTGGGACGTTCCTGGAGAGGCGGCCCACCTTCCGGAGCAGGGGCCAAAGAGTTATTTTGAGTGTTTGGTGCACTGGGAGATGGTAAGGTAGGGGGCTTCAAGTCATCATATCTAAAACCATAGAACATAGAGTTATTTTGAGTGTGACAAAGATTATGTGATTAATTTTAATTAATCAGTTATTAACTGACACAAGAAACGGTGAATGACTAGAAGATAAATTCTGTGGAGACTCTCTCTCAACACTAGCTTCTGCTGCTTCATTTACTAGTGTTTCCATTTTTCTAAAACCCGCTTGGGGCAGATGCGATTGGCGGCGAGGTAGATGGTTTAAGATCTTCGTAACTAAACATAACCAAACCAACTCATAAAGAAACCCTCCAGTTAACATATACTAGAAAAACATTAGAAAATTTAGCTTACGCAGTAAAAGGCGAAAGAGGCTTTGTTACTATTACTAGCTCCTTTTCGGGAACTGGTTCTGCCTCAGTGATATCGGCTTGAGCAGCTAAGTCTTTTGGTTTCTGGTTGATAGGTGGAGTTGGGGTTGGAGATGTAGGTGGTTTTAAGTCCTCATACCTGAAAAAATATCAAGAATTTGTCAAGCTTTAAATTTCAAATTCATGTACAAATTTTCATGTTATACCATCGACTTACACGATATAAGGTGAGAGCGGACTTTTTTTCGCCTTTTGTTCTACAGGTTCCGTCTCAGTAGGTTTTGAATCGAACACAACTGAGACATCTGATTCCTAATAACACAAACAAAAGGAGTACATAATTGCATTCTTAGATATTGTATAAGGAATGAATAGAAGAACATACCTTGACTGAGAAATCACAGGTACGTTGTGAAGGTATCTTTGCAAGAAGTTTATCGAAAGGAGTTAGAGGTGCAGTGGTCTCTGCAATTACTTCCACTACTTTACAGCATGAAAGACTCAGATTTTTGGCTGTGAATGCAATGACCTCTGCTACCTGCATTTCCTGAATTGCTTACAACCTTTTTTTTTTTTTTTAAATCTAAATTATGATATGTGAATATATACCTGAAGATTTGACACTTGACCACCAAATAAAGTATCTTCAGGCGAGAGAGTGATGTTATGAGTTTCCTTGTAAGAATCAGTAGGCCGCTCCATTCCTCCCGGTCTCACTATCTGCATAAAACTAATCACATGAGTATAAAACCATTTTAGTATTATCACACTATTATTACACTATTACTCTGTACACTCACAGTGTAAGGAAGCCCACTGGCTAACAATGCTTCTTCTGCCTTCCTTTTCCAGATAAGTACTCCCCAAAACAAACTTCATACACACAAAATTAGTCAAAACCCATTTAGACTGTCACTTTTTTTTTTTTGTCTTTTTGTCGTAAGAGGAGAGGAACTTCACTTACTTGAGAATTGCTGCTGGAAACCCAACCTTATTTGTTCCCAAAGATGTTAACAGAATAAAGTGCTTCACTTTTGCAGCAGTTGCTGTGTATTATAAAGAAAAGTCACCATATTAATATGCATAAATCCATATTTATCATTTAACAGATCACCATTTAAGAAATAGAAGTTCTTAATTTGCCTGAATCAATCAAGTTTTTGGTAGCCCGATAGTCGATCCGATAAGGTCCAGTGACGTCGAAAACCTCCTTCTCACTCGCACCAATACAGCAAATAACTACAGATGAGTTTGCCAAAGCAGGCGCGATCTGATTCGGTTTCTCCAAGTCACATTCTACAATTTCAAGCCTTTCCAAAGCTGGGCTAAAGACCAAATCAAACAGCATGTTATAACTTATACAGCATCTTCATATGAACCAAATTATAGCAAAACTGTTCTTCTTACGTCCACTTGCTTCACTTTCATTTAGCTTCAATTGCTTTACACTCTGCAAATAAAGTACATCTAATCAGTTTGGAAACATGTCATGAGCAAAATTGGAGCAGTGGTCTTCTTAGAAGCAATTGAGGTGTTTTACTTGAACAAGAGTTTCGGCTTTCTGAGCACTTCTTATTCCGGCTCTGACCTTGAAGCCGAGTTTTAGAAGCTCCCTGGTGGGAATCATGAGTACTAGCAAGATATCAACTTTGCAATACAATAAAAGTTGAAAAAATAAAAATAATGAAGAGGATGGAAAACCTGACTGTTCTTGATCCAACTTTTCCAGTAGCACCAGCCACAAATGCAAGATTGTCATCTTTTGAGAATTTCTCAGATCCTGCCTCTGACCTGATTTCCTTTGTGCCTTATTAAAATTAATATAAAGGAATTTGGTTAAATCACATTCTGTATTTTCCAGATTTCTATAACAAACACAGTTTCAATTTCGACCTGAGAATCTATCAAAATTCCATCACTATGGTCACTACTGATAATCTAAATTATAAAATGACCCTCCAATAAGTACAATCTTTAAAAAACACACCCATTTGAAGAAAATGCAGAAATTACAAAGATCTGAAATGTAGGAGTTAAGACAATAGAACTGAAGTACATACTCGAAGCTTGAGCTCTGACATGAATGAGCTCGAGATTTCTGGGAATTGGGTACGCCTTGATATTGTTGGATTTTATGAAGAATTGACCGTAAAGGAATGGTTTTTCGACTAATCGGGATCGATATAGAGAGGAGAAACAAGGTAATGCAGTTAGAGATGGCGAATGCAGAGAGATACAACACAGACCCTCCATTGTTGCTTGCTTTACCCTTTTTTTTTTTTTTTTATTTATATTTTTGGGGGGTATTTTGTTTCAGCTTGGCAGTTGGAGCATCGTCCACATTTATGTGGATATGATGGGTCCCACATAAAGTTCCCGCCTCCAAAAAATTATTTAATTATACACGTTGAAAGAAAGAGGCTATGGCCCATGGAGAGACGATCTGGTGAAGAGAAGAGCGAATAAATTATCGTTAAAAAGCGAAGAAAAGGGACGAGCGGGTGAATCAAGTTCACGCTTCTCCCGTTTTTTTTTTTTTTTCTTCGGTTGACTAAATTGAGCTCGCTCAGCTGTAATGGCGATCCCTCTGCAACTCTTCCGTCTTCCTGCTCGGCAAGGATGTCTCCTTGCTCGGGAGCTTTTGAGCAGGGGTCGGACCTCTTCGCTTCCGGAAACCAGTTCTTGTGCGATGCGCTGGCGGCTATTCTTCTTCTTCTTCTACCTCGGAGTGAAAACTACAATCATAGAGGATTTGGTCACAAGGAGGAGACTCTCGAGCTCATGAACAGCGAGTATACAAGTGAGCACTGGTTGATTCTGTCTGTTTGGGTTTTCAAGAAATCGGAGGAAATTGAGTGAAAGAATCTCGAGCTACTGTCATTTATTTGAGGAAATGAGAAAATTGGACCTCTGATTAAGTTTTGGTTGATGTAATTTCTTATTCTCTTCATTTCTATACCGATTCTTTGTGTTTAAAAATTGCAGGTGTATCGTGAAGACTTTGGAGAAAAACGGGAACGAGTATACATGGAGAAATGTTACCGTGAAATTGGCGGAGTCGTATGGATTTTGTTGGGGAGTGGAACGAGCTGTGCGGATTGCTTATGAAGCAAGAAAGCAGTTTCCAGATGAGAAGATTTGGATAACCAACGAAATTATTCACAATCCAACGGTTAATGGGGTATTAAAAATTCGAAAGCCCGTTTCTCTTGTCTTATACGTTGCCTCTCAATACGGCTTTACTCTTTCTTCTTAAATTTGATTAAACGTTCGTGATCTTATAATCGATTGATCGAAAGAGGATGAAGCTTAAAACTTAAAATCTGTAGGCTGAGATCTTTTTGTGTGTTTTAGACGCAAGTTCCTGTTGTTAGAAGGATTGTATAATGTTTTGATGGATCTTTTTCTTTTCTACCTGATTCATTCTTGCTTATCTGAAGTATATTTTTATCTGATTATGCATCTTCTTAGGAGTTATTTTGTGTTTTGAATGTTTGATTTTTACATTGAGAAGTTCATTGATACATCCATGTGCTGTTCTGAGTCCCAAAAGTCGTCAGTCCTTTTTTTTTTTTTTTTACCATCTAAAAGCCATCAGTCAACAAGCTTTTTTCATATTCCATTCACAGAAAACGTGTCCTCTTGCATGATTGAAGCTTTTCCGCTTAGTTGACTTCTTCAATTTGACCATTAAAAAAAATTAATAATAATAATAGGACTTATTCAAGACATGTGGCGAGACATGGATGTCCTAGCATGCATTCCTCAATCATAGTTGTGATCTGCCTTCTTTTTGGGTTCACTACTCTTGGGTTTACTCATCTGACTCATATAGGATAGTAAAGTTGATCTGCTTCAAAGTATGTTACTTAGGATCTAGGGATGGTGAAGATATTATGCCTTTGGTTGGGACCATTCAGGAAGCTGAGTAACCGTTTAACTGTATAGCTTGAAAGTCTTACTCTCTATCTCTTGCAACAAAATTGTGTTGAAACTATTTTTTGTTATAGCACCTGGAGGAGATGGGAGTTCAATATATTCCTCTTGATGAGGGAAAGAAAAAACAGTTCGAAGTTGTTGACAAGGGTGATGTTGTGATTTTGCCTGCTTTTGGAGCTGCTCTAGATGAGATGTTGGCTTTGGATGAAAAAAAGTGCAGATTGTGGATACAACTTGCCCTTGGGTGTCAAAGGTAGTCTTCCTGGACTGAAATTCTGTACGACACCCGCATTCCTTGGGCCATATGATATGGAGCACCCCCCCTCCTCCCTGGAAAACAAAAGAGTGATATTTTGTTACTTTGTACGAAGGTCTGGAATACTGTCGAGAAACACAAGAAAGGAGAATTCACTTCAATTATTTATGGGACATATTCTCATGAGGAAACTGTAGCAACTGCATCTTTTTCTGTAAAATATATCATTGTCAGGAACATGGAGGAGGTATGTCGTTTGTGCTGCCCATCCCCTATCCACCTTTCAGCTAATACACCTTACAGAATGAAAATGTTATACCATTGAACGTTATTCAGGCATCATATGTATATGACTACATTCTTAGAGGCAAACTTGATGGATCTAGCTCAACTAAAGAGACATTCCTTGAGGTATGGTTTCTCTTTGTTGTTTTACCTTTATTGATTTACCAATTTGCATAGTTTGACTTTTTGTACGGTTGGGGTGTAGAAATTTAAAAATTCAGTGTCTAAGGGGTTCGACCCAGATTCTGATCTCACTAGAGTAGGAATTGCAAATCAGACTACCATGCTGAAGGGAGAAACAGAAGAAATCGGTTCGTTTTAATTATTATATTGATTTTCTCCCTCTCTAAATTCCTACATGACCAAATATTTGTCTAGGTTTGATCTAAACAGGAAAATTAGCAGAGAAGACCATGATGCGCAAGTATGGAGTAGAAAATATCAATGACCACTTCATCAGTTTCAACACAATATGTGATGCTACTCAAGTAAGCAGTCTCACCCTTTTGCTTTGATGGCATCCAGTTTTTGCATTATGATTGTTTATGAAACGCGGTTCATCCTTCAATATAACTGTATAACAAAGGTCTTGTGTTTCTTCTATAGGAGCGTCAAGATGCAATGTACAAGCTGGTTGAAGAAAAGGTGGATCTCATTTTAGTTGTTGGTGGGCGGAGCTCAAGTAACACTGCCCACCTGCTAGAAATTGCTGAGCTTCATGGAATACCATCTTACTGGGTTGACAACGGGAGGAGAATAGGCCATAAATTAAATGTAAGTAAAAAAACAGAGAATTTATGTAAGATTATTTTATCTTATGTCCATTTGCTTAGAATTTTATTTTTGTTGGTCAAATATGTTATATATAGCATGGAGAGTTGGTCGAGAAGGAGAACTGGCTACCTGGAAGGTCCGATCACTATTGGGCTGACATCCGGCACTTCCACACCCGATAAGGTAAAGAAGACTTAGATGGGAATCGTGTCATTTGACTGCAAACTCTGATTCTTGTTATTTTGTTTGTGTTTTCACATTTTATGAAACATGATCAAGCTGTTGAGGAGGTTCTTATCAAGGTCTTCGAAATTAAACACGAGGAGGAGTTGCAGCTTGTTTAGATTTGATGTTTGTGTTAATTGTTGTACAATTAACTATATGGATTTGCAGCAGTGGTTTAGTTATATATATTTACAACACATGGTATGTATAACTAAGGGAAAATGATGAGGCTCTTGCTCAAAGAGCGTTGTTGTACTGTATTTGTCTCCTTGTTGTAGAGAGTGTGAGGAGTTTCTGTTATTATTTTTCTGTACCCCAAACATGTACGGATACTTCCCGTAATAAAAAGAAAAGCACCTTCCTTCCCTCTTTGTAAGAGCGGGAGTGCTTAAAAAAAAAAAAAAAAAAATATATATATATATATATATATGCTGGAAACATTTAAGTGATTTAAATGTATTTAAAAAGTATTTATAAGTAAAAGCTAATTAAGTTTATTTTAATAAATATTAATTTAATGTTTTTAAAAATAAGTATTAAAAAAAAAGTGTTTATTTTTAAATAAATAATATAGATAATTTTTAATTTTAAACTCTTAAACAATTCTAAATTAATCTTAAATTTATGAGTTAAAATGTGACATCTCATCATTTAAAATGTGAATTTGATCCATATATTTATTTATTTTAATTGATAGATTAAAAGTTAATCTTCGACTTTATATCTCTTTTGTCCTTTAATTTTCTCTTTAAAAGAAAAAAAAATAAAAAAATCGAAGGTGGGTCCCACTGCTACACACCTGAGCCCACTGTAGCAATCCTCTCATCTTTCCCAACCCAATTATCATCGTGCACTCCAGTCAACAAGGGACAAGCCATTTCCAAAGGAAAAGAAAAGAGAAAACCATGCCAGTCCACTTCCTTTCCCTCCAAAACTCCATCCCTTCTTTTCCCTCTAAAATCACCCAAAATCACAAACCCAACTCCCGTCCCCTCTCTCCAAACACGCCCTTATTCCTCAAATTCCGAACCTCTCACCTCGAAAACCTTCGCTACCTCAAATCCCTTGGCATAATAATCACCATCGATGACCAAACCAAGCGGTCAAAATTTCCTCCGCCGGACGCCGTCGATCAACTCCTCGCCACCGTACATTTCCTCAAATCCAAAGGCTTCTCCGACCAAGACTTCTCCCGCCTTGCCTTCTTAACTCCTCAACTCTTCTCACCAAACTTCGATCCAACAGACATCGAACCGGTCTTCGACTTCTTAACCACCGATCTATCCGCCTCCGATCGAGAATCTCACGGCTTGATACTCCGCTGCCCTAATCTCCTCTTCTCCGACGTCGAGTTCTGTCTCCGGCCGACGCTCAGATTCCTCCGGCAAATAGGCATAGAGAAATTGAACACTCCGAGCAATCTGAACGCGCACCTCTTGAACACTCGAGTGGATAAACTGCGAACCAAATTCAGATTCGTACAGAGCATGGGATTTTCACACGAGGAGGCGGCGAAGATCTGCGCGAGAATGCCGGCGATGTTAGGTTACAGCGTTGAGGATAATTTGACGCCGAAATATGATTACTTGGTGAAGGAGATGGAGAGAAGTGTAGAGGAGTTGAAAGGGTTTCCTCAGTATTTTGCCTTCAGCCTGGAGAAGAGGATTGTGCCCAGGCATTTGCATTTGAAGCAGAGGAACGTAAGGATTCCATTGAATAGAATGTTGTTGTGGAGTGACAACAGATTTTATGGTAAATGGAGATAGTGCAAGCATCAAGATGCATGTTTTACTACTTTTTAGTGCAAGCATCAAGATGTTTCTACTTTAATCGTCAGGAGTTGATGAATGAAGAGAAATTCTTGTTTGCGCAGAACACCAAATACTATTACAATCATAAATGCCACTTTTTCATTTTACGTGGCCACGGATCCATGCATTGTGTGCATATAAAAATTTTCATAAATGGAAATGAACAAGTTTCACTTTATGGACATTACAGTATGACTGCTACGATGTTGCGTTTGGAAATTTGGTACAAAAAGTATCTGCAGATTTGTCACAAAAGGGGGAACGACACATAGGAAATACGCAGGAGTAATGAACCAAAATTTCACTCTAAAATGAAATTCAAGCTCTTTTACAAAATCATACGGTGTCGTGACGTCGTTTGTCTTGAGGCATCTTCTTGCAGCCAACAAACTTTAACGATCCTGTTTAAAATAAAGGTGAGTATTAAACAAATGTGAAGAATGATACATCTTTTGTCATTGTATTACCTACCTAGGCAAATAAGACTATCTCTCTTTCGTCAAGCGTATGATATCAGCTCCAACTTCAGAAATCTTGGCCTCTTTAGAAGCCATGGCTGCTGTGGCGATATTCTTCACATCAAAGTCTAAAGCTATTTGTTTCACAAGACCCTCGAGCATCTGTCAGACACTTGGAATCTTTAGGAATAATGGGTCAAGGATAAATAACAGAAACTGAATCGGTAAGAGTAATGGAAACAGACCAGTGATCCAATGGCAACCAAGGCCCTGAACTTTGAATCAGCTTCGACATTTTCCGCTTCTGCAATCTGTAATCAGGGATACAATAAGTATCACTATATGCATGAAATCCTTCAACTAAAGCATCAAACCAGAATAGCAAGTTAGATCCTTTTCCGTCCATCTTGTTCTTTGTAGCCAATATTGGGGATAAGTCTACAAAATGGATAAATATATATGCATGTACTGAATTTTGTGAAAAAATAATCTACCTCCAGAGCAGCTGAAAGAACTTGGGATTGACCTTCTTCATCCCTCTTTTCAATTAACAACACAGCATAACTGTCAAGTTCATAAGAGAAACTCAATTGGTTCATTCTCAGAAGTTTATTGAACTAATACGGAAAAATTATGGAAAGCCAGGTTTTACGATTAAGATAATGTTGTACTTACTTGAGTAATAAGGTAGAATACGACAGCCGCAAACTCTTATTTGGAGATGAAAAACAATTTGAAAATGCGTCTAGAATCTGCAGATTATTTTGAATGGGCTCCATTTAAAGAAAAAAGTAAGATAAAGAGACAAACAAACAATCACTGAAGATCCTGTAGGCTGTAACTCACTAATAATATAGACAATGTTACCAATCAGTAAGATCCAAGGTCTTCTGCAAATCGTAGACCTCCTAACAACAACACACTAGCTATTCTAATCATATAAACCCAAGGACTAAAGTGAGGAAGGGATTCTAACCTCACTACGATGTCCCTGCAACCAGTTGTGATTGTATGAACTCTTGAATAGATTAGTCACGGTCCGAACGCTTGTTACAAGATTTGAAGGAATTGCAGGCTCCACTGTGACTCTCTTTATTGTTTCAATAACTATATCTGACCCCAAAAGAGTGAAGGGAGAAGAATATCAGATTAAATGATATTCCACTGATACGAGAAAAGTTTTTTTTTACTGTTCCCCTCCATACAAATATAGTTTGGTACTTTCAAGGCAGTACAAATTAAGGCCACTTTTGTGTAGTCATGCAGGACAAACCTGCCCGTTTAGGTCTTAATGAACATGTATTAGAGAAATAAGTATACATCGAATAATTCCATAAATTTTTGCAACTACTTTCAGAAAAGCAGAGTGAAGAAAATCTTTAAACTTTTGATACCATTTCCAGCTTCAATGTGGCGGAGAAGTCTGGTTGAACCATCTGGGTGCAGGACAACTATCCTCAGAATATCAATGACTGCATAAGGATGGTAAAAATTAACAAAACATCGAAAGCATCGTTAAGTTCTCAACAGAAGGTCCTATAAACAAAGTATCAGCATCAAATATAGTTTTCAACTGGCATTGAAATTTCATGGGGGACAATGGATAGGAGGCAGAAGGAGAACTGAGTTAGAAAATAAAATAGACTGCATGAAGAGTTTCAAGGAAAGGACCGAGACTAGAAAGCAACAGAGGCTGGTATCTAACCTGGGAATAACAATTCCAAAGGCCATGATCTTAGCAATTTCAGTAACAATGTGGTATCCGCATCTCCAAATTTACTAGAATGATAATGAGATGTATCCTTCAAAATTTTGACAATAGCAGCTAGTCTGGAAACCTCAAGCTCCGTCAAAGACAGATTCCCTTTTTCCTGTGAAAAAAGTGTAGTAGGTCCACGTCAGTCAGAGTCCTATATATAAGTCAATATCAGTCACGAAAAATGAAAATTCACAAATAGCATAGAGCAGTCGGTGAAGAAGGTTTCGGAATAAGAGTAATGAATTAGGTAACCTACTGGGTCAGAAAGTAGAGCATCGTTAAACTCCGTTATCTTTTTGAGCATTGCATCGTACGAGGCAACATCTAAAGTAAGGTATCCTTTCTGGAAACAATTTAACAAAGGAAAAACATAAAAAAAATGGTGTCTAAGGAAAATACAAAAACCCATTAGCTCAGATAGTCAAAGCAACATAAACAAAAGCAGATCTCCTTTTCCAACCCAATGACTTGGGAACTCAAATTGTTGAAACTTAAGAGCAGTTATTTGAAGTGCATGATGTGGGATAGGAATTATATTGTCTCTGTCAGAAAATTTGTAAAATGAGAAAGCTTACCTTTGGTATATGCTTGAAATGAGGTTTATCTGTTATAACTGTTACATAAACAAGGAATACAAAATCCATTAGCCTCAATAAGTATTAGAATTATGAGAAACAAGCATGCTATGCAATAAGAGGAGATGTAAATGGTACAAAAATATTAGTTATGATTCCCCTCTACCCCCCCCCCCCCCCCCCAAAAAAAAAGAATAATAATAAACTGAAGAAAAAGATGTAGACCTGATGCAGAGGAAGGTCCTCCAGGTATATAAGCAGTGGCTGTGGATGAAATCGAAAAGAGTAATAAGCAAAATAACAATAGGAGAAGAATTAGCAGTGGATTACAACTAATATTGAATGATCACAAAAGAGCCAAAATTACTTACATCCAGTATAAGGATCACAAAAGGAGGAATCAAGCGCAAAATCCTTCTGTCCAGAATTCTGGAGTATGAAATCTACAACTTGTTGGCGGTAGGCAATAGGAAGATTCTCCTTGAGTAGCCACTTGTCGGCAGCATCATATGGGTTATCTAGAAATATCCAATAATTAGGTTTGATTTTGGCTAATGAAAACAAGGATACAGACCATATAGTTTGAAAATAAGATGGAAAAGAAAATAAATGTAGATATAACCATATGAAAATGAAACAATTACGAGATTTATTGTAGGGCAGTTTACGAATTGGCTCGCCGTCTCCAATGTCCACATCAAATACTGAGTGACAGGAAAAAAAAATTGGGTTATAATGTTATTTACAAGTATGGTAACAGCTAAAACCCTATTTCGTGGCACCGGAGCTATAGATACCGACCATAATCATATTCAATTCCACCATGAACAGGACGCTTCATGCCATCATCTGGTCCATCAACAACTTCACCAATCTAAAAATGAATGAAAGCAGTTAAATATAAGTGTTCCCTCTCTGAAGAAGTTTACACCCAAATCATCACATATCAAAATAGACTAAATGACTTTGCCTCACGACTTCACAACAGGACAAGTCCTAAGATGATTAGATAGTAAGGAAGAATAGTAGAGAGTCATTACTGAAATTGTAAATTACTTTATCCCATTTGTATTCTTTTGAATTCCATGAATAGGCAACACCGTTGTCACCCTCTCTGATAACTTTTGTTTGTCCATCACTGGTTCCTGATTATACAAAATGGTACTGATATTAAACAATCAACAACAGCAACTTTTATGATCTAAAACTCAACCAAACCATGTGTAGAAACTCTTGAACTACTCCAATCAACTAAGGACCTCACCCAAAATTGTTAGCCTTTCAGTGAAGAGTGTGAGTGGGGAAGTAATTGAAAATACTTTCCAACTTCATCTCTTTGTCAATGGCATCAATAGAGAGAATATTACAATATTTGACACTATTAATTTTAGTCAAGTAAACTTGTCTTCTCAACCCAAAATGCAACTTGCAGAGATTCAGAAACACAAAAATCATATCATCCTGTATTTTGCTTCTCAAAAAGGCCCAGTTAAATCATACCAGGAGTTTGCAAAGCCTCTATCCCAGGAAATTCTTCCAGTTTCAATCCTCCAACTCTCTTCCTAATGAAAATGGTCCATAAGGGATGAATCAGCCAAGTAGCAAGTAACAAATATGCTACAGGATTGTCAAACAGGCAATCGATTTCCAAAATTTATAGGCAAATATTAAATCAGAAGCAGATTGAAATGGAAGAATGCTATGATATTATACAGAGGTATGTGACATAACCCAAATACTGACAACAGAAGGATGACTATACCTCCTCAACTTGAACTGTGAAACCTCCAAAGCATAAATATCAAGTTCTGATGGCTCAGCAACCCTCTCATGATGCCCTGTCCATATACGTACTACTCCATCTGAACATGCTGTGACAATATCTCCATTTTCCAAGAATTTTACATCCCAAACACATCCTGGATGCTCTATACTCTGGACACAAACTCCATCTAAGAAATGAAATGAGCAAATTAGAGACATGCTAATCCATTTGTAGCACATTATGAAGCAGGGTGCCAAGGACCAAACTATAAAACTTGTTCTACCCAAATCAGACCCAGAGTCCAGTATTCTATGGTTATAAACAGCCAATGAGATCAATTTTTAAAAAGATGGAACAACTTCGGACTTCCAACCACAGCCTCTTTATTTAGAGAGATTCAAATTTTAACATAGCATGCCGGTATCAGGTCCTCGATAACAAAGCTGATACTAAACGAAATATGATCGAAGCACTGAAAGAAAGAGGTAATAAGCTACAAAACATAGTCTTTGCTAGGAAAAGCACAAAAACCAAATTAACAACCTTTCCATATCTTTGCTGAGCAATCTTCACTCCCGCTGACAATAAGTCCAGATGCATGGGAATCAACTGAATACGCAATGGAAGTATGGCCGACCATCTCCATCAATGTTTGACCACTGAGAGCCCATAGCCTTATGGAACTGTAACAGCAAAAATAATCAAAACAATTGTCAGGTACTCATAGCCTGCTTTTAGAGGGAAAACTATACACAACATGGTACAGGAAGTACAAAGAGAGTCCCTATAGGCTCATCAATATCCCAAATTGAAATTTTTCGCTTCCCATTTATATGCAATATCAGTAATGGAACGAGAAAATAAAAGTAAAAGAGACGCATGCACTATAATTAAGAGCCCAAAATATCAAGGCAACCTATTATTAATCATGTTGAACTCAATTTACTGGTAGTCCGGTGTGTTTAGTGTTTGGTTTTGAATGTTCTCTCTTGATATAAGCCCACCGATTTGGGCCATACCACTGACAAGACATGACCCTCATGAAGTAGCTCAACAGTAAATCGTTAAAAGAAAACAATTTGGGAAATGTGAGCATTATATATTTACCCATCGTGGGAGGCAGAAAGAATTCCCAAATCAGACATCAAGGCCAAGCCTCTAACTGTATCTGCAAAATGCACAAATTGATTAATAATTATTATTATTATTAATGCGATTGGTTTTTAAAACATTGGAAAATGTGAATAGACTGACTTGAGGGTGTGAAAGGGGAAAGGGAGAGATATGCTAGTTTCACCCAAAAAAAAAAAGCGCGCAGTCACTGCAACTGTAATCTATGACAAACAAGGAAGAGAGAGACAAAGACTACGAGTGAAAACCTGTATGCCCAGAAAAGGTTTGTATACATGTTTTTCCTCTCCAAAGCTTCAATGTTGTGTCACTAGAACCTGGGTATTATAGAATATAGACCAAAATTCACAGTGATGCAAAATACATTAATGTATAGGAACTTTGAGGCATAAAGAAGGGAAGGAGAAAAGCTTAGCAAATTGTCCTTTACAATCTACAGACAATCGTCCTCATACCTGATACCAGCTCCCCTGAAGGCAGCCTTATAACAGATTGGACCGGTGCATTATGAGACTCCCAGGACTCTACCACTTGACCATTGCTCCAACGCCTTAAAGTACTGCATTAAAGAAGCTATTAGAAGTATTCTTCAGCTAAATCATTTAAATCCACAGTATCCAAGATATAAAAAGAAAACTAACCCATCCATGGAGGATGACACAATGTCCCCATTATCCAGTGCAATTCCAGTGACTTGCAGCTTATGAGCCTTTAATGTCTGGACCTTCTCCCCCGTACTCAAGTCCCAGACCAACACAAGCGTGTCCATTCCACCTGACACGATTCTGCCTTCTGCGTGTCCCTCATCAGGAGAAATCCAAGCCAATGGACCTACGAAACTCGAATGCCCTAAAAGAATTTTAGACGCCACAAATTTGCGCTTGTCTGAAGAATCCAATGACCAGAACCTCACAGTTCTATCTCTCGACGAAGTAGCTAGACCTCCATTTCCACAGATACAAATTCCACGAACCTGTCAAAATAGATTATTTAAGAACATCTGTAAAAATAAATTCCTGAATTTCTCTTCCTAGAACCCTAAAATCCCTATCTGTATAGAGAAATTGAACAAATCAGCTACTACTCTTTTGATTTACGACGATCATACATAGCGAAATGAACGAGAAAATCAAATTCAGTAGAGAATCGGCACGAGCAAGATATAAGTAGATCTTACGTCGCCTTCGTGTCCGTGGAGCTCGCATCGCAGCTGATATTCAGTGAAGCCGGCCGCCATGCTAAGGCTGGCGAGAGAGAGAGAGAGAGAAGAGGGTTTTGGAAATGAAGGAGAGCTAAGATTCTTTGAGTAGGAAGCGGGGCAAAATGAATTTTCAGAGTATGTTATATATAGGCTTCTCCGTTGGATCTCCCGATACTCCCCTTCATCCCCTGAAATTAATAAATATTACATTCTAACCCCCCCAACTAAAAGAATCATCAATATCGTATCATTTTCATTTGATAAAAAAAAAAAAGTAGTTATTTATAATTTTTATTATATAGTCTGGTATTTCGACCCACTTAGATTTTATTATTATTTGATATAAAAATCCTTAATTAATATTATAATTATAAATTGATTCTTAAATAGTAATCCGATGGATAATAATCTTTATAGTTGTATTAAAATATAAGTATAATATATGAATTATTTTTATACATTATTTATTTAATTCACTTAATAAAATTAAATATATATAACATAATTTTATTTATCCAATAATAAATAAATACAATATAATTCAATTCACATGAAAATGTCATAACACAATCATATAAAAAGTGTACCGTGATTATGTTACAATAAAGAGGCAAGAATAAAGAGTCTATTAAAAGTCACTTTCTGGATCTATAATTCTGGGCCATAATAACATTTCTCTAAATTCCAGAATGACCCATCGTATCCCAGAAACAGCACTAAGCACATGAACTTATTGATTTATATATATATATATATATATATACCTACCGAAGAAGAAAAAATAAAACGTACAAAAAAATCTAGCGAGGTAAGAGCACTCCTTCTCTTCCCTCTACTGCTCCTGACTCTCTCTCTCTCTCTCTCTCTCTCTTCTGGTGTCCGTTTGGTTTCTGAGAAAAATGTTGATATGTTAGATCTTAGTTTTTATTTTCCAGTTATGTATGGTTATAGCTGATCGTACCTATGATCTGATTATTAGGACTGAATATTTGAGCATTTAGTGCCGAGCTTGCTTTGCTTTCGGCTACTGTTCTTCCCCTGTTTTCTCGTCAACCAGTCGACTTCTCATCACTTTTTACATTTTTATCTTAGATACTAAAACTAAATGTATTTAATGTACTGTTCAGATTCGGAAAATCTTATTCAGATTCATGGCTTTAGTATGTGCCAGCTTTGCGAAGTTTCAAATAAAAGCTTGACTGTGAGGTAAATGCATTTTTTTAGGTCTCGATCTTTACCAGCTTTTTGATTCGCAACTACAGTGGAAAACTTGTTCATGCTTCTTCTGAGCAGCTGATGAGCTTATCGGTGATACGACTACTCGCTTACTGAGGTCATCACTGTATTTTAATCACAAGTAACAAACCTTCGTATCCTTCTGTTTGGATAGCTAGAAAAGTGAGCTGCAAATCGTTCGGTTTAAGCTACCTTCTGCTCTAGACTTTCATTGGTTTGAGGGATATGGATTTCTGCAAGGCAATAAACTCGAAGGATGCCAAAACGCAATCTACATTAACTCCACTAAGGGCGTTTAGGGGCCTATTGTGCTTGCTGGTGCTTATTTCAACTGCGTTTATGATGTTAGTTTATTTTGGATTTCTGAGTGCTGTAGGGTTGCGTTTTTTCAGCATACATTACAGCAGAATGGCAACTTCTTTCTTTTTTGGTTCATGGATATCTTTGTGGCCATTTCTCTTTGAAAAGATTAACAAGACTAAGGTTATCTTCTCTGGAGAAACTGTTCCTGAGAAGGAACGTGTTTTGCTTATTGCAAATCATAGGACTGAGGTTGATTGGATGTACTTGTGGGACCTTGCACTGCGAAAGGGACGATTGGGATACATTAAGTATGTTCTTAAGAGCAGTTTGATGAAATTGCCTGTGTTTGGTTGGGGATTTCACATTATGGAGTTCATCTCAGTAGAGAGGAAGTGGGAAATTGATGAATCTGCAATGCATCGAATGCTTTCGACTTTTACCGATCCTCGAGATCCTCTTTGGCTTGCTCTTTTTCCAGAAGGCACAGATTTTACGTAATTTCTTGTATTTTTATTCCCCCCTTCATCTTTCTATAACATCAACTACTAATTCTATTGGCATGCTGTCTGTATGCTTGTGCTCAGTAATAGAATACAATGTGCCTACCTGTGTGGAAGTCTTACTTTCTGTGTGTAGTTTCTCATATATTGAGTCTGATGAGTATTTGGTTCTCATGGCATTCTATGCAGAGAGCAGAAATGCATTAGAAGTCAAAAGTATGCTGCTGAACAAGGCTTGCCTGTCCTGAAAAATGTGCTACTTCCCAAAACAAAGGGGTTTTATGCCTGCTTAAACGATTTGAGGGAGTCCTTGGATGCAGGTATGCTTTATTTCCTGGGTTATCTGGAGAAGCACCCGTACATTACTCTGCTCAAGTTTCATGACAGAAATTGAGGTTTTTTAAAGTAATAGTTTACTTCTTCAGAACCCAAAGTAGACCTCACAACACATGCCTTGACTAAATAATCAATCATCCAACTATGTCGTCTCTCTCTGGAATCTATAATGCAATGTCATATGGAAGGCTAGAGCTCTTACAGTTGCTGTTTATAATTTGTGGAATCTTTCAATATAATAAATTCTTATTCATCAACTTAACATAATTATCAAGTTTGTATGGCATACTATTTTGATGCAGTTTATGATGTGACCATTGGCTACAAGAACCGCTGTCCTTCTTTGTTGGACAATGTGTTTGGGTTGGAGCCTTCTGAAGTTCATATTCACATTCAACGGATCCCCCTCAATCATATCCCGAGTTCAGAAACAGAAATTTCTACATGGTTGATGGACGCATTCTGTCTTAAGGACCAGTTGCTTAGTGATTTTCATTCTCAAGGCCATTTCCCACGTGAAGGAACTGAGACAGACCTCTCTACCATGAAATGCCTTGGCTATGTTACTTTAGTCATTGTCTTGACAAGTATCGCAACTTACTTGACTGTTTTCTCATCTATTTGGTTCAAAATCTATGTGTTTTCAGCCTGTGCCTTTCTGGCTCCTGCAACCCACTTCAATATTCGACCATCGCCAGTTTTCAGGTACACAGAATCTTTGTTTAATTGTTGTAAATCTTAGTATTGGACCAGCACTGTCAATAGGTTCCAGACTGTTCTAGTCCTGTTGTTGTACTACTGAATGGGGCTTGAGCCTATAAACCATAAAGCTTTTCCCCTTGTGATCTTGTTAAAGGGCCAGTGAATATGCAAGTTATTGTAAAACACAGGCTTTTGAAATCCCTCTGATGTGTGTGAGATTTTCCTCTCAATTTAGCAGATATGCTGTTTTAATAAGCCCTAAAAACATAATTTGAAAGAGGCAAGGATCAGAATTGGTAAAAATATTACATGATTGAACGCAGGAATGGATCCCGGTATATGGGCATATATACTATGATAAAGGATGGTAGGACCCACCATTCCCTCTCTATCACAGGCTACACTAGATGTTTCCTAGAGAAAAACAAGTTAAGACAACCTTCTATGTACAACATAGATTTATGATTTCAGTCTACAGGATTATACTTTTTTAGTTGTTGGTATGTTTGATAATTCTCTGTATAACCACAGTTCTTGCCCTCCTTATGTCACGGCTACATGTATCAGCTTGAAGCCCAAAATCCTCAACATTCTTCATGAACCCTCCTAATCTCTTCTTAATCTCTTCCATCCCAATCATCACAGCTTCTTTATTTATAGTGATATCTGTGCTCTTCAAGAGCGCTTCAATTTGAATTTCCAATCTGTCGATAAGTACCCAAATATGATCCAAATCCATAATTGCAATATAAGCACCCGCCCTCATTGAGGCGATCACTTCCTTAAGACCCTTAAAAGCATCTTCATAATTCTTCCACAATGAGTTGACCCACCTCCTGATTGACCCCCATTGGAATGGCTGTCACCTCTGCCAGAGCAGCAGCCACAGGCGGTGCTACCATGGTTGCTGCCACAACCGTGCAAATCAACACGGAAGCAAAAGTTGCTACAAATGTAATACTAGACACCTTCCTCCAAGCATTTATACCCTTGAGCTTCTTAACGAGCTTGTTCTTCTGAAGCTGCAATTTCTCGAGCATTGATCTTTGGTGCTTATAAATCAAATGGAACATCTGAAAAAATTCTTCGGTAAAAGGGGTCCCCTGCCGCCTTGAAATTCTTCAACTCTAGCAATGTTTTGTGGTAAAAGTTCCTACCCACATTCTTCTCTTCCTCAAACAATTGAAGTGCCATTAGAATAAGCAACTGACTACCCCAGGTGTGAGATTGTTGATTACTCGATTGGTTCGAGCCTGAAGGGTCGAATCAAACGACTGTAGATCAGAATCGAGCTTGCAAGCAGCTTCGTATGAACTTAATTCTTTCGTGTATTGTAAACTTGTATGAAGAGTGATCGAAGAAGAAGATTCATGGCTCTTTTTGCTCATATACCCTTCCCATAGTTTCTTCAACTGATATGAACAAAAAACACTTTAGCCTACTTCGTAACTTGTATATATAGACATTTTACCCATGAAGTTTATCTACAACATATATTTAGCCTACTTCGTAACTTGTATATATATAGACAAAAACCCATGTAAGTTTATCAACAGCATATGTTTAAGGTTCAATGAAATGAAGTATAGAATGGATGAATGAATGAAATCCAGGAGAAGTGACGTATTGTGAGAAGCAAGGTTGGGGGTGAAAATTGAGGTGAGAGAAGAATGAAGAAGCTTTAGGAGAATTGAAACCATTGATTAACTTAACATGTGGTTGATTTTTATTTCCTTTTTTTTTCTTTTTTTTTTTTTCATTTTCCCGATCTGAGAGATTTGAGAATAGCTTTGGCACGCATGAGGATTGAGGGGGAAAAGATCTTAGTAATTAATTAATTGGACGTGGAAGAAGCGGGGAAACAATCTTTTCAGCTAGAGAATTTCTTCTTCTTCATGTTTTTTTTTTTTTCATTATATATTTTTCTCTGTATCAGCTGATCATAGCTTGGTAGTAGTAATAACTGAGAAGATAACAAGGTTTAATTTGTTACTTGTTAGCCAAGAAACATTGTTCTTTTGGAGGAAAAAAAAAAGAAAAGAAACAAGTTCCAAAAACAAGGGAATTTTGTCTTCTACAAATGGTGTTTCAGAATTACAAGTTTCCTAATTATGGAAATTTATGTGGTGCTGTGAGTGACACGTGTCATTATTTCAAATAAAAAGAGGCTGGTTATTACGAGGCTCATGAGTGCCACGTGTCACGCCACCGGTTTAGCAGCCGCTGGGTTATATAACAATGGCCAGTATTAATCCTTTCCACGTCACTAGTTCTTTTCCTCACGTGCCTAAATGGAATGCCTTAATCAATTTGATTAAGAATTTATATTACTTAAAAAAATTAATTCAAATGCAAATTCACCTTATTATCAGAATCACATGCTGACAACTTGCTTAATTAAACTAATAAACACAGTATTAATAACTAGTCAAGACAACCCACTTATGAACAAAAGACACAACTATACATACATATAATATATATACTAATTAAAAGCTGTTTTTCGTTACAACCAACCCGTGACATCCATTTAGCCAAGAACATGACACAATACGCCAAATCCCTATCACGAGTCATCTTTAAATCACAGTTACTTCCTTCGTTTTTTAATTGAAGACAAATCGAATAGGCCTACTACCCTCCCTCTACATAAGCAACCTCACCCCATCTCATTCTTCTCACCACTAGCCCACTAATACTCTCAAAGAAAGTACTTAAGAGAATATGGAGGCATACAAAAAGCTTGTGGTTGTAGTGGGGATGTTAATGGTGGCGGCTGCCGCCATTGGATCATCAGAAGCCGCCAATTCAGGCAGTGGCCAGGCAGTGTTATGTGGCATGACCACAGATGGCTTCAGAGCATGTCGGCCTTCCGTGAGCGGCTCGTCCCCTCTTCCACCCTCTATCGCCTGTTGCTCCGCCCTCTCCAATGCCGATATGCAATGCTTTTGCTTTTTCAAAAACTCTAGGATATTGACTTACTATGGTGTTGATCCTAACCTTGCTATGCAGCTCCCTGCCAAATGCCAACTTGACGAAGCTGTCCACTGTTAAGAAAACACCCTTTTAGTTAATTATGTTGATTGCTTTATTAATTTGAACTATGTTGCGTGTGTGTTTGTGTTTTTGTTTTTTTTTTTTTTTGCCACAATAATGCAGGTTGCATTGGTACGGACGTACGTGCTACATGTGAGTGTTTGATTTGATTGGAGGACTTGTATATCTAATTTATATATGAGTTATTGATGTTCCTGTCTTCCTTCAACTTTGTATTAAACAGAAAGGTTGAAAGATGATCTCATGATCCTCATTTCTAATCGAAGAAGACAATTCACTAATCGATGATTATTAAAAAAATAATAATAATCTCGTTTAAATAAAATAAACAAGCTTACTCATAATTCTAGATTATGGGACAGAAATTTGTGTCCTCTTAATCGGTTAATCCGGTGATGTCAAACGTCTTGATCTCAAGCTCTCGTCGAGACTAGAGGGATGTTGAGAATCTCTCTTAACGAATTGGACTTTCAATAATCAAGTAAAATAAATGAGATTTATTTGTTTTATGGTTATTTGATTTGGAACTATAAATCTTGCATGTGTTTTGTTCACATGCGCACGCTGCCATGCCCATGTAACTCCCGAGCAGCTGTGCTTGCATCATTCGGTCTCTATATTGATATCGTCCATTGTTGTGTTAATTAGAGATGACCTCAATCCCTTGCGGTGAAGTTTTTCCCAATGCATTATCTTTTCCATTAGAAAATCACTTCTTAGGCGGAAGTGTGAAGCCCGAAACATAAGCCCAAACGTATGGAACAAAATTGGGCTCTATTATTTGCCACAGTGCACTTAAGACTCGACCTGTTCCATGATCTGATTACTTCACATAAACCCGTGATACTTAATTCATGCATTTTTAGATGATTCGAGACATGATCTGAGTTTTTGGTTCTCTCTCTCGAAGGCGATTTCTAAGGTTTGATTTTTCGGTGCGCAGTCTCTCTATATTTCTCTTCTGATTTCTCGGTAATCATTGTGTATGCATAAGTTGAATTTTTTTTTTATATATATATTGTATAATTATTGATTTGAAGTCGGATAGAAAAATTACAATATCATTCAAAATCTCCAAACTTGGTTGAAGGACTAAGTTAACCCATGCATCACCATTCGAAAATTTCACCGTGTTTTGTTTCAAGTTCAATTTAAACTGTCAACATTTTAAGAAAAAATCAAAATCAAAATCAAAATCAAAATCAAAATCAAAATCAAAATCAAAATCAAAATCAAAATCAAAATCAAATTACAATATACAATACACAATACACAATACAAGAGCAAGGCTAAAAAATGGTAGACAAGAAGGAAGACAAACCGATTTCATTTTTTATATATAATCGTGTAAAAACCAATCATTTTTCAAGTCAACCAACCGGTTATAATTTTATTAAAAACTTTTTCAAGTGTACCGTATCATTCATTGTGTGTTTGAGATAAATTGATTAACCGATAAAAATATAAGAACAAAAATACATGTATGTTGTATAAAGAGCAAAGGCCATCATAATCAAACTATAAAGATATAAGGAAAAATGATTCGATACTTACTAAGCGTTGTAAGTTCTCTAAAGCGACTGGCTTTATCTCAATGTTATTGATTCTTATCCATAATCATATCTTCAATCACTTACAAGGTATGTTTGAACTCATTCACTTGTTTTTAGGCGCAAAATCGAAAATTATGGGACGTAAGAGGAGATAAATACATATACGAAGAAATTCAAGGACTAAACTGAAATTAAAAAAGAGTTTAGGGTTTAGGGTTTGTTTCCGGCTATAAATACAAAGAAGCGAGAGCCTCCCTTGTTAGCCAAAGATGAGAGTGAGATTTCTATCCCACCTGCTCTTCAATATTTTTTTCTTTTTTTTTTTTTTTTTTTCAAATTTGAGAAAGAGAAGAAGAAAGGTGCCTTCATAATCCCAGATAAGATTTAGATCTGGTGCTTATCTGATTCATGGGAGGCCAATAACAAAAATGGAGGTTTCGCTGATTAATGTCTTATCATTTGTTTCAAAAGGCGTTTACTAGTATCTTCTCCATACATTCATTACTCTTCCTCTGTTTTTCTGTTTCTGCTTCCTCTGATCTTTTACAGAGGATGAAGCCATTGCTGAAATAATAGAAATTTTAGCCTAAAATGACGAATAATACTACTGAAATGGGCTTTCTTAAGATCTAAAGTTAAAGAATTTGTTACTCTATTAGAAGCCAGAAGGTACCAAAATTGATTATAGGTATAAAAAATTATTTAAGCAGTATTTGAGATCGGTTTGAAGATCAGTCCTTGTTCACTAACTTCAGACCGATTCCTTTATTAATAACTTAACCGGTTCTTAAATTGAGTTTGGGTCGATACATGGAAAGGCATGCCCGATCCAGAATTATCGGGCCGAATCATGATGAGACCTTTTGGGCCTTTCATCAGACTTGTAGTATTGTCAAGTGAGGTTTATTAGAGATTAAGAATATGGTGGTAACTAAAAGTTTAAATTAATTTTAATTAAATTATGATAATTATTTAAATTATTTATTTAATACTTATTTTATTATTTTTTAAATTTTCTCTCTTTTTTTTTTTAATAAATATTTTAAACTTTTTTTCTCTTCTCTATATTACTTTAATATTATTTTAACTTTACTATTTCTTGTAGATATATATATAAATTAAAACTGTTAAAATAAGTTAGATTTTTTTACCCCCACCTATTGTCCAGTAAAAAAGTTCGAATTGAATCCTTTTAAATTTTAACTCATGGGTGATGGGCCCATGGCCTGCTACAACTCAATTGAAAGAAATATGTGTCGACTGTGGAATTGACCCCACTGCCATGTTACTCCATTTCCGTACACGTGTACTGTAAACGGATAAGATCGACATTGCTGCTACAAAAAAGTCAAAAAACTCATTGCAGCCCAAATTTGTAACTCTACTGACCATTCTACCCTCGCTCACTTGCCGTGGCGCTTTTCCATTGGCCATACGTCTGGAAATGAAAAAAAACCCGGTTCTCGCACACGTAGACGACGATCAGTCGATAACTGACGTGGACAGAACGAGAGATAAAAGAAAAGAAAAGAAGAGAACTTCTCTCACTCTCTCTCTCTGCTGCAGAAACTTCCGTTTCGTACAACCAGGTGAATCTTCTTCTCTCCTTCTCTACGCTTACTCCAATTTCGTATGCACGATCCTCAATTCTGAATCGTTTTTTATGGAGCTCTTGATTAGTTTACTTGATCGGTTTCTTCCGAATCCGACATTGTTTTAGGAGCTGCTGCGTGTTTTGTTGAAGTAGCTACCGATTTGGATTTCTTGTCCTTCACTTGTCAGCTGGAGAGTTTGCTGAATTTGCTCAAGTTGTATCATATAAGAAGTTGATTTTTTCTGTTTGAATGATAAATTTGCTGATATTTCGACCTGTGATCATTAGGTTTGTTTAAATAGTGATTTTTCTGTGATTCTCCTTCGAGGATTTTAAGCTTTTGAGTGTATGCTGTATCTATGTGAGGAAATATTTGGGGCCTAGTTTAGCTTTAGTGAGTTAAGATGACTGCTGATTTTTGTTCTTGTGTTTCATTTTTCGGCCTTAGCAAGATTTTTATTTTTAATAAATCTTCTTTTAGATATGTGATCGACCATATTTACATGTGAAAGAAGTGATGAAGTAAAAAGCCCTTGTATTGACTAAAGGGGGTTTGATCTATCGTGTCTTATGTCCTATATTTGATGACATATTGTAGGAAAAATAAAAAATGATCAAGCTGTTTAAAGTGAAGGAAAAGCAGAGGGAAATTGCAGAGAATGCCAATGGAAAGCCCCCTGTCAAGAAACAAAGTCCAGGAGAATTACGTCTTCAGAAAGGTATTACACTCGGTTTTCAGTTATTATGTACATCTTCAAGGTAGTTGAAATGGTTGCTCGGTTTGTATTAGCTGTTTCCTTTGAGTGAAATATCAGTGAAGGTAAATGTTCTAATTTGTTGCCTCCTCTGTTGCAGATATCAGTGAACTTAATCTACCAAAAAGTTGTAGTATAACATTTCCTAATGGCAAGGATGACTTGATGACTTTTGAGGTCACCGTTAGACCTGATGAAGGATATTATCTGTAAGTTATTTCTACAAGATCTTTATTTACAAATATTTTATATGATTGATGCTTATAAGCCTAGCTACAATTGGATATGTGTGTTTGAAGTCCTTTATGTATGCAAGTTTTGAATATCGTATTTGCATGTTTTTACTTATAAGTTATAACCATGAAGCCAAAAAGACAGTAGCTCTTGTGGGACATTACGATGAACACTTCCCTACTAGATAAGTACATGGATTCACTTTTTTTATTTTTTTAACTCATCCAAAACAGGCAATTTGTGGTATGCTGTTCGGGTTGTTACTCGGCTCATATCTCATGTACCTAATCATGTACTCTCTTCCTTAAATGAATGAATGTCTTACCATCGACCACATATACATACATATACATATATATATATGTATACGAGCAATGTATGTTTCATTGACGGACCCGGACAATATACTAGTTACCTATATTTCATATTTACAGAGGTGGTACATTTTTGTTCTCTTTCCAAGTTTCTCCTATCTATCCTCATGAGGCTCCCAAGGTCAAATGCAAGACAAAGGTAAATGTCCAAATCTATTCTGACAGAGGTTTCTTTCTGTATGCAAAGACAGTAAATCTTCTTAACTGGGGAAAACTAAAATAAAATCAACTTGCAGGTGTATCATCCAAACATCGACTTGGAAGGGAATGTCTGCCTCAACATCTTAAGAGAAGACTGGAAACCCGTTTTGAATATAAACACAATCATATATGGATTGTTTCATCTTTTCACGGTATTCAACTCTATTCCCCGATAATTTTTTATCTTAGCAAATGTTTGATGTATTTTGCAACTTTTTCTTTTCTTTTGGCAGCACCCGAACCATGAAGACCCTCTCAACCACGATGCTGCTGCTGTGCTACAGGATAACCCGAAGATGTTTGAATCCAATGTGAGAAGGGCTATGGCTGGTGGTTATATGGGACAGAATTTTTTCCCCCGTTGTATGTGACAGTGGCATGTATTCAAAACACGCTGATCAAATGTGTTATGGATCCAAGGGCGGCTATAAGTTCAGGTGGTATAACTTCTTAATCACCCAACAGCCATTAGGGAAGGCAGTCTATGTTTTGTAAGAAAATGAACTCATAACAGGTGTGTTTTATGATCAATGGAATTCAATAGTTGCATACTGCTTTCGTGCAAAACCTTGGGATAACGCGAACAATCAAATTGAATACGTTTCAACTATATGTTTCGTATATACACATGCAGGTGGATAAGAAATGAAATGAATAGCTCCCTCTAAAATGGCACATAATATTTCTTACCAGCCCCAACATCGATTAGGCAGAAATAGAAACAGAGTACTACAAGATTGGCACTATGAAAGATTCATTCCTTCCTTCGATGACTGACTTCTAGACCTTTTAAACTCCCATGGCGGCAAGCAGCCTTTATAGTGGGAATGTAGAAACAAAGAAGACATCGAAACTTCCTTATGATGGATCGAGATCGACGAGAAGCAACCAAACGAGCTTCTTAGTCTCTTCTTCTCATTCTTACATCCTTGAACAGAAGAAACCTTAAGCGCTTTTGGAAGCATGCAATTACATAATGAACCTAACAAGTATTAAAAAAATAATGCATTAAAATTATTGTAAAAGAAAAAAAGATGTAAAAAATTAAGGAGGGGACTAAAAATGTAATTTACCAACTCTTGCGAGGCGATTTACCCATCTGGGAACTCTATTTCCGGTGAGCTTGTAGCATATATCTTCACAAAAATGATTGCAGTTTTTAACAATCAAGTGATATGTATCACCATGGTATTTTGCAGATTGGTCCTCCATAAACTGTCTAATTTGGGTTGGACCCAAGCAAGTTGTGCCCATTAAAATCGACTTTCTAAAGATGAAACCTGGGCATTTTCGAGGTTCGATTTCAAAGACACCACTCGTTGAGTAGTCATGTGATCCGAACGCATATTCCACTCCATGAACTGTCAAAAATGATCTCAAGCTGATTACTTCGCAAAGAAAAATAGTATGTCTGTTAAAAAAATAATGAAACTTTACCCTCTATTCCAGAATGAAATATGCCAACACCTGCCCAGTAGAAGTAGCCGTTTACGGTGGTAAGATCGTATACGTTCAGGTAGACCGGAGCGTGGCCGGAGGTGAAGACGGACGTTTTCAGTTTTGAGAAGAGGTGAAATTTCGGGCCTGATTTGCTCTTTGAATGAAGAGGCATCATAGAATTCCAGCTTTTCTTTGGTATGGATTTCATTGCTTAAGCCTTCAGGGATGAAACTAGGAATCAGTTCAAAAACCTTTTAACCTGTAAGTTTTGTAAAGAGAAGAAAATTAGTATTTTGGTTCATTATTTCCTTCACTAGAACAACAAACAAAGAAAACAGAGAGAGAGAGAGAGAGACCCACTAACCTTTTTCTTCCGGAAAAGAATAGCCATTACGAAGATATGGGGAAATGGCAGTAACCAAGAAGGAAGGCAACCATTTTTGCAGAGCAGAGAGAGAGAGAAGCAAATAGACAAATTGTGTAGCAGCAGCAGCAGCAGTAGTGTAATATTATTCTGTTACAGAGAAGTTCTGATGGGAAATGAAAGGAATCTGGCCTGGTTAAGGGAAGCACAGAGACGTATTAAGGAAGATAAAATAGAGAAATTAAAAAGTAAAAGAAAATTCCCAAAAAAAAAAAAAAAAAAAAAGCTCGAAGGAAAAGCCTGTCTCCTCTTACTATACTACTGTTTTTTCTACACTTGATAGTTTGACCATACTTTTTAGTTTTAAGTTTACTCCTCCACTGTTCCTTTTCAACTATAATATACTTAAAACTTTATTATATTATTAATTAAATATACAGTATTTATGATAAATTTAATAAGTTGTGATCATATAATATATGATCATGTTTATGTGTCATGTGTTATCAAATATATACATAATTACTTACATAAACATATGTAGTTTGTGAGCCTATCAAAATTGAAAGTGACAAAAGGAAGGATCTTAAATCCTTCATGCTTTACTGAATGAATAACTCGAGAGGTCAGTCCTAGAATCTTTAACTCATATGAAAAATTTTGAGTTAAACTTGATGTTACTATATACGTATACCGAATCGTTGCACATAAATATAATATAATATATTAATTAAGTAATTAATTACTTAATTAATTAAATATACCAAAAATTATCAACTCAGTGTGTTTAAATAGGGCTTGCCAGCTGGATTTGACATCAAAGAAAACTGAAAAGATGATAATTTATTCCTCACCGTAGATAAACTCAAGATCGATCCACGCCGTCAATTTCTAACTGCATATATTTCTATTACTAGTTTTAAATTGAATTCTTATCAATCTCCACTGTTCCAGACAGTCCCGCCCGCCCGGCCCGTTCTTCTCTTTCGCGCCACAAACCACAAACCCAGGTTTCTCTCTCTCTCTCTCTGTGAAATCTTCAGCCTTTCTTTTCCATGAATTTTACTTCCTCTTGATTTCAGTAAAAAATATTATTTCTTCTACCTCCGTTCGGAAATTTATAGTCTTTCTTCTAGTTCTTTATGAGATTTCTCAGCAACTTTGTTCCTTATGATTTCTCTTTTGTTGTTTATTTGTATGAATCAGATTGATACATACAAGAAGTTCTGCTCTGTTGTGTGCACGAATTAACCACGAAGTTCCTTTTTTTTTTTTTCAGTTGCTGAATTTAGGAAGCAGCTGAAGATAATTAGAGTCGCTGATCAGTGCAAATAACACTTAGGCTGAATCAGAATGGATGAGTTAAATGGAAACACCAACCTATGTTTTATACCCCCAATTTCAACACAGGTTAAGTCTCTTCTTATTTATCGATTTCATCTAAGAGTTAATGAGGCAACTTTATGTTGATTCACTTTTGCCTCTTCAGAATCTTTCAGCACCCGAGAATCAAAGACATAATGACAACAATCAGATGTTTGTAGATGAAACGAATCCGACATTGGAAATCGACCGATGTGCATGTGATAGCATTCGATCCGTCGTGCAGGAACAGGTTCTTTCTGGGCATTGTTTTTGGTTTTGATTCTTTGACTTTCCCTAACTACTGAGAGATATTGTTATCTGCTAAATTCTATTGTGCTTTTGAAGTATACTAATTTGTTTCCATAAATTTTTTCGGTATTAAGTATCATCCATATGTCACAGGAAGTGCATAGAAGACGGCGGGAGAGGAAGAAGCAGTTGAATCGGGAATCGGCAAGGAGGTCGAGAATACGCAGGCTGGTAAAAATATGCAAATAGTATTCACTTTAGTAGTTTCGTTTCTTCCCTTACCCCAATAATTTTGCTGCGTAGAATAAGGTCCTGGTCTTGGGTTTTTGGGTTTTTTTCTTTTCTTAGCAAGAATGTGAGGAAATTCAAGCAGCAGTGCAGAATCTAAGTGAGGAAGGTTCTATGCTTACCGAAGAGCTAAGAAGATTATCCGAGGAATGTGTCAACTTACTCCAAGAGAACAATTCTATTATGGTTAGTCTGTCTTAATCCCCTACTCAATCTACCTCTTGTTTCATTTGGTCAATGATTTGTCCAAAAATCAGTTGTTAATAAATTAACTTTCTGATATGACAGGATGAGCTCGAAAAGATTCGTGGTCCAGATGCAATCTCCGATCTCAAAGCTGTACAATCCGGCAGTACGGTTGGAGAAAGCCGAAGCAAGTGAAAATTACCTGAAAGCTTGAACTAAATTGAGAAGCTTCGAGGTTAGTTCGAAACTTAGAATTAGTTTTTTTTTTTTTTTTAATAGATATTTTAGATTTTATTTTAGAGTCTAGAGAAATGCTCTGAATCATTGACACTGTTTTATGTCAATATCTATCCTTGTTAGTAAAAATCAAAACCCATATTCGACTCTAGAGAATATGCAAATGGCAAAATTAAAAGCAAGAGTACTAACAATTGTTATTTTTATTACTGAAAAAAAAAAAGAAAAAACCTTTTACCAATCTGAACCATCAGGAAAATTATTCAAAGCATCTTCCTTCCCGTGAACATAAAACTCCACAATAGCTTTCATTCTTGGAAGCTTATCAGGATGATAGTTAACATGAACAACTACCGGTTTTGCCGTCTTCAACACACCATCTTTTCTCACTGTCTTGAACAAAACCTTACTGTTCATAAAAGCGTAGAAATCCATAGTTCTCCTCGACGCATACAACCCTTCATAACCACTGTGAGACGGAAAAAACAACTCTTCATTGAAAACCGCCTGGTCCCATGCATTCTCCTTTGAAAGCCTATCTGCCACGCGATCTAGAAGCTCGATCGAAGGAACGGTCGATCTGATGTAGAAAAAACCCGAGTTGTAAACCCAAACCCGCATGGTGTGAGCGAATCGGGCCCAGCCCATTTGAGGTTCGTCAAAAACATCATTGTATCCATAAGCAGTCATGTTATCATGTCCATCTGTCATGGATTCTACGTCTGAATCTCTGTAAAGATGATCAAAAGGGTTTTGCAAGTAAACTATGTCGACATCTGATAGAAGAACATTGTATCCTAACTGTAGAAATTCCCTCAAGATATGAAATTTCAGCCCGGAAACTGCATGGTTTCCTCCTGATCTTGCAATTGAATCCATGTCGTCGTCTTCTTTTGAATTAACGCCTTCGTTTGGGTCCCTTTTGTAGACTGGAACATTCTTCGATTTGCAGAAATGGAGTATCTCTTCGTCCAATGCAACAACTAGATAGTTTTTAATGCCTACCTTTTTAATGCTAGTGATCATGACTTCTAACATGGCTTTCACATTTGAATTTGCTAGAGCAACTATGAGCTCTCTGTTAATGGCGGTTTCTTCTAGTATTTTTGCTAATCTAAGATTCACTGATTCATCAGGAAGAACAGTTGGGTTTGTTCTTGTTGTACCTTTAACGGTACCAAAAGGTCCAGCTTTATGAATTTTACCTAAAGACAGAACCTTCTTCTGTGCTTGATCTTTGCCTTGCTCGGCTAATTTAAGCTTTTCTGTTAATTCCTTGATCTTTCTTTTCAGCTCTGAGCTCTTCTCTGTTTCTGCTATGAACTCTGATTTTAACATGTTCATTCTTTCAGATGATTCACACGAACTCAAACCGAACTAGCATACAAAAAGAAATTATGAATAAAGAATATCAAACGGATATAAGCTGATTTTCTCTCGTATGTATAAGATCTTAGACACCAATTCAAAAGTCAACGGAAGATGCATATAGGAAAAGTAAGGATTGATTCTAGAGAACAACCACCTGTGATTTGAATGCGTGGAGGTGACGAATTGAGTGGGAGGGAGAGAATATTCCATTTGGGTAGAAGAAGGCGAAGAAACAGCCGAGGAAGATTCCGATGGCTACGGCGGTTGCGATGCTTGATTTGCAGAGGACCGGTCCAGCTTGCTTGGTCGTCCGCATTAGCGGACCACTGTCCCTGCGCCCGATCATAACTTTGAAGAGTGTTCACTGACTAGTTTGGATTTCAGGAGGAAGTGAGAGAATCAGAGATGGAAGCGACGCTTGACTTTCTTTTGATGTTTTAAAGAAGGTTTAGAGAATTGAGTTGTGAAGGGGAATGAGCGTTGACTTTGTGAACAGTGAGAGGTGGCCGTCGTTCAATCGAGAGGGACGGGAAAGAGAAGTGGTTATTGGTTGGGTTGATTGGGCTCGAGCCCAAAAATTATATTTTAAGCCCATTTGACTGGCCTCAATGATTGATTTAAGCTTCGAAGTAACGGCATCTATCTTCATGCATGAGATTAACGAAACTTCAATACCTTTCCATCGCTCTCTCTTCAGCTTCGAAGAGCGGAGCACAAAAAGTAAGAGTCGCTTGATTTGATTTTATAAGATTAAAATGAATAGTATTTTGCTTATGAAATGAATTAAAATAAATAAATTTTTTCTTATTTTATTAAAATTAAATAATTATTTTTAATCTTCTAATATTTGAATAAAATGAAATTAATCATTATTTATGTGAATATTTAACATAATATTTAAATATTTAAATATATGTAATTTTTCACCTTTTTTAAATATAATATTCAAATTTTTTAAAAAGGAATCAAAATAATTTTGTATTACTCATTATTTATATAATTAAAATAGTTGATTTCATTTTCACATATATATTTATTCAATTTCTTCTCAAAAAAGGAACCAAACGGATACTTAAATACTTGATAGAAGTACTGTTTGAACATGATCCCGACCTCTCTTAAGTCAAAAAATGCAAGTCAAGGAATACATTATTAGGATGTCTAATTTTTTTGAATCCAACTGTTTTTTAACAATATGAAGACAATATGAAACACAAAAACAAACGATAATTCGACACGGACACGGCTCGTGTTTCGTTTAGAATTTTATATAAAATTAAAATTTAGAATTTTTTTTTAAATATATAATTAATGAATAATTAATTTAAAAAATTATTAATATTTATAAATAAATAAAAAAATTATTAACGTTTATGATTCTATAGGTCTATAAATATAAGTCCCCGCTAGTATCGACCACGAGTCTACCTACTTTAACTTTCATGGTCATCACTGTTTCTACATCATCACCAAAATATTATCATCCTACTTATCCTTATTCTAGTTATGAAGGAAATGGCTGATCGTAACAATGAAAACGCCACCTTCACCGGCCAACTCTGCCGGATTTCGATTATCCCCATCACAAACCGGCCAAAAGAAATAAGTTCGCTTTTTGTGTGTGCAATTTTGGCTTCTATGACATCTGTGCTACTCGGATATGGTAATTACATTTTTCTTTTTCTTTTTTTATAAATATTATCGTGTTCATTTTTGTATGTATTTATTTTATCCAAAACAATCTTCTAATTCTTGTTATGTGCGTTAAAATTTGAATTTACAGATACAGGCGCGATGAGTGGAGCGGCGATTTTTAAATCGAAGAGGATTTAAAAATCGCTGATGTAGAGATCGAGATTCTCGTCGGAATCATCAACCTCTACTCGCTAGTAGGAGCTGCCGTCGCCGGAAGAACATCCGACTGGATCGGTCGCCGTTATACAATGGTCCTCGCCGGAGTGATCTTCTTCGTTGGATCAATCCTCATGGGATTCGCAACCAACTATGCCTTACTAATGTTCGGCCGATTCATCGCTGGAGTCGGAGTCGGTTACGCACTCATGATTGCTCCTGTCTATACAACAGAAGTCGCTCCGGCGTCGTCTCGTGGATTTCTCACCTCTTTCCCTGAAGTGTTCATCAATGCCGGAGTATTACTCGGTTACGTTTCAAATTACGCTTTCTCTAAGCTTCCTCTGTTTCTAGGCTGGCGTCTAATGCTCGGTGTTGGAGCTATCCCGTCCGTTTTCCTCGCCGTGATCGTCTTGACCATGCCGTAATCTCCACGGTGGCTCCTTTTCCCCTTCTGATATCACTTTTTCTTACCCCAAGCTTTTATCCTCGCAGTTTTGGAACTCACCATTTTGTCTCATAATAATAATAAAATAATTAAAAAAAAAAATAATAATAATAATAAAATGGAAAATACCATCCAAATAATAAATTTGTTGTCGTGGTGGGATCATCTTCATTATTACAACATATTCTGTCCTTTCCACGTGGCGAGAGCTCCTATGGTTTTAAACTTTTAATCCAAAAAAGGATTATTATTATTGCTTGTTTTTCTTTTAATGAAAAAGGTATTAGTTAAATAGTAATTATCAATTTACCATATTAATTAAGTATTAACATTGTTTTATCCGATAAAAAAGAGGCTTATCCAGTATTTATTGTGTAATCTTCCAGGTCAATAACAGTTTTACAAGGATCACGTACGTAATTAATTAATTACGAAAAATCGTAAAAATAAAATCTCTATTGCTTTATGATTAATTAATGCTAATTAATCTTTACCCATTTTTCCTCTGCTCTAGAGTTAAACGTTTGTTAACGTTTTATAGGTCTATAAATATAAAAGTCCATAGTCCCCACTATTATGCATGCATACATGCTCACTTACAGCTTCAGAGTTCAGACCCAGCAAGCAATCGACCTCTGATTTACCTACTTCACGTTCATGGTCATCGCTATTTCTACATCATCACCAAAATATTATCATCCTACTTCTAGTTATTCTAATTATGGCGGGACTGGCTGACCGGAACAATGAAAACGCTACCGTTTCCAACAATCTTCACCGGGAAACTCTACCGGATTTCGATCCTCCACATCGGAAACCGACCAAAAGAAACAAATTTGCTTTTATGTGTGCAATTTTGGCTTCTATGACCTCTGTCTTACTCGGATATGGTAATTCATGAAGTTTGCTTTTAATTATTATTATTATTTTTTTTTAAATTAGGAATTAAGTCAGTTATTATCGGTTACATTATTTCGTTACAGCCTATCGTGTTCATTTTGGATAAATTAATGTCTTCTAAAATGATATTTTAATTACTTACGTGAAAATTTGAATTTACAGATATAGGTGTGATGAGTGGAGCGGCGATCTACATCAAAGAGGATTTTAAAATCTCTGATGTAAAGATCGAGATTCTCGTCGGAATCATCAGTCTCTACTCATTAGTTGGGTCCGCCATTGCTGGAAGAACCTCCGACTTGATCGGTCGTCGTTATACAATGGTCCTCGCCGGAATGATCTTCTTCGTTGGATCAATCCTCATGGGATTCGCCAACAACTATGCCTTACTAATGTTCGGTCGATTCATTGCTGGAGTTGGCGTCGGTTACGCTCTCCTGATCGCTCCTGTCTACACGACAGAAGTCGCTCCTGCATCATCTCGTGGATTTCTAACCTCTTTCCCTGAAGTATTCATCAATGTCGGAATATTATTAGGTTACGTTTCAAATTACGCTTTCTCTAAGCTTCCTCTGTTCCTAGGCTGGCGTCTAATGCTCGGCATCGGAGCTATCCCATCCGCTTTCCTCGCAGTGGTCGTCTTGATCATGCCGGAATCTCCACGGTGGCTCGTCATCCAAGGTCGGCTCGGCGAAGCCAAACGAGTCCTCGAGAAAACCTCTGATTCAATGGAAGAGGCTCGGCTAAGGCTATCCGATATAAAAGAAGCCGCTGGAATTCCAGAAAACTGTACAGACGACGTCGTTAAGGTCACAAAAAACAGTCACGGAGAAGACGTGTGGAAAGAACTGTTCCTCCATCCTTCACTTCCAGTCCGCCATATCTTAGTTGCGGCGTTAGGGATCCACTTAGTCCATCAATCTTGCGGCATAGACGCCGTCGTTGTGTACAGTCCAAGAATCTTCGAGAAAGCTGGGCTCACATCCTCTAACCACCTTCTACTCGCAACAGTCGCCGTCGGAGTGTCTAAAACTCTCTTCATTTTTGTCGCTACTTTCCTCCTAGATAGGATCGGACGGCGGCCGTTGCTTCTGACCAGCGTAGGTGGCATGATAGTATCGCTGCTGTTGCTTGGGCTTGGGCTTACGGTGATCGAACATTCGGAGAAGAGGATAACGTGGGCCATTGGGTTATGTATCGCAACGGTGTTGTCGTTCGTTGGTTCTTTCTCGGTTGGGCTTGGGCCCATAGCGTGGGTGTATAGCTCGGAGATTTTCCCGCTAAAGTTACGCGCACAAGGAGCGAGCGTGGCAGCGGGGTTTAATAGGTTCATGAGTGGGGTCGTAGCGATGACTTTTATCTCATTGTACAAAGCAATCACTATTGGTGGGGCCTTCTTCATGTTCGCAGGAATTTCCACGGTGGCATGGGTGTTTATTTATACCATGTTACCGGAAACACAGGGTAGAAACCTAGAGGATATTGAGGGGCTTTTTGGTAATTTTATGTGGAGGTTTAGTAGTAACAAGAAGCAGGATGTTAAAAAGGATGGCGTTAACGGCATTAGTAACGGTAACGGTGGTGTATGGGAGGTTAGGGTGTAGTTGCCAGTTGGGTAAAATTTAATGATTTTTATTTTTACTTTTTACTTGGTTGGCATTTAGTAAGAAATAAAGGAAAAGTGATTATTATGAGCAACAATTGTGATCAATTTTTTGGTACTAATAAGCATCTAAACGTGGAATTGGATTAATGAAATTAATTCATGGAAATCAATTAATATATATATATATATATATATATATATATAATAACATGAAATAGAAGGCTAAATAGTCATATTTTGGTGAATATATGCTATACAGAGGACTTTGCGATTACTTGTGGACCAGGTCCAGGTCCAGGTCCAGTAAGTTTATGAAGGAAAAAACTATGGTGGTCAGTTGCGAGATGGGGAGCGTTCGATTAAAACAGGAACTGTATGCGAATATGAAATCCACTAAATAGTGCTTTTACAATTCTTAGGAGGAACCTCAGTGTGAGTATACAAAGAATTCAACTCCTGTATTTATCGTTTCTCTACAATCTCTCCTCACTGTGAAAAATATATCATTTCCCCATAAGGCAGTTAATTAGCAAGTACAAAATTACAAGACACGATGTACATTTGAAAGCCGAAACGGCTCTAAAATAAAATATATATCTTCTCTCTGTCTTCCTCTTTTACTTCTCGATTCCCTGTTGAAGGTACTGAATCAAGTCATAGCCAGCAGTTGTCCATTTGTTATAGGCATCAGTACACACCCGTATCATGAAATTAGCTGCTTCTCGGTCATTCATCTCGGGATGGAATCTTTTCCGAAGATTCCCAATTGGGTCACCGCGGCTAAAGCATGGTAAGCCACTGTCCAGCATTAACTGAACCGTGCTGATTATTCCGTCCATATAGCATCGGGCAGCAAGGTAACCCTTCACACATAAGCTGTCCAATGTATGGAGAAGGATCCATTAGTGAACTTTTTTGAGAGAAAAAGAAAATAGCATTTCTCTTTGTATCGAAAATAAGACTTTTTAAAAGGCTTTGCTTTTACTTGCCTTACAAATAAGTTCCATGTTTCACTCTTCATAGCCCCTGAGGGATCTAATAGTTGGGTCATTTCGTGGCTTAGTTTGAAGTGTGCACTTTCGAAGCGCATATTTCCACCAGGGGAAGTTTCCAGTATGAAACCAAAATCGATATGAATGAGTCTTCCTACGCTGCATCAATAAACATATAAGAAGATATTAGCTCATAAATCCAATTATTGGTCAGATTTCATTGTGCTCTCATACGACTTCATAATATCCGGATCCTGGCAATTGCGTGAAAGGCTAAAGAGGCAACATACTTATCAAAAAGAAGATTGCCATTGTGCCTGTCCTTAGGCTGAAGTAAGAGGCTAGCAACTGCATAACCTGCACTGCTAACAATGAAGTTTTCTCGAGCAGCTTCAAAACTTGGTGACCCGACAGGCCCATAGTCCTGTTGAAAAATTTCATACAAACCCCCATCAGTTGTCTCGCCCATCTGACTTCTGCTCCGGGCGTTGGGAACAACCTGAGAGATGTAACAACATTGAATTGAATTCCAGAACAAAGCTTACAGAGTTTGCACAAGTCTGAAATATAACACAAGAACAATATACTGAATGAATAACAAAAGAAAACACAAGAAACTCACCTCTATGATACCTCTTTCGGGGCCGGTTGGGAGAACACCATACGGAAACAAATATAGCTTTATCCCTACTGCTCTAAATATGTCTCTAAGAAGAGCTATCACTTGCAGAGCAAGAACATCTTGTCGGCAATCATCTCCAACCTTAAATCAAGAAAACTCAGTTAAGCTATCAATTGAAACAGTACTAAACTCCAATGGGGATAAGTTCTCAGTTCAGAAAACAGAGGCCTAACCAAAATGACATGTTACCTTGAAAATGCAAGCTTGGGGCTTTACATCATTGTGGTTTCCGTACCGATCAATGACATTAAATGTAATCATGATAGGAACTTTTGCAGCTGATTGCAATGGTATTCCACTATCTACTTGAATTCCTCTAACAAGCTTAGTTGGTGCAGTTGGTAGATAGAGGTCGTCTCCATCCATTTCAATTTTCTCCAACTCTCTGCATAATAAGTTCTATAAGAGATTCGGCTTCTTAATTATTATATTGTCATATATATTTTGCCTTAACTTCAACAGAGAAGTTGGCGATTGAGGAACAATATGCTTCAAGTTCACAAAGTAGAAAGATACCTCCGGATTCCAGCTCGGCGTTCTTCCTTGGGAAGCGGAAAGAGTACACCAGATATAGATGTAACTTTGTCAAAGAAATCAAACTCTCTTTTAAACACGTCTAGTGCCTTGGGAGAAAACCCATCGATAATATGCTGCCTAACAACCGGCAACAATTCTTGAAATGCAGTATTCTGAAATGAAAGAATGTGTACATAATTATTGAGCCTGAGGTAATTTTCCATAGATGCATAAATGTAAGAGTACCAGAATCAGCAAAAATAATTGATGGAGACACAATTTACACAAATGTACCTTCGCAGAGATGTTATCTTTCCCTGCTTCTGGGCTTGCAGTCTCACCCTGCCAGCCAGAAAAACCACTTATGATTTAGATACCAAAAACCACCACACAGTTGAAGCACAAGAAACCATAGCCTGATGCAAATTTGGGCAGACTTTTCTTTTCCAGGAAAAAAGAAAAGGGAGAAAGAAAGAAAGAAGGGAATAGAAGAAAAGGTATGGCTGCCTCAATCACAATCACACCTCACATAAGGTATTTCACAAACCTGTAAGCTCCATATCAGAATATGGGCAAATATGTCACTTCGTTGAGCTGCTCTAAGCAAATATCCTTCTACCAATTTCTGCATGATTATGGAAGCAATTGCACTGTCAGACTCATAGCATAAAGAGTTGACCTCAATGCAGCCATAGTGATGAAGCAGAGAGCTTAAATCCAGTCAACCTGAGTTCCAAAGTTGTGCCAGCAGAAATGCTGGTTTCACTGGAATTAATGGGGTAATTGTAGTTGTTAAGTCAAATCAAAACACTGAATTTGATAAAAGAGTGATATGCTAAAATCCATGTGTTTCTAAGGGGGAAAAACACTCCGTAAATACTCAAACATAATGTATCTACCCACTTTTTGTCAATTCCACGTAATGTCAATAAGCTGTAAGAGAGTTTAAATACTAATTTGATGCGCCAGGATTTTTTTCCCTCCCCTGACATACCCCACCGATGAGAGAGTGACATGACCAATGAATGATCCATAAACTAATAAAATGGTGGAGGGTTTAGTCAGCCTCAGGTTGATTGACACAAACCAAGATCTCCTAATACTTAAATTGTTAAAGGGAACGCACAAGGCTCTACCAGAGAAAAACCATAGGTGAAAATTGAACTCACCACAGCCACCTTAACATAAGGTAATGAAAGAAAAAAGCAAAACGAAGAACAGTGTAACTAGAAGTCTAGAAGATAGTGATAGTGATACTAGAACTCACCTGGTCATCATATCGCAGAGCTTGCACTAGTTGTGGCATAAAGAAGGTTACTCGTTCAGGAGGATATGATTCCAAAACCCTAAGAACATAAGCCATTACACGGGGATGTCCCTTATAGGCAGGGGTGAGGAACTCAAGAGCTTGTGTAATTGAGCAAGCAGCCCAGTGTGGCAGCTGCTGCAAAAGCACTGAATTTTCTTCAATGGCCCTTGGAGTGACAAAATAGGGCAATGCTTCAGGTATGCTCCTAATGTCCAATATGTGCGACTGCAATAATCAGAAGAAAGGGGGAAAAAAAAAACCCTGAATGTTTCAAAAATTGAAAAGAAAGAAGCAAAAATCTTTTCATGACAATTAAGTTAGATCAATTAGTGTTGAGATTTTTTGGTCACTTCACAGCTCACACAGAATTTTATAGACATAGATATCAAATGAAAATCAAGAACTTTTTGCACTTTCCAATGGCATCTTCAACCACCACCATATCTCACACGTGGTCCCAAAGGAGTAGTGCCTAGTAGAAGGTATTGACAGTAAGGACAGTGATACACATAGTTTCCTATATACAGGCTACAGCTCTCTTCTAACCACCCAAATAACTACCGCTTCTTGTCTGATAATTCAGAAGCTCAAGTTCTTCAAAGCAAAGATTCAAACCTAAAAGAGATACCTGAACTAACAGAGTAACCTCAGCTCTCAAGGATGTATTTGCTCGAAACCTTGAGACCAAAGAAAAGGCAATCCGAGGATCCACAGAGAAGGCAGTCCTAGCATATTCGATCCATTTCTCTGAGCTCACTTTCGTGCGAGAAGATGTACTTTCCCTTTTGATTTTGTAAAAATAAAGCAATGACAAATACAATATATTAATATTCCACTGAGAATCAAGAATGAAAAACTTCAAATTATCAATAAACTCAAAAGTAAGCTACACAATACTTCGAGTTGGTTGGTTGCGCCCACACTTCAAGCCTGTCAGCCTCATGCTGGCATAGCATCAAAAGTAGCTGCTTCCTCTTTTCTCTCCCCACAGCATAATTGTCCATCCGACCCCAGATAGGATGATATTGATCAATCTGCAAATATTTAAGTAATTCATTTAAAATGCGCAGAAATCTAATGTAAACCCAGAAACAAAGGACGACATTACGATAAGATGTATAGGTACAGGAATTTTTTAATCATCTTACCCCATCAACTAAAGAGTTCCCATTTTCACGCCCATGTCCTTTCGCATCAGACTGCAAACCATCTCCATTGTCATTGGACAGGTAGTGTACAAACAGAGATATAGATTGAGCCTCACTCTGGGCAAAGTTCATATTGTTCATGTCATACCATGTAGGCTCATATGCAAACCACCCAAAAGAGGCCCTGGACATAAACCAACCAAATTTTGAATTCAACAATTGGATTCGAATTAAAAAGAATAAAGAATGTACGGAAGTGTTCTCAAATTTTATCTACTAAGAGCATATAATGAAGCTACTAATAAAGAGTCAATTGCAGTCACCGGTATATACGGTCCTCCAGGAGCTGAAGTCCAGATTTAAAATGATGAAGATTCCCCTGTGACTGGCATGAACAAAATTTGAGCCCAAGAAGCATCAGAGTGAAGAAAGAACCCGTTGCTACAGGATGGTGTGAAAAGTTCCAGGGAAGCTTAGTAGTCCCTTGTAACAACCGACCAATGAGCAAAAGTTGTTCAACACTATTATGCCGAACTACCTGCAGAACCGAGATGATTACAAGGATGGCAGTTGGGTAATCTAAAAAAATGACGCTAATTCATTCTTGAAGTAATAAGAGTTGCTGTTGGGAGGTTAGGAGCATTATATGCAATGTGTGATTGATTCGAACAAAATACTTGCCTCAAAGCGATCAATGAAGAACCCAAGCCATAACCTGTGAGCAATTATCTGATCAACAGGATCGATTTCAGGATGCATTTCAGGCTCCCCAGGAGACAGGTGAGGTCTTAGTTTTGCAGCTGGTCCTAAATATCTTGCTTCAGATGCAAAGAGACCTCGTTTTGTATCAATTGTCCATAACCATGCATCAACAAGCTCCGAAAGGACTAGAGACCCCAACTGAGGGGCAGCAGAAACTAACCAAGTCCAAATGAATACACCAGTTTCAATTGCATCAAGAGTCGAGACATAAGCGGGGCACCAACAAAGAAGGCGTAGAAGTTGTGAGAAGCCATCTACATTTGTTTTTGAATCAGAACCCTGAAAGGAGTAAGTCAATTTTTCAGACAAAGAAAACTTGAACTCGGAGGGTCTTTTAACTCTATTTGCTCATGAGGATGACATATGAAAGCATATATTACCAAATTTGAGAGAAGTAATGCAGTTGCCTGAGAACAAGTTTCACGAAATTGTGACTTATCCACTTCCAGACCTTTCTCTGCTTTGTTAACAAAATGCTGAAGTGACTGAACAAATCTCATAAGCAACATGCCACCGAATGAGTCATCCTCAGCCTGTTGGGGTTGTTGAAATGGTCCAGATATTAATCTCTGAAGACCAGGAACAAAGCCTTGACCAGTTGGCGGAGGACCACCAGGCTGAAATCCACCAATACTGTTATACAACCTTCTCATGCCAACAATTTCTCCTGCATGGTTACTCTTTACTGTTGCACTTACTACACCAGTACTGAGAACTTCCAGATTAAAGGCTTCCGTCAATTTTAAGTTAGCTCCTGATGCCGCAGCTGCAGCAGCCATGACAGCAGGAATATTCACTGTTTGTATTCCTGTCCAGCAATCATTTTTACCTGTGCCAATCCGAATCTCAGATAAAAGAGAAACCACATCTGGTGTATGCTGTGCTCTTTGCCACGTATTTGCTTTACAGAGCTTTTCCTGAATTGTTTGCAATGAACAACCACATTTATCAACAGAAGAACTAAAAACTGTCAATAAAATAATATGGGGGGGGGAAAAAAAATCTGAACAACCAAACTCTTGATAAGGGATTCCCTCTATTTATGTTACTAAACTAAACCAAATCTTCTTATGAAAAAGTACACCTAATTCTTAACCCATTATTTATCACACTTATTAACTTCGATAAGTTGTTCTCGCCTTATAACTAGCTACTTCCACTAATTTTAGATGAAGGAAAAAAGTAGGACAGAGAGAACATTCCAAGAGCCTACCATATCCAGAAGACCACATTCTAAACAGTTCTTAAGAATTATCCCATTTCAGAATTGACAAAATGATATGAGAGAAGCCTGCAAGAAAAGGGTTTACTGCCTTCCACAAATAAAATGTACAGAAATTAACCTGTAGTAGACCTTGGCTAGTGCAAGGGGCAAAGGAAATAGCTTTGACGATCCACTCCCGAACAACCTTCTGGTACAAAGTACGAACGGTTGCAACCCAAGCTGGATCACTAACAACAGTAGAAGGTGAGTCGTTATGCATGGAGAACAGCAGAGAATCGAAACAAGATGAATTCCACAAAACCTGCAATCACATATTTGCATTTGTTATAAATGTAAGAGGTAAATGGACAGGCACAAGGAAAAGAAGAAAAAACAAATTTCAAAAGCATATTCTTTAATTAGGACACAGACATACCTGTGGAAACTTATCTCTAAGCTGTGCCAATAAGTTCACAGAGATGTCTCTTATGCGCTCCTCCCTCTCAGACATGTTTCCTATAAGAAAACACGTATGAGCAAAAAGCGTTGAGTCTCTGAATTCAGCTTCATCACCAGTTTCAGATCTACGTTCTTCCTGAACCCAATTCAAAAAGGCACCAATGACGTTGCCGTACCATAGAGAGAGAGAGAATGGAAAACACATATTCAACTAGAAGCAGAAAGAAGATGGTCTTTCAATTGGTATATGTTGTCACATGAGAGACCAAGATTATCGAAACACCAAACACTCGCATGACCCTTTTTTTTCTTTTTCTTTTTTTTTTTGACGAGCAAGAACTCGTTACTTGATACTTAATCAAAAAATATAATTGCCCTGGTTAGCGCATTCACTTTTTAAATATACATTTAAGGGAAAATATCTTTAGAAGAGGCAAATGACAAACACCTCAGATGCCAATAAACTAACGGAGGGAAAATAATTAATGTTATTCACAAATGAGAAGTGAACTCACCAAAATGCAAACATACAATTGATTACTTCAAAAGTTAAACCCTATTTTGACTATGGTCCGACAAGATTTAGACCACAAGAGCATGGCCTAAGAACTGTTTGAAAGGCACAAACTTCACTAGACTTTCATCTACGATATTAAGACTAAAATACAGTGCAGCATTGTTGAAGTTTTAGAGCACCAATATTCCAGCCATCAAAGAAAAAAATAAAGTTTGGAATGTATATCCCAAATAGCCCCATGTCCTAGGCCTTAGCCCTAAATAGAAGAATGAACTAAATGAAAATGAGAATTCAGAGTGCATTAAACTGGGGCGATTGTGTGCATTAAAAAATAAAATATAGTTAGTCTAATCAGAAGATCTATAATTTTGACTTTTACTTTTTTTAAGAAAAAAGGACTGGGCGATATTCCATAATAACAAAAGGCTTGTACATGCGGAGACAGAAATAAAGAGGAGAATTTACCAGCCATGAAACTGCAGTTTCAAATGCTTGGTGAACTACAGCCGTTAAACACTGAGAGACAGCTGGCATAAGATTTGGGGTCTTTAGGTACTCGAAAACACAACTGAAAGCACTTCTAGAAGCATTCAAGCTCGTGCCACCATTTAGGATGCCCCCATTGCTGCTGAAACGTATAATTTCCAAAAAAGATACTGCAAGAAGATAGGTGGCCTTCACACCTACATCATTCGAAAGAAATTTCAAACATCAGATGAGTATACGGAACAACAAATAGCCCATTACCCAGGTATCAATGTATAAATAATAACTGAAAACAGAGAATTGACATTCATTCAGGTACAATCTTGCCCCAATCAGCTGGAACACTAGTTTTAAGGTTTAACCTGAAATTGTTCCCATAGAAGAAACATCAACTCGCCCTCCTAAAGCAGCAGAAAGGGCAGCTCTTTGGGCCACAGCAGCTTTCTCATTGCCACTCCCCCGACCACTACCAGGATTATGAAGAGCATTGAGTTCTAACTCATCTTCAAGCCATTTAACTGAGCTAACAACCTTTAGAAACAAATAGTTACTTAAAGAATTTCAAATGATGGAATAAGAATAGTAGTACAATTTTAAAGATGACACAATCTCAAGTATGATAAATAGAACAGAGAAAACAAATTGTCACTTAAAGAGCTTCAAATGATGGGGATAAGATTAATAGTAAAACTTTACTGATAACACAGTGACAGGTACGTATATAGCATGTCAGGGTTTACATAGCAACCTCATACTACAGAAACAAACAGTCAAATTTCTCAGCATCAGTCCTAACTAGACAAAGCATTGCCTGGTCCAATCATTCTCCGTTCATTGATTATGCATAAAACAGCATAAAAAACCAAGAGTCTGATCAAGTTACTTTATTAGTTGATGAGTTGATCTGCATACTCTAAATTGCATAAAAGTGAACACTTATGATCAACTTACAGGTTGCAAAAGATACTTGCAATAAGATGCAAAAGAGAAAACACTTATGATGAACTTACGAGTGGAGGAGTCCCTTGAGCAATACACTGAACAGCAGAAGACCACTGTGTATTCCACATGTATGGTCCCCCCACTGCTTGCAGAGCAATCGAACCCATGCTTCCCAGACTGTTTAGTGAACTGGAAACTGATTTCATTGGAACTTGATTTTTCTGTATTGGAGGTGCTAAGCCAAAAAGAGCAACATAAAACCACAAGTTTCTAAATAACTTCAAAAGTGATGGTTCCACATTTGCAGTAGGGTCAAAATCGGAGCAGACTTCAGCAACAGCAGGAAGAAGAGGCCCCATAAAATCTGCTCCACTTCTGGAACAGTGGAGAACAAGCATACAACCACTAGTTTAAAATCCAGCATACATATTAATAGATAGACATAAGAATTCACATATATGGAACAAATACAGCTTTGCAATCTGAACACATGTGGAATGATTTCTACCTTCCACCTCTGGACTCAGCAGCCAGGCCCACATCTGAGCAAAGAGAGAGCAATCGGTGGCGATAGTCTGAACGTAACTTAGGACCCGTAAGCCCACTAGCAATAAGAAGAAACCCTGCAGGAAGGGTCTAGATGTGATTGAACTAGTGAGCATCCAAGTGAAGAGATATCCAGTCAAGAAACCTAACAGTTATGAGATTCAAAATGTAGAGATATTGAATACCTCAACACGTTCTGTAGTTGCTTCTTGAGCCAGTGTTCTGCTTTCGACAGATCCTACACTTGACAGTTTATTCAAGTAACTTCTAGTCATCAAAACTACTGTCTCCCGGTAGGACTTCTCAAAACCTAGACTTGCCATGCGAGATACAGCATCAAGAAGCTGCCAGCATTCAATTATTACAGAAAGTGAGAAGTACTGGAATAACCCACAAATAAAGTTGACGAATAAACAGTAATATGATTTGTTATGTGAGTATTAATAAATTTGCATAGATGCTAGAAATCTAAAACTGGAATCAGCAAATGTATGTTGCAAAAAACAGAGGTTCCATACTCGAAGTCTCAATGAACTAGGAGTTGAAGCATCGCCTTCTTCTAAGCTTTCAACGAAAAGAGGTAATATCATGTCCACTGCTTCAGACTTGTTTATAGCAACATTAAGTTCAGCTAACAGACTTATAACATTAAGTTGCATAGAAGGAACAGCCTGTTTCGCTTTTTCGACCTGAAATTGACATAAGTTCATGACTCTAATTAACTAATGAACAATAAACAAAAATATATAACATCAATTAGTTGGGAAAAGAAGTATATTCATAGCTTGATTTTAGACGGCTCCTCCAACCAGAATGACCAATTCATTACAAAGGAAAAGCCCAGACAGTTAATTGTGGTAAAGAAAGAGAAGCGACTGAATGCATAATTTTAAGCACCTATTGGCATAGATTGACATGAAATAGCATTCAGGCACATTTGTTATATGTGCATCAACATGGGTCTGCATCACATTTGTGGCTTGTAACATCATTTGATATGTAAAATCGTTAAAATTAACCTGATCGTCATAATCATTCCTTTCACGAATGCTTGTAGCCAATCCCATGATGAATGTGTCCACAGGAGCCCGTTCCTTGGTCCAGCAAGATTCAATTATCTGACAACATGTCTTCAAGACACTGTCAAACATAGCCCCTTGGTTGTTGCCCCAAGTATCCGCCTGAACAAAACATTTCACAAGAATTGAAAGTCATATGAGTCCCGACTTTGTACCACAATGAACACTGGATTTGATGTTAAATCTTAAGTGCGTCCAGAAAATATACCTGCTCACAAACAGTTAGAACGAGAGGTTTAAGACGGATCAGCAAGACACGCAATGGCTGACCTCCTCGAGCAACAGCAATTTGTGCAAGCCCAGTGAGCAAGGCACCAAAGAGCTCTTCACAAATTCTCAGCTTTCGCCATACAGAGAGTAAACATGCCTCGGCAGAATCCATCAACAATGCAAAAGTTTCAAACACCAACTTCTTAGCCATCTTTCCCTCAAATTCAAGGGAAGCAAGGCTCTTGAGTATCAACGTGGCAGCAGCTTGAAATACCAAGAGTTTCGTATTAATTCTGGCTTTTAAATGTGATCCTTGTTCATTCCAATCTCGCTTTCTGATCTGCCCATATAGTCCGCAACTGATTAGTATCTCTTATAATAGAATTTTCATTTTCACCTTTTTCCTACAAATTAAATCATCATGCTTCTGTAAATAACTATAAATCAATTGCAACATTGAAAAACCTCACCTTCAGGAAAACTGGCAGAGACTGGAGCTGCCTCTTGGCTATTAGTCTTACTTGCCCCCAGAGGTTAGTATCACCCCGAACTTTATCCAAAACATGCCCCATCAATTTAAATGCAATATCTTGCTTTTCCAAACTCTCCACAGCCTCTTCCTCAAAGTAAGCAACTTGCTGTTTGAGCAAACTTCCTCCACCACCATTATTTAACCCTAAGTTCAAAGCCAACAGATCAGCACCACTCTTCCACAAAGTGCCACCACCATTCATCATCAATGACCCCCTTGAGGATGCACTAGTGGCATCATCAGCAACCCTCGAAGTTGCACTGCCTGAAGAACCTGATACTTGGCTCACTTGGCTCTCCTCCTTACTAGGACTCGAACCTTCATTGGGTTGAAAATGGTTCACACTTATCGGCGAACCTTGGGATGATGAGGCCTCAGAATTTGCCTGAATTTGCGGCCTAGGCGCACCAGGTACTGCTAGAGATATTGAAAACTGAGAAAGAAGACAAATAACTAGTTTATCTGCATCACTGGGCAAAATTGGGAGGAAAATCTTCGACAAAGCCATCAAAAATGATTTAGAAATCCCCGAGCCTTCGCAATAACTATTTACCGCATAGAGCACTACCTCGCCCGTGAATCCAGAAACGTCCGTAGCAAATTCCGGTGATAACTCTGTTGCTTTAGACACGTAGTTCAGAAATTCATCATAAAATGAAGCAATCGAATCATTTCCGAAGGATTGCGGCCAGAACCCTTGGTTAAAGGACGAAGGAATCGAGCGAAAAAACTCGAGTACAACAGACCTGGGGCGGAGATCCGTAGAGTCTGAGCATTTGGAGAGAAATCGAGCAACACCAAGCACGGCATTGAGATGAGAGCGCGAAACCCTGGGAGAATCAGCGAGGAGAGACTCAGGTGGAGGGCATCGGCTACAAACCCATGAAAGCTTCTCAGGAAATAAGCCCGGCTTCTGTGCAATCAGGTCGCAAAGCTCGATCAAGGCTTCCATTGCGACCAACTCCGAAATTCAAAGCACCAGAAGAGAACGAGCAATAATTAAGGATGGTTTTCCAACGCAAATGCCGAATTCAAGCTCCAGACTGCATCAGAAGCTTCCATGGTCGCATAGAGGAATAGTACGAAAGAGTAGTAAGAGTTTTCAGAGAAATGCAGTCGTTGATACGTCAGATTCTCATGGATTTATGGTAGAGGAGCTCCTCCTGCCTCCTCTGTTTTTCTTCCTCTTTTACTTTTTTTTTTTTTGGGGGGGGCGTTATTTCTAATTGATTTGTCAGGAAAGAGTTTTTTCAGTATATTAAAATTTAACCCCCCAAATGATTACTATTCTCATAGTATCCACACAAACTGACTGATATGTAACCCACAGATTTTGTTAAAATTAGTACAAGCCCCCTACTTTTTAAAATTTATTCATATACGTGCTTTTCCACTTGCCCTTCCAAGGCCACCGTCGCCACCTCCTCTCCTCATATTCTCTCTTTCAGGATACGAAATTTTGATATTTGATTGCATTATTATTTACGAGAGAAAGATATATGGATTTCTTCTTAGATTTTGGTTTAAACTCCTAATCATATATAAATTAGATTAACAATTATTGATGTAAAAATTATTATTCGAATTTTAATAATATGTTTGATCCCATTAATTTTTATAAAATAGAAAGATATTATTAGGGAATTGATTTTCCGTTAATATTACTCTAAGATCCATTTAAAGAACGAGATAATAAAATTTTGTAAAAAATTTAAAATATGTATTATTAAGTATATTTTCTTATCATCTCAATATTTAATTTATAAATATCAATTTTTTTATTAAGATCGAATTTTATAATTAAATAATTATCTTATTTTAAATTAAAAATATATAATATTTAAATCAAATACTTCACGCCATTCTTTTTTCTCTTACTAAGAGTCGAACATAGAGGTTGAACGATGAACTTTCAACTAGAGATGGCAATTTGGGTTGGGTCGGCCCGAATCTATTCAGCCCGGCCCGTTAAACCCCGACCTGGACCCGTATCCGCACCCGCAATATGCGGGTACGGGCTTGGCCCGGCCCGTACACCGGCGCGGGCGCGGGCCGGACATGTACCCGTTTTAAAAATGGGCCAAATTCAACCCGCGGGTATACGGGCTACCCGCAGTGAATAGTACCCGTGGTGAATAGTACCATCATGTTATCTAAAGTTGTTTTTATCCATAAATAAAAAAGCTCGTTTTTAACCGGGCTCGAGTTGGGCCTAGACTTTTGAGGCCCGCCCCGGCTCGAGCCTACCCCAAATCAAAATGGGCCAAGCCTGGCCCGACCTAAACGGTCTAGGGTTTAATACGGGCCAGATCGGCCCGAATTGTCATCTCTACTTTCAACTAATGTCTTTTTACAATCCATATTAAATTTGACCAACTACTCAACCTCTTAATTGATGTGATTACTAATTGATTTTCACACATTATTAAATATGATTAGATATTTCGAATGGAATAATAATTCATCCTAATTTTAGTAAAACGGGAAGATACCAACTTCTCAATTTGTTTAAGGAAATTAAATCACACTTGCAATTATAATATATAATTCATAGGATTTTGCATTTTTCTTCTCATTTTGCTAATAATTTCCACAAAGATCATCTAGCTTAACATAACCGAGCAAAGTTACTAATAACAAAGAATGGATGAATTCCAAACTTCACATGTAGTTTTAGCTCAAACATTATGATGATATCTAAATTCTAAACTAATGAGATTACTCAAATACTAAACTAAAATATTCGTAATCCATGAAAAATCATACTAAAAAAAAAAAAAAAAAAAAAAAAAAAAAACTAATAACATCAATAAAAAGGACCTTGTGGGTCAAGTTGTCTGCACAAGCCCAAATAAGTAGAGTAAAGAACATGATCCTTCGAACCAGTCCGATGGGTCTCAGTGTGCTCACAGAAAAACTTCAGCTGTTCAAGAGTGCAGCAGCCCAACATCTGGCCCAATAGCAAGAACAACCAGTTGATGGAACTCTTCTGGCTCGATATAATGGGCTTCACACTGCTTCGACGGTCCATGCAGTACGTACACGTCGGCAGAACCGGGTGGGTCCAATTCTTAGGGGCCCTATCCTTCATCGACTCCTTGTTTTGGGCTATGTACGTTCCAACTTCCATAAACTTCTGCCTCAGATCATACTGGACCTCATACTTTCGCTCACACTCCTTGCATTGGACCTCACCAGAGATGATCAAGATCTGATTCTTCATCAAATAATCCAGGCTGTGAATATGGGCCATACGGGTCGTAGCCCATGGATACGGAGCCGGAACTATCGTCTCGCTCTTCCCCCCATTCGAGTTGGACCGACGCGTCCGTATGGCGCGTGATGGACCTGAAGAATCTGGATGACGGTTATAGTAACCCCTCGCTCTTGAAGAGGGCGAAGCTGATTGGTTAAGAAGTGGAGGAAAATTCATAATGAGAGAGGGTGATAAAGAAGAAGAAGATGAAAGTTGAATAGGCGGTTCGATTGTATTCTGGTACAGTCTTGGAGAGGGCGGACCTGATTGGTTAAGAGGAGGAGTATAATTCATGAGAGTGGGTGAAGAAGTAGATGTTGAAAGTTGAAGAGTCGGTTCGATTGTATTCCGGTACAGTCTTGGAGAGGGCGAAGCTGATTGGCTAAGAAGATCTGAAAGTTGAAGAGGCGGTTCGATTGCATTCTGGTACATTGCAAGCGCATGCATCGGAAAAGACTGAAATGAAAGAGGTGGTAGTGGTGACGGCTGGGGCGGCGGTATCGGTGTTGATTGTGATGGCTTCGGTTGTTCAACAGAGGAGGATGATCGGGAAGTACTACTACTAGTAGGGAATAGCGACAGAGTAAAAGTAACCTGTAGATTGCCGTTACCATCTTCCTCATTAGGAAGATCAGAACGCGGTTTGTCGAATGGATAGCTTCGCTTTCTACTAGTACTGTTCGGTGAATCGATTCCTTTTCCACTGTTGCCCTGCATGATTTTCTTTTTACTTTTCTCGTGAAACAAGCAATAAAATGAAGGAAGAAGAAATTGAGAATGCAGGTAAACAGAGAGAGGAGCGAATTAGTAGAATGAAATTTTGTTGTGATTTTATTTTATAGAGAGGGAGGAGTGATCGCGAGAAGATTGTACAGAGATTCTTTGGTTTTTTTGAAATTGAGAGAAGATTAATAATAATAATAATAATAATCAATTTATATGTTATTAAATTTAATTAACCCTTTTTTTTTTGTATATCTCTCAATCTTAATTAAACACTAAATAGTGTTTATGACTCAAGAGGACTCTTAGAATTCAGATTGTCTAAAATCATATAACCTAATTATAATTATATGTAGAGAAATTAATTGGCTGTTTTTAAAAAATGGGCACCCAATTCATCGTTATAAATCAGGAAGATATTTATGAAATTTTGTTTTGATTTTGATTTTGATTTTGATTTTGATTTTGATTTTATTTTATTTTTTCGTAGTTTATAGATAAAGAGAAATAATCTGTAAAAGATTGTACATGGATTCTTTAATTTTTTGAAATTGAGAGAAGATTGTCTGATGATAACTAATTATGATTAAATTTAATTAACCCTTTTTTTTTTGTATATCTCTCAATCTTAATTAAACACAGTAAATAGTGTTTATGACTCAAGAGGACTCTTAAAATTCGGTATTGTCTAAAATCATATAACCTAATTATAATTATATGTAGAGAAATTAACTGGCTATCCTTGAAAATCGGGTGCTCAATTCATTGTTATAAATCAGGAAGGTATTTATGAAATTTTGTTTTGATTTTAATTTTGATTTTATTTTATTTTTTCGTAGTTTATAGATAAAGAGAAGTAATTTGTAAAAGATTGTACATAGATTCTTTAATTTTTTGAAATTGGAGAGAAGATTATCTGATAATAACTAACTAAGATTAAATTAAATTAACCCATCTTAAGCACTAAACAATGTTTATGACCAAAAAGGACTCTTAAAATTTAAGATTGTCTAAAATTAAATGACCTACTTAATGTCCTTAAAAAATGAGTGCTCATAGTAATAAATCATGAGGGTATTTATCAAAAAAATCATGAACTATTTCATACACCTAATTTATAGTATAGATTATAGAATTATTATTATTATTTTTTTTTTTGGTTATGTATTTAATGAAGTTTACTTCGTTGACTGAAGATGGTTTAAATTCTACTAGTATATTAAAAAAAAAATTATGTCGTCTCTTGTTTTAGACCGGAAATTTTGGATCGGGGTTGTGGACTTGGTCCAGCCCTTTAAGATTTATTTCTGGGCCAGTGTTGGACTCCAATTTCAAACCATATTGGTCTTGGGCCGACTTTCAAATGACTTTCGGAGTCGGACCATCTCTTCTGCTCTTCAGACTGCACTTACTGCTAAAGTGTCCCTCTTCTTTCTCGTCGAATTCGCCATCTCCGTTTCTATGCTCATCTGCGACGTCTAGATCGTTCTGCAGAGGTACGCTCCAAATATCCGGTAACTTCTATCAGTTTCTTCACCTAATAATATGTGTTTCGGTAAGATCGACGAAGGAAGATTTTATTATACGTTTTGCAATCATGGAGCTCAAGCTCGATTGATTCTCTAGAAGCGTTATCTGGTTCGAGCAAACAAAATTCAGCTTATTTTACAACAAAAAAAAAAAATCTCAGCTGGAATTTACAGAACGCAGTATGTGTTTTGCACTTTAATTTTCTTCATTTTCATGCTTCGTAATGGAATCAGAACTGTTGCGTAAGATTTTTGCATAATGAATGTAGGGAAGTCTTACAAATCTACAGATTATTGATGACCAGAAATGGAACCAGTTTTGCTAATTTGGTGTTTGATTTGTGTTCGAATGGAGTTTGTATGCATCATTACACTTGTACATGTCTAACTATCTTATCCAACGACAGATTCTTCTACTTAATGGACAATCTTGTAGATTCTTTAAACAATGCATATCAAGAATTTGTGATCGGAGCAGTTACTGTGCTTGAAGCAAAAGAGAGCTCAGGTGGCCGGAAAACAAATGCAACAGATGCTGCCCTGGAGAACTTTAAGCAGAAGTGGGAGCTTTTCAGAGTTGCTTGTGATCAAGCAGAGGAGTTTGTGGAGTCTGTGAAGCAAAGGATAGGATCGGAATGCCTGGTGGACGAGGCGACTGGTTCAGTAGCTGGTAAGGCGGGTCCCACGGACGGTCTTCCACCAATCAGTGCGGTACGGTTGGAACAAATGAGTAAAGCCGTTAGATGGCTTGTGATTGAACTACAAGGAGCTGCAGCTGGTTCGGCTCATTCCCACCCAACTGCGCCATTTGATGCTCGTTTCTCAGAGGATGGTGCCCAATAGGTAGGGCTAACTTTGTATCTGTTCAAATCTTCCTTGTTTTTAACTATTCGTGTTATAAGAAATCGAGTCTTTCTATTTTGTTTGAGATAGTTCTCTTGCTATGAATGTTCTTTCATGCTCTAGTAGCCATTAATGAAGCAATCTGATTAAGGTTTTTTTAGTTCTTTGATATTTTCCAGCTTCATGGAGTGAAATATACAAAGAGTTAGAAGAGGGAAGCCTGAAGGAGTGCCCCTTATTCTTTAACACTCCTGGTATAGAGATACAAGAAGATGGGAATAGATGAAGCTTATTATGAACAAATGTGTTGCCATATTCATCATCTCTTCATCGTCTTCTTCAACTTACCTATATTTCCATGTGTTCTTGTATACTTTGTAATTCCAATCACCAAATTGCAGTAATGTTCTCTTGTAAATTTCTTAACTTTTCAGTATGACTATGTCCTCTGTTATGTCCAGAACGGTTCTAAACAATTCATATTTAGTAGGCCATTATTTAAATTCTTATCTTCTAGAGCTTTATTCATAACAACTTTTTATTACATACATAAATATAACCACACAACTTACTTCCAACCCAAGAGCAAAGACTAAAAAAACAGGTAACACACTGAATTAATAGTTATACCAGTGCTTCAGTCTAATCAAACTGAATCATTTTGGGGATCCATACGAAATTATCTGCTGGGAAGAAATGACAAACTGGATCAGTCCCGGGCTTAATCCCGAGCACCCGGAAAGAAGCATGATCCTTGCCCCAATGTGACGTATCAAAGTGGCAAACAGCTAAAGCATCCACTCTGTCTTTGTTGTCACCAACCAGTAAAACCTTAAACACCATGTTCTGAGACTCTTGATAATGGCAGTAGAGGACTTCATAGGGATAAGGCATAGTGTGACAAGAAACCAACTTAGGAGCTCCTATTTCCTCGGCAATTTCTATCATAGTATAGTTCTGGAGATGGATTGTGGATTTTGTTAGATGAGTAGTTCTAAGGACTTTGAGATTAGACAGCTCGGTTTGAAACGCCTCGTGTATAAAACTGAGCATGGATTCTAAGGAAGTAGCACAGAATTTGGTCTCTCCTTTGATGGGATGGTTCTCACATTCTCTAAGTGTGTCCTCTATGGCTTTGGCTTGAGGAGAACCTTGTGAGAAAGAGAAGTATTGAAGAATGTATGGAAGCTTTTTAAGTGAGAAAGGGATGGCATCAGCTTTTTGTTTATGCAATAATGGAGGTGAAGTTAAAGGGTCTCTTTTGGGAAAATAAACAGGCATCGTTTTGCCAACTTTTAGATCCTTAAAAGTAAAGAATACCATTAGAGCAGGATCCATATGATTCATATGATTCATATGAGATTCTGAATTATCATCAGCATGCCCATGAACCATATTATCCTTTCTCTCTACAACCATGCTTATGACATTATTTTCTTCAAATTCCATCAATTGTTTTCTCGCCGCGATATTTCCGGCTCCACTTTCCCGAACACACTACAAAATTAGTTGTAGAGATTAATGATGAAAAGTCTAATTATGTAAACGATATATTAAGTGTTCAATTACCTGAACAATTACTAGTAGATGAAGTGTGAAGATCAAAGAAGCACAGTTGGTACCCATCTTTTTTCCTTACAAGAAGCAAAAGTGGTTGAAGATTGTATTCAACTAGTATAATAGCTCATTTCCAAAGGAAGATGAGTGAAGTGAAGTGGAAATGTAATCATGGTAAGTCATTCATTTCAAGATTTGTTTAGCATTCAATCATTTTATTTTATTTTTGTTTCTTTTCATTTGTTTATGAAAACACATGTATCACGCTCATCCAATAAAAGATTGTATTATTAGATTCAATCAATGCATATGAAAAAGATGATTCCATAAAGCATATCGAATATGCATTATAATCTTATGATAAATTGATAAATATAGTAGGTTCTTTTTCTAAAAGGCTTTATTGAAAAATATTGAATTCTTAACTTATAAATTAATTAGAGATTTTCTCCATAAACGATGTGATATGAATTTCAACACTCTCCCTCCACTTATAGATTGATCATATCAAAAGCTCAACAACTGATATAATAGGTGAGATGCATTTACCAATAAAGTATGAACATATTTATTTAGAATTTAATTATGATAAATTAATGAAAAATAGTAATTCAAGTCATATTAAAAAGAAAAAAATTATTAAAATTGTGAATTTATCATCCGACAAAAGATCACGTAAGGACATTTTGTTTTTTTTATTTAATTATTTTTTATTATCCTCATAAATTTTTCAGTAACGATCTTAACGTTAAAAATTGTAACTGAAGCGGCTATCACTCTTTAAGTTATACAATAAGATCAATAAACTTCTCATCGGTTAAACTATTACCGCAATCGGAACGATCAAATTTCTAAAGCATACTCAACAGTCAGAGATTATGGGTGGTTCAATCAATAGTCACCTGCTTCTACCACTTAGATCGAGTTCTTTTGACTCATCTTCCACCTCAGCTTGTACATGAAACTTACTATAATGGCTTGGCATTGTGATGATGAATTATTGTGTACAAGAGGACGAAAGAAATAAATACATATAAATTTCCTTGTCCCTTTTCCATGATTGCCCATTCAGATAGATAGATAGATGGGGCCTGACCTAGCTAATTTCAGAAACTGCATGGGAACTGAGAACTAAAAGAAATGAAAATCGTGCTTACTCTGTTAACTAGTGCCGGACATCATTTTCACGTAAAATGATGAGCTCTGATTGGGACCTTCAAAAATGGGTGTTGAAGTTAATTATTATACTGTGAATACATTTTTAAGTTCCATAAATTAAAATCAGTAATTTTACTAAAATGGGTTCCAGATTTTAAATTTTTAAGTTCCATTTTAACTTTTATTTTTAATTTTTTTTAATTTTTTTTAAATTTCTTTTTGGGCATGAGCCAGGAGTGAATCATTACAAGAAGTAATAGAGGTCCTTTTGGTTCATTCCGATTATGAAGATGTTTCGATTTTTTCCGAGAAGAAGAAAACCGGTAATTGTCATGAGGATCGAGAAAAGCTTTTTGCAAAGGATAGTGAATAAAGATTAAATATCTCAATTTATCCGGATCATTGATAATGAAAAAAATGATTTTAAAGATATGATTATTATATTATAATATTAAAAAAAAAAATTAAGACCCAGTATATAAACTAATTACATATAATTTATTAAACTACGAAAATCGAAATAATGTGATTTATATTTTTTAATCAGTGGATTAATTAGTACATAACAGAAAAAGACAAAAGAAGAAAAAGAAAAAGGAAGAGATAATAGGGGTATTTATTTTGGGCTGGGATGGGTTCGCCAAGCCCAAGACAATCCACGTGGATGCAAATTATTATTTTGGGCTTTCCCATCAGGCCCATCAAATACAGACCCAGAGAGTCCGGAATCTGGATATGAACCGAAGCTATATAGCACTTGCAAAGATTTAATTAATAATTATTTGCAGTAGCATTAAAGCAATTGCTTGAAAATTCAGAAATGTTCATAAATCTTCAAAGCTGAAACGTGTTCACTGTAACAGAGCCCTTGAAGAAGAAATTCAGTGAATTTACAGGCATGGAGGAGAAGCGCAGGGATGCCGGAACACCACCGTCGGCTGGCATGGAATCGGCATCATCTGAGCCGGCTGCTTCATCGCGCCGTCGAGCTGGAAGCCACAAGCGAAAACTCAGCAGCCTCGGCTTATCGAGTAGCTCCTCCGCGCCTTCAAAACGATCTGCTCGTGAAAAGGCGTTGCTTTCGAACCTTCCGATCCACAACGGCCCGCTCACCAGAGCTCGCCAGGGTCCGAACAACATTTCGGCGGTTCCCTCTGCTGGCTCAGTGCAGACGTCTATCATTTCGGCTCATCCTGAAGCTTCTGCTGGAGATGCAGCTGCAGTTGTAGCTGAGGAATTGAAGAAGGTGGGTAAATTGGAGGCCTTGGAGGCTTCGTTTGAAGCCGAATTCGAAGCTATTAGATCTCGTGGTGCAAATGCCCATATAGTTCCGAGTCATTGTGGTGAGTTTTGGCGTTCCTCTTGTGAGACCCTAACTTGTGCAGTTTGGCTGCCGAGAAGAGGGAGGAGAGCGAAAGTTCGGTTAGTTTTTGTTATTTTTAGCATTTCTGGATTTTTCTTAGAATGAGAAATTGAGCTCAACGCCAATACCAAGAGCAATGGTATTAATTTAGAGTGAGTAGATCGAGCAATTGGGAGTACTTTTGAGTTCTGCAGTTATGGAATTGTAGCTAATTCTGCATTTGGTTGTAGTTCGGGCTTGGAATCAAGTACTTAAGTAGAATCAAGAATGCACATTGTTCTAAGATTTTGTCAAGTAAAGTTAGCTGTTTTAGGATAATCTGGCTCTTTGTTAAGTTGAGTCGAACACTTTTTTGTTGAGTTCTAGGAGCTTTCTTGTGCTCTTTTCGCTCAATTCATCTATTGAATTACAGGTGATATTTTAATGCTTATGAGGCTCTTAGGTAGCTTTTTATTTGAAACTCTTTAAACACTATTCTGGTTGTATCGAACTGTAAGTTGAAGATTTACTCATCAGAAAAATGATGGTAGTAGTGATAATGGAATCGGAAATCAATTAAATTGTGAAGATCTCTGGTCAGTTGGTTTGCCTAAGAATGTGTCAAGATTTAAGTAAACAGCTCGTTGGTTTTAGTGTTATGAGGACATTTATTTGCTTCTGGGATATCAAAGGAGTAGCTCTTTCTTTTACTTTGTTTGTCCTGGAAAGAACCAAAGAGTGAGCAAAAAAGATGTAACGACGAGATTCTGGAATATAACCAAAAAGTTCTTCTGTTTGCCTTGTGGTTTGCAGGTTGGTTTTCTTGGACAGAGATCCACCCAATAGAGGAGCAGAAAATGCCTTATTTTTTCAATGGGAAGTCTGAAACTCGCAATCCTGATATGTACAAGGAGATACGTAATTGGATTGTGAAGAAATTCCATGCAGATCCTAATACACAGATTGAAGTAAAAGATTTATCAGAACTTGAAGTTGGAGATATGGATGCAAGACAGGAGGTGATGGAGTTTTTAGACCACTGGGGTTTAATCAATTTTCACCCATTCCCACCCACTGATTCGACTCCTGACCCTGCCCTTATTGATGATGGGGCAGGAAAGAAAGATTCTTTGGTTGAAAAGTTGTATCATTTTGAAACATTACAGTCCTATCCAACCACCATTGCAAAGACTAATGTAGAAACTCCGGCTATGCCATCTGGTCTTTTTCCAGAATCCACGATATTTGAAGAGTTGGGGAGGCCAGAGGGGCCAGATGTTGAGTACCATTGTAACTCTTGTTCAGCAGATTGTTCTCGGAAACGCTACCATTGCCAGAAGCAGGTTGATTTTCTTTCTTTCTTAACCTCCCATAAAAGGGACCTGCTTTTTAGTGTCATTGCAGTATGTCACGAAATGCTTTTAAAACACAAGCGATAGCTTTGCTAATTGTACTGATGTGTGTTTGGCAGGCTGATTTTGATTTATGTACAGAATGCTTTAGCAATGGAAAATTTGATTCCGATATGTCTTCATCGGATTTTATTCTCATGGAGCCTGCTGAGGCTCCTGGTGTTAGTGGTGGGAAGTGGACAGATCAAGAGACCCTCCTTCTTCTTGAAGCATTAGAGCTTTATAAAGAAAACTGGAATGAGATTGCAGAGCATGTTGCCACAAAAACAAAAGCTCAGTGTATTTTGCACTTTGTTCAAATGCCAATTGAGGACACATTTCTTGACTGTGATGATGATGTTGATGCCAGCTCCAAAGATCCACCTTCAACAGCAAATGATTCATCTGTCCCTCAAGATGCCGCTGAAGCAACAGAGATTAAGAACGAGGCTAAGGAGAGTCAATCTATGATTTCCCCAGTGGAAGCTTCCAATAAAGGAGATAATGTCGAAGGAAAAGCTGGCGAGGAAAATACAAAACTAGAAGAGGTGAGTGCAGTGAAAAATGATGAAGAAAAATCGACAACAGAAGATAATGGTCAAGAGATTCGTGAGGACATTGCACTGAAGGCTTTAACTGAAGCATTTGAAGCCATTGGTTATTCTCCAACACCCGATAATCCACTTTCATTTGCTGAAGTGGGGAACCCTGTCATGGCATTGGTAAGTTGAAGGCTTTATGTGTATAAGTTATTGCTGATGCTCGACAGCTAAAAAGGTCCATCTCTTTTACAGGCAGCATTCTTTTCACAATTAATAGGACCTGATGTTGCTAGTGCGTCCGCTCATAGCTCTCTAAAAGCCATAAATAGTAATTCCCCTGCTATAGAGCTGGCTACAAGGCATTGCTTCCTGTTGGAAGATCCACCAAATGAAAAGGAGGAAATAACTAATTCAGAGAGGTAATTTGACCTTAAATGAATATTGTAATATACATAGAAGTTTGTTTCTAATCCTTCTGATAAAGTTAAGAGATTTGCAGTGTTGTTACTGGAAGTTGTGACGGGGATACTCAGAAAGATGAAAAACAAGAGCATGCAAATAAGGAAGAGGACAACGATGAGAAGAAAAATGATTTAGATTCTGCTCCTGATGAAAAGATGGGTGCAATTTCTGAGAAAGGTGATTCTCCAGAGAAATCAACTTCTGAAAAAGTAGAAGATGCCATAACTCATCAGGAAGTGGGACCCGACAATAATGATCCAAGCAATTCAGAATTATCCAAGGATAACGGACCAATTATTCAGGAGGAATCAAGTGATTTAAACTCCAAAGTGGAAATTGCACCAACTTCAGTGGAGAATATTGGGGAGAAAACTTGTGATGGAGAGCCTTCTCAACCAGCAGAAACACCAAAAGATGTTGACATGTCAGACCCTCAGCCGTCAGAGAAAAATGAACCTGAGGAAGCAGTTACATCGAATTGTGAAGAGGTGTCCCATTCAACAGAGGTTTCAAATGATATGTTGGTAAAAGATGAACCTAAAAAGTCAGATGTAGCCAGTTCGGTAGGAGAGTTCTCTCAAATAACTAAAGAACCAAGGGAGATAGACATGGTGTCTGATTCTCAGGTAGAAAAGACTGAGCAATTGCACCCAGATACACCGAAGCCGACCGTGGACAATACTGCTAGTACAGATCCTTCTGCTCCTCTGTCTTCAGGAAAGAATGAGTCTTCTCAACCAGTTGTATCAGACTCAGTCGTTGGAAGTGTAGTGGGTATATATCTCTTTCTCTCACCATCTTTTACTGTCTCAAATTTAGTTATTTAATGGACATATTATGACAATTTTGAGAAATAGCTTGGGGAAACTTTTGACAACCGTGCTAATTTAAAGAAAGGGATTAGGGGATGGAGCAGATTATCTTTTTACTTTTGTATTTGGGGAAACATTAACAAATTGTTGCCATAACAACCAAAATAAAAAATAAAAAACTTAGGAAAAGAGTTTCGTTACTTAGGAAAGGAAAGTGAAATCTGAAATGTTGATTCATTCAGAAGATGCAATTTTCTCCTTGTATTCTTAATTTTGGGTAATCTTCTCAGGTGGGCATCAAAATCAAGAAGGTAAAGAAGCGGATCTTAACTGTAGTGAAAAAAAAGTGAACAAAATTGATAGATTAAAGCGCGCTGCAGTTACTGCACTCGCAGCAGCGACAGTGAAGGCAAAAGTTCTAGCCGATCAAGAAGAACATCAAATCCGGCTACTTTCTATGCTACTAGTTGAAAATCAGGTAAATCTCATCGAACCTAGGTATCATAAAGTATTCTATATCTTTTTTATTCAACCCTTTAGAATCATCCATCTTTGCAGCTGCATAAGTTGGAAGCCAAGTTGGCCTTTTTCAACGAAATGGATAATGCAATATTGAGAATGAGGGAACAATTGGACCGAACAAAGCAGAGGCTCTACCAGGAACGAGCACAGATCATAGCGGTCCGGCTTGGTATCCCTGCATCCTCTTCTAGAGGGAAGCCTCAATCATTACCTACTAACAGAATCGCCATGAACTTAGCAGCCAACTCAGTTCCAAGACCTCCAATGAGCATGGCTCCTTCCCAAAGGCCACCACCAATTGCAAGACCTGCGATGGGTCCAGTGGGCCCTGCTACTAACAACTCATTTCCATCCACTGCTGATGGAGGAAGTCAATTTCGCCCCTCTGGTCAGGACAACCTTTCATCGATTGGGACCAAATAAATCTGGGAATATATCGGGTTTGGAAATTCGTCCATTTTTTTTTAATACACAGCAATTACCCATGATAACTAATGTGAGTTGCTCTAAATATGATTGTACTTAACCATGAATCCGTGCAAGAATCTATACTCGGTCTGATCAGTACTGCCTGTAGCCAAGAATATGATTTCTAAGCTAGAGTAGAGTGGAGGCCTTTTAGTCAGTTCCTGAGGGGGCTCGCCTAATCAGTATTTTAAGTATGGGGTTTTTGATCATTGTCTTATGACAAGTTGGAAACTGTGAAATCTAACAGGTCTAGTACGGTTAAGAGTATACATGAGGAGGGAGTAGGCTACGGCTCCTGTGAATACTAAATGTACTCTTGGTATATTACTCAGTGAAAATGATTGCTATTGTTGGCAGTAACTTTGATGAATATGATTTATATATTATTTTTTATAAATATATAATATAATTTCATTATTAAATTATGAGAATATTGTATGAAGTATATCCATGCAAAATTTCTCTCTACGATGGACGTGCCTTCTTCTCATGCATACAATACCGTAAAGAATTCGGCTCACTTGGAAAGGGTCAGAAAGAAGGATAATCACTGAATTACTGCTGAATAACAGATGGAATAACAATGGGGAAATAAATTCAAAATGGGTGCTGTAAAATTAAAACATAGCTTCGACGGCACCAAACAAACGAATCCAACCAGCACAAACAGAGAGCTGATTTGTTGTTTCCACACGAAATACTAATGTACAGAGTAGCCACATATAAAGAAGGTAGAATTTCCAATTACTTCATGGTAATTTGTAAAGATAGCCTTATTGTTCACTGGTAGGGGTGAAAAAAAATTCATGGGCTATACTTTTAGCATTCACATCCGCTTGATCTTGGCTGACTGCTGCTTCCAACATCAATGGTTTCCGGCAAGTATCTTCGTACGGCACCCAAATGTAAGAGAACAAAGAAAAAGAACGGTCAGATCAACCTGGAGATGAAAAAAGCTAATACAAATATATGGGAGCAATTTTATAAAAGTAAAAGAGATTTCAAAAATTCACCCTCACGCTTCCAAGTAAATTTTATGAGATGCTGAACATTCCATAGTATTGGATAAAAGGGTAGGAAAAAATAAGACTAGCAGCTCAACTATGAAATGAAATTTCCAGAACAAAGCAGATTATCAATCTCTGAATTAAGGCTACGGCACTTCAAACAGGTTGAAAAGCTACGTAGATCATATGACCTTGACACTCATTTAAGAGCCCCACAAACCCACTCCTATACCTAAAGGGTTGTGATTAGTATAAAAAGCATGCCGACTCAGTATAAAACAACTATACAGCTAGTAATAATATGATTCTATGAATTATCTAGCTGAATTCAAGTGATGGTCACTTAATTTCCAAGACAAACAGATGGGGCAGCACCAGAAGATGTGTAATTATATATGGTGAAACATCTATTTCAATAGATATTCTGATTTCAAGCAGAAGTAGTCGTAGTTTCAACTTACATCTCTTCTTCTTCCCCACTCTTGAGAGCATTTTTTGCAATGACTTGGAAAGCTTCCTCCACATTAATTCCTTCTTTGGCAGAGGTCTCAAAGTATGGGATATTCCCTTTAGAGGCACACCAAGCTCGTGCCTTTTTCTCAGATACCTGAAAAAGTAACAAACAATAAATTCATATAAAAAACTGAATCATGAATGCGATTTGGCATGAAGGAAAGGGGTTCATAATATAACTCAAGGAAATACATACCACTCTGCTATTGCCACCATCTATATCAATCTTGTTTCCTAGAACAACGAACGGGAAATTTTCTGGATCTGAAGGACTTGCCTGCAAATTGTTTTCCCACATCATCATCAGAGATTCAGGTTTTCATCTGTTTAATTCACATGAACGCTTGTAGTGTGTGCTGTCTAGAAGGTGTCAAAATGTAAACATAAGGCGAACCTGAATCAAGAATTCTTCCCTCCAGTTGTTAAGGTTTTCAAATGATTTCAGAGAATTAACATCGTATACAAGGACACAACAGTCGGCACCACGATAGAAAGCAACACCGAGGCTTTGAAATCTTTCCTGGCCGGCTGTATCCCAGATCTTAAAGAACAAAAGAGTGAACTATGATATTATCGAATTGTTCAGGGGTTAATTGAAGATCTGACCCCAAGAAAAAAAAAAAAAAGGAAGAAGAATAAGAGCTGTCACAAACCTGCAAGGTGAAGAGTCTATCTTCAAACTGCACCTCCTTTGTCAGGAAATCAGCTCCAATTGTCGCCTTGTATTGATTGCTAAACTTTTTATTTACATATCTATAAGCAGAGTGTTAAGGTGAACAGAAGAAAAACCATTCAAAGGCCTTGCTCTATTGGAAGGCAGCAACAATAAGATTTAATAGTAAAGTTAGTATAGTCACTGCTCTGTAGCAAGGAACACAAACACATAGTTAAACACTAATTCAGCCACTATGGATACTGGTTCATCAAAGAAGTCTTCCCCACCCTGCAGATAACAAAGAAACTCAACGTTATCAAAAATTGATCGTGTCAGTCAAGCTCAAGCATAAATCTTCAAACTTTCAAGCTAATTGCTCGTTCTAATCAGCAATTGAGTTTTTCGACCATAAATCTGGAAATTTCTAACTAGCAATTAGCGACAAACGAAGGCTCAAAAACTCAAAGCATCTAGAAACTTAGAGTCATAGAAGAATCCAGGAATCATAACCAGAAAAGTAAAAGAGATCAGAAACAAGCAAAAGCAACCAAAGTCAACTCATAATTCTATAAGAAAACAATTTGTCAGCTAAGATCTACATCCATCCTTCTACTCCTCGAATCAAAGCCCTAAAATCGGGAGCCAGGGCCAAGAGATATCAAAAAAGAATACACACACAAATATACTCAACAGAGCGTGCACGCATGAGTGGACTCACCCACTATCGCCGAGGATTATAACCTTCAACAGCGTTCTTCTTCGTGAAGGCATTGTGTAAAGATCAGATTCAACTGGATCCGCACAACGGACTGATCAGTACGTACAGATCGTAATTTTGTACAGCTCTATAGATACGTTTTAGTCGTGTTATTGGACCGGGTGTAATTGAACCATTCGGTTGGACAGAGGGAACCGACCGGTCAGTCCGGACCCATCTTATAATTCACAAATATGCGGATCCAGGCCCATTTCTCATGCATGTATAAGATCTAGGCCCATATTGCAATTCAGTTACGAGGCCCGCCTAATTTGTGCGTCAAAACGAACTCGTCGACTTCACCTTGTTTATTTTCACCAACCTTGGTCTAAGACTTCCGAGTTCTCTCCGAGAATTCCTTCATCCCCTCACAGAAAGAGAGTACAGAAAGTAAAGCTTGGGGCCATTAGAGCCAGATCTCGGAGATTCGAATCAGTCGGACATGGCTCAGCCTCTTTTAAAGAAGGATGAAGACCGGGACGACGAAAGTATGTTTCTTCTACTGTGGCTAGGCTGTGTCTTCCTTCACCTCTAGCAATGGAAATTTAGTTAGTTTGGGTTTTCGTGTCAGTTTTGCTACTTCTTCGATTTTATCAACTTGAAATCGTTGAACCTGTCTATTAGGCTCAGATCTGAGTGTTATCTTTTCGGATTGTGTTGTGAACGTGCTGGCTGAAATGTGAACAGAATTGAATCAATTTGTCTTTAGTTGCTATTGATCTGATCCATGTCCTTTTTTCGCTTTAGATAGTTCTCACTTAGATGGCAATTCGAATTAGAAAATGTAGTGAAACTGCTTAATGTAATGTGGGTGGCTTCCGTTATCCAGATCCTGTGTCCCTGTAGTGAAACTACAGTCAATGCTATTGTCTATTTATTCTCAATCTTACCTGCAGTGTTTATTAATTAAACCATTATTAATGAAGGGAATTTTGATGTTAATTGTTCTTTAATCAATTTACAGTGGATTATTCACCATTTTTTGGGATCGAAAAAGGCGCTGTTCTCCAGGAAGCAAGGGTTTTCAATGACCCTCAGCTAGATCCTAGGAGGTGCTCTCAGGTATATGCTACGCATCACTTTGTGCTTTATAACTTTTTTTTTTTCAATCCTTTGTGGTTCGTGTGAAGTTGATTTATGTGCTTTTCTGTGCTTTGGTTTCAGGTCATTACAAAGCTTTTGTATCTACTCAATCAGGGCGAAACATTCACAAAGGTGAAATTAAGATTTTATCTATAATATCTCTCTCTCTCTCTCTCTCTCCTTCTATATATATATATATATATATTAAAGGAATCCTATTAATTGACATGTTTCTAAAAAATTTGGTTTATTGGGATTATGAATTGGACTAAATTTGGAGGATATGATATTGCAAGATTGATTGGCCTCTATTTTTTTCCTTTTTTTTTTTTTTTGGTTCAACAAACCTTAAGTTTATATGCTACTGGTTTTCAATCCTTGATTCATTTTAGAACCACTATTTGTCTACATGTTATAGTAAAAGAACATTTTGCATTGATTTACAAATTGAACAGGGACAACATGCTATTGGAAGAATAATCTGATTTTTGATATTACGTGCTTTGGATATACTAATAGGTTGAAGCCACAGAAGTTTTCTTCTCTGTAACGAAGCTTTTCCAGTCAAGAGATATAGGATTGAGGAGAATGGTTTATTTGATGATAAAGGAGATCTCTCCTTCCTCCGATGAGGTCAGTACTCCCCATTTTGTGTAACAAAGTACTTTCTGTAATAATTGTATGTGCAAAACTAAACTGACTGCTCCCATTTCCCTTTTTGAAGGTTATTATTGTGACAAGCTCCCTGATGAAGGATATGAACAGTAAGACTGATGTGTATCGGGCTAATGCTATTCGTGTGCTTTGTCAAATTACGGATGGAACTCTTCTCACACAGATTGAGAGGTATTTGAAACAAGCCATTGTTGATAAGAATCCAGTGATAGCTAGTGCGGCCTTAGTTAGTGGGATTCATTTGCTTCAGGTATCATCAAAATATATTGCTCGATCGGCTTTGTTTTCTCAAGGTTCTTACAACTGTTTTTCATTTCTCTAATTCAACTCTTACAGACCAACCCAGAGATTGTCAAAAGGTGGAGTAACGAGGTTCAAGAAGCTGTTCAGTCAAGGGCTGCCCTTGTACAATTTCATGCTTTGGCTTTGCTCCATCAGGTATTTTTGAATAGTTGATGTATCATGTGTTTTTAATGTTTTGGAGTTTTCTGATTAGATTATCATGAAATCAAGTTCTAATATTAATGTTGTGTTTCGACTTATGTATAGTATGTATTGTTGTAATGTTATTTCCATACTTACAGATACGTCAGAATGATCGCCTAGCTGTTAGCAAATTGGTTACCAGCTTGACAAAGGGTTCCGTTCGTTCTCCTCTTGCTCAGTGCCTCTTGATTCGCTACACTAGTCAGGTTTGTGCATTGTTGTGATCATATTAGCAGCAGTATCAACTATTTGCACCATATTTATCAAGAATCATCCATATAGGTTATTCGCGAATCAGCTATCAACACACAAACTGGAGACCGCCCTTTCTATGACTTCCTCGAGGGGTGTCTGCGTCATAAAGCAGAGATGGTGATCTTTGAGGCTGCCAGAGCAATCACAGAGCTGAGTGGCGTGACGAACAGAGAATTGACCCCGGCAATTACTGTTCTTCAGCTCTTTTTAAGCTCTTCCAAGCCAGTATTAAGATTTGCTGCTGTCCGCACTTTGAACAAGGTTATTTAAATAAAAACTTCTGCCCCTTTTCCCTTAGGTTACTTGACCTGCTTCCATAGAAGATAATGTAGGAAGAGGCAGCTGTAGTTATGATTCTTTTCTGGTAATAGAAAAGTCTGCTCTTTTCTCTCCCTTCTCTTTCAAAGAGGGGGATGGGGGCACACCTCTCTTACTTCTGTGATAAATAAAAGTGACACCTGATGTTCAAATTTCATTTCTGAACTGAGTTACTCTTAAAAGATTTGCTATCAATATTTACAGTGCTTATTTTCATTATATTTTTTTAGGTATGAAATCTTACACTAATTCTCATATTTTTCTGACTGTGCTTAAACTTCTTGCAGGTTGCAATGACACATCCAGTGGCTGTCACTAACTGTAACATTGATATGGAGAGCATGATTTCTGACCAGAATAGGAGCATTGCAACTCTTGCCATAACTACGCTTTTGAAGACAGGAAATGAATCTAGTGTGGACCGTCTAATGAAGCAAATAACGAACTTCATGTCAGATATTTCTGATGAGTTCAAAGTTGTTGTTGTAGATGCCATACGATCTTTGTGTTTAAAATATCCGTTGAAATTCAAATCTCTGTGGGTGATACTTCATCTGATTTGTGATTTCTGTATAATGTCTATATGAAACACAGATAAAATGTTCATTGCTGTATGTTTTTTTTCCTTTTCAGGATGGCCTTCCTTAGCAACATTCTTAGAGAAGAAGGTGGCTTTGAATATAAAAAGGCAATTATTGATTCAATTGTGACTCTAATAAGAGATATTCCAGATGCAAAAGAGAATGGTTTGCTTCATTTGTGCGATTTTATTGAGGACTGTGAATTCACTTATCTTTCAACACAGGTGATTCATCCATCATATTTTGCTGTAAAACTTGGTTGAGCTTTAGCATTGCCAGCAGTTTTAACTTTATCCTAACCGAATTGATTTTTCATGATATCAGATACTTCACTTTCTGGGGATTGAAGGTCCAAAAACCTCAGATCCTAGCAAGTATATACGTTATATATATAATCGAGTACATCTTGAGAATGAAACTGTTCGTGCCAGTGCTGTTAGCACTTTGGCAAAGTTTGGTGCTGTGGTAGATTCATTAAAGGTAATGTTCTTCTTTCCTGCTTGCAATATGAAAATGTCTCGGCTACTTTTGAGTCACTAATGTCAGCTTGGAATGTTTCTCTATTCATTTCAGCCGCGAGTAATTATTCTATTGCGGCGATGTCTTTTAGACAGTGACGACGAGGTGAGTTTCTGTATGATGTATCAATTGCTTTTGTGTATGATGTCTATGCTGTGTATAACTTTTAACTCGACCTGAAGTTTTCTCCTCCTACTTCATGGGATGATCGTCACTGATCAGGGAATTTACAAGTACTTACTACTGCTTTAATTACATAAACACCACTCTGCAACTACTGTACTAGAACTATATCATTTCTCTCAGAATTATAATATATCCTTTAGTTTTGAAATTATTTTTTTGATTTGAATTGGAATGTGTGGCTGTATGCTAAATATCAAATGGCAGGTTCGTGATAGAGCGACCCTATATCTTAGCACACTTGGGGGTGATATCTCAGCTGTTGAAACAGAGAAAGATGCAAATGATTTCCTTTTTGGATCTCTGGATGTCCCATTGGCCAATCTCGAGACAAGTTTGAAAAATTATGTTTGTCTCTTGCCTTTTTCTTTCAGCCCCCTCCCCTCTTTATCCAATGTCATTGAGAAGATTGCCAATTTTGGATGTGGATGTAGGAGCCTTCTGAAGAACCTTTTGACATTTATTCCGTGCCAAAGGAGATCAAGTCTCAGCCACTTACAGAGAAGAAAGCCCCAGGTAAAAAGCCAATTGGGATTGGTGCTCCTTCAAGTGCCCCCACATCCTCTGTCGATGCATATGAAAAGCTACTTTCCTCAATTCCTGAGTTCTCAGACTTCGGGAACCCTTTCAAGGTTCTGTTCCTGACCTTTTCAACTTTCCCTGTATGCATGCTATGATGCTACAATTCTTTATATATCTGATGTTTGGTACTTCTTGTGTTCTTGTCCTTCTTAACCAGTCCTCAGCACCTGTGGAACTTACAGAAGCGGAAACTGAATATGCAGTTAATGCTGTTAAGCATATTTTTGATAGGCATGTTGTGTTCCAGTACAATTGCACCAATACAATTCCCGAGCAATTACTTGAAAATGTGAGAACTATCTTAAGGTTTCCGTCACTTCTCTTTCCCATCTTTTCCTTTGATGACTTGATATATCTTTTCATTTTTTACCTGCTTCCAGGTCACTGTCGTTGTGGATGCTTCAGAAGCAGAGGAATTCGCTGAAGTAACATCAAAGCCTCTCAGGTCTCTTCCTTATGATTCTCCTGGACAGACCTTTGTGGCATTTGAGAAGCCAGAAGCAGTCCCTGCGGTTGGTAAATTCTCTAATCTGCTGAGATTCATTGTGAAAGAGGTAATGAAGTTCCCATCCCTCATCATTATCATGATGATAGGTGACATTATTCTATTTGGTGTGAGATATTAGGTCTATTACTTACTATCTTAAATGTTAACCGTCAGATTGTGAGATTTCTGCCACATTATAGAAACTTGTCCTGTAAGAATTGAGATATCAGAACTTATATTCTACTCTCTATTCACCCATTATAGCTCTGCTAGCAGTGAACAATAAGTACACTAATCTGCTTCTAAATTTCTACTTACTGGAGTAGACTTTTCAGGTTTTAATAGCTCACGTTAGCTCAGAGACAACAAACCTTTCTTCATTAAGTCAAATCCTGGTCTACAAATTAAGCTTCTCAATGTTCTATTCTTCTATTCTATCTCAAATTCTTTATTCACTGGCTTGTATCCCCAGGTCGATACAAGCACTGGTGAGGCAGAAGACGATGGTGTGGAAGATGAATACCAGTTGGAGGATCTTGAAGTTGTTGCAGCTGATTACATGTTAAAAGTAGGAGTCTCTAATTTCAAGAATGCATGGGAAGCCATTGGTGATGATTCCGAAAGAGTAGATGAATATGGTCTTGGCCCAAGAGAAAGCCTTGCTGAAGCCGTCACCACTGTTATTAACCTTCTCGGAATGCAGCCTTGTGAGGTATGTAACATGGCCATGAAATTATTCAGAGGATCGTAGTATATATGTTTATAAAAGCATACATGAGATTGAGATCTATTTTATATTCCCTTTCTGTCGTCTGGTGTGTTTCTTCAGGGTACGGATGTTGTGCCAAGCAATTCAAGGTCACATACATGCCTGCTGTCTGGTGTTTATATAGGTAACGTGAAGGTACTCGTTAGGTTATCTCTCGGGATCGATGCTTCAAGAGAAGTTGCTATGAAGCTGGCGGTTAGATCGGAAGATGAAACCGTAAGTGATGTCATCCACGGGATTGTAGCCAGCGGGTAGTTGACTTGTTGTGGATGGATCTGCGATAAATACCTTATGCACAGGAAAAACTGTAAACCCAGTTCATTTCCGTTTAACTGTGAACCCAGTTCATTTCTGTTTTTTCCGGGTTAGTAATTACTTGGGGGGTTGAGTTGTATTTTGATTAAAATCTTCGCTTTTAGATCTTTCTGTGTAGTATAGTATAATTTTTGTTTGTGATTTGAACTCAACGATTTCTTCTTTATTTGAACAGGGAGGAATTGGATTTTTTGATCTGTATATGAAAGAAACCCTACTCTATTCTTTCTCGAATTATATAGCCACTTGGTTATTGGAAGAATTCGGACAACAATATTTTCTTTTGGTTCTCAATCCTGAAATACAATGTACGTAAAATGCCTCTCCTGCTTGAGCGGGTAGTCTTAAGGAAGCAACTCTTTTTTGTTTTTTTGAGTGTACATTAAACGAGGTTACAACTTAAAAACATGGTAAAATACAAGATCATCGTTTGTCAAACCCGAGGAATAAACAAGAATATTGTAACGTATTTTCTCACCAAGAAACGCAACGCCATAAGCAAAGGAAACATAACTCACTCTTCCATCCTCCGACCTTAGTTTACCTTCCGATCTCCGCCGAAGGCCCAAATCTGCCACAAGGGACGATTAAAAGAGGAAACAAATAATTATTATTCTCCGAAAGTGAACAGAAAAAGAAAAAAAAGGAATGATAAGAACTTCAGTATTTTTACCAACCTTAAGGTTTGTATCCCAACTTCCTGTACATAGAGCACTTCCATCAGCTGACAAACCCAAGCAGTGGATCCGATCTACATGCGAGTTCTGGAGAGATCCCAAGTTCAATACCACCTGTTGTGATAGTAGTAAAGGATTTGTAATTTCTTCATGAACAAAATAATCTAAGACTTGATTTGGTACTATCATGGCATAAATAGAAATTGAGTCACTACCTGGCATGTAAAATGGGTTACAAGCCTAATGCTACTCTACAAGCCCAAGTCTAAGTTCTAATCAACGTTTGTGCAAGTGTATTTTATACTAAGGTAAACGCTCAAACATGAGTTGAAATTGAAGCTTATATTACCTGCGCTAATAATGTGTCCCACACATAGCAGTCACCATTTTTGTATGCAGCAAAGAGAAGTCTTCCTGAAATAGAGAATGCAATGGAAGTGACATGTGGAGCACCATCATCTCCATGCTGCTGATGATATACTTGGAGTTGGTGCCCAGTCCTGATGTCGAATAATCTGCAAGTACCATCATCTGAGCCAGTTCCAAATCTATTACCATCTGGAAAGAACTTCACAGAATTAATATCGCCCTCGTGCCCAGGAAATGTCTGCACTGCTCGGCTTGCAACACGAGTGTCCCACAATCGTGCAGTGGCATCACATGATCCAGATACAAACATTCTTGAGTTGGATCCATTAATTGAGACACTGTAAGGATGAAAAATTGAGAACATAGCATAAGTCTAAACCAGTTTGGCTTCATTCAAACCATTTAAAGCATTAACATTGCAGTAAATTTCATACTGAAACTTGACATATTGATGGCAACCTTCACATTCCAGCAGAGATTAATAAATGTTATGCTCAGAGAGTCCCGCGTAGAAACAGAAAAATGAATATTCACCCACAAGCTATCATGTTATTTATTCAATCGAAGGGCAAAGAACGTATCATGGAGTATTAAAAAATCTTTGGTCAACTAACAGAGCTTATGTCAGTGACATGAACAGAGCTTTGTCATGTACACTCTAAAATGATATGTAATAGCACCTTGTGTTAATGGTCGGCATAACCAAGCTTAAAGTGGAATTCTTTTGCACTTTAAATCCTCCTAGAATCTAATGAAAAATAAACTCACAGCTCTGGGTTTGGAAAATAACCAATATACCTCAATACATCTGCAGTGTGTCCTGACTGAAATTCACCTCCAAAAACAGAAGTTCGGAGTCCAGTAGTAATATCCCACAAAACACATGTCTTATCACCAGAGCTAGTAATTAGGTGAGCATCCTCATCCGGAACATACTGACAGCAAGAAACATATCCTTTATGCCCACTAAGCATTCTAGAGACAGGTAGATTGCCGTCTTTGTCAGTGGGTGAGTTCAGATTGAAGATAGAGCAAGCACTATCAAGACCGCCACAGGCCACAGATTGGCCAGAAGGAGAGAAAGCACAAGTCATAACCCATGCACAAGGCAGTTTTATGGCATGAGTCTTCTGGCTTGTTAGAGCATTCCACACTATTAATCGTCCATCTTGAGATGCACTAACAATTCGATTTTTCTCTGAAGTCCAATCTAATGAATATACCTGCCAAAGGATTGAATGATTATTCTTATATTCAAATGCAATATCTAGAATTAAAGTGAAGCTCTGCCAAATGATAACCTTCACTTGCTTCTGGCAATACTGTCTAATGAGATATAAACAGTTTTGTTAGCTTAAACCCTTTGCTAAAAGTAATCTACAAGAGGCCGGGGGAAGAAAACTGCATCGGTCTATAACATCTTTCAGTCATATCGCTCAACCTTAATCCTTCCCTAGAACTGTATAATCAAAGCACTTCCACATCTACGCATGTACTGAAGATCTTTTAACCACAATCAAAATTCAAACTATTGTAAATAGTTTCTAGTTCTCAAAACCACATGCACTAGTTCGCATTTCTTCTCTCCTAAATCACACGGACCATACAGAAACTCAATGTTCCGTTTATTTAGATAGAGATATGAAAATACCTTCCCTGAATGACCCTGCAAAGTTCTACAGCACACCAGATCCGTAGTTCCAAATCGAACCGGATGCTTTCCCTGCGACCTCGCATATCCAGCCACTGCAGAATTGACCACAAAGGAAAACAGAAAAAAAAAAAAAAAAAACAATTAGATCTAAAAGGCACAACAAGCACTAGACAAAATCTCAGCAAGACAAAGAAATCTAAAAGAAAAGAATAACATCAAAGCTTCTTCTTCACCATCTGTGTCAAGCAACGAGAGCCGCTTCTGCTTCAACCGGTCTCTGAGGGAGTTCACGGTCTCGGTTGCCGTCAAGTGGCGCTCCTTCAGCTCAGCAACTGACATCTCTTCGAAAAAATTTAAGTAAGCACCGCCATAGAAATGCTTATCTGAAGCTTGATTTCCTCTACCATGGCAGAATTTAGGTCGTATTGTTCCCTGTGCAATGAGGCAGGGTGACGGAAAGAGGAATTTGGAAATGAACCTCAAGAGATGATTATCATTATTGCATCAAGATAAAAGACTTAATTTGACTGAAGCCACCGGGCCCACGTTGTCCACGTGTTATACTACTTTTACAGTCTTACTTTTACCTAGCTGTCGCAGTAAACCAGGCTTTTTTATTCTTTCTTTTCTCTTTTTTCCTTGAATCTTTACTTTTACTTTTTGTTAAAGATGACCAGATTTTAAAATTCAAACCCAAATCTGATGCGAAGTCTGAACTATTAGGAATTTGATTAGAAATTTCATGAGACGACGTTAAAGACATATTATATAACTTACAGCTATACGTTAAACCTTAAGGAGGTTGAAAATGGAAGCGCTATATAAGAAAGGGTAAATAAAAAATTTTCCGTTGCCGGGAATCGAACCCGGGTCTCCTGGGTGAAAGCCAGATATCCTAACCGCTGGACGACAACGGATTTGTTGATAAATGTTTTCACCAACATTTATATTTCATTGAAAAAATATTTTACCGTTTCAAAAATTGGATAGTAGACATTTAAGAGTTGCCTAGGAACACGATATTATCATCAAATACGCTGTCTCTACATAAAATTCAGGTATATATGTTTAGTACAACACACATTATGTTTCTCAGCAGATTAGACTTACCTTTTAAATTATAACTCTTTTTAAAGATTTTTCTAAACTATTTACATTTTCAGAAGTTAATTTCAATCCTTTATATTATTTTTTAATCCCAAATTTTTTATTTATTTTTTATTTATTTATTTTTATAATTTTAGAGCTTTATTAATATGATTGGGGGTAAAAAAATAAATTAGTTGAAGAAAATTTAAGATGATGAGTCCCATTTGACTTTCTTTTTTCGTTTGGTTTGTGTACTTAGGAAGTGCGATAAAATTTAAAATGGAGTTGTTCTTAAACGTACCATTTTTTTCCTTTTCCTAATGACTCCGAACCGTGACCTATATATGACATTATAGGTGCATCTTATTGTCAAGGAAGATTATACATACCATATAGTATATGCGACATACATACAGAGTTCATTTGAGTGCTAAAAAAACACAACAACACGCTTAATAACTCTTCAAAAAGAAAAAAAACATGATATGTTATCTATAGATAACAGAGAAATACAGGAAAATGTTGCAATATTACTACATATACACACACAATGAGAAGGATGACAATGCTTCTCTGTAAATTTAATGAAAACAACAATATTACAAACTAATCTAACCTTAGAAAAACTTTTTACTATGCCTTGTGAAAATCAGAAAACACTCATCTCTTAAATCTCTCTGCATCATCCATGCAAGCATGCTTCAATTGATATGTAACTTTCTCAGACAAATCCGAACGAGACGAAGGATAAGGGTCTTTCTGGGCAGTTCGAAGTTCCTGTAAGAAACAAAAAAGAAAAAGAAAAAAACAACCAACATTAAGATGGAAAAAATAAGACTAAACTCCACAGAAAGAACATGAAAGAGAAGATGGTAAAATATTGGGGAACAATGCTTACTGAGCGAAACGGGAAGTCGTCTGCCTCTAACATATGAACAATTTGCCCCATTTTGGGCCTCTTACTAGCATCCAAATCTATGCAGCGTAGACAGACGAGCAATATACGTTTCAAAGCTCTCGAAGAAGGCTGGATTTGAATCAGAGGATCTACAATCTCTTCACCACGGCGATTAGCTACCATTGCTTTAAACCAATCAACCAAGTTCATCTAAAAACATATCCATTGCAAATAAACTTTCAGTTTATCATAAAGATGGAGCAATTGGTTTTTCAGAAACTAAAAGGAGGTAACTCTTTTACCTCTCCAGCTGGTCTTGAATAATCAACAGGGCTTCGTCCAGTAATAATCTCCATTAGCAAGACTCCAAAACTATATACATCGCTTCCTTCATTAAGCATGCCCGTACTTGCATAATCAGGGGAGACATAACTGCATGAAAAACAATCATATAATTCGATGACTTCAATTATGAAAAATAAGTTCTATAATATTTTTCAGAAAGGAAATAAGGTACAGACCCAAAAGTCCCCATAACACGAGTAGTCACGTGGCTTGTATCGGAACCTAAGAGCTTGGCGAGTCCAAAGTCTGAAACTTTTGGATTCCATTTTCTGTCCAGAAGAATGTTACTGGATTTAATGTCACGGTGAACAACTTTAGGTTCTAATCCTTCATGCAAGTAGGATAATCTGTTACAGAAACAAGAACGTCATTGTTTACATAGCAAATGATAATAAGAATAAGGAGAAAAAATGGCAACCTTTAAAGTTTAAATCCAAAGAATATTCAACTTTGTTTATACCCTTTTGCTGTTCCGATGGCAATCTTGATCCTAATTTCCCACGTAAGAGGGCTAAAGGGCCCTACATTTCCATGCAGCCATTGCTCCAAATTGCCATTATCAACAAATTCATAGACAAGCATCCTAGATACAAATATCAATTAGGGAAAAAGTACGAGAAGTAGTAATCTTATGAGAAAAAAGCAGAGTCGAATTAGTAGTAGTTCCTAGATGATATACACATATACCTTTTGGCACCTTCTGCACAATAGCCTATAAGACGCACCAGGTTCTTATGCCTCACTTTTCCAATGGCTTCTACTTCAACCTTGAACTCTTTCTCTGCCTGACCTCTAAAAATAAAAGAATAATAATAATAATAAATAAATAATAATCACTTTAGAACAAAAACATGATGATCTGAGATGAGATTAAATAAATTGACTCGGATCTCACCTAAGATATTATAATAAGCTAGACAAATGCGTTTCTGTGAGCTAATTTGCTAGTTATTATAAATATAATTAGTAGTTTTCCGGCGAACTAACAGAGATCGAGAATGAAAGCTCACATACTTGTTGTTTAGAAGATTCTTCACAGCAACTACAGAGCCGTCCGGGAAAACGCCTCTGAACACGATTCCGTAACCACCTTCTCCGATCATATTCTCGTTGGCGAATCCACAGGTCGCCATTTCTAGCTCTTTCAAGCTATACCACCGGCCCCACCCTATGTTCTCCGTCTCCACCGACAAGTCAGCACTCTCTCCGCTGCTCTTTTCTCCTCCATCCCCCATTTCAACCTCATTTTTCTCCTTCTGAGGACTCACATTTCCACCTCTGACCTCCCCTTTCTCACAATCCTCAGCGTGATCCGAACCTTTGATCTCCAAAATCTCTTTAGAGAAAAGTGGAATCGATCCCGAGCTATGCTTCACGCGAATCTTACGCTTCCTCGAGCTCCGACCCGTGCGAATGCAGAAAAATATCAGAAAGATAGCTGCGATAACAAATGCGGCGATGATTCCGATCAGTACGTAGATTCTCGTGCTGGATACCGGAGTTTTTGAGGTGAGATCTTGAGGAACAGAATCGTTATAATCTTGAACCTCGCCGGAGTGGTTTCTAGAAATCGACATTTGTTTTCCCGGCAAAATGAGGAATCTGAGCTATGAATATACACTCTCCAGAAAGATGAAGAGAAGGAGAAAAGAGTATCAGCTATTAGAGAGACGTTGAAAGTGTTTGCTTAAAGAGAAAGTAACGAGAAAAGAAAATCTCAAAATGTATGAATTATGGAAAGTTTTGAGTTGCTTTGAAGAGATTTGCAGATACAGTGAAGATGGAGGTGGGGGTTGAGGGGTGAGAGTGGGGTTTCAACGGATACAAAGCGAAAGGCCAAAAGAATGAGCGAAAAAAGTAGTTTGTTATGGGATTTGGGGCGAAATTGTTATTTACAAAAAATGCAACACTCTGTAGAGCAAACAGACCGTAGTGTGACCGTGTGGGCCCGTGACATTAAATGACCATAATAACCTTTGAGGACCTAATTGATAATCATGATTTAAATTAATTTAAATATATTTAAATTTTATGTAAATTTATTTACGTGACTTAAGTTTAAGAAAACATAATACTGTTAAAAAACTGATAAATATATATATGTAAATTGAAGTCTAAATAAAACATAACCAAAACGTCACTAGTCATAATTAGGTTAACGTTATTAATCTAATACCTAATTAATTTAACTGTTGAAGTGCCCATCAAAGTATTTGCTTATTGAATGGGACCGTAACGTGCCTACTTAATTATTACTATAGTCAATAGAGTAGTAATGCGAGGGGCGTGGAGTAAAAAAAAGTCAACTGCATCACAGATTTACAGATGAAGGATCATGATGAGATTGACTGTTAAGTGGGGCCCTTAGAAAGCAAAAACATTTATCGTAATATGGACTATTTTTTAAACTATTAATTTGCATTGAAAGTTAGAAAGCGTCTCACCTAACTATTTACTTTACCCTATCACGTATTTATCTACGTGGAATATAAATATATAATATCATATGAATACTTGTAGTGATTTCAAGATGTGATAACGGCTATATGTTGAATTTTGGAACAGGAAAAGAGCAGAAACGAAAAAAAGGATGGCATCTGGACAAACTGTAGTTTTGTTTTCTGTTTGTTTCCAAATTACGTTGGGACCCAAACGTCGTGTTTCCTCTTTGGGTTTTGCGGACCATTAGGCCCACTAGTTTTTTACTTTCCAACTACCACCTCGTGGGCTGATTTGAAACTGGGACACATTGAAAAGGCCCACCTAACAATTATACACAACTATTATGTCATTTGTACAATTGTAGTAGCTCAACCGGATTGTACTAACTACTACAGGCTGTTATCAAGCATTTTGTATACTACGCTGTTCCGAGGATCAAACGAAATGAAGCCCAATTATACTGGGCTTTATGGGCTTGGACCGTACTCCTCAATGAGTATAAACGATTATAGAGTGGGCCGTGTAGATGCTACGATGTGGGCTCCTACCGGGCCTACCACTCTACAGTATAAAAAAGCAAAAGATAATAATAATAATAAAAAACTCAAGTTCGCTCTCAAACGCAGCGTTTTATTATAGCCTGAGAATTATCCATAGTATCAGTGGACAGTGGTCCATTTTACAACCTTATCCAATGGCACAAAATATATTAAAATAAATGGGGATGCCCGAGATTAGATCCTGACCGACCGATTATAATAATGATAGAAAAGTTTTCTTCTTCCTTAAAATCTGAAAAATCCTTTACAAAAATATTTTCATGCCATTCCCGTCTGGTCCGAGAAGGAGATGAATCACACCGGAGGTCCAAAGAAAAGGCACCGCGGGCACCACACCGCATCCACCAGCTGCCAATCTCCCAGAGCCACCGCCGCAGTTAACGAGGATTCCTTCTCCGCCATCATCAACGCCTCGATTTCCTCCTTCCGTGACAAAAGTCTAACTGACCGATGCCCCACCTCCTTCAACGACTCCTCAACGGCCGATGTTGTTCTTAGTCTTTTAGTGGAGTCCTCCCCGTTGGCTACCGTCGATACCTCCGAGTACGACGGTCCATCCGCCACCGACTCACAGTCCTCTTCCGACGTCCAAATCTACCTCCATTCTCATATCCTCCGCCGTCGCTCAAAGTATTTCGCGGCTATATTGTCCGACCGATGGAATCCGAAGAACAACGATTCGAATCAATTGCAATTGAGTCTCTGCGTACCTCCCAGCGATATGGATTCCTATTTAACGGTGCTTCAGCTTCTTTACACCGACGATTTGTCCGACTCGATCAATAACGTATCTATGGCGCTGGATATTCTCCCTGTCGCGCTTGAATTACTGTTTGAAGAGTGCGTCGTGTTCTGTGTTCGATTTCTCGAGGCTGTGCCGTGGAACGAAGAGGAGGAGAAGAGAGTTCTGAGTTTGATTCCGTTATTGAATGAGGAAGAATCTAAAGACCTAATCACTAGGATTTCGCCTAATAAGAATGATTCATGCGAGGAAATGTTACGCGATCTGATATCTGCAACGATTCACAATCATCCAAACATGGCGTTCGTGAAGGCGTTTCTGGCGAAGCTTCTGAGGGACTTGTCATCCAGAGAATCAGCAAAGAGGGTTCTAGAGAAAGCCTTCGAGACAAGCTTGAAGGTGGTGAAGGAGTCTCTAGAGGAGTACTCAAGCCCCAACTTTAGAGGCGATCATAACGAGACAGAAGCGATTCAGAGGCTCAATTTGCACACGGCAATGACAAATGGTAGGCATTTGTTATGGTTGGTTGAAAGAATGATCGAGTTGAAGGTGGCTGATACTGCTGTGAAGGAGTGGAGCGATCAGCCTTCACTCACTTCCGATTTGCAGAGGGCTTTTCGAGATGATGCCTGGAGAAATATCGTGCCAGGTTTACCTTCTGTTTTGCTAAGGTGCACCTGTAAGCTTGCCAATGCAGTTGCCGCAGGCTCCATTGTGGCCCCTAGACAGGTATCCTTCCATATATACACTCATCTAATCTTTCTTACTTTTCATTGTATAAACAATTACATATATCTTTATCAATATATCATTGTGGATTCATTAGTGAACTGTATCTGCATTTAGTAAGTAAAAAGGCATGCTTTAAGAGGGTAATCAATAGTTATCAAATGAGAAGTTATCATACTGAATATTATTAGATAATCTGGTTCAGATTCGAAAGATGCTTGTGAAAGACTGGCTACCAGTTCTGATCATTTGCAAAGACAATGTATCGCCTATGTTACCCAATCATAAGTTGCTCTACTTGGAGCTAGAAGAGACATTCTTGAGGATCATCTCTACCCTTCCAATGTCGGATGCGCAGGAGTTACTACAGCAGTGTATAAGCTTCTCGACTAGAAATGTGGAAGACTGCCCTCATTTGGTTACTGCATTTAATACCTGGTTTCGCCGTGCATCTCGGACTCCGCAACCGGACAACCCTTGTTAGATAAGTCTGGGTTCTCTCTTGTTGTGTGATGATGACTTCGTTTTTTTACTCTTTATCTTCTTGATTAAGTTGCCGTCAAAAATATTGTTCATAGTTTGCTTTGTATAGTTTTATTAGGAGTTTAAACTTTGGACACTTGGTGTATATAGTTAGACATGAGATATGTGAATACTTATTAATTAGAGATGTTTTGATCTTCTTCACTTCAGTCTTCTTGTTGTTCGGTCTTAATGATTTGAAGACAAAAAGATGTAAATCGTTATCAATGTCATTCCCAAAACAGAATAGAAATCACAGTTAAGCTCATGCCTCAGAACGAACGAGACACGGGCATTATTGCACAATGGGAGTAGAGATATACCAGAAACAGCATCAAAGTTAACATCTCCAAGTTAGTTTCCCCTAAATGGAAAGCACAGGGGTCTTGTTATTATCTGAACTAGAGAGGTCTCCTTCTAAAGGTTCTTGTAGTGCCTTGGTATGTTCGAACCAACAAACCAACGCCAATTCCAAGTCCAACACAAATGCTAAGACCAATCCGGACACCAACCCTTATGCCAGCTGTGAACCATGAAAGCTCTTTGTCTTCTTCGCCTTCTGAATACTCTGACCTCATTAAATACATATCATTGTATCTGTTATTCTCTGGTTTAGAGCTCAGAACATCTTCCATCTGCAGGATCATTACATTAATAAAAATGAATACAAAAACAAAAACAAAATCCCCATTATAGAATTTGCAACATGTAGAGGTTACCTGCTGCAAATGGAGCTTGGAAAAGTAAGGAACGGAAGTTGCTGATTCCTTTGACTCTGGTATGGAATCCAACATCCCCTTTGTAACATGTTTTTTCAGAGCATTGAGCTGTATTGTCCTCGTCACGATAATCGGATTAGATGAAAATGACCCTGCTATATAAACATCGAGTGTAGGAGCAGCAGGACCAAAATGGGGATCGAAAACTTGCTTTCCCTTCAAAAATCCAGACCCAACGGACATATTCGATTCACAATTGATGCTCCATCTTGGGCCATGAGGCGCATGATCGTTTAATCCATTGACAAAACCATTACTATGATTATTACATGTTTCTAAAACCCCGGACAAAACAAGAAGATCCTTATCAAAAACCACAAACTTTACCCTTCCTGTAGTTCTTATATTATCAGTGCCCACAAAGGTTGCTTCTTCTGATTTCCTATCCAACCTATCTCTTCTAAGCAAGGTTGATACCCCATTGGAATAGACGTTAGATCTTACTCCATTGATTTCAAGAAGGGTTTCGGAATCGAGCGGAATGTGGTTTATCGTAAGGTTTTCAGGGGTAGCATTGTCCATCTCACATTTACTAAATCTAACATAAATGACTCTTAAATCAAGCCAAGGTAATAACGATTGAGGAAGAGAGTGCCTTACAAGTGAGTGGCCGTTATTAGCATTAGCCGGACCGTTCCCATTACATGTCGTGAAAGAACCATCCATGGCAGGTATTGGAAGTTAAGTCTCTTCTTAGCGGATTTAGTCCACTTGAATCGAGTTGAGGAGCCGGAATGTTTTATGGAAGCGAAACTCGTGTAGGCATTGATAATAAAAGACCTGTAGAAAAGCCATGAAGGAATAGATTTGAGAAATCATATTCGTCATTTAAACACAGTAGATGGGCACTAAAGAGTACTTGAAATGCAACCACTCAAAAAAGGGAATAAAGGAATCCATGTCAAGAGGATATACCAGAGGTCCAGAAGACTAATCAAAACATCATATAACAAAGTGAAAAACACAACCCATGTGAAAGGATAATAAACCCAGAAGAGAGAGAGAGAGAGAAAGAGGAGAACTAAAATGAAGATGAAGATGGGGATAAGAAGGTATGGGATTTGGAGAGAAAAATCCAAACAAGAAAAAAAACCATAAAATAAAAAATTGTGGAGAAAGGAGAGGGACATAACTAGATGAAACAGAAGGGAGAGATATGGTATAGACAAAGTAAGAGAAATCCAATCCCCTGCTTCCTCCTTTATTAAAGACTACAGGTTCATGCGAACGTTATAATTTATAAACCGAGACCATGGGTCCATGGAAAAGGAAAAGAGAGAGATGGGAAACTCCACATATTCCAACAAATCTGACGGCGAAAAACGTCAACTTTCCCAACATCATTATATAATCAGGCAAGATTAAATCTCTCTGTCTTTGAGTAAGCGAGAGTGTCTGATATTCAATGAACAAACACAAAACCATTGTACAAGTTTAAGATGAAAAGCCCAGAAAAACTCACCACCGCCATCTTTCTTTCTAATAATAGAATACATAAGGCCTTAGTCCTTGCTAAAATCTAACAAGTCTTTTCAAAACTAAAAAGTCTAAGTCTGATTATTCTTAAGTGGGTCATTTTTAGTTCTTTAAGTCAAATCTTTAGTGGGGACGTGGGGTTGAGAAGCTTATAATGGTGATAAGGCGTAAAGAACCTTTTGTGTATGCCATGTTTGCAGGAAGTAGAACGAGTTAGCTCAACTATTTGTATCATTTTTATATCGTTATATTATATCACATCAAATTTATATATAATTAAAATAAATTAATCTATTATAAATACAGTTTAACATCATCTAAAATTGATATGAGGCAGATCTTATCTTCTAGAGGAGGGAGCAGCTTCGCAAGGGAAATGTTTATGAAAAGGATGTGTAGCAGAAGAGGTTTTGTAAATTCTGAATTTGTGACACTCCTCCCTCTCTTCTGGGTTGCACGTGTCCCTTTCATTTCGATCAATAGAAACGTGGTTTAATTTTTTTAAAATAACCTCCCTCTCTTCTGAGTTGCAAGTGTCCCTTTCATTTCGATAAAAAAATAAAATAAAATCATAATGAATAGAAACTAAAAATCATAAAATTTTAAGCAATAACGAATTGAGATGTTGTACATCTTATTTCCGATACTTTATTGGTATGCTGAAAAACCGATTACATAAGATGGACTTTCCATCTCAATCCTTTCTTTTTGGTTAAGTACATATGTATCGAAAGAATGAAAAGGATGGACTTTAACGAGTGTTTTACGTAAAACCCAATATAACATGTGATCAAAATTGATATTTTATTACAAGTTCAAAGCATCTTAACCTCGGAAATGGACATCACACATGGTCTAATCAGAAGATAATTAAACTTTCACTTGCACTAGTATACAACTATTAAAAATAGTAAGAAGATGTTCACATCCATTCCAATTTTCAGGTCCTAAATGGAGGAGGTAAGGAAACCAATGAACCAACAGAAGAACTACAAGAATTATTTGAATGAGACGTGTTTCGACTTCACGGATTGCTTAAAAGACGGTCACCGGGGAACTGCAAAGTCTACAAAAACATAACAATGCAAAATAGGGAAGAAGGGAATGAATACTTATTTTAAAAGAGAAGAAGAAAGGTTGAAAATGCGTGATTTGTTCTCGATTGACATAGAAGTATTGCCTGGAAAAGATCATCCAGCTAGTAAATAATCATTGTAAAAAAAAGAACATCAGGCGGGTACAGGATTTCAAGTTGCATGGATTCATTCATGGAGCAAAGGGAAAAAATAAAAGATGGAGAATTTTCTCCATCTAACAGAGTAATCATCTAGCAAATACGGACAAACTAAAAGCCAAAGCTTGAATTTCCACCAAATTGATCAGATGCGGTAGCATAATCAGTTAAATTAATGGCATTGATGATGAGGAAAGAAAAAAGATTACCTTGGGAAAGCCAGCTCCAGTAGGTGGAATCAATGGCGATTCTGGATTTCAGCCGAGCTGAAGCAACCGCGCTATGAAGTGGCATCAACGATTCCGCAGTTGCTAAAACCGAAACGATTCTGGAAACGAATGAATTCCTGTTACAATCGAGAGAGAACCTTACTCAACAAAATGCAAAAAGCGAAGAGGAAAAGCGTCTAAAGAGATGCAGGAGTTGAAGGTCGTTGTACCGTGAAGCGCAAGAGATAGGTCTGGACGACGAAGAAAACGGAGAGGAAATAGCGTTTCGGCTTAGCGTTCTGGAACACGCGGCCAGGGACCTCGCGCCCGCCATAAGAGCTGATCTGCAACTCATTTTTTTTCTCAACGTTCTGTCGTTCTCGACTTCGACGAAGCGTACCGCGAACCCTAACAAGAAACGGTTTAGGTGGCGGGAGTTATTAATGGGCTTCTCCGTCAAAAAAAGCTAATTTTTGGGCCTTAGCCCAACTTGTTTCCACAAAGAAAAAATGCAAAGCAGCCCAGAAAAGTAATTATCAAATAATCAATGAGTTAACTAGATCAAATCTGATCCGACCCATCATCGGCTTCGTCGGACCTTGCATTTTTCCCCAAATCTCCCACATTGGGGCTTACTAGCAGAAGCTTCCCGTCGCCATGGCTGCTATCTTAGCTCGCAAATCTCTTCTCGCCCTTCGTGCTCGAAAACTTGTATGCGATCCACCTTATGCTTCTCTGATTTATCACTTCTTCTTAGCTCCTTTCGGTTGTTTGACCGTCTCTATTTCCTATTTTATACGCTGAAAGTGATGTCTTGCTTAAATTTGGAACGATGGATGCCTAGATAATTGCACGAGAGAGGATCATGCGATTCATTTGCCCTAATTTCGAAATATTTGGATTTCTAAATAGCTTGAAATGTATGGTCGAATCGATATTAAGATTACATTAGAAGACTTGCTTTCAGAATTAGGGAAAAAAAATGTTGGAAATAGGAATTCTTTCTTCCTCTTCTTTGATCTTTTCAATGATTCCTGCCGGAACTGTATGGGAATGTATAACAATTTTGACTTCGTAGTAACATTAAATTTTGCCTCCCTTTATGTTGTTATTTAGGCTGTGTCTACAGGAGCATTGCAAGGCTCGTCTTATTATGAAATTCAGTCTGGTGCATATTCATACAGCACCAAAATAGGTTTGGCTTTGTTTAATGTCTTGTTTACTGTTGTACAGACTTTCAATTTGTAGAGTCATTATATTATCTTTATCTCCTCACTACTGCAGAAGATGAAGAAAGAGAGAAGCTTGCAAAGGAGATCTCAAAGGACTGGAGCTCAAGTAATATATATATATATTTGTTAATATTCTTCATTCTTTTTAGTGGTGTGGATTATTGACACCTCACCCTACTTTGTCTAAATTTTGTCTAAGATTGGTCTATATACCATTTTCCATTCGTATTTACTGTTTGCTGTTTTCTCTAATTCTTTTGGTAATTTCAGTTTTCGAGCAAAGCATCAACACTTTATTTCTTACTGAGATGGTCCGAGGTCTGAGTCTGACACTCAAGTATTTCTTCGAGACAAAAGTTACCGTAAGTGCATTTCCATCTTCATTATCCAGCTCATGTTGCAGATTGTTCGTTATATAACAGGTTCATCTTTCTTGTATGTAGATCAACTATCCATTTGAAAAGGGCCCGTTAAGCCCACGTTTTCGGGGTGAGCATGCCCTCAGGCGATATGCAACTGGAGAGGAACGTTGCATAGCCTGCAAGCTTTGTGAAGCTGTAAGAGATCAAATTTTTGTTAAATTTTTCATTGGTTTAAATTCATTTTGCTCCATATGATCATAAACTTGCTAGATACTTAATTACTTATATGCCTTGTCTCCAATTTTTCTGTTTCTATTGGTCCTTTGCCGAGCACCCTTTGACTCAAACTGAGTGTCTTTATGTTTATTAGATTTGTCCTGCACAAGCAATCACCATTGAAGCAGAGGAAAGAGAAGATGGCAGCCGTAGGACAACTAGGTGAAGTGTCTTCCCCCTTACTTTCTCATTTCTCTCTTCATCTCTCTCTTCCCGATTTTCCCATCACCTTTCTAATTCTTGTTGATTTTCAGGTACGATATTGACATGACAAAGTGCATCTACTGTGGATTCTGTCAAGAGGCTTGCCCTGTTGATGCCATCGTAGAAGGACCCAACTTTGAATTTTCAACAGAGACTCATGAGGTTAGATCCAACTCTCTCTCTCTCTCCCTCTCGCTGGATTAATTGATGGAGGAATCGGCTTAGAATTTTTTTTATTTTCAGGAGCTTCTCTATGACAAAGAAAAGCTGCTCGAGAATGGAGACCGTTGGGAAACTGAGATTGCAGAAAACCTCAGATCCGAGAGCCTCTATCGTTGATGTCATTTCAAGCCTTTCCCTTGAGTTGAAATTACTCAGCACTTGCTTCACTTTCCGAAGTGCACTGAAAATAAACATAGATCCTGTGCATGGTCAGGAAAATATTTTGTATTTGTTTCTGATCCAGTACTTATCCACCCGATGCCCCCGTTATGTATGATGATTCTCACAAGTTGAGTGGGTTTTACATTCTTAATTTGTATCTTGTTATTTGTCAACAGCGCAGCAAGACACTCCTTGTTTTGTCGATTTGAGCTAGATATTTGTTGTTCTGATCTCCCTCGACTCAAAATAAAGAAGAAAGAACTTGACTCCTCCTTAAGCTTATTGAACTTATTTCCTGTGAAGTAGTCTGTAATTTGCCAAAGTGCAATTTTGTTACAGATTGCGTGTAGAAGATCATCCATTTTTTAGGTCGATCGTACCTACAGTCTGTAAACCGGTCCATTCCGCAATTTGCCTTATGGAATCAAGGTCTCCTCTTGACATGCAAATAAGCTTCCCAATTTGTGTGCATAATAGCGAGTTATGCTTTAGCCACCTATGTAATAAATTCAGGCAAAATCAAAATCAATCAATTAATTCAGAGTTTGAAAGTCCAAGAAAAAATAAGCACTCCATTTTTCTCCCAAAGACAACTCATCGAGCAGATTGTAATCTCACATCAAAATTAGATAATTGGAGTATCTTTTAGTTTCTTACTACCTGATAAGGGGGACAACGTTTTTAAGTCCTCAAGAACAGTCTTGACACGAAGATTGAACGACGATTCTGAAAACTCAAGCGATTGCTTCTTCACTGCAGCTTGAATCATAACGAAATCGATGAAATCAGACAACCGGCAAAGAAAATTGGTGGTGTAAATGATCCCGAACTTCCCCTTTCGCATGGCTTCCTTGAAAATTTCCGCCGTAACTTTGCGGCGAATATCAAGCGCGCGCATGATGAGCTTCCGGTCATCTTCATCAAGTTCGACGTTAGCGTTGAACTGGAACAGAGTTCGAAGCGGAGGGAGAGAGGAAGCAACGTCAGGATCGCTAGGAGATTGGACGTAGATCGAGTCAGGGAATTGAGGGGTGCGCTTTCTGACGAGGGAAAGTTCTAGAAGGTTGATTTTTTCTTCTTCGGGTAAGGAAGGAGGTTGTTTTTGTTCCGGAGTTTGTGAATTCCAGTGAGAGAGTTGGTGGAGGCCGGGGGCCGCGGATTTGGAGTTGTGCTTGCGGAAGTTGAGGTTGTGTACGTAGGAGTCGGAAATGGCAGAAGTGGGTTGGTTCTCATCGTTCTGATTGTTGCTATGGTGGATGGAAGACGTGGAGGACAAGATAGCTTTAGTGGTGGAGAAGTGCACGAAAGTGGAGATAGGCAAGCGATGAAAGAGAGAGAGAGAGGTTGGTAATGGTGGTAAGGGGATGAAGATGAAGTGGAGGAGCAAGAAAGCAATTTTTTCGCTGCATGGTTGTTAACAACCAATGACGCGAGCTCTGATTTTCTGGTTATTATTTTTTGTTTTTAAATATTTAGGAATAATTACTAAATTTTCTGTGATGTCGCACGTATGGTCCCATGGTCTAGTGGTTAGGACATTGGACTCTGAATCCAGTAACCCGAGTTCAAATCTCGGTGGGACCTAAAATCATACTTCCCTCCTTTTGGATTCCTTTATGGTTGGTCTTCTTGTTTTCTAGCACTTCCTGTAATGGTGATTAGATACTTTAGTTGAATTTAAAATATAAAAAAAATTGGACAAAAACCAGCTTTTTTTTTTTTGACAAACAGAGAAGAAGCCAAAAATGGGTATAGAATTTTTATTTTCCCCAACCACAAGAGAATCTCATTTGAATGAAGGCAAAAGAAAAATTAAAACGTTGACATTACAATTTACATCCCAAAAAACAAAAAATAGACCAGAAACAATAAATCAATTACAGACAACAATCTATCCCCCTACCCCCAACCCAAAAAAACAATACCCATTCTGTTCTGTTCTTCATGCATTTTCTTCCAAGTTCCACAAAAAAATCCCCCTTTAACCTTGTTCAACCAGAACCTGCATATCATACTATTAACAAATGAATGAAACCAGAATCAAGAATCCAATCGCCATTTCTCTTTCCCTCTCTCTGCTAATCACATTCGGGCCTCTCAACCTCTAATTCATCCGACGGCTCTGGAAAAATCTCCTTAGAATGCCACCTTCGAGAAGATGAATGCTCGCCTGCACCATTATTATTATTATTCCCACTTCCTTGAGACCCCGTAGTACCTGATTGTTTGAAACTACCTCCTCCTCCCACCCTAGCAGTGGACCCCACAGCCGGGACCACAGTCAGATCCGATAAGCTTTGACGCCAGCTCCCAAACAGGGCAGCATTCCAAGACCCTCTAGAGGAAGTGGCCCTGAGCCGAGCAGAACTTGAATTCTCTTCCCTCACAACTCTTAACGGGTTTTCCAAAGCTCGCAGAATGTACCTCATTAGGGGCCGTCTTGAAGGTTTCGGGTTGAGGCATGACTTGGCGACCACAGCCATAGCCCACACTTCTTCTAATAAATCTTCGTCTATTATTAGAGAGGGGTCCACGATTTTCGTGACAAGTACCTTGTCATAGATGCTGATGTATGGGAGTGTTTCGTCTAGAAATGATTTAGTTTGTGCATCATCTGATGCACTGATTCCTAGCTTGCCTGTTACTAGCTCGAGTAATACTTTTCCAAAGCAGTATACATCGTATGAACATACTGTGGTTAGAGAACCTGGAAAGTGAAAATTGAAGAAGTTGAATTAATATTACAATTTGCAAAGTTTAGTTTACTCATATTCTAGTTTCAAGAGCTCAGTATTAAAGAAAAATATCAACTTAATTAGAAACTAGTTTTGAGCTTACCGGAAGAACCATGCTCTGACGACCTGCACATCATGAAGGGAAAAAAAAAAATTTTTATTACAAACTTAACATGAGCATAAAATAAAAAATATATGTTATGCCTATCAAGAAACAAAATAGGTGTGAAGAGGAAACATACTGAGGTAATCGGAGCAGCCTGGTAATACGGCTCTGATGGGTATCACCTTCTTGGGCAGAGACCCCACTTAGACTCCCTAATCGCACTTCAAATTTGTCATCAAGTAGAATACTGCTTGCTTGAACATCTCTTCAATTTGACCAAAAGAAATTAATGTCAATACTTGTAAGGGTAGGGCAACAATTTATGATTCAGTTGTTCACTTAGAGATCTTAGCGGGTGACTCATGCTTTTCTAATTTGATGAGGATTGATATCAAGGTCCTACCCAATTTAAGGTTTTACTTATTTTTAATTAAAATACAACCATATTTGCTAGCTACTCTTGAATTGCATTTCTTGTAAGCATAGATCGGCAAAGTTCAAGCAAGATTTTGGGAGAAATCAATTATGAGAAGGCAAAGGAAAAATAATAGTATAATAATAAAGTGAAGACAAAATAAAAATAAGAAGTTTTGGAGTACCTATGAACAAGGGGAGGAGTACATTCATGATGAAGAAATGAAAGACCTTCAGCTGCTCCCAAAGCGATTTTCAATCTGGTAATCCAATCCAATGACTGTAAATTATCATCTTCCGAATCAGTTTTCCTATACAAAGAGCAAGACAAATCTCCATTGGGCATATATTTATACACCAAAAACTTCCAGTCTCCATTCTCCAAGCAGTTCCCTAAAAGCGGGACCAATCTTGTATGTGAAATCTTGCTAAAGAAATCCAATTCCACTAAGTAAGCTTCATTTTTAACCAAACCCGGATCAACCCTTTTAATAACTACAGGAATCCCATTTTCCAAAACGCCCCGGAAAAGATCCCCCGAATGGCCGTGCTTGATAAGATTCTCCTCACTAAACCCATTTGTTGATTGAAGAATCTGCTGATACTTGATTGAATTGCCCAATCTTGAAAAGTTGATAGAACTTCCAGGCAGAGGAGGAGGTTCCTTGGCTACTGTTGAAGTGGGGTCCACAACAACCCCACTCTGATTGGGAGATTCCCTTTTACGCCAGCACAGTAAGAGAAATATGACCAACAAGAGAAGAGAAACTAGACCAATCCCTCCAAAAACACTAGCCAATATAATGACCGTCTTATTGCTCCTCTTTTTTCCCTTTCGAGTTATTGGTGGAGGAGATTGAAAGGAATTTGGGAGGCCAAAATTATCAAAAATTAAGCCTTTTTTGGTATAGAATGATGAACAGTCTGATAAAGTTCTCTGATTAGAGATATTTTGAAGGCAATTGCTTCTAAGAGATGTATTAGTGAGTAAGTAGTCTGGAACCTTCCCTTCAAAATAATTTCCCGACATATCGATAACACCAAATCTTCTCAATACAGGACTAATAAGTCCCCCATAGAACATATTTTGAGATATGTTCAGAAGCGGAGTAGTAGTAGGACTCGAATTGACGCTGGAATTAGGAAGCATGCCAATAAAATTATTTCTCGAGATATCGAGAAATAACAACCTAGGCATTGACCATAGATCATCTGGCAAAGACCCAGAAAGTAGATTGTTCTGAATTTCTAATCTCGTCAAGTTCCTCGACCTTATTAAATCTTGTGGCACTGACCCGGATAAGGAATTGAAACTAAGAACAAAGTCTGTCAAGCTGTCAAGGTTCCTAATTTGAGCCGGTATAGAAGAAGAAAGCTTGTTATGGGAAATATTCAAATACTGAAGCTTCAAAAGGGACCCAATGCTTGTGGAAATCGAACCGGTTAAATTATTTGATGAGATATCAAGCAGAGAGAGATTTGCAAGAGAGTTAAATGACAATTGAATAGATCCAGTGAGCGAATTTCGAGAAAGATCAAGTACAGAAAGGTGAAGCAATTGACCCAAGCTAGAAGGAATCGTGCCGGTAAGGCTATTATCGGAAAGATAAAGACCTGTTAGATTGGTTAGATTCCCAAGATTCGCTGGAATATTCCCAATTACTGAACAGTATCTAAGATCAAGCACTTGTAAGGAGTTGAGACGGATTCCGAACCAGCTCGGAATGGGGCCCGGAAGGGAGAAATGAGAAGCATTAAAGGACTGAAGAAGGGTCAAATTGGCCAAGGAATCCACTGCAAATTGCGGGTTTCTGCGACCAATTCGAGTTCTTTTAAAACCAGAGATATTGATCCCAATAACTTGCCCATTTCGACAGCTGATTCCATTCCAGATTAAACAAGGGTCGGATTTGATCGGCCAGTCCTTGCTCCTTAAACCCAGAGAGGATCTGAGCTCGAGTAGAGTTAGAAATTCGGATTGTGAAGTCAGTCTCTCGAGCTGTTGAAATGTGGACTCAAAGAGAGAGAAGGACAAGAGCAAATAGTAAAATAATATTACTCTCAGTACCACCATTGTTTCATGATCCATAAATTCCTCCCATCTTCCTTTCTCAAATTAGTTGTCCGTTCGACTAATGGTAAGTGCTCGCTTCACATAAAATCAAAATGCTCGAAATCACTTACACCCATTGCAGAAATAAGCACTTTTCCCCTTTTCTCTTAGTTTCTACCTCTCTGCTCTACAAGAAAACAATGAAAAGGAAAAGAAAAGCTCTTAACCTCTTACCTTATAAATCACAGGTTTCTCGCAAGGGTTTTTCTCGAACAGTTGGTCTGCTGTTTGACGAATTACAAACCTATCTCTTCCTCTTCCTCTCCCCTTGTTTTTCTTCTCTCTCTCTCTCTCTAAAAAACTCCTTCTGTTTCTTCAGTTGACGAAAGGAAGAGAGACAATTGAAAAAGAAAAATCCCCCAGGGAAAAAATAAAAAATAAAAAGAGAGAGCGAATTAATTAACAAATAGCCATAATATATAATAACTTTAGAGAGAGAAAATGAAAAACTGGTCAAGAACTCTCTCTTTCTCTCTCTAAATTTCTCTCTGCTAAGCAGCCAAAAACCCGCCCAAAAGTAAACAAAAGTTCTGATTAAAAAAAAAACCCAGACGACTCTGTGATAATGAGGCTGCGCTGTCTACTGAGCAAAGCGGGAGTGTGATCGGATCGAGCCATAAAACAGTTCACTCGTTGAAGTAAGGTCAGATGATCCGGCGCCGGAAACGTGACCGCATTGCCTCATGACGTTTGACCTCCGACAATCCCTCTCCGTCCAGCTATAAACGTAATATTATAATACATATATATCGTACTTTTTTTTTAAATTATGAGGGTTCTCCATGGGATTCGTTTTTTCCCTTTTATTTATTTATTTATTTATTTATTTATTTATTTTTAATATTTTATCCCGAATTGTATTTTCTTTTTTATTTTCAATAATATTGTGTGTATATAATAAGGCATATGAGAAATATAGATGGAGGGGAGTAGGTAACACATCGTTGTCTGTTTTTTTTTTAAATATATATATATATTATTTTTTATCTAATTTTTTATATATAATATATTTATAATAAATCGATTTCTTTTTTCTTTTTTTTATATAAAAAAAAAATCAAAATTTAATTGCAATAATAAGATAAGAGTATCTCAATAGGAAATATGCAATGCCAAGGTGTTTTTTTTCCATGCATGGTAAATAAATTTTGTTTTTTTATGGTATGAAAATTCATAATAGGACATATGATATGTGGATTATTTTACAGCTTTGATTTTAATTCGGACATACCATTTTATGCCTCCAGACAAATTTTATATCCACTTTTTTTTTTCTTTTTTTTTTTTTTTTTTCGTTTTTCTGGGACATTACTACTACTATATATAGACACGTTAGAGAAATTTAATGTTATATATAACATTAAATAAGTATTTAAAACTAGAATCATTGCACTGAATTTGAAGTCACGTGCTATATTCTGCACGTTCCCTAATTATTAAAATTATAAATTAAATTTTTTTTATATTTTATAATTATTATAATAATATATGATACATCGTATATACATATGAGACTTGTTCAATGCATTTAGCCATTTAAGTACCAAAAAAACAAAACAGGCCACCTACTAAGTGTGACAAAAGAAAGAACAAAAATCCCAACCGCCACGAAATATGAGAGAACTACGTCGCTATCTATTTATATCTTTCTCTTTATCTTATGTACATAACCAAACCCCTTGTTTTGCCGTATTTCTTTACCCCCCCCATGCATGGTCCCACTCGTCTGTGTTTCAACCACTCCTTCCTAGTCAGCAGCTCCCTAACACACTCAGCAACTCCACGTAGGATATCATGAAATATATATATATATATTTCTAATATATATATATATATAAAATGAAATTCGCTGTATATATTTAATATTAGTAAATGTATTGAGCTAGAAGTCTAGCTGAAATATTAAAACCTTATTTAAGGCCGCCTTTTTTTTTTAATTACATTAATTGATTTTATTAAAAGATGTATCTGTTTTTGACCACCAAATTTAATTCTATAAATTATTTTCACATTTTAAATTTATTTATTTAAATAATTTATGTTAAATTATGAATAATTCTCTAAATTAATTTTTTAATATAGTCCAATAATTTTTAATTATTATTTTAAAGTATATTTGGAGTTGAAATATAATTTTTACTGTAATAATAAAAAAAAGGAAATAAAGTAAATAAATTCCTTATTTTAATGAAAAATAATAAATTATTTTATAACATGGATAATATATTGATTCTCCTTCTTACTCACATGCTATAATTATATTGACTGGAGTATGTATAAAATGATGTAGAAATCAAGTTAATAATATTTATCATCATTATTTAATTTACAAATAATATTTACTAAAATATAAAATAATATTTATATTCTAATGCACCCAAGAAAAAAACTTATGTATTAATTAATAATATTTATCACGTAAATGACACTCCGAGCACTTATTGCATCCGGGCACTATTGCAATAAGTGGTTGACCCCATGAAACTACTCCAGTCTCTATCAGCAGGAGACTCCAGACAGGCAGGGTTGTATGTAGTAAAAGGGTATGGGGCCAATTTAGGTAAAATTGTATGGAATGAATATCATTCAATGTCTTGTATTTTTGGACTTCTATTCTTACGAACCAAAGGCAAATGAATCCCTTAAAACCGAGACGATTCTATCAGAAATAATCTTTTTTTAGCGTCAACTAAAATTTTACGCTTTAATCAGCTGCACTAACCTTTTGAAGTTGATTAATAAGCTTAAGTTCAGATTCCACTCTATAATTATATTTATATAATTATTGCAAATATAATTTATTTATACGAATCAACTAATAATGTGGTCAAAATTACGTGGAACGCACTTTTTTTATTTTTTTTATTTTTATAAAAGACTTAGTCAATAAACTTTTGACTTGAATAATTTATGAAAATACCATGTTTAATACTTTTTAAGGAGTATTTATAACAAGATTACTTAAATGAAGACTTAAGTTCATACCACGATCAAAGTAGCCAACCTAAAAATAATGGTGTACTTATCGCTTATAAGGTTTAGTACTTACCAACCCATGAGGGTCGTTGGGGCATCGTTTAAGTGGACCGGAATATGATGGACCTAAGGTTATCTTATGAGAGAGGATCTCACTTATTACTCACAACGTTAAAAATTTGGCCTCAAATCAAGCGAGATCCTCGCATATCCTATCAATCAAGAAAGATTTTAGTGGATCCTATCAAATCAAGAGTTTCACTCATTTTATCATGTGAACCTATAAAGATTACCATTGGCCTTCTTCCTCATAGTCTTCTCCTCTGCCCAACTTTTCTTAGAGGCGACCAAATCAATGTTGAGGCCCGTCTTAAAGCACTTAAGAACCCCATTCTCAACACTGGCGCATTTCAACTGACCTACTAGCTTACCAAATTTCATCTTGAAGGTGTCAGCGGTGGTGGCTGCCCTTTTCGTAGATGTTTCTTTCTTGATCTATAGATTTCAAGGGTTACATGTTTATTTATTCAAATCATTTTATAAACAAAGCTCACGTGTTTGATGTTTCCATTCTTGCAGCTTTATTCATCAAGTACTGAAAAAATAATAATAAGAAAAAGAAAAAGTTTTCAAAAATACCACGACAATAAAGAAATAATTATGAAAATAACACTTTTAATATCCTTCAATGATGATTTACAACAAAGTCACTTTAATGATGGCTTAAGTTCATATCGCGACCAGAATGGCCTTTGAGCATAAAAGCAAGGTCAGACTTATCGCCTATAAAATCCAGCACTCACTAGTCCATAAGGGTCGTTGGGGTATCGCCTAAGGGGTTCAGAATATGATGGGCCCAATGTCATCTCACAAGAGAAGATCTGGCCCAAATAAAAAATTCACCCCCAAATCAAGTGAGATCATCGCAGATCCTATCAAATAAAAGAGATCTTAGAGGATTATATTAAATCATAAATTTAACTTTAAGAAGACTCTATTAGGTGAACCCTATAAATACTCACTCTATAAGGTATCTAAGGTACATGCTCGAATGCTCAAAACTCAAGATTATTTTTATTATCGATTATCGTGAATATATCACTAACTTAAGCATCAAATTGGGTTCGTAGATGGTAACTCCTACTTTCCCTTCGTGTTTTCTTTTATTTTGTAAGTGTGACTCCGTGAACATGCTGGTAAGGCAAATTTTGGCATCAATAGTAATGATATAAGAAAATCTTTAAAGTTTGTTGACACATAAAAGTTGCTAGACATGTGTCAAGAGTTTATTAGATTATAGTTCAAATTAAAATAGAGTCGTTTACAATTAAACCGATAAATTAAGATAAAATTATTAATATAACTGATTAGAGGCTAATTTTAATTGGATATTGATTAATCTCGATAACTAGAATATAATTTAATTTAAGTAAATTCAGATAAGTATAAGATATTTATAATAAGTTGAATAAATCACTTAGATTATTGATGTGATGTAAGGATGATCATAAATCACCTATACAAGGATCATATGACGTGCAATATTGACTGCTCCGAGAACAAACAAAACTATCTCCACACAACTAAAGAATTTCAACTGAAATTAAAGAAAAAATGAAGGGATTTAGCTAAAATATAAGAGAAAATGAGTTATTTTTTGATCGGGATGCTCGCCTAAATAACTTGTTCCCAATAAACGGTTGGAAGTCGACCACTTTCAACTAATATTAATGTCCGGCCGAAATTCAAGGAGAGAGGGGAACGTTCAGCTAAAATTGTAAAAAAGTTAGGGGAGGGGAGGGGGGGGGGGGGAGGAGTTTGTTTTAATTAACCTATACTCAAAGTCGACTAAATTCGACCGGAAACTGAGTTAAAAAACATCTAAGAAAAAAGGTAGCAAGGCCCACTGAGGTGGGTGAGTGGCACCAATATTGAGGGGGAGTGGAGGTTGACTTCGATTTATTTACAATGATGTCATTAACTTATTTATCTATAAATACCCAGTTTTTATGAAAGCAAAAATGATCAACAATAATCACAAATCAACAACCAATAAAAAACTCATCATAAAAAAAATCGAGCAACACTCATAAATTATCTTTATGCTCTGACAATTTTGTTCTCTTGAAATCCGACATGACACTCGTCATTTTTCTTGCGAGAAAGTATGTTTTTGATTTCTCAAGATCTATTCTTTTTTCCTTTTCATTTCATATATAGCATCTTAAGAGTAGAGATAATATATATTTTATTTCATATTATTGTGCAAAATTTGCGTTCAATTTCAATTTTATCAAATGTTCATAAATTTATTCAATTATTATTTCACGTATTCAATTTCATTAATTATTCTTTATTTATTTCAAATATTTATTTTTTCAAATTTTCATTTCTGTAATTTTATTTTATTTATTTTAACTAATAACTTCTAATTAAGTCTGATCGTCAGTAGATATATTAAAAAAAATTGACATAAATTAATCTTAAATCCTTCATCTAATAGTCATAGTAATTATATTTAATTTTTTAAACAAAATATTATTACATTTATTATGTTTATTTAATTTTTTAATTAATAATATAAAATTTATTTTAATTTTTTTATTATACCTATATTTTTTATAATAATTTATTTTATCTTTTTATAATAATTAATTAAATATTTATAATCATACAATTTTTGAAATTAAAATTTAATTATTACGATATCGAAGATGTTACTTTCTTAACTCTTAACTATATAGTCAAAACTCAAGGGAAAAAAAAAAAACTATATGTAGTCAAGATCCGTTATATGTATATATATATATATATATCCCGATTAGTAAACGATTATCCATTTTGACATCAATGTACGTTAACGTTAGGAATCATGAATGTCACGCAACTCGACAATATTAAATTTTGGGAGGAGAAAAAAAAAAGAATAAATAAATATAAATAATATGAAATTTAATTTATTTTATATAAAAATATATTTTAAGAAAGACTTAATATAAGAAAATTTAATTAGGAATACAAAAGGGAAAAAATTACTTTAATTATTAATAAAAAATTAATCATATAATTATTTTTTTTAATCTATTGGATCGGATCTATAAAGTGTTAATTTTAGAAACACGCAACTGCAATAACGTAGGCCCATTCGGGGGGGTTTTAAGCATATATACTGCAATAATGGGAACATTGGGAAGCCCGTAGTTTGGATATTGAGACCAATAGTGAAAAGGCCTCTATATATGCTTTAGGCTCGCATTTATGAAGGATGAGATAATGGGAGACCAATAGTTTGGAATTTGGATGTTGAGTCCAATGGTTTTCGGAGAAAATACCTATATATGCTTGAGATAGCCCAGCCCATCCCAGCCCATCCCAGCCCAATAAAGGATAATAACTGTTGGATTTAACAGGCCCACAGAGAGCCGTAGGTATAAAAGTGTCTTAAAATATCTATAAAAAAAAAGGTCGCTTTTTTTATCATCCGGCCCAGGATAACATTGAGAGGGAATCAAATTTAAGGATTCCGTACATTTTTCAATTCCAGATCCCAAAAAAAAAAAAAAGTTTTTATTGCGTCGAAAAAAGGAATATATTTAATAAAGTCATTATAAAGAAGGGTAGGTGACGGTGTTTGAGCGAAACCTAGGGACATTAAAGTACTTTCTTGCCATAGATATTTTCTAGGCGGTAAATATCTCCCATTTCTTGCTTCGGCCTATCAGTCATGATGTCTATCCCACTAAACACTCATCTCGTGAGCGTGGGTCCCGCCTTAAATAACCGCCTTCACTTTTCTTCGAACCAGAGTGCCCGACTATGCACGCCTGTTTGGTTACAGCTAAAAGTTTAATCACCTGATTCGTAGTCAGGATACTGGAAGCCCGAACGTAATGCAATCGATTCCCGAAATCGCGTACATAAAATCTAAATCAGGGACAATAAAGTATTCACAACCAAACAAGCCAGCAGGCATAATAACCGCTCGAAATTGACCTTAGTTAACAAAAGTAAAGTAGTTACTGGACTCCAGCTAACCCTAGTTAGACCTCGGCCTTCTATATATTCAGGGTATTGGTTGTACCATATACCTCGTGCTTTCTCACAGAGGTGTGGTTATTTCTAAATACCCCCCTCTTCTCTCGCAACTCCTCCCCCACCCTGTTCTTCCTATATCTAGGGTTTTACTATGGGTTCTGACGACGTTGAGTACCGTTGCTTCGTCGGAGGTCTAGCCTGGACCACCGATGACCAGTCCTTGGAACGCGCCTTCTCTGCCTATGGCGATGTTGTCGAATCGAAGGTCCGTTTGTCCCATGAGATCTGGATCTGGACCCGATTCGGTTTTGTTCGATCCCGATCCCGATTTGTGACTCTTGACTCTGATCTGTTTTGTGTTACTTGATCTCTATGATTCTCTGTGTTACTATCTATGCTTCTTTTATTACTGATCTCACCCCAAACGGTACGTTCATCTTCATCTTTCTAATCAAAGACGAAGATCGATCGGATACTTTTGGTTTACTTTCGTTCATGTATCGGGTATTTAGTGGATCTGACCCCTATCGGTTCGGTATTGTTACACAGATCATCAACGACCGTGAGACAGGACGGTCCAGGGGTTTCGGATTCGTCACCTTCAGCAACGAAAAGGCTATGAGGGACGCTATTGAAGCAATGAACGGCCAGGATCTGGATGGACGTAACATAACTGTCAACGAAGCTCAGTCACGCGGAAGCGGTGGCGGTGGCGGTGGCGGCGGTTACAGAGGTGGCGGTGGTGGTGGTGGGTACGGTGGTGGTGGTGGGCGCCGTGAAGGTGGCTACAGCCGAGGAGGCGGTGGATACGGAGGTGGTGGCGGTGGATACGGAGGTGGTGGCGGTGGGAGTGGCGGATACGGAGGTCGCCGTGAAGGAGGTTATGGTGGAGGAGGTGGTGGCGGTTCCCGTTACTCCAGGGGTGGCGGTGAATCAGACGGTGGTGGCAGCTGGAGAAATTAGAAGTGTTGAGTAGCTTTTTAGCGTTGTTTTTTCAGTTTTTATTTTCCTAATGTTATCCGTTTCTTGAATTGGGTGCTCTCCTTTTTTGGTCCTCTGGATTTTATGTCGCCAGTTATGATATCTAACAGAAGTTGAAAAATATATGGGAATGAAGTATGTATCTTCTCTCGCATTTCGAACTGTGTTTTCACCATCACCGGCTTTCCCCTACAAATTGGCACTACGATGTTAAGAGTTTGTTTTCCTTTTGTTGATTTTGTAGCGCATATACTGTTGTTGTGAAAGTGTCAGGCATGGGCAACTGGTTGAAAGTTTGAATGGAGTCGAAGATCGACGACAATAATTGAAAGGATCGAATAAGTGGTGTATCTGGGAAGATACGTTAATGTTTATAATGGTTCCCACTCTTCCAGCTTTTGAAGGTTGGACAACAATAATCATATACACAGAAGAAGTGGTGTCGTCTAAATAACTTGCTACGATTCGGTCTATTATTATATTAAAATTTTTCTTTATTGTCGTTTCTTCTTTCAAGCCAATTGCATTTCTACTCCGGTGAAGCCGTATATACATCTTTGCCACTTGTATTAAATCAGTTCATTATTTTCTAATAATCATTACACGAGTCCATGACTTCATATGTATTACTGACCTTCACTCTGGTCGCCGTGATTCATCACGAGTTTCTTCACTGAGAATATCCGGCAACAAAACCCAAAAAAAATTGGAGTTGATCTTCTGATCCAACCCTGCCACAAAAGAAACATTTCCTCGACAATTTCAATCAGAATACTAAATACCAATAAATACTTCTATTCTGTGTAAATCTCCATTTTCTTCACTTCTTAATTTTTACCTATTCCAAAATCTACAAAATCCAGTTTTCATGGCTAACCTTCTTCACTTCCACTTTCTCATCTAACATCCTCAATTTGTCGTCCATCATCTACCTATTTGACATCCATGTGTTTCTCTAAATTGGAACTTTTTTTCTGGACCACTTTGCAACGTCTCTTCATCTTTTCCATTTTGCTTCATCGTGGAATAAATAGATTCATCTTCCGGTTTTCTTTTTTGCCTTTTATCCTCTCTTTATCGATACCTTTCGTTTCTTTTTTCTCCCGTCTCTCTTCTCTCTCACTCACTTCCCTCGTTGAAGAAGAGAAGAAGTCCGTCGACGTATACACAGAACCCAGATCAAATCTCTAGATTAAATCTAGATCAAATCAAATTGCTTCCACTGTTTTCTTTGGATCCAAAAAGACCAAACTATTATTGTTTGTAGAGCTTCGAACAAACTATATATATAACTAGAGTTTGATTTCGTGATATATTGTTTATATACAAAACCGAAAAAAAGCAGAGATTTGGGTATGAGAGCAGATCGAGGGTTTCTCTGTAACTCCACAGCCAGCAAAAAAATAAAAATAAAAATCCAATTTTTAAGAACAGAGAGAAAAAGGTCCAGATTGAAAATATTCTTAAATGAAATGAAGTGGGTTCTTCTCCGGAGGACTTCTAGTCGTCGTCTTGTCTGCGAGGAAGGTGAAGGTGAAGAGAAGAGGGAAGAAGAAGAATCGTGAGGGAAAGAGAGAAAGTGGGAAACGTAATTAAGTTTTGTTTATTAGAAAATAGTAAGCTGATTTAATGACGAGTGTAATAGGTGGTAAAGACCGCATACGTGGCTTAATATAACTGCAGTAAAAATCACATTTCTATCCGTACAACCAAGAAAACCTCATTTAACTCAATTTCTTTTCAATTCGATGTGCGATTGATTACACTCATTAAAAGTCCCTCGAATTGGGGAGCTTCGAAAAAGGAATATAGGCCCGAGCCCAAAGGTCTGTCTTTTTTGGGTGGGCCTACGCCAGAGAGGAAACGGGAAACTTGGGCTTGTTTATTAATTAAGCCCAAATGAATAGTACAAATTATTGAGCCCGAGTAGTCTAATGCTGAAACTACAATTCACTCGTCTCAACCTCAAAATACTTGTATAGTATATAGTGATAAGATATTATTATTATTTTTTTTTTTTAAGACAACATACCCAATAGTTTCCTGTGGAATTAAGCAAGCAATTATACATGTGTATATGTATTATGTATATAGGGAGGGGGAAGAGAGAGAGAGGGAGAGAGGGAGAGAGAGAGAGAGAGTACTAACGTGTAGGCAGAGATACTTTCAGAATAAGTGTATCTCATGCAATCATCACACTGCAAGAAAATAAGAGAACCCTGCGCCAACCAAAAAAGACAGATCGATGTAACTCGTTTTTCAGTTCTCATGTCATTTTTCTTGTACTAACTACTAATCGCATAAATAATAAGCACAAAAAAAAAAAAAAAAAAGGAAGGAAGCAAAAGTAAACTCACGTTATTATCATAAGTTAATAATATGGTTAAGTCAATGATATAAGCTACATTTAAAAAAAAAAAACTGACGTTTAGCGGGTCAGTATTAACTACAAATCAAATTAGAATCTCTATTTGATTCCTTAAACTTCCAAAAGTTGGACGAAAGGGTTGAAAATGCATTTGATTTAGGCATTTTTTGTATCAACACAATGGAGAATCTAACTTGAAAGAAACATCGAATATTAGACCTAGAGGCCTGTTTTAATTACACCATAGACTATATAGTCCAATAATCTCTTACATAATCTACTAATTAAAGGTAATTTCATATCATATAATTAAGATGCATTTAATTAGGTCCCCGCTTTCTATATGATTATGAGATTAACATGTTTATAATAATATCAAAATGAAATGATAAACTGCTTTTTATTGTGTTGAAAGAAGATCTCATTCCTTAATTTGAAGATCTCATTCCTTAATTTGACTTAGAGAGTTCTCATACTTAACGAAGTAACAAGAATACCACTTCTTAAATATACAAGATATTCAAATGGACCAAAAATGAGTCAAATACTTAAATCATACTTTCTTAATCCAACATAATTATAAGGGTAGGCTTTAGGGTTTTATTCCCAACTGTTGAGGAGAAGCGAGGGGGACCCTAAAGGATGAAGGACACTATATTATTGTCCTTTCCTTAAAAGGAAAACAAACACATTAGAATTATTGTACGGACCTGATCAACTTTCGACCTTTTAGACACATTATATAGCTAGCAATATTATATGGTACCTTCCCCGAATAGTATTACTGTATAATCGATACGTATACACCTCTCACGCCATAGCCACACAAACTCCTCACTGAATCACCTGCTATTTGATTTTGGGTCCACCTTTTTGTCCCATCTCTGATTTATAACATCATCCATGACCATGAGAGATGAAGATCAATTTCATGCAGTACTACAACTACCAGCACCTTGGAAGCTATAAATTATAACCTTTGTACTGACACCCTTATCTTGAAAGAATCACAGTGATTCTTTTCAACCTAGTCTGATATTCAGTGAAATTTCTTAGACGACAAGTAATTGCTTAATCTGATATTGTCAATATATGATTTAAGATAGATTTTTGGATAATGTGTGACTGTCTCAATTATATATGATTTTTTTTTATTTTTTTATATACTAATTTTTTAAATATTATTTTTCATTATAATAATAGACTTGATGTGTTTTCTTTTTTCTGTGTTCATTTGTTCACACTTTATTTGATTGTCTGTCTCAAATAGTTAAAGAGTACTAGGGAGATATTAGATTCTCCCTTATTGTTTGTCTCATATCTGTATATATATATTTGCAAGAATATTATGCCAACTGGCACTACCCCACCTAATAGCATATTATACTACTCACTACAATTCTGCTTATAAAAACAGCTGCTCATCTCCGCTTCACTTATCAGAAAGCTGAGATCAGATTCAGAGGTATAGCCTGAAGTTGAGTAATGGCTAGTAGTTCTAGTACTTGCGATTATTCTTTAGGATCATCATCGTCACCATCAGGACCACGAGGGTCATGTAACTGGACGGCAGAGGAAAACAAAGAGTTTGAAAGGGCGCTAGCTAAATATGACAAGGACACGCCTGAGAGGTGGCACAATGTGGCCGCCGCTGTGGGTCGAGGCAAGACGGCAGCGGAAGTGAAGACACACTATGACCTCCTCGTCGAGGATCTTAAGCATATCGAGTCTGGTCAATTTCCTTTACCTAATTACAAGCCTACTACTACTTCTGCAACTGGAAGTAGCCATGAAATCATGTCTGAACACGAGAAGAGGTAATTTATTATTATTATTATTACTATTATTATTATTATGTAGCTCTACGTGTACCTAATTTAACTAAGAATAAGAAGAAGTAATTCATTAATATTCTATATTATATTAAATGTTATAAGCTCATCTGGTCTCATGACATGATCAGCTGCAAGATAATGCCAAAAACTTAAGATCTACGCCCACAGAAAATCTAGCTAGGAGCTTTAATTTATATATGAAACAATGTTGATTATTGACAAAAATATTGTCATCATCTCAGGTGTTTACTTCCCCATATTGGATTAAAGTATTTTCGGAATGGATTAGAAAATTATTGGATTAAAATATGACAATTTATTTCATTATTACAACCTTATTATAATTATCTAATCATAAGTACTGAGTAACACTAATTATTTGGGTCCGCTCTTCTTTGTCAAGACTCAAGATCACGATCAGTCATGTCTTGTGTAGATTATAGAACAAAAAAAAAGGTTCATTAATATTTACCAAAAAAAGGAATACCCGACAAATCGGCTTTTCTTACATGAGCCCGATATGCCCTCCTCATTCCTTAGAAGCCCAATTATATTTACATCAGGTGCCCAGCCCACTACTTTTGTTTCTCCTTTTTTGAGCCTATTACTGAGAAAAGGCCCGAGAGAGTGAGGCCGTTTACTAAGTAATTCCGTGAAGTAGTAACGGAGACCGGAAAAGACTTACATATATATGCTGGTATGATCTGGGTATCGGCGTATCGCTATCGGAATCGGATTTGAGACGGAAAGAAAAGCGGAAGCACATCATCCATCCCACAATCTAGAGTAAGCCCATCTCTCTTTCTCTAACTCATCATGTCAGACAAGAAACAGAATTCACTTTTTCTTGTATTACTAAACTGTGAACAATATCTTGGCCCAAAAAAAGGAAACTGTGAACTACATTTCTGATTCCTCTCGTCCACGGTATTTGCTTATTATAATAATATTATATACTACAACTGGCTCTATCAACATGATATTGACGACTTGGAATATACACTTAAACCAGAAAAAGAAAGAAAGAGAAGGCAGTAGCAGCAATCATAAACTCATAAGAAGCAGATTTCAATCATCTTTACAGGTAGCTAGAGCTGACATCCCGCCATTATTAGAAATTAACATTAAAAAGAAAAAAGAAAATCTTATAATTATTGTTAAATCAACATGTCAAGAGTCCTTTTAATTAATGAATTAAGGACTGACTAACTCAGATTTTAGATAGATAGATAGATAGATACTAACTCAGATTTTAGATAGATAGATAGATAGAGGTGAGGTGGCAAAATATTAAGCTGTCTTTGACCAAATATTCCTAAATTTGACTTAATATTATTTTTGTCTCTTTTTTATATTCTAATTATTAAATGCATGTATCCATTTTAATTAGCTTTTGGAAAGAGCGTCAATTTTATCCATCCAACCCCTTTCGACTCAGGTCTCTTCTAATTTCTTATCCTCTTACTCTTTCCATATCTCTTCAATTGTATCGTCCTTCACTCCTTTCTTTTATATGGAGGAGTTGTGTATTAGATTGATTATCGAATGCTGTAATGTTATGTAACTAAATGACACGTGACATTTACTTTCTATAATCGTCTCCATAAATAGACTTCCAATGTTAAAACATCAAAGAATTTCTCTGTATTTTTCACTCATCAATTCAACCGTGGATACAAATGCAAAGGGACCTTATTATATGCATGCCACTCCATGCTTATCACCATATACGATCGATTACATTTAAAATATATCATACGTATTACATATCTTGAGCTTGAGAAATTTTAATCTATCCTTAAAGAGTATATATTATAAACGGATATGAAAGTCACATCGACAGGAGGCTTGGGATGATTTTTCAAGTAAATACATTCAAACCCTTAGACATATTGTCAAATTGGTGGGATCTTATTCAATATTGTGATTGGTATGGAATGGAAGAGGGCTAGTAGCCAACTAGCTTGGCCACCCCAAATTATCGCTATCAATCAGATAACCCTAATCTTCTTCTTCTTGCCCCTTCTTCTTAGTTTCATTCACCCCAAAGGTCGTCTACTTTCCCCTTAAGGGGATGTGCCGTTGTGGTCAATTTAAAGTATATATTAGAGAGAGATGGAATTTAGTGCACTCAATTTAAAGACAGGAAAAGGCAAGGTGGGTGTGTGTGTCTCTCTCTCTTTTTGATTAAGACAATGTAGGAATAGAGAGATGATAGGATTGAGATTGAGAACGGCAGCTGGTCCCATTATGCCTTTGGTTGCAGTATAAGATCATGTGTACCTGTTGTGTATATATATGTGCACCTAGATTAATTAAATAGATAGAGAATGTAATTATATATATATATATATATTATCCATATATCATTAAGAAAAACTTGTATCATGCATAGATCATGCAAAAAAAACTTGTATGTTGACGTTAATCGTATATAGTTAATGGGCTCCCTTCGAATCCAAAATGCAACATTTGGTGCCGTTTTATGGACATTGTTATATACATTTTAAAAAATTTTAATATTTTGTGAGACAATTAACTAATTTGAGATTTAGTTTTAAATGAATTTGATCTAATGATTGTAATAATTATAATAATGTAGGAATTAAATTCAAATTTTGTTTTTCTTTATTCGAGTTACAATTTGAGAGGATGATTACATGATATGTGTTGACATTGTATTTGTGATTGTAACAGTATCGATATTAGACAGTGGTGGTGGTAATAAAATTTAGTAGTATATTAGATTGTGTTGGATCGAAGCAATTCGACAAAAAATCCTTCATTTTCTCCTACACTAGTTTCAGGATTGGTGATTCATCATCGCAACTCCTTCTCGCACACTTCTAACAGAATTCATTATCCTCCTTCTATAAACATTTGATAGAGGGGAAGAGATTGTTCCCCCTATACATTCCCACTGTTTGCTCTATCTTTCCAGACTTATTTTCCAACTCCGCTCAAAACTCTAAACTTAAAGGACTTTTGAAAATAATGATCAAATAAAGTATTCACGGTCGGCACCAAACTGTTTATGCTTAAGTTTAGTCATAACAGCAACAATATGCTACTTAGTTAGGCCTATGCTCTTGCACACAAAAAGGAATGACATGTCAGGATTGTGTCCGGCACATGCGTTTCGATACTTAAGTTAGCTTTTCGAGAATAATTGTTTTCCTTATAAAATTAAAGAGGATTTTTAGATGATGAACAGTCATTCACCTGTAACCCTTTGATATTTATATCATTAATATAGTGGACCATATCTGCTGTGCTTTTACTGATGGTATAATCTAATTAGCACATATTCATAATGGTCTAGTGCTTTTGCAACTTGACTAATTATATCATAACATGACAAATATTTATTCCTTATTACCAGTGTTAGAGGTTATTTTCTATTGACTTCCAGCTATGGCATATGCGATACAATGGTTCGGCCGCACTTGCTAGCCTATGGTACTGACTAGAACTAGTCAGTAGCAACACTCCACTTCAACCTTCTGAGACAAATATGTCAAATTCGGATCAACACTTCCGATCTAACATGTCCGGCATCTCCCCTAAACCTTAGTTTTTAACTACTCTTGACCATATTGTTGAGGGGAGGTGCCGATCTAACATATTGGGCATCAGTACCTCCCTAAACGTTGGCTTTTACGTTATTTTTGCCCGGCAAGAGGGAAAGTCTCCCTCAACCATATGATTATTGATTAACTACTAATTAGAGACAAATATTGAGATTGCAGAGGATATTTAGGAAAGAAGGGTAGTGTGTCTAGAACAAGAAGTAGGATTGTACACACAGCCAATGTTTCATACGCTCCGTAACACAACAAATGAAGAACGGAATATTTGTTACTTAGGACATAGGTCCCCGTTGAAAAAGAGTAGGCCCCACTCCTCGTGTTCCGTTCGTCTCTGTTGTACATGTATGTATGATCATCAGTTATGAGTTATGGCCCGACCATTTAGAAATTAAGAATTGCTCAGGTACCAAGTACCAATCAATCTCAAAGACCCCAAAACTACCCTGTTTCTCCACATCACCTACCACGTCATCATCATTTAAACGTATCAGATCGCAGGCCTCAGGACACGCCACATGTATAACCAACGTGGGAGAGGCCGTTACGTAGGCCCCAGCTTCCCGCCATCATTCACGCGCACCTTACAGTTTTCCCGAACCGAATCGAGCAGGCAATGTCTTAAAGCACCCAACTCCTCTAACCATATTTGACATTATTGGTCACACATCAAAGTTTTTATTTTCTTATTTATTTATTCATTATTTTTAAAAATTAAAATCGTGGGTGGTGTAGTCTGAAAATCACAATCTCCGTTGGAGCCTGAGCCCAGAAAACGGCGTTTTGGGGGAGGAGATGAGCGGACACGAACACGTGGCGGTCATGTCAGTGCGGTCCACTATCCACAGCCTCTGGTTATGGATACATTATTCGGTGGCTCTCTGCCCCATTTCCCTTCACTGTGTTTCACTCTCACTCTCTTCATTCTCTCTCTCCTCTATCCTCTTTCCCTCTCATTTTCTCTCTCTCTCGTAATCCTATTAACTCCGGTCAGTTGTTGTCAGATTCCGGCTCTCCCACGGTTACCCTTTTTTTAATTTATAAATACCAACCCTCTACCCTCACCTGCCTTCTTACATCTCTCTCTCTCTCTCTCTCTCTCTCTCTCTCTCTTCTTCCTCTCACTAGATAAGCTGTACTGCGGTACCAGTAACAAAAGAACCTTTTACTGTTTCAATCTACCCTTAGTTAGCGGAGCCCGAAATCGAATTATTATTTAGTTTGTTAGGATTTTGTGTGGAGGAAAAGAAGAATTGCTGTGAAGAATTAAGAAACACAGATGAACACTGCATCGCCGGAGATGCTACAGTACTTTTTCAACAACGCCGCCGGAAACTTTCCAGACATGACCGTGTTGGAGAGGCAGAGAGCTCGTATCAAATGCCAGCAAGAGCAACAGCTTCAACATTTACAGAACCAACAAAACGGTAATAGTTACTTTAACTGGAGTGTGTTGGAAAGCGTTTTTTCTCTGCCGAGCTTTCAGGGCTTGACGGGAGATGTCGTGACTGGGCCGGTGAAGCCCAGCACGGAAAATGGGTGTCCCGGATTGGGCAAGTTTGAGCTGCCTGGAGTTGGGCTTGGTGTTGGGTCTAATTCTGAGATGGTGAATCTGAATGGATTTGAGCTGAATTCTGCGATTTCTAGAACGTCGAGCTGTCCGCCGGCGGCAGTTAATATGGCTGCGGTGGAGAAGGGAACTGAGTCGGTCTCGTCGGAAAAGTTGAGCTCTGCAGTTGGAAGAGAGAGCTTCAGGAAGAGAAAGGCTGATAAGATGCAGAACACAAAGGTAGAAAAAATAAATAGATAGATTTCTGTGTTTTTTTATGCTCTGTTTCTTAGATAGCAAGAAATTGAAACTCTCGCTGATTTTAAAAGAACGGATTTATAGTAATGGGAAATTTTTTCTACTACCCTAGGCTGTTTCGGAGGATGATATCAAGGAGAAAAAGATCAAAGTATATACAGAGGAAGGAGAATCAAAGATCACAGACCAGAACAGCATAAAAAACAACAGAGAAGCTTCTGGTGAAACATCAAAGGAGAATTCTAAAGCATCCGAGGCTCAAAAACCGGACTACATTCATGTTAGAGCGCGTAGAGGCCAAGCCACTGACAGTCATAGCTTAGCTGAAAGAGTAAGAAACTCTGTTTTTATTCTAAGATACTACTGTCTTCGTGATTTTGTTGTGTCAGATAAATTTAAGCGTGTTCATTTTGATTGCAGGTAAGAAGGGAGAAGATTAGTGAAAGGATGAAGTATTTGCAGGATTTAGTACCAGGATGTAATAAAATCACAGGCAAAGCTGGAATGCTTGATGAAATTATCAACTACGTTCAATCTCTTCAACGACAAGTAGAGGTAATGATAAAAACATGTCTCTTTGATTTCTTTTATTTCCATTGGAAACTTGTATATGAACATGTTTTTAAAATTCTCTATTTGTGACTACTTTTTTACCAGTTCCTGTCCATGAAATTAGCTGCTGTGAACCCAGGACTTGATTTCGATGTTGAAGATCTTGTTGCCAAAGAGGTAAGAAATAGTAATCGTACTTTTTCTTCAGAAGATTAACAAAATTTTAGCTAAATTTCCATGAAAATGAACAGGTTTTCCCTGCCTGCACAGCCAATTTTCCAGCGATAGGAATCTCACCAGAAATGACCGATTCATCTACCTATATTCAGTACAACCCTTCTGCGCAGCAAATGGTCTCTATTTGTGGTATGGGAATGGGTCTAAATCCTTCTTCTGATTTGGGTCTACGTAGAAGCATCAGTGCTCCGGTTTCTGTACCCGAAACATTTCTCGACTCCACCTTCTTCACTGTAAGTCCTCTGTTTTCTATTGCTCTTCCTTGCTTTTCATTTTTTTTTCTCTGTCACTCAAATTGTACTTTTCTTTGCAGCAATTTCAACCCACTTCAGCTTGGGATTCTGATGTTCAAAATCTTCTCAACTCGGCATTTGATCTGGGAAGATCACCAACAACATTTCTTGCTTCTCAATCATTTACAGGTAGATAATTTTTTAAGAATAAAATGATTCAAATTTTCTTGTTCTTTCTTCATTGCCATAAGTTGTGGGAACAGAATAAAGTGTAGTAGATTTTTTCAACTAACGATACACTTAAAAGAAGGAAACCCCACCAAAAACTATAACGATAGAGACATGAATCATGTTGTGTCCAAGAAAATTACAGTGGGGATTGCTTGCAAGATTAAAATAAGGGGAAAAAATAATTGATTCATTGATTCTATTATGTATACACACCATCATTGATCTATCCTCTTAACAACACTTGACAGGATGCAGACGAAAAAAGCTATTGTTTTATTTTATTTTTCAGGCACCAAATAATTGTCATGGGTCCCGCAATGATGATAATCAATCTAGACTGTTTTAGGTGCTATAATTTGTAACAACAACTTATGATGCTCTTTTGCTGTTTCTAATTACTCGTCTCATGATCTGGTCTTTTTTTTAATCTTTTGCAGGCTCAATTGAAGCTAGCAACCTAAAGATGGAGATGTGAATGTGAAACCAGTTGGATTGAAAAGCATTACCCAATTCATGGCTGAGATTTATCTACACATCTTTGATCCACATTCTTTTTAAATCTCAAAGTATATAGTTATAATATATATGAAGTATATGTATAAATATTTCTTCACGTATACATGCGGCTCGGTATGAATAAAGAGCTAATAGAGAATTGACTTCATTGTCATTTATTGTTACACTTTTGTTTAGGGGGGTTATAATCTACGAAGTTTTGTATCATATCGTGCATCATCTTTATAACTCTAGATCTTGATTCTACGTTACTGTTTATTGACCAATTCCTAGCTGGAAGTGGTCCTGATTTCTAAGGAAGACAAGGAACTTATTGCTTGAAACATTATCCATCAGGTTTTGTGGGTTTGTTCGAAGAAGCTCATTTATGCGAGGGACAAGAACAATGCTCTTTTTTTTTTTTTTTTGTTCTTTGTGAAATAAGAGTTATACCCCAAAGTGAAAGAGACAGAATGTTTTCTTGCAAAGCAAGAAAAGTGGGAAAATGCTAAAGAAGGAAGCAAGAAGAATATAACTGGGGTCTCTCATTTAGGGGATGAATGAACATAAATTGGTCACTATATACTAGTGGATTGCTTTGATTCTCTTTTGAAGAAGGATCACAAAATGAGTTACTAACAACCTACAACCATTTGGATGAGGTTTTATAACGACAATAACACAGACAAAATAAATCTACAAAAAGAACATGACTAGAAGGAAGGGCGTAACATTACATGGGGACGAAAATATCTCCTTCTAAAAAAATATGAGTTCCGTTGCCGGGAATCGAACCCGGGTCTCCTGGGTGAAAGCCAGATATCCTAACCGCTGGACGACAACGGATTTATTAGTGATTGTAAGGAAAAATAGTTTTGTTTACTTAATGTTTTTGAAAGGCTGTTGCTTGTTCAACTGAGACCACTATAAGGTAGGTTGGCCTGAACCTTCTACAGCAAGAGGATTCGTCTAGTTCGTTTAGTTGGACTTGGACCTACAATGTGGACCCATCCTTTTTTTTTTTTTTTTTTCCCACCTTCATTTTCAAGCCCATGAATACTGAATAGCGAATACTAGTTGAGAGGTGGTGGGCCATGTCCTAATCCTAAGGCAGGAGTGGACCGTAAGAGATGTAAGATTTTTAGCCTTTTTCATTATCTAGAGTTGGTCCCACTAACAAATTTTTATCTTAAACTTTTTAGCCATATTCATTTGTTATTTTTTTTATATTGGAAAAATACCAAATCCACAATGCGGCCCACTAAGTTAGATAATTTGGTTCAACCTATAGCTCCTGCCATTGGGCTTAGTGTCCATCGTTATAAAATCGATTTGTCCGGCCCTTTTCCTCTGTTACTCCCTCAATTTTTGGGCCACAGGCCCATTATTGGAAATACCAATTACCAAATCCACAGTGCAGCCAGTAAGATAGATAGCATCTTTTCCACGGTCCTCCCCTAAGATTAAAAAGATCCAATCTATAGCTATTGCTATTGGGCTTACTGTCCATTGTTACTTCTTTTGCCTCAGTTACTCCCTCAACCATTGGGCCACAGGCCCATTACAGCTACCATGTTTAATCTCTTCATTAGTCGGGCCGAAAAAAAAAAAAAAACTGCTGCTTCTTCCAATTTGACTTAGATTACCAAATCAGTTCAAGGCCCACGCCATGACTTTCTTATACACAAATAATCAAATTTCGAATTACTCTGGTTTGAAATCATGATCATGACAGCTTTAGGTGATTGTTCTGACTTCTGAAGATTGAAACTTTACGAAAATCTTAGATAATAAAAAAAAAAAAGCTGAAATGGACGAAATGCAAAGATGAAAACTTGAAACAAAGAAACAGAGCAAGAACACTATTGATAAAAAGAAAAAGAAATCGAAGAGAACGTGCTCAGAAAAATGTAGAAGGGATGAGAAAGATTATCCTCATGATCAATTTCAGATTAACGAGGTTTTATTGATTAACATTATCATTACACCCTTCGATGAAAATTCAAGGAAAATTAAAAACAATGGGGATAGAATTACAGAGAGGGAGGAAGAAGACGATTTGGCTGTCTCTTCCCTAGATGGAGTTATAGATTAGGCCTTAGGACTTGCTCGCTTCATCCTTTTATAGACGGTTTCCTTTTCTACAGGAAGATCCTTCAAGCTTTATAAAGTTGTAAGAAGCCCCCAATATTCTAGAGGAATTTGTATTCATGCCCTCATTCATTTATTGACGTAAGTACTATTTCACAGTAGAGCTGGCAATTCCGGCCAGGCCCTGACGAGTTTGAGCCTGGTCCGTTTTGGATTGGCCGGGCCTATTTATATGTGAGTTTTATAATGGGCTGGGTCAAATGAATATTATAATGGGCTGGTCCGGGCAACTTTTACTACATATATAAAAATATTTTGTTAAAAAGAAATTATTTTAATTGTTTAATATACTTTATTTACTTTCTTAAAAAAATAATATTCATTATATATAACTTAAAATGTGTTAACATCGGGAAAATTTGTCAATGAATAACTTGAAAATTTTAAATTTAAATTTAAATAAGCTTTGAAATTTAAATGCATTTTAAGGGAATTTATCTATAAAATGTGTTAAAGAATGAGGATATGCTAAAGAAAATAAAAGTAATGAAAATCGGCAAGTAACCAGTACACCCATCCAACACTAGATACTTTTCAGCTAGGCATCAGCACACCAGTTCGTGCAAATCGGCAAGTAACCCATCCAACAAAGGGTCACTTTGAGTCGAGGTAATACCTTGCTTCAAAAATGGATGAAGCTTAGTCTTGAGAGAATAGAGCTCATCGGGGAGTTCAATCGGATTGGAGGTGATAAAGGCCAAATGAGATATTTGGATGTAGAGTGATTAATGACGACGTCGAACTTAAGGTCGTTCGGGACAAGTTTAGTTTCCTCGACCATGTCAAGGAGATTGACATTGGCATATCGGTCCATGAGGCGAGACACCAGTTCAGAAGAATGCGGGGAGCCACTTAGGAAAGAGTCGGCTGAAACTTGTATAAGATTGGCCACATTAGCGTCGTTGATAATCCATTTCAGGATCTTCCTCCATGATGAAAAGTGATAGAAATTAAAGAGGTGGAAAAGTCTATTTATAAAGTGCTACGGTTATTAATCTCCCTCATAGAATTTGAATTTGAATTTAATAAGAGGGATTAAAGGAGGTATTTGTTGATACATAGAAATTATTAGACACGTGTCAAGAGTTGATTGGACTATAATTCGAATTAAATATGAGTGAATTACAGTTATCGATTAATTAAAGTCAAGTGATTAATATAACTAGTTAGATATTAATTTTAACTAGCTAGTAATTCCGGTCAACTAAATATGATTTAATTTAAGTAAATTCATATAAGCATGAGATATTTATAATAAAGTATTAAAATTACTTGGATTAATGATGTGGCGCAATGAATAACCATATATCACATGTACAAGGATAATGAGAAGAGTAATCTCGATCGTTCGGAAAAAAGACACCTATTTCCACCTAATCAAGGAATTTTGACCAAAATTGAAGAAAGAATGAAGTGGTGTGGTCGAAATATAAGGGAAAATGAGAGAATTTCGACTGAGATGCTCGTCCGAATAACTTTTTCCCAAAAGTAGTTGGAAATCGACCACTTTTTAATTGATATAAAGATCCGGTCGAAATTCAAGGTGAGAGGGGAACGTTCGGCCGAACTTGTAGGAAAGTTTTTTTGGGGGGGGGGGGGAGGAGTTTGTTCAATAAATGTAGACCCAAAGTCAACCGAAATTGATCGGAAGCTGATTCAATAACCATCCAACAAAAAAGGTGACGGGGCTTACTAAGTGGGGTGAGTGGCACCAAAATTTTAGGGGGGAGGTCGACTTCAACTTAGTTACGAGAATGTCATCAACCTGTTTGCCTATAAATGCCCAACTTTAGTGAAGGAAAAAATGATCAACAATTGTCCAATAAATACTTAAATAATCACTGATAAAAAATCAAGCAGCACTCGTGAATTCTTTCTACATCCCGACGGCTTTATTCTCTTCAAATTCAACACGACACTTGGGAAATAATTTTTTTATTCCTTAAGATATGTTTTTAGAAATAATAATTAGATAACCGAATTTTCATCCAAGTGAAAGTATTGATCAAATTATTCACGGATTGGACATATTCTTCTCTTTTCTAATTCGTTTCTTTTTTATGCATTTTAGAAGTAAAGATAATATAGATTTTATTTAATGTAAAAATAGTATAAAATTTATATTCAGTTTTAACTTTATCAAATATTTTTAAATATTCGGTTATTCTTTCAAATATTACATTTCATTAATTATCCTTTATTTTATTTAAAACATTTATTCTTTCAATTTTCTATTATCATAATCATATAACTAGTAATTTTTAATTTAATACACTCGTCAATAAATACATTAAAAAGAAAATAAGACTTATATTAACCTAAAATCTTTTCGAACGTGATAATTAAAAATCAATAATTATACAAGATAAATTTTTCCAAACGTAAACAGTAATACATTTTATTTGATACTTGACCATAAAATATAGTCACATAAATATTTATCACCTATTATATAATAAACTTACATTAAAGTCCGTCTTAAATTCTAATATATCTAGATGAAAGTTGATTTAATTAGTGGCAGACAGCATCAGAGTAGGGCCCATCAACTCATTACAGTCAGTAAATCTTAAACTATACGGCATAATAATTCATTATAGTATTGAATTAAATTTATATAAAATTTAAATAAAAAGTAAAATAAAATATTATTATTATTAATTCATTAAAATTAAATTTAGTCCACTTATTATAATTATGTGTTTATGTGGTACAAATTTGTAACAAATTATATTTATTTATCAGATAAGAAGTGAAGACAAAAGTGAATTCAAAAGTGGTAGGCGTGACTGTGTCAATTGTGATTCATGCAGGCATGAAGGAAGGATAGATACGGTGGCCAGTGAACCTAGACACTTTAGTTATGTGGATTCCTTAAAATCGAAATTCGCGGGAAATGATTTCTTTTATGCGAGTTATTATAAAATATTTTTAGTTTAATTATATAGTTTTATATTTATACGTTTTATATACAATTTCAAAGTTTGGCTTTCAAACCTCCGTTCGTCAAACTTGAACGAGATTTTCCTTTTTAAAATTAGTTGTTGAAACTGCAGTTTCAGTCCTACGGTAACTCCGTGCTCAAGTCACCTGACTTTATAAAAGCGGAGAGTTTCGTTGCTTTTTTTCATCATCTTGCCATCTTCTTCTGCTCCTTTTGGAATCAATCCCGTTCACTATTTTTAGCCGGAAAAAGCTTAAACCAATGGCATCGAAGAGCAAGATTCTGTTCATTGGAGGTACGGGTTATATCGGTAAATTCATCGTGGAAGCAAGCGCTAAGGCCGGTTACCCTACGTTTGCTCTGGTTAGAGAATCCACGCTCTCTAGCCCCGCCAAGTCCCAGATTATTGAGAAATTCAAGAGTTTAGGCGTCAAGTTCGTCCATGTATGTCAGTATATATTCTTCATTTCTCTTTTCTGTTTGTTTGCAGAGAAAGTGGAAATGATGTATCTAATATCAGGTTGTTCGATTCTGGTCTCTTAAGTCGAATACTTCTGTAGCTAATTTGACCGAGCATACTATCCTGTAACGTACTTTCAGGGAGATCTCTACGATCATGGGAGCCTTGTTAAGGCGATAAAGCAGGTTGATGTGGTTATATCAACTGTTGGGCAAGGTCAATTAGCCGATCAAGATAAGATCATCTCTGCCATTAAAGATGCTGGAACTGTCAAGGTATAATTCACTATGCTTCTGCTTCTCCTCATCGTATATATTCATTGAAAATAGTTCATCCATTTATATGATTATGCTAGAAGGAGATCTTTGAGGTATTAGAATTACTGTATACCATTTAAAGCCTGTAAACTTTGATTGGTTATCAACATCTGTGTGTATGTGATCCAGAGGTTTTTCCCCTCGGAGTTCGGAAATGATGTCGATCGTAGCCATGCAGTAGAGCCAGCAAAATCAGCTTTTGCGACAAAGGCTAAGATTCGCCGAGCCACTGAGGCAGCAGGAATACCATACACTTATGTTTCCTCCAACGCTTTTGCTGGCTATTTTTTACCCACTTTGGGTCAGGCTGGTGCCACTGGTCCCCCTCGCGATAAAGTTGTTATCTTAGGAGATGGAACTCCAAAAGGTAACATAACTTAAACTTGATCATTCAATTCTCCATCTCAAAGTGTCAGCTTTCTATTCAAGGAAGATGATTTTTTTTATGCCATCCGTTCTGGTTTGCCCCTTTTTTATTGCCTTCAGTGATTTTCAATGAGGAGAATGATATCGGCACCTATACAATCCGAGCTGTGGATGATCCAAGAACCTTGAACAAAGTCCTCTACATCAGGCCCCGTGGAAATATCATCTCATTCAGTGACCTTGTCTCACTGTGGGAGAAAAAGATTGGCAAAACTCTCGAAAGGGTTCATGTTCTAGAGGAGCAGCTGCTGAAGAATATTCAAGGTTGGTCTAGAAAACATCACTTTAGAATGTAGACAGCTTTAAATATTGTGATATGAAATTACTATTATTATTTCTAATAAGAAATCTATTCCATTGATTTGTTGCAGAGGCCCCTGTACCAGTAAATGTGATACTATCAATTGGCCACTCTGTTTTTGTGAAGGGAGACCAAACCAACTTTGAGATCGAAGCATCATTCGGGGTGGAAGCTTCCGAGCTCTATCCAGATGTCAAATACACAACTGTGGATGAGTTCCTTAACAAGTTTGTCTAAGATTAAGAATCTAAATGTTGTCTGGCTGCTTTTTACTGCTCTAGTTCAAAATAAATATGCAGTAGTCTCTCTTGTCTGAGCTGCACTGTGTAATCTAATTCCATCTCTGTGAATCGATGTGAAACAGTTAGACTTGAGTGAATTTGGGCCATTCGTGAAATTCAGTCTCAAGCCTCAACAATCAGTTTAAACTAAACAGAGGAAGGGAACCCAAATCACCCTCTAATAGTGTGAAGCAATTTATGAAAAAGTTTAACAACTAGACCATATCATTGCAATGTATATAGTGCAGAACAGATCTCATACCTTGACGACAGAAAGAGAAAACAACTCATCATCAATGTAACCATCTTCCATAACATCAAATTCTTGCATCCCTGTTGCCTTCCTGGCCTTCTCCTACAAGGTTCAAACATAGAGACCAAGAAAACAAGTAATATATATCTCCTTAATGCACACATATGAGAGAACAACTGTGATTGGGACCAAAGACCTTTACTCGTCTTTCTGCAAGAAGTTTCTTTGTTCGTTGTTTCTTTCGATCAATGGCAGAGGTTAGCTCTTCCATTTAATTAGTATTCTGCCATCTTCATTCTCATTCTCATCATCATTATCCATGGTAGGAGTTGACTTGGTGTTTCGGTTTGGAGACAAAGCCTTTCTTAGTTGGGTCGTCCACCTAAATGACAAGACAAAATGGACAAGATGTCCGCCGATTAAACGAACAAGGTCTTGAATTAAAAATCTGTTATATGATTCCATATGCAACTTAAAAACAAACTTATTGATAAAGTGGGCTTTCTATCATCAAAACGTACACTGGAAAGTAGATTACCAAATCAGTTCCAGGCCCAAGCCATGACTTTCTTATATGCTGAATTTCGAATTGCTCTGTTTTTGAAATCATGATCATGACAAAGTTTTAGATGGCTGTTCTGAAGATTGAGACTTTACGAAAATCTTAGATAGAAAAGAAGCTGAAATGGACGAAACGCAAAGTAGAAACAAAGAAACAGAGCAAGAACAGTATTAATAAAAAGAAAAAGAAAAAGAAATCGAAGAGAAGGCGCTCAGAAAATGTATTGAATGGATGAGAATGATTATCCTCATGATCAATTTCAGATTAACGAGATTTTATTGATTCTCATCATCATTGCACCCTTCTCCGACGAAAATTCACGGAAAAAATAAAATGAAAATGAACAACAAATTAGTAAGGAATTACAGAGATGGAGCACGAAGACGATTTGACAGTCGCTTCCCTAAATGGAGTTATTGCTTAGGGTTTGCTCGCTGTAATCTCCTTTTCTACAGGAAGATCCTTAAATGTTTATATATTTGTAAAAAAGCCCCCAATATTCTAGTGGAATTGGATAAGAACGGCATCAAAGAATCAAAAATCATTGAACCGGTTTTTATTTAGAATTTAGATTCGGTCTGAATAATAATTATAAATTTAAATATTATTTAATAAAAAATTGAGATAAATATATTTTATTAAATAATATAATATAAATAATTAAATAAATTAATATTATAAATTCAAACAAATTTAAATATATATAAAATTCGTATCCCAATCCCACCTCTTCCATTTATGCCCTCGTTAATTTTTTGAGGTCATTTGTGACAGCAACACTCATTCGCAAATTTCCATAAAAAATTTTAATCACTTTTAATGAGGAATCAAATCAGTACTTAATTAATTGATTAACAAAAAAAAGAAGCAGGAGCCACGACTTATTTTTAAAATTTAATTTTCTGTAAAAATATTTTTATTATCATTTAAAAAAAAAATAAAAAAAAAATAAAAAACTAATTTATATATTTAAAAATTATTATTAATTAAGCCCAATTAATTTTCAAGAATTTATCTTGTTTCTTCTATTCATAAATTACAAAAAAATTAGTTTAAAATTAACGAAATATTTTATAATAATATATAATAATATGATTTATAAGTTACAATACTTAAATCACAATTATATATTATATCATATAATAAAAACTTAGACTAAAGTCTGTATCATCTACCTAGTACACACTTAAATTATAGTTCAAACGCATCATTCTAGAATGTAGACGCAAGCTGATTCAATATACATTCCCATTAGTGGGAGACAACAATCAGCATCAAGGAGGGCAGGAGGGCCCACCAGCTCCATATACAATAACACTCCACCTGTTCTTATAAATAATTATGAATTATAATTTAGTTCGGAGACTTTTTTTTTTAAATCCCCGCGAAAAGTGTATCTGGACGGGTTCTCGTCATCGGCATCATTACACGTGAAATGAACGTCCCGGAATTGAAGGGGGTATTACGGTAATTCCCTGCTCGAGCTCCATGACTTTATAAAAGCGAAGAGCTTCCTGTTACTTTTTCCTCATATTGATATCTTCTTCTTCTTCTTCTTCTTCTGGGATCAATCTCGTTCTCTATCTAGCCGGAAAAAAGCTTAAGCCAATGGCATCGAAGAGCAAGATTTTGTTCATCGGAGGGACGGGGTATATCGGTAAATTCATCGTGGAAGCGAGCGCTAAGGCCGGTCACCCTACATTTGCTCTGGTTCGAGAATCCACGCTCTCTAGCCCTGCTAAGTCCGAGATTATTGAGAAATTCAAGAGCTTAGGAGTCACTTTCGTCCATGTATGTCAATTTATCTTCTTCGTTTCTTTTTTCTGTTTGTTTGCTGAGAAAGTGGAAATGAGGTACCTAATATCAGGTTGATCGATTTTGGTCTCTTTAATTTGGTCGCTACAGTCCCCATGGAATCGTGGAAATATTTCTCAACTAACATTTTTCCGCTTCGTTTTTGGGAAGAAACATGAAATTTGCTTGCAGATTATTTGGATCTGAACATTTGTTTAAGTCGAATAGTTCTACAGCTAACTTTACTGATCTTACTAATCTGTAACGTACTTTCAGGGAGATCTCTACGATCATGAGAGCCTTGTTAAGGCGATAAAGCAGGTTGATGTGGTTATATCAACTGTTGGGCATGGTCAATTAGCCGATCAAGATAAGATCATCTCTGCCATTAAAGATGCTGGAACTGTCAAGGTATAATCACTCAACTTCTGCTTCTACCCAGCGTAATTCGTCTATTTATATTGATTATGCTAGAAAGATCTTTGAGGTATTAGATCTATACCATTTAAATCTGGTAAACTTGATTGATTTTCAATATTGAAGATTAAACATAAATTTTTTTTGGGCTCCCTTGGAAGAATAAACTGATATCTGTGTTTGTGTGATCCAGAGATTTTTCCCTTCGGAGTTCGGAAATGACGTTGATCGTGTCCATGCAGTAGAGCCAGCAAAATCGGCTTTTGAGACAAAAGCTAAGATTCGCCGAGCCACTGAGGCAGCGGGAATTCCATACACTTATGTTTCCTCCAACTTTTTTGCTGGCTATTTTCTACCCACTTTGGCTCAGGCCGGTGCCACTGCTCCCCCCCGAGATAAAGTTGTTATCTTAGGTGATGGAACCCCAAAAGGTAACGTAACTTCAAACTTCATCATTCAATTATGCATCTCAAAAGTGTCAGCTTTCTCTTCAAGGAAGATGGATTTTTATGCCAGCCTTTCTGGTTTGCCCCCTTTTATTGATCTTCAGCAATTTTCAACGAGGAGAATGATATCGGTACCTATACAATCCGAGCTGTGGATGATCCAAGAACCTTGAACAAAGTCCTCTACATCAGACCCCCTGCAAATACCCTCTCATTCAATGACATTGTCTCACTGTGGGAGAAAAAGATCGGCAAAACTCTCGAAAGGGCCTATGTTCCAGAGGAGCAACTGCTCAAGAACATTCAAGGTTCGTCTAGAAAACATCACTTTGGAATGTAGATAGACAGTTTTATATATTGTAATATGTACGTATTTTTATTAAGAAATCTCTTCCATTGATTTTTTGCAGAGGCCCCTGTACCAGTGAATGTTATACTAGCAATTGGTCACTCAGTTTTTGTGAAGGGAGACCATACCAACTTTGAGATCGAAGCATCGTTCGGAGTGGAAGCTTCCGAGCTCTATCCAGATGTCAAGTACACAACTGTGGATGAGTACCTTAACAAGTTTGTGTGAGATTACGAACCTAAATGTTGTGTGGCTGCTTTTTACTGTACTAGTTTCAAATAATGATATGCAGTTCAGTCTCTCGTCTGAGCTGCAGCGTGTAATGTAATATAACTCCACTTTCCGAAATTTCAGAGTGAATTTTTGTCATTCATGAAATTCAGTGTCAAGTCTCAACAATCAGTTTACAGGGGAAGGGATCCTGAATCACCCTCTAACAGTGTGAATCAATTTATGAAAAGATTAGTAGCTAAAACTATATAACCATTTAACAAGCTGCGGATAGAAGAAATGCATTATTTTGTTCGAACTGTAACCATAAGAGTTTAGTGCAACTAATAAATATAAAACACATCATAATATGACCACACAACTTAAACCTGAAAAAACAGAAAAAGACAATCTGCAAATGAAAGGGGAGCAAGACAGAACTAGAAGATTCAGCCATTTTCTTATCCAATAATGACCTAACTCTATTTAGTCATCATGCCTCCCCATCTTCTTTCCTGCACCTCCTTTTCTGCCCTTCTGAGCCGAACCCTTTGCGGACCCCTTGCCTCCTCTTTGACCTTTCATACTCTTACCCTTCTTCCCACCTTTCCCCGACTTGTTTATTCCTTTTGTCCTTGCATCCTTCTTCATTCGTCGATCAACCAAGACTTTACCCTTACCAGTCCTAACTTGAACTCCTTTCTTTGCAACTACATATTCCTTCTTGGGCCTTTTTGGTGTAGCCTTCTTATATAGTTGCTCAATCATCTTACTCTTCGAACGATCATTAATATCGGTCTGGTCTGATATGGCATTTGCTTTCTTACGAACCTTTTCAAGTTTCTTCATAGCGGACCGTTTCTTCCTGGCCTTCGCCTCAGCTACCTTTTTACTGGGCCTAGCATCAATTTCTTTAAATTGGACTTTCATTGCAGCAACCTCCTCTTTTGTAACGGGCTTTATCGGGTTGACATGCTTTTTGTCATCATCAATGAACCACTTGGGTAAGCCCGAATAATCAAACATATATTTGTTGTAGGCATCATCAAGCATTTGCTCTCTTTGTTTTTTCCGTAGCATCTTCTTTGCACAGGCCAATATCTCAGCCTTTTCTTGGGGATCTAGGTCTGATTCATCTGAGGATGAGTCATCACTCGAATCTGTAGCTGGGGCAGGGACTATCTCAAAGTCATCTTCTTTAGAAACTTGGACTTGGGTGCGATCAGATTCAGAACCGGCTTTTGCAATCTCCTTTCCCTTGACCTTTTGTATGGGAGTTTTAGCTTTTTTCTCCGGCTTGTCTATTCGCATGTCATCTTCGCTTTCAGACATTGCTAGTTCTCCATCCACTGTCGTTTCAGTAAAGATGTCCTGACTGAACCACTTTTTTACAATGTCCTCTTCAGTTACACCATCCATGTCATCAAGCGGGACCATGAGAGGATTCTTTTCCTCATCCGCCTCATCCTTGTCGGAATCATAATCCGGTTGAGAAATATCATCATTTGCATTGTACTGTATGGTCAAATTACTTGAATGAGCAATGGGGATGATAAGAAATAAACTAGATACCTAGCTATAGTAATTGCTTCAATTTTTAGTAGTGGACATTTCATGAGAAATACTTTCTTAACTAAAGATAAGCTCGTTTCTTAAGTAACGAGGAGTTCATACCTCCAACAATTCAGCCTCTTGACTATAAGATTGTTTTGCACGCTTTCGTTGCTTTGCACTTCCATCCTTTTTATCCATATATCGTTCATAAGCCTGATCCAGTAAATCCTCCATTTGATCATCATACCTACAGCAAAAAAATGCATTAGAATATCACTTTTTAGAAAATTCAATTCATCGGTGAATATATTACATCCTCAAGGATAAATCAAATGAACAATGGGATTTATGAATACCTCCTGCGCTCTTCGTCCGAGTCTACATCACTAGACAATTGCTCTTGAGTTTCCTCGTGCGTTTCATCGATTCCATCATTCGCCAAGTCACCATTCTCACAATCATATTCAGAGGAATCAACAGCTACGAGACCTTTCTTACCCTGGATGACCATTGTTTAAAAACCAACACAAAGAAATTTAGATTGAAACAGGGAAGTAATTAAAGCATAAGGTAAGTGCACCTTGCATGCACATGAACTTAAAGTTGAAGAAATAATTGCAATGTATATAGTGCAGAGAAGATCTCATACCTTGATGGCAGAAAGAGAAAATAACTCATCATCAATGTAACCATCTTCCATAACATCAACTTGCATCCCTGTTGCCTTCCTGGCCTTCTCCTACAAGGTTCAAACATATAGACCAAGGAAATAGGTAAAGTAATCTCCTGAATGAAATAGGTGTGTATATATATATATATATATATGCACAGATATGAGAGAGCAACTGTGATTCGGACCAAAGACCTTTGCTCGTCTTTTGGAAAGAAGTTTCTTTGTTCGTTTTTTCTTTTGATCAATGGCATAGGTTAGCTCTTCCATTTCATTAAGTATTTTGTCATCTTCATTCTCATTCTCATCTACAACATCCTTGGTAGGAGTTGACTTGGCTTTCTGGTTAGGAGTCAAGGCCTTTCTTAACTGAGTCCTCCACCTAAATGACGAGAAAAAAAACGACATGATGTGAGGCAATTAAACGAACAAGGGTCGTGAATTAAAAATCTATTATATCCATATGCAACTTAAAAACAAACTTATTGAAGACAATTGACATATGGATAAAATGAGCTTTGTATCATCAAAATGTACACTCGAAAGTAGAAACGCGTCTTACGTCAGAGTGAAAAAGGGTGAAAAAGGGAACTTTTTTCTTACGTCAGAGTGACAGAGCAATAAACATGAACAAAAGAGTGAAAAAGGGAACTTTTTTCTTACGTCAGTAGGTGCCTAAAATCTGTCTTCCCCAGTACACGCAGATCGTCACAAAGAGACTTTACCTGCCATATAGAAACAATAACATCAGACAAACTTATGAATAAATTCATCAATATTGGAAAAACCATTTTATGATACAAAGCACAAAATAAAATACCTCTTCCGTGGTTAAAGCATGGTCCTTGATAGACAAACAGGCTGGGTCATTGAATGACAAGGAAGTTACAGAACCTAGAATATCAATGGGAGAAGAATCGGACCAAATGAAATCAGCAGCAGAAGCCACTTTCCTCAAGAGTATTTCTCCATCTTCATAACTGTAATCAGAACCTGATTAGAAGCAATAACAGGAGAAGAGCAGGGAGCACCACTTTGTCTATTTTGGTTAGGGAAGTTTAGATTCATTATTGAAATATTTGTATGCAGAAACTACCACACTTAAACCAATCCATTATGTAAGAAATTTTACCCATCACGGTGTCTCTTTTGCGTTGTTCCCCTGAGTACATCCACAACCTACATTGACATTAATACAACGAACATGATCATACAATAATTAAGTATGAAAAAAAAAGGCTATGAAAATATATTTAAAAAGTCATATGACTTTCAAATGGCTACCTTTTTCTGAGGTTCAACATTTCCCTGAAACAGATGCTTAAAATCAAGAAGTCGTGGATCAATCTTTGCTGGGGCCTTATACTTACGACCCAACAGATATATTTCTGCAGAGGTGGAACGACTAGCAGCTGGCTTATCCACCTCCACCTTCTCAAACAACTGCAAAGACCATGCAGTTAAGAAAATGCAATCCTCGTATAGCAATATCACCCAACATATCTTAAATAAAAGAATATTACCTGCTTCAGGCAATAGAGCACAGAACTGTAGTCTTGTGACCTGAAGACCTGAAACACAAAATAAACACTGTTTATTATGAAATCCATTGCTAACTCGAGTTTATTATATAGCTGGTTAATTCTATTAGTATTCTTGCATGGAAAACTCCAACCTTCATCTTCATTTCTATCTAATTTCAAACTAGCAAGAGGCCACCTAAACTTTTCACCCAGGACCCCAAAAGAAAAGTATTTGAATTTAAAAACCAAAATCAGAAAACTAAAATAATAATAATAAACCATACTTTGGTCACAAATGTGCCCTTTGGAGCCAATAGCTGAGTGGCCAGCTTGATGGAATCAATAACCAAGGCGTTCTGACTCATAGCCTCTTGCGCCCAGGCCCCACCAACATTTGGCGAGCCATCGTGCAAGACCAAATCGAAAGCTGCGCATCCTTTCTCACTCATAATCCTTTTGATCCTCGCCCTGCATTCTGGCTTTGTGATATCCTGTTCGATTGCAATTGCGCCGCGGACGGGCCGAATCGCGACCAGATCAACACCTACGACTAGACTTCCGACCGGCACACGTTCGACAGCGACCTGCATCCAACCGCCAGGAGCGGCGCAGAGGTCGAGGACGGCGTGGGCGGAGCGGAGGAAGCTGAATTTGGAGTCGAGCTGGAGGAGTTTCCATGAGGCACGAGAACGATAACCGTGATCTTTGGCTAAGTGATAGTATTTATCGAGACGATGCTTTCCTTTCACTTTGCCTTTGCCCATGGATGAGACACTCTGAGACGGAGAGGAAATAAGGTTTAGGGTTTTACAGGATTTTTCCTATCTCCTTGCCGTTTCATTTTACAATCATTTATATCTAGGGTTTCATTTATCGACACGCGAGAACAGAACTGTCGACGTTAGTTATTTTGTTAACGGTGTCTAGAGTGCACGTGATCTCCACGGAGCTAAAGACTGATCAGTCCGTGCAGTTAAAGATTGATGGGTCTGTCATTGTATATATGGTCCGTGCACGCCTAGCTTGTACAGTTAAATTTAATCGGCTTGCTACAACATATATGGCCCGTGCATACCAAATTGATGCGTGTCTGTCTAGACGTCCCTCATTGATAAGCACACACCAATGAGGCACGCACTAAATTCGATCCGGATTCAAATTAAAGAGTATAGTAAAACCAAAAGAAGAACAAAGAAAAAAAAAAGCCAAGAAATTATGAACCATGGTTGATTGTTCAAAGGTTATTTGGAGGTAACGACAGCTCCATTTATAAACTATCAGATGGCAGTAACATATTTGATCAATTTTCTCTGTGCTAATACATAACCATTTTGATTGATGGGGAACTACATACCTTGGCTATCAATTCGAAAATGTCAAGAACTAATTTGAATGGGTGCAAAAGTATAGACAATTATGTTCTGCAACACTAGTAGTTCTTCAAATAATAAACTTTCAGGCGTTGTCTCAGGGAAATGGTAAAAACCCATTGCAACAAAACTACATCCCACCTCCGGAAAAAAAAAATGAAAAAAAGAGAGAACTTGTACTAATCAGCCAAAGCTTCAATCTGCTCGAGAGTTGCTGCTACTGGCAGAAGGTTTCTTACCACCATAGGTCTGTAAAATAAATCCAATTAGCCATATAGTTATTCCTCATGAACTCAGCATCATATCGATAAGAGAACGAAAAGGGAAGAAAGTAACCCACCTGCTTTCCAATATTGAATGGAATATATTTGTATTTGATCATATGGGCGATTTGGCGTTTCATTGTGAGGACAAATAGAACGATCCAGTAACAAAGTAATATAGGCCAGAAGACGGGAACATCAAATATGGAGAAGAAGGTCATGAAAAATGCAATGCAGAATGCCTTTGTGAAGGAGTACCTACAACCCATCAAAATAAAACAAATCTTCTTGAACGAAATGATGATCAAATTTTGCATGGAGTATGGTTATACTAAACCTAAACTATAGAGTACATAAAATAATTAAGGTACAGATTCAACAAATGAGCATATAGCACATTTTGAGATTATTCCACTCTCTCCAGATACCACAACTGCAAAGAAAGTAAAAGGGATGATATTATTTACTGACTACAGAAGAAATCATTTGGTAAGGCAACTCCAGTTTGGTAGGGGCTCATATCCCAATAAGGTCTCCAAAACAAAATTCATATACTGTTTAGTGGCGGTTACTGGCAGATCATAAGAGCCAAAAAGAAACATATTGTTTAACCTCTACTATAGCAACAAATTACTCCACATGGGATTGAGTCATAACATCATTCAGCTAAATAACAAAAAGTAAAAACAGAGAGAGAGAGATCTATCAGGAATTCCAAAGTAGTAGCAAGAAAGACAAACCTAACTGCAGCTGTCAAAACTAAACACTCCCAAGCTTGACAAGTTTATGAATTCCAACCAATTTTTTACCCAGTCATAGTCACACCATTTATACCCATTTTAATAATTCAAATAGATAATTGCGACACTTAATGTAATAGATGACTTCTAACTAAATCAAGGTAGCCGATTGACGTTAATAAGAAGGTGATACTTAACTTCATAATAATAAAACAACAAAAGTCTGTATTAAATTTCATATCATAGGTAGGAAATAAGGTTTTTTCCAGAAGAGAAGAAACAGCTGTTACCAGAACTTAAACTCAGGAAGTCGGCGAATGAACGGCTTGAATTCATCCGAACCTTTTGTTGGCAGCATGGGCCCGTCTGAAATTTCCATCTCCGGATCGACCAAAGGGGAGAAAAACCCAATCAACAAATTCAGAAGATAAATTCCCAGACCATAGGAGACGATGTAGAAGCCTTGAACATAATAAACCCGCAACACATAAATCGCCACCACAACAAAAGTTCCAATCCATCTATAAAGAGTATGCAGAGTAGACTTATCCAGATAATACTGATACAGCTTTGAGGCATCATTTCGCCATTGGTTCAGTGGCGTTGCAACAGAGGCAGGGTCACCTCCAGCTCCCTCCATATGAGCTTCACAATCTGCAAAATAAGACACTAATATTTAAATCGATTCAAGTTTCTGGTAGCTGAACAGAAACTTTCTTTTATCTAGACTATTACAGCTTCTTAATTCATGTACATGCAACTTCTCACAGACTTAAGACACTGACCACGAACACACATTAAAAACTACAAAAATAGACAGATATGAGAAAAATCTAAGATCTGTAAATCTCCAAATAAAGAGAACCCTAATGCCGGACTAAAACTTGAATAATCCAGCAATTTTAGCATAAAGAAACAATAGAGAAAATGTTCCAGCCGAATTGAACACCAAAAAGTAACAAACGAAACTCTTTAGCTGAAATTACTTAATTTTGTCTCTTCCCGACATTTTTTCAGCAATCAAACCTAATCCAACAATAGGGTTTACGAATATGTAGTAGCAATCAGATGCGATACATCGAATCTCAATAAATCAAAACGAAAACAAACCTCATAAAAAGAAAAGAAAAATGGGGAAAATCGATCCTACCTCATAAAGAGTCAACGAATTCAAATCGAAGGAAGACCTAGAATCAAACTCGATAACAGAGAGTCAACTGGAAAGGGGGACTTACCTTCAATAACAGTTGAAGCTCAATTGGTGAATGAAGAAACTACCGATGAGGAGAGGGAGGGAGGGTCGGAGGAGGAGACGAGGCTGAAATCGAGCAGATCTGAAAACGGAAAGAAACGAAAAGAAAAGAAAAGAAGTAAACGGGTGCTGTCCCCAAATCCGTCGTCGCTCGTCAATGTGGCCCCTCCCCTAATATAAATAAAGTTAAAATAAAAATGGTTAAATAAAAATTAAAAAAGAAAAGCGACAAATTACAGGTACGAGACATAGTAATATTATAAATAGATTTTTTTGTAATTTTATGAGTTATAGATAAGTTTTTAAAATTTAATTTATATCATGAATTAGTTTTAAGTTAATTTTTTAATATAGTTAATTTTTTTTTAATTTTTTTTTAATTTTTACCGAAACCTCCAAATTAAGGTCAAATTCGATCTCCAATAAAAATTTGGGTAAAAAAAAATAATTTAGATAATAAAATAATATATAAATAAAATTTTGAGATTATTCATAATTAAAAATATATTGATTATATTAAAAAAATATTTTATTAAATTTAATATGATAATGAGAATATTTATGGATTTAATATAAGATAGAGGAGGTAGGTCGTGGCAGTAGATTGCGAGAGCTACTCCGCCAGCCATGAGAAGATAAAGAAGATGGAGAAGGAAACTTCCGGTGGAGAGGGAGCGGGGACACGGTCGGTGGCTTGTGGGAAAAGGCGGAGGCGATGGAAATAGTAGGTCATAGTGAGAAGCGATGGAGTTTGTGCAATATGTGGGTCTTAGAGGTCAAAGAAATGGAACTGGGGGGGGGTCGCATGGCGGCATGGGAGGGGAAGAGGGCAGAGTAAGTCACATTTTGTTTTAATTTACTTTTTTTTTTTTTTCTAAAAAATAAATAAAATAAAAACTAGCTTGTGGGGCCTCACAATTCACAAACAACACTGAAATCTGGGCCCCGCTGGGTACAGTGTCGGAGCCCCACACTGCACATTATTTTACTGTTGCACGCCGATCGCATTGCATCAAAATGAGCGGCGTGCTGGGATAAGGTGTGAAAACACTTATTTATCATTAATTTAATATATTATATAGTCATATATAATATGAATAAAAATATTAATTATTATATATATTTAAGTTGTATAATTTTCAAAGTTTATATTTTTTAACAGATATTATATTCATATAAAAATATGGTAAAAATATATACTACTAATTTTAGAAAGAATGATTCTTTCCTCCCTCTAACTACCATCATTATTTTATTTGACCTCTGTAAATTCCACATGTTAGACATAAACCCCCTCAAAGTATAATGAAGTCAGAATTACCCCCTCTAGGGTTGCTTCCGACATCATGGACCTCTCACGTGACTTTCAATTAATTATGCGACAAAAATGCCCATGAGTCGTTTTTACTCAAAACGGCAGTGATGACTTTTTTTTTCTCTCTTTTCCCCTTTACACGATACCTTTCTTCTCTCTTCTCCCTCACTCACCACCCGTCACCGAAAAAGCCGAGAAGTCCGTCGGCGAAGAACCTAGGGCCGGCATGCACTCAGAACCCAAAACCCTGAACCCGGCGCTGGAGAAGAACCCATTTCTTCTCGAAGTTCTTTAATGCTCTGGTTAGATTCTGTTTTTTATTATGTAATTAAATTTTAATTTTTGATTCTCAAATTTCTTTGGCTAGATGATCGAAAATGAAGATATTATTATCTGTTTTTGAGATTCTCCATTGATTGGAATGTAAGCTAATTCCCAATAGATCAGATAACTCATCCTATTATGAACTTCTGATTTTGTGTTAGTATAAAAGAAGTTTATACAACCGTCGAGGAGGTGGCTAATTCTGACCTTAGAATACTTTGAGGAGGTTATGTGTAACATGCGGTAGTTTAAGGTGGTTAAATATAACATAGTGATAGTTGGAGGGGGAGAAAGTATCATATGCCCTTAATTTTAATCAAATTCTCAAAAAATTTGTAAAATTGATTACTTGAATAGTAAACATGTCAACAATTTGTTACAATTATGAATTTATCATATCCTCATTTTCATAAACATCATGGTACAATATGAAGTCTGTCACCTTATAACATCATACATTTACTAGCCTCATCAGAATCATGAGTTTTCTTCCAGAGGTAGATTAAAGTCTCCCTCTTTTTCTCACCGGACCTTGACCCGTAAACAGGTTCTAAACGGCCATTTTCATATGTATCTTCTGGTGGGGGTCATAACCTAGGAGCTTGAAATCAGCTGCCTCAAAGGAACATATATCCTTCTTCTCAGGATTGATCTTCAGAATCTACCATCAATAAAACGAAACATGTTACTTACAGATTTCAGGAAAAAAAAAAACGGTGTAGTACCCATTTTAAGTTTACTTACTGGGAAAGGCTTGGGCAGTTTCTGAAGCTGCTCCTGCAATGGTTTCACATGAGTGAGATAAACATGAGCATCCCCTATGGAATGGACGAAATCACCTGGAACAAGATCTTCACAAGAGAAAAAAAAAATAGTTATATACTAATTGAGCCGATTTAACTTATCCATCTAGTTCTCAATGCAAGGGCAAAAGCCTACCGCAAACATGAGCAATCATACGGGTTAGGAGAGCATAAGATGCAATGTTAAACGGCACACCCAAGCCCATGTCTGCAGATCGTTGATACATTTGACAGGACAACTCTCCGTGAGCCACATAGAACTGTAAGAGCAATACAGATGGCGCACTCAATTTTTTTTCAACAATAACTATATTATAAAAGGAGAAAAAGAGAATACAATAAAGGAGGAGGACCGAAAACCAAAACCTTCTAAAGAAAAAGAACTAAACATTTGAAGGAGATTACTTAATACTAACTCTATAGTAGCCTAGACCTAGCTTGTTATCAAACAGTTCAAGTCTAGTGGACCTAGAAAGAGAAGAAATAGAGATAAACGTGCCATTCAATTTGTTGTTGCAACCAAAGTTAGCTAAAGAGTTTGCCGCTTGATTGATCACTCTATGATTGGCTTGATTGATCTCTCTATAAGCAAAAGCAAGATGATGATTATTTGTGGAAATAATCTGTCTGATCCTGGTGATTTCATGGGCAAGAATTGGAGTCTTAAAATTCTGTAAAACCATGTGAACCGAGTTTGTTTCTATAGCCACATGATGGTGTACTCAATTAAGACGCAAAATGGTAATGGAAACAAAAGTTTTACTACATTAACTTGCAAACCTGAGCAAACATGTGACAGGGCGGAAGTGCCACAGATTTGAGATCAGAAGGATTCCATGCAGAGAGTATAATTCGTCGGTCATCTGGATTATTTTTTATCTTGTTAATAACATCTAATAACTGATCAAATCCTTGACCAGTATAGTCAGCATGCATGTCAGTATACCTGTAAGATGTAAAAAAATGTTGGATAGCAAGGCAAAGTCGCTTGCCTGAAGAGTAAGCGATCAGATGAAAGAAGAGAAATAGAATCAACTAACCTGGCACCAAAGTGCCTCCATTGGAACCCATATACAGGTCCCAAGTCACCTTCCTCCCTGTTTGTCAAGCCAATACTGATGGTGGATAAAAATATTAGCTACTACTAGATAACGTAGATATTGAGTCTTAAAATGTACAGATTTTCAAGCTGGTACTTGCCTATCAAGGTAGTCTCTGGAAGCATTTCCATCCCATATATGAATGCCTTTCTCCTGAAGGACCTGTAATTGATAAAATTTATAGACTGCAGTCCATTTAGGAATTAACAAGAAAAGAGGTCTTCCAAGAGCAACTTTCTCATGCGATCAACATGTACCTTCATGTTGCTATGACAGTTGTAGGCATTAAAAATCATGCCGAATCTGCAAGAAGCACATAGTTTAAAAGGTAGAACACTGGTAGTATTCACCTTTGCATTGGTTGAACCGCTGATAAACCACAGAAGTTCTTCAACAACACCTCGCCAAAATACTTTCTGTGGACCAAAGCATTAGACAAAAGCATTATATGCTTCTTTTGAAAAAGAAAAAGAAAATATATGTAAAAGGCATAGCAATAGTCAATCATGAAACAGGAAAAATACTTGCAAACTGCATTGATCGAGAACTTAAGTATAAAAGTATGTGCATGCCTTAGTTGTAAGAAGTGGAAATGTTTTACGCAGGTTGAACCGCATCTGTGATGAGCAATGGAAACAGAACAATACAACATATACCCATCAGTATCTAAACAAGTGATAGTTGACTGAAATAATAAAAGCTTTTCAATAATCAGATCGACATTACCTGGCACCCAAATTTGGACAAAGTTCCAGTCCCTGTTCTATCGCTTTTGGTAGTGCCATCTGAGAAAATCTCTTGAACCAATCTCAAATATAAATATTCCTCATGCCTCACAAGGATCGTCTTGGGCAGGAAAGAAAATTCCTTAACCTCAAACTTAACGGAATCATACTTAGCATCAGACATCATATCGCTATCCTGAGTACAAGATTCAACTGCAGAGTCTCTCACACGAGCATAAGTAATGAAGGAAAAGCGAATATTATTCTCCAGAAGAGGGAAAGATGAGTGCCATGGATGAAATACAGAACGATCAATGTCAGGTATAAAGGTATCACATTCAATACATGTTTGAATCTCTGTAATGTGAATAGCATCACATTCAGGCGCATTAAGAGCTTCCCTGGACAAAGAAGACAAATCAATGTAAAACATAAAAAGTTCTCAAATTACCAATGATAGATTTCCCACCTGAGTATCTGGCCACCTCCTATGACAAACACTTTCTCTATAGATAGACTGTACGGAGATGAAGCTAATAGCTCCAAAGCAGAAGCCATACTTGAACATATTACCACATTCTCTTTGGCAGCAATATCAAAGCTCCCAGAACGAGTCAGAACAACATTTAGACGACCTGGTAGGGGCCGATGCTTGACCGGAATACCCTCCCATGTTTTTCTACCCATCAAAATCGCATTCTTTTTCCCAGAATCTGATGTTGCCATAGTTACGTCCTTAAAAAATTTGAGATCAGAAGGTAATTTCCATGGTAACTTCCCATCCTTACCAATACCCATATTCAGTGTTGCTGCAACAATAACCTGGTAAGTTCTCTTTGCATCAGGCTGTGATATAACATTCCCATAAGGGATTATCAAGGAATCGTTTGCCATAATTCGATTAAAAACTCGAGTGAAACCTAATGACTTGCATACAGAGCCACACAACCAACTATTGCGGAAGTGTGGCACTACCTGAAATCAGAGTAAGAAATGTAGCTAAAATCAAACTTTACCCCGTCTTAAATTCAAACCAAAGAAAGTATCTATATGTGCATACGATTTTCACTCCATGACATACTGATATATCAAAATTTATACTCAGAACAGGAAACGCACTTTAATTTCTCGAACTTCAGCTTATGTACAAAAAATTTGAAGCGCAGACAAAATCTAACAATCAAATTCGAAATGGACACTTAGATCAACAACCAAGTATGATATTATATGCTTCACAAGAGAATTTGCAATCGCCGAAAAGAAATCAGGAAGAGAAACAAGAACATTTGAAATCGAGCTCGATAAGATTATTCATAATACAAATGCAAATTCAAAGAGAAATTAATCGTACCGATCTGAAATGGAGGCCGAAAATCTTTAAAAACTGGGAATAGAGACGAACTCGAACTGTTCGAGAGAATGCGAGAGAGAAAAGCCAAGAAAGTGAAGAGTGCTAATAGTTTAAGGGTGGTTTTGTAATTAGAACTCAAATTTAGTACCAGGAGGCGGGAAATACTAGAACAGCCAGTAATTCATCGACATTTGTCCGCCTCGCGTAGAACTTATGCAGATCCATCCACTTGGCGCCCATCGAGCGGTCCTCCCTTCCAGCATAAATTTTCAGTCCACGTGTGCACGTCATCGTAATTCTTCTCTGGTCAGGATTTGAGGATGACCATGATGTGAACCAGAAGCAAGCTCGTATGAAACCATGATGGATACTCTCAGTATGAAACCAACATCCATGCCGCCGGAGAAAGAAGAAATGCTAAATTTTGCTCTGAGCAAGATCAATACTTTAGAAGAAAGCTTTATTGGACACCAGAAAGGTTAAAAAAAAAAAAAAACCCATTGAAGTTTGGTTGAAGATAGAAACAGTCTGTGATTATATGATTGTTTTTTTTGCAGGCATTAGGGAATTCTATTGCTCGGCAAGAGATTCTCCTGGCCTATATAGAGAAGAAGAAGAAAAAGAATAGACTGGTAAGTAACAATCAATACAAGTCTATTTTTTCTGTTTTTTTTTTTTTCTTTGTTAAACTAAATAGATGTTTTTCTCATGTTGTACTGCTGCAGAATCCATTTCGCTGGTGAGGTGATAAAGTGGTGATGCTACCTATTGATGGCGGGAAAAAATTGGATTTAATTTCTTTATATAATTTTTTTTCTATTATAAATTTGATTTGTAAAATGGTGGCGATGTTGATGTTCGGCCCCTTGTTTGCGATGTAAATGTATACGCAAATGCAAATTTTTTATGTTTGCCTTGTTGAGCACTCAACTCAACAGCTTTTTGTACATTTTTCGTCCACTCGATATATAATACTCCTCTTCCCCCCCCCCCCCCCCCTCGTTTTTTGGATGATTTGAATCTAAAAGTAAAATCGAGTGGTCACTATATTATGCTTCTCAAGTGTATGAACGGAATTATCGTAGACTATATTTATTTTGAATAGAAAAATTATTTTATTATTTTCGAATCTCGACTTTATATTTTACTTAATGTGCTAAATACATACATTATATTTTGAATCGGGGTAAACACTTTGTATAATATTTTTTATCTATGATTATATTCTGTGATCGATCTAAAATAAACACTAAATTAAGAGCATCATGTATCTTTCTCGAAACCTAGTCATGAACCAAGAGTATGCCTTTTTATCCAAGTTCATTATAGCTCATGCTATCAGATATAGTTGATTATTACCATCATGTGCGGTTTCGATTGGAAGCGTATCCTATATTTTCATTTCAAAAGGTCTCATCGATACAAAAAATCTTTTGTATCAATCGAAACCTCTTAATGGATGTCATAAAAGTCATGAAATAATAAAGAAAATTTCCTTCTCTATTAGTCAAAAGCGTAGTTACAGACTTTGGATTTACCACTTTCATCATGGCAGAATAACATGACAACCTTGCAGAGCTCTTCTCAGCCGTACTTTGAATTAGATCATGTGCAATAGACATGGCTTTTCATATTTTTAAGTAGTAATATTTACATTGAGATCCTTACGGGCTAAATTTGTAATCATTTGCGAGTTAAGACTCTCATTGCTCCCACTAAAACTATTCATCAAATGTGTTCTGATTACCAATATGAATGCGTGCCGATGTTTATCATGCAAGTAGTCCAAGTAACCTATGTATTGATCTTTATAAGTTTGAATTTGGAAAATCAACAATCTTTCTTTCTTATAGCATGGAGTATCCACTTACAATTTGAGTCTATACAATCGAAAATATATGTGGTCTTACGTGACTTATTCATTTTGAATTCAAAATTCTATCGGATCGCAGGCATCTGTAGACTCATTTTTAACTCCTTCTTCGACTTAAATAATAAAGTGTGATAAAAGTCATCTCCGCTTGATTGTGAAGAAGATTGGTAGTAAATTGCTTCCAATGCCGGAAAAATTAGTACTTGATACCTCAGGTTGAGTAGCAATAAGAAAAATATTGGCATATTCATCATCACCTTCATCTTTAATTTCATTTTCCAGTTATGGTAAAATAAGTGGTGGTAAGTCGGGAACCAGTATCAGATCAGGATCCTCTAAAGCAAATAAAGTATCAAGTATATTAGAAATAAGTACTACTCCCTCAAAGTAGTCATCCTAAAACAAACGATTATCACATTCGTCATCCATTCTTCCACCCTTGTCAAATATTCAACCTCCTCCTCCTCTACATCCTTTGTCTCATCCTCATTCTCTTTGTCATCCTCAACCTCAACCTTAGGCTCAACAACATTTCCCTCCACATTCAGACCGTCATTTAGATATCCATCGCCACCATCATCATAATTCATATAGTTCTCATTTTGATCATTACCAACATTGGGTACTTGATGTCACTTTGGAACATGAATAACACTTCTCCCTTTCGGAATCAACGTCATAAGCAATGGAGATGGATTTACTGTCAAACAAGCATGGCCTAAAAACAGCTTCACATCTGCATCATTTTTTATAATTAATGGATGAGTGATCGATGAGAATAATAATTTGTATGGTATTGTTATACTAAATTCATTAGGATTAACGCAAATAATATTGTAGACGACCACTAATAGCTCGCTAAAACTGACAATTATTTCAACCGCAACACCCTTCCATCTTTGTGAGCTTTTTGAAATTCAGGATTTCGATGGTTTTGAGATCTCATCATTATCATTTCATTCATCATCGAAGCATACAACTATAAATACATATAACACATTCCTGAAAAATAAATAATTTGAGATTAATATCTTCACCTACAAAAAATTATAATTATGATTTAAGAAAAAAATTCAAGATTTTACACCAATCATCACTAGTCTGAAATCTTGGACTGTAATTAATAGTAGTCCGGTCCAAATCTCCATCAAATGGAGGAAAATGAGCATATTACCAAGTTGTTTTGAGATTAATTGATTAAAACTTAAAGAGCAAACACGATATGCGTATATCCATTAAAATAAAAATAAAAAAGACAGAAAAAAAGTATATATTTTTGAAATTTTGATTTTTCTATAAGTTGGAACCACGATGCTTCTCTTTCTTTGATGAAAGACAGAGTACAAATCCTTCTTCTCCGACAAACAATAGAACCAAAATCGGAATAAGGCAGCATTGTTTTGGTTTAGGTCATTTTCCAATTATTATTTTTTGCTAACTTGCATTTGTTTGTTTTTTTGAAAAAGTTGGCATGTAGAAGGTGAGGGTATAATAGTAATTTTATCTTTTGTTTTTATTATTTATTAAATATATTATTTAATAAAAGAAATAAAGAAATCAAAATGAAGTTATTGGACAAAATTGTTTTTGACATAAATTTTTTATATTTCAATTTTCATCCTTCTTCCCAAAAAACCATCGCTATGGAATAGACCTAGAGCTCGAAACTTCGGGGCTTTGACCTCCAAGATGATCTTTTTTTTGTTAAAGAATGAAATGTTATTAAAATTACTTGGAGTTATTTTTATAATTATTAAAAAATAATTAAAAATATAAAAATATAACTTTTAAAATTGTTTGTCTGTCCAAACATATTACGTCAGAAAAAAATATATTTTTGATTTTATAAAAAAAAATATGTTTTAAAATATAAAAACGTATTTTAAAACATGTACCCAAACAAGCTCTCGAGAGTTTGTATTTTATCATTTTTAAAATACGGGGGTTCTTTCTTTTAAGCCTTTAACTGCAAAAAAAAAAATTGCTTAATTTGTTTTTGTTTTTGTTTTTTACTCACAAAATAAACAGGCCAGCTCACAACTGTACACACACGCAATTAGCGGGAAAATGAAAAATAAATATCGGTTTGCAGGCAACAGAAAGCCGTTATTTAGTTAAGTATGCGAGCGGAGCTCCCTCGACTTCGCCAACTTTCTCTCTCTCTCCTTCCTCTCTCCTCTCTCCTCTCGCCGGTACAGAATTGAAAATGGTTGTTCACACCATGACTCCGTCAATGGCGGCATCGAAACAAAATCAATCAGTTTCTTGTGCTATGAACCATACATATTATCCATGTCGTTCCTTTAATTTTGCTCTCGATATATATTTCCCTAAATCTCTCTCTCCTCTCACTAAATCCCCGTCGATCAAGGTATTTTTCTCCGATCCGTCGTCTCCTTGTTCCGTTTCATTATGATTCTGACTCTGAGTTTTTAAGCGGTAGATTTTCAATTTCTCATCGCCTTTTAGTTTTTCCTTCCTTCATTTCTTCCCCCATCTTTAACTTTTCAGTTTTTCTTTTTCAGATTTGGACTTGTGCTTGTAGGTGTAGATCCTCAGCGAGGGCTAGCTTGGGCGTCTTTGTCATATATGAGTGCTTGACTCTCCTGCCCTCAAGGTGGATCTACGTTGAAAGAGAACAATCATCTCTGACGCTATGTCTATTCATCCAGATCACCCAACTAAACAAGGTAGTCTGCCATGAACCATTCATAAGCCATGTTGCTTGATAAAAAGCAGGGATACTGATTTCTTTCATTTTTTCTCTCAGATTTATTGAATCTCAGGATGAATTTTGGATGATTCACTTTGAAATGTAAATTAAATTGAGCATTCGTATAGGTTTAGGTTGCTGAAAATGTTTTAGAGGATATAAAGTAGATCTTGTGGATTGATTCCTGAATTAGCTTCTGTACCATTATTCGTTGTTATTCCAAGAGACAATTGTCATGCTTAGTTCCTTCGATTGGAATCGATTTTGGGGGATAGGTTGTATGTGCCTTTTGTCACGTCATATTCAGCTATCATGAGGATGTTGTATATAGTTTATTTTAGAGGATAGAATTTGTAAGACAAATAGCAGCATTGAAAAGAAGAAAGTTAATTATTCACCGTGTTACTTCAATCTTCCTTTCCGGTTTCCCCTGAATCTGATTCAAGTACTTTCATTTATGTCCTAGGTTCATCAGACATCAATACTTATGATGACGAGAGGAAGAAAAAGCTTGGGTCCTTTAGGAAGGCAGCAATGAATGCCTCCAACAAGTTCAGAACTTCCATGAAAAAGAGGAGTCGAAGAAGCAGCAGTAGGGTGATGTCTGTCACTATTGAAGATGACATTGATGCAGACGAGTTGCAGGCAGTGGAGGGATTCCGTCAAGCACTTATCCAGGAAGAGCTACTGCCTTCAAAACATGACGATCATCATATGATGCTAAGGTTGCATTTCTCTTTTCAATGCGATTGTTTTTCTTGAATGAGACTAACTATCTCAAATCGTCCTGTAGTTAAGTCGTGTCTATGAAAAACATTGATAACAGATACTAATTGGGTTGTTTATAATGTTGCATGGGAGTGAAGATTTTTGAAGGCCAGGAAGTTTGAGATTGAAAAAACAAAGCAAATGTGGAGTGACATGCTCCAATGGAGAAAGAATTTCGGGGCAGACACTATTATGGAGGTGAATACGGGGATCAGTATGCTCTTGCTTCTTTTCTTGAGAGGTAACGACTATTTATTTAACTAGTTATGTTTAGGACCTGACTCTGCTTACATTTTTGTGTGAAGGATTTCGAATTCAGGGAATTAGATGAAGTCTTAAAGTACTATCCACAAGGACATCATGGGGTCGACAAGGATGGTCGACCGGTTTACATTGAAAGGCTGGGTATGGTGGATTACGGAAAACTGATGCAAGTCACAACAATGGATCGCTATGTGAAATACCATGTCAGGGAGTTTGAGAGGACCTTTGTTGTAAAACTCCCTGCCTGTTCACTTGCAGCAAGGAGGCATATTGACCAGAGCACAACTATCTTGGATGTGCAAGGAGTGGTATAAACAAGATCCTTATATCGTTAAGAATATTTAGTTGAACCTTTCAAATGTTCTTCCCTTTTACTTCTACTAGTGGTTTTTGGGTGGCTTATGAACACTTACTGATATGCCTCAGGGTCTTAAGAGCCTGAACAAAGCTGCAAGGGATCTCCTCTCGCAGATTCAGAAGATTGACGGTGATAATTATCCTGAGGTACTAATTTTTTTCCCTCTCCACTTAGTTAATATTCAATATTCCTGGTAGGATTTCCAAGCATATCTAAAGCTTTCAACTTGATGTGCTGGCTGAATGTTTCGTTTCCTGTAGTCACTGAACCGCATGTTCATCATTAATGCTGGTTCCGGATTCAGACTTTTGTGGAACAGTGTCAAATCATTCCTTGATCCCAAAACGACAGCAAAAATCAATGTGAGCAGTTCTACTCTCTACACATTTCAACTATCCTTGATTTTGATCCCGATAAGATTCTGACCCAATTTTTTCTTTCACCAGGTTCTGGGTAACAAATACCAGAGCAAATTGCTTGAGATAATTGATGCTAGGTAAGTTTTTCCTTCCAAATTCTTTGGTGTTTCTTCTCCACTTTGAGTCCTACCATCTTCTGGATATTAATATTATTATAGCTCCAATTGAAGAGCTAAAAATTCTGTCCTGATATACCTTGTTAGTATAAGCATTACAACATTAATCATAAACATTCTATTGGAACTCAATTACGACTTCTTTTTCTGTTTACAAACCAGTCAGCTGCCAGATTTCCTCGGTGGCAGCTGTACATGTGCTGATAAAGGTGGCTGCATGCGATCAGACAAGGGACCATGGAATGATCCTGACATACTGAAGGTGATTTGCTACCACTGGTTTAATCAACCTTTGAAATTTCTCTTATGTGTTTGTGCATAGCTTGAACTACAAATAATGGCCATTGTTTATTTGATCAACTAGATGGTTCAAAACGGTGAGGCAAAATGTGCCCGGATAATTTTTTCAGACATGGCAGCTGAAGCAGCTGATATCTCTCCAAGGGATCAGTGGGAGCATTCTGAGCATCAGAAACTCGCCCCTGTTCCTGACGAAGTAAGTTTTTTTCTGTTTTCCTTCACATGTTAATTATGCAAGGTAATTATGCAATTAGAGAGTATGTAAGTAGATTCTTAGTTCATCATTATACCCTACCCTCAGTATCCACTTTTTGTTTGTACTTATAGGCAGGAGAAACTTAACTCGTAGTTTCTTGTTATTAAGAAAATCATATAGCTATTATCCTTCTTTGATCCTTTCAAATCTGATATGTTCGAACTTTCCTTGGCTAGTTTGAATTTTTGTTCTCTTATGTGTCACAGGCTGCCATCGTAAAGAAGAGCGATACTACCTATAACTATGAAAAGTTCGATCCGATGGTACAGCACAAGGGTGTGGATTCAAGTTGGGAAAAATCATTACAAAAGAACAAATCAGTCCTATCTAAAGGTACAATAGAATTTATATACTACATATAACTTCAGTACGACCCAAAGATGTACATTAATTGTTTTGATCCCAATGATTCAGAAATGATATCAACTTATCGTGCGGTCAAGGTTCCTGATGGGGCAGGTAATCATCTAGTAGGTGGGATAATGGCCTTTGTGGTCGGAATAATGACCATGGTCCGCCTCACCAAAAACATGCCAACAAAACTTGCTGCTGCTGCTTCAGTTAGCGGTGGTTTGAATCAGGAAGGCTACAAAATAGTTAAAGGCCATAAGTCATCTCCGGCTTCAGCACCGCCCATATCTACAGCTGATATCATGACTATGATCAAACGCATGGTGGAGCTGGAACAGAGGATGAATATTCTCTCCCAAACTCCGGCAGCTATGCCTCAGGAGAAAGAGATGTTGTTGAATGCTACTCTAACCAGAGTGGATGCCCTGGAACGAGCATTATCAGAAACCCAGAAGGTAATAGAACGAACTGTAGAAGCTAGAAAGTCATATGGGGTCCGGTTAATGGGACAATTATTTTTGCAGGCATTGGAGGACTCTCTTGCTCGGCAGGAGGAGGTCCTGGCGTATATAGAGAGGAAGAAGAATAAGAAAAAGAACAATAAAATGGTAAGAAACTATATGATATTCTATTTACTTCTTTCTGGCCACATTCTGAGTGTGCAAGTCTTATTGTGGATCCATTGAAAGTGTTTCCTCCCTCTTGGTCTGGTTGCAGAATCCATTCAATTGGTGACCAAGGGATCATGCTCGAAAAGGAAAGAGATGGAATTGCACTTTTGTGTATGTTTGCGTTGTAGTGCAAACCAGACCAACATCAGTGATGTACTTACTCTATCTCGATCGTATATGTAATTACCGTACACTGGGATTAAGCATGGCTCATGTGTTTATGATTTAAGCTTAGAAGATGAGACTGGTCCATAAGCTTTCCAGTTTTGGCCAACATCAAAAAGCTAATAGGCTTTCTAGTGGAAGATGACAGTGACGTAGACAAGAATTTAAGCGATTTTTGTTATCTTCTGTCTATCCTCCCAAAGTACAACTTATGCGTATGTAATTTTACTAAGCTCCACAAAATTAGGTCAAAAAATTAACTTAATTAAGGCCCATCAATGCTTACTTAAACTTCAATTACTCAAATTCCAATTCAATATCTATGAACATTTCTCAATATATCGTTTTCATTAAAAAAAAATTAAAATTAAAAAATAAACAAAAACAAAAAAAGTGTCTGTAATTTGAGAGAGAGAGAGAGCTCTGACAAAGAAGTTACGTAGCCATGCATGTAGAGAGAGAGTCACAATTCTTGAAATTCTATTATCTGGACCATGATACAGTATAATTAACCACTTCGTGAATCCTCCGCTCTAACCTCAAACTACCGGAAACCATATCTACCAGCAAAATTTCTTCTTCTGAGTGAAGAAAAAAAAAAGGCAAGAAAAATTTGTCAGTATACACCTAAATACGTATAACTAGGCTCACATAAGGGAACTTTTCCATCAATATACCTGCAACTTTGCTTCTTCTTGACGATCTATATAGGCTAGTAGTTCTTCTTGCCTCATCAAAGCTTCATGCAAAGCCTGGCAACAAATACAAAATTAATGTGGATTTTGACAGTAAAGTAAGGATATATATATATATAAGGTAAGCATTTACGATCACTTTAAAATGACAATAATATAAAGGTGCCACTTCAAACCTTTTTTGTAGCGATCAACTCTGCTTCTAATGCATCAACTCGACAAACAGCAGCATTTAGCAGTTCCTCTTTCTCATATGGCATCTCAGATGGCTTTGATTTGAGCATATCAACCTTCTCCTCAAGCTCACCCAGTCTTGTCAGAACAGAGGAGAAGAGCTGTGTGTCTGAATAGACATGCGTCTGTGAAGTGGGAAGAGGCTCCTCCTTGGTCTTTGTGTGAGTTAGCTTAGGTATACTTTGATCATGATCAGGAATTTTCCCAGTTACACGGCAAGCCATTGAGTGGAAGATAGCAACAAGCGTTGTGAAGAAGGCAATAAGTGCAATCATAACTCGAGCGGTAAGCCCTTCAGGTGATTTCTGGGGGTTAGGTAGTGGAATATCTTCTGCATGGCAATATATAATTTGCAATTACGATGAGATTCAAGAAAACAAACAAGGTATATTACTTATATAATCTAAGAGCCCATTTGGGAGTGCTTAAAAAAATATGCATATAAGTGATAAGCGACTTATAAGTAAAAATATGCTTTAAAATGCTTATAAATAAAAATCAATCAAAGTGCTTAAAATGTGCTCATTTTGATAAGCATCAAACTGATGCTTATGCAAATAAGCAGAAAAAGTGCTTAATTTTTAAAAAATAAGCATTAAACACTTATTTTACCGAACAGTGAGAACTGCTTATTTTTAAAAAATCAGCAGGTTTGACTGCTAATAAGCACTCCCAGACAGGCTCTAAATTGAATCAATAACATGGCAACTAGATATTTCATGTAAATGAGCTTTATAAATGGCTAACCTTTAGAATCAATATGCTGTTGAGGGGATACTGGTTGCTTCCAAATAGCATCAACAGCTTTGTCAACCATGGGAACATATTCATCGTACCCTGAGAAGGTACCAGCATAACTTCCCTTCCCAGCCATCCTAGCCTGAAATCAATAGAAGAAAATCTCAATGATTTCAGTGATCAGGTAGAATTCGTAAGAGTACATGGAGACCGTTGTTGAGAACATATTATAATCCATCTTATAAGTCAAGGAGTCACCCGATAAGGAGTAAATTGATGATATGATTTGCAACTATAAGATTTTCTCAGAAGTTCTCAATGTACACTTGTCTCACCCCCAATTGTATCAATTGAAGATTACAAGGTTACAGATACATACTTCTTCACGCACAGGAGTCAACCGAAGGTGTGAATAATTGATCGTGGCTTTTGGGGAAGTAATATCCTCAGCTTCAGATCCTGACTCAGCAGTGGATGTGTCACTTCCTTTCACCTAATGTAAGATGGTCATCAAAGAGAACAGGAGAGTAAGATTGTATGAGAGCAAGAAAAATGAAAATTAAAGGGGAAATTTTTACCATGGGGTATTGTGGCTTCACATATGCAACAACTTTCCCCTCGCTGTTTAGAACCTTAACAACCTGCCTGGCACGTCTTGCCTCACCATTGAGAACCATCTACCAAATGAAAAAGTGCATATTTAAATATTTGTCTCTCAATCACAAATATTAGCAACAAAAGATACCCAAAGCAAGCAAGCAACCTTCAATATATCATGCTTTTTCCATGGCCCTTTGTCTGAGAGAAGACAACCTCCCTCATCTGCACATGTACAGCTTCCACCAAGAAAATCTGGCAACTCACTACATAAGTTTCATTAAAATTTCATCAGTTTTGAACAGGTCTGTAGAATAAAATCATCTTTGATGAATAAGAGTTTGTTAGAAAGATAAAAAGCAGAAGCTGGCATAATAGAGACAAACTTATAACATTCACCTGGCATCAATGATTTCAAGCAATTGTTTGTGGTGCTTGTTTCCCAGGACCTGCTCCATTCAACTTAGATTAGCATAAGTATAGCACAACATCTCAAAGCGAAACAACAATATATGTATTATACATTGTCGATATAGGAAAAATACAAACAATTTGCATACATGGATCTTGGAAGTTGTTCTGGGGTCGAGGAAACTTTTTACAGTGTTCCACAGTATCCGGAATCCTGGACCCGCATTGATGATATACATTTGGTGGAGAGTCTGTGTCAGTAGGAGAATGTTATATATACACAAACATATACATACATTTACAAACATATACATACATTTACAAACATATACAAACAAATGCTTAGAAATATCAACTCAATATATCCACCCCCTATAGTAGCAGTATAATTGAGTGCTAAATCAACCATTCTAAGTCGAGATTGTTCACCTCTGGGTAATTATCACCATCAACCTTCTGAAGCCTCACGATCAGCTCCCGAGCAGATTTTGTAAAGTTTTTAATGCCCTGAAAATGAAGGCAGTTTGGAAGAAAATTGAAGTTATCAACCTAAAGTTCATGTAATATCTATAAATACCAAGAGTCAGAGGTAACAGCTAACATACCACACCATGGACATCTAAAATTGTAATGCTCGAGTCTATATGCCTCTTTGCAGCAATAGTACAAGCTGGATACTTTATTTTAAAGCTTTTCTCAAACTCCTGAACATGGTACTTTATATACCGATCCAGAGTTGTAACTTGCATTAGTTTGTTTGGATCAACTTTTCCCAATCTTTCAATGTAAACAGGTCTTCCTTCCTTGTCCACACCATGATAGCCATGGGGGTAATACTTCAAAACTTCGTTCTTTTCTTTGAACTCAAAATCCTGAAGAATTTTCACACTGTAAACAACATAAACTCTAAATTACCTAAATCAATGATATATCTGACAAGGAACATGGAAATGGATTCTATAGTTACCTCATCAATAGTATCAACACCAAACTCCTTTCTCCACTGAAGCATATCAGCCCACATACTCTTTGCTCTCTCAATATCAAACTTTCTTGCTTTTAAGAACCTGTAAGTGAAGTAATTTCTAAAATTGTCACCATACAGCATACTTAAACAAACGGGAAATCTGAGGATTATCAGAGTTTTATAATGAAAATAAATATGAAGACGAAGGTGTCGTAACCAGTCAATAAGAGTTATGCAGGGTGTAACAATTATATACACACAAAATCAATTCAGCGAGAAGAAGACTGTATAATACAAATCTAATAATATCAGAAGAAGAAAATGAAGAGCACCTCAGCATTATATGGTAATCATCAAATTTCTCTGGCAGCAGTTCATCCCTAACCAAGGCCTGTCGAAACAAATCGACAGCTTGCAGCTCCTCAACATCCCGGACATCTTCAATGGAGACAGAGCTGACCCGACCATCAGTTTTTCTTCTACTGCTCTTTTTCTTGAGCGAATGCCTAAATTTGGTGGACGCATTTATCGCCTTCTTTTTTAGAGATCCAATTCTCGTCCTTCTTTCATCCTCGGAATTCTCAAAGTCAGATTTTCTTTCTCTTCTCTCGTCACTACCAGAGAATCCTTCAAAACCTTGCTCACAGCGACGTTCCACAGAAGCAAAATTATTATTAGGGTAAAAGTAACAAACTAGCGATACGACATTCCAACATATCACCACTTCCTACCTCTGGATTGCAGGAAAAAACGAAAAAGAAAGAGAAATTGAAGCAATTTAGAGAAACTCACAGGGTCTGGCGAAGCGATCGAGTGGGCCGGACATGTTGAGGTGCTGAACAAAAGAGTGCGAGATCGACCTAGTAGAAAAACCTTTAACTCCAAGCTCGGAAATCAGAAAAAGAAAAACCCTAAAGATAATGTAGGATACGATCTCGTAACGTATAGAGAGAGATCGAAGGGCAAAATCCGTAGAGGAGAAGGATATCAAAGAAGCAGCAGGTGTAAATGGAAGAGTGGAGAAAGGGAGAAGGATGCGAGTTACGAGCTTTACTATAGACAGGAAGGCGATCGGTGATGATGGCGGAGAGAGAGAAGGAGGGAAGGAAAGTGAGCGAAGTTTTTACCAGTTGGGTGGGGGAGGTGAGGAAACACGGGGGTGGTTGAGAGATAGGTGAAGGCGACACGTGGCGTGATTGAAGCAAGAATCTGTTCGTACTTCGTTCTAGAAGGGAGCTGTTATTTTTTTTATTTTTTTTATTTTTTTATTTTAAATAAAATCAAGCAAAAACAAAGGAATGATTTTGTCACTGCCACTTCCGCTTTTTAGCTTTTTTTTTTTTAAGAATTAAATTATTATTATTTTTAATATAAAATTAATATATATATATATATATATATTCCATAAATTAATGTTATCATAAAATGACCTGCTAACAAATTTCTGTGTGAAATGTGTATGTAAGGTTTCTCTGCCAGACAAACAAAAGCATAGAAGTGGGTAATTATTCGAAATTATAAATTTATAATTATTGTTTTTATTTGTAAGCTTAATTGTACTGAAACAAAGTTTGACAGCTTCACTAATGATGTTTTATAATACAAATTCTGTGTTTTTTCTCTGTAACCGATAAGCCATGTGCACAGGCAAGTACAGACTGTTGCCAAAACATGATTATAAGACAAGTTTAGTTTATAATATAAACAATCGATCATGCTTTTGTTTCTCATCTTTTACAAGAAAGAGAGAAGAACAAACCTGAAGACCAAAACAAAGCCAAGGTTGTAATGAAACGAACACCGACAGAGAGATGATTAGTAATGAAATAAACATAATTATGTCAAAAGTCAAATAGTGACTAAAGTCAATCATAATCCAAACACGCCTAAATTAATGCGTTTTCTTCTTTTATAATATACAATTATTGTAGCAGAGTCAAACCCCCAACCACTTTACTTTGCTTACAGAATTAACAATGATCTGTTAAGCTCGTTTGACAAAGAACATGAGAATTGAAATAACAGCCCAAGGAATTAACTAACAGCTATGGAAAAGAACTGTGACTGAAAGAATGATAATAACACAGGTATATAACCTTAGTTAATACTATTGGTGTTAATAATTGATATAATCTCTTTGATCAACTAATAATCATACTTGTACTCATTCCACATCTCGTTTGATCAACTAATAATCATACTTGTACTCATTCCACATCTCGAGCTCGTCGGCACTTTCATTCTTGGAAGGACTATGAAATTCACCAGCATCTGCTTCTTCCTTATCATTATTACCATCTTCCTCCACATGGCCGGATTTTTCGAATTCAACCTGTGTCGTTTGAAGAGTGAAAGGAATCAAGTATAATCAGATAATACGAGATCACATTTAAAAAACAAAAAATAAATTGTCTAATAGCAACTATGTATACATTTGTTTCTCGGTTTGTTGCCTCCTCTACACCCTCACTAGCATTGTCATTCAGGTCTTCTTCTTCTCCTCCTCCTCCTCCTTCTTCATCAGCCTTCTCTTTTTTGGCCTGAAGCAGCTGCTCAGCAACTGATTTTAAAAGCGAATAATCTGCAAACATAAACTTGTTAACACTTTGGCCTGGAAAGTTAAAATGGGATCAAAATAACCTTACCTTTGCTACGACTCTCCATAGCTTCTTTAAGTTGCAGTCTTAGTTGTGGATTCTTGCTAGTAAATTTCGACTTGATTTGTTTATGTGATCGGCCGGGAAAAAGCAGTTGTATCATATATAGATTTGTCCCGAATTGTTTAACACCCTGAATTATATGGTACAAAGTGTTAAGTAGGGATGTAGCATGTTAACAAGCATCTTTTTAACCTTCCTAATTGAAGGTTGAACTATTATTTGCTTTCTTCCAGTACTTCATAAATCTCCCTAAATTTTAGATTACTGGACTAATCCCTTGATTTGCAAAAATAAACGAAGATTTATTTAATTCCATAAAACAAAGATAAACTCACATAAATAAGCATGTGAGTGAATGAAGATAGTTCCTATATAGTTTACCAAACGAAGATTGTTAATATTTACCTCAATCAAAAGCTCAGTGTCTTGTTTTGACCATTTTACACGGGGCTCTTTTTTCATGAACGATTGGTAATTGAAGAAAAAAGAGCTTGAATCAATTTTAACATCATCAAAACCTTCTTCTTGCTCAGAATCAAGGGTTCTGTCTTCACTGGGACAGGCTTCCTCGCGCGCAACATTTTCAGCTCTGAACATAAGAATAAAAGCAATCAGAAAAAGAAAAGGCAAAAAAAAAAAAAAAAAAAATTGTTGAAGAAACTAGGTGTGAATTGCTCTTCGTTTTTATTTTTTATTTAATTTTTCTTTTATTATCTCATTTTTTTAAGCCAAATTAATGTTGAACAAAAAAATTGCAAATATTGCAATTCAAGATAATGCATTCAATCAGTTTTTATTATTACAATAAACATGAAAAGTTAAGCTAAAAAGGCTCCTGTGTCCTGAATAAGATTTCATGTACCTTTGACTGGGCAATGATGCTTTTGATTTAGCCTCTTTATTCTACATGAGATAAATGAGACAAATGTACAATTGTTAGCAAACTGGGTATGGGTACTGAAACTGATGCAATGACAATTAAATTTATAACTAATTTTATGAAAATGCCAACATACGAAGTAGAAAATGAGAATATATACCGCTAGTCGCTCCTTATGTTCATGGAAAATAATCAGATCCTTGAAACGTATCTTTTCAAAGTCAATTTCATCCTCTGGAGTTTCAAGTAAAGTCTTGTCCACTGTAACCCAAATAGAGAGAGAGGAGTTATAAAAGATCTGTAGAATATATGTGTGCAGGTACACATGAATAAATGCATACTAGCCTTAAACACCTAAATAAATGGTTACCTAGTCTTTTGTTCCGGCGAGTTGAATGAGAGAATTTTTTTGGGCGTTTTTCGGAAGATTTGACGCCTGCTTCGTCATTGGACCCCTTCTGTTTCTGACTAGGTTTTTCGTTTTCAGTTGCACGTTTCCCAGACTTTCTGGAACGTTTTCTCTTCTCAGGCATTCTTCCTCCCTCACCTTCATTATCATTATATTCTTCATCATCCATGTAAGAGTTATAGGTTGGCTGATCAGGGGGACCCTGTTCTACATTAGTTTCATCTTCTGGCTCATCAACAAGTTGACGAGACACTCGCCTTCGCAGCCTCGTTGATTTGCCATGTTCGCTCCCTGAAGCTTTTTCTCTGCCACTCTTACCACTCTGAGAAACTCAAATAATGAAAGATAACAAGTCATTTTAGAACAGCTAACCAAACATTTAATCAATAGCTAAGAATGAGCAGTGCATGGTATCAGATTACAACCTCCCCTGGCAATGGTGGCAGAACCTCTGAATGGATGTCATCCTGGGCAAAAGAACTTTGAGGGCAATCTGTTTCTGCTTGATTTGTTGGTTCTTCATTAATGCGTACTTCGGTGTTTGAGTCGACAGGAATTGAATCATCTAACCCAAGTGATGAGTAACTAAGTATGTCATCTGCTTGGAAGGAAAGCTCTAAGTCTGTTGGAGGTGCAATAGAGATTTCTGGGTGAGTGCTGCTGGTGTTAGTTTTCTCCATTCCAGTTTTTAACCTGGGCTTGGGTATAAACTTTTCAGCTCGTCTTCCTATCATTAAAATCTAATTGTTTAAAGCTTCGAATTCAAAAAGATGAAACAACAAAGCTAAGTTGGTAGCTGATCTCATCCATACCCAATGCAATGGTGGACTCAAAGTTAGAAGTATCAAAGACAGGATCTTCATCAGCTTCCTGAAACTAGAACTAATTAACAAAAAAATAGCAATATTCTGACAAGACATACAACAATCCTGACCCTCACCTCTGTATCGAACCTTGTGTTATCAATCTGAATGCCCCCAACATAGGAACCTGCAACTTCATTGCATCTTACTTGATCTTCAGCTGTACGACATTTAGAAAAAGTATGAGCTCATGCAACTCATGTGGCAAAGAATTAACATGACCCACAAGCTAGAAAAATTTCAGCTGCATCTAATATTGCGGCCGGAATAGAAAGAATCTGACATCGACAACTTATTTCTAGTATGTGCACGAGTGCATCTCTATAAATCTTGCCATGGAGCTGGATACCAGAACTCGTTACCAGCCAAAAAGGAAAAAAGAGCCCATCACAAAGAAAAAAAGACCCTATCAAGATATTTATGACAAAAGAAATTCTGACAGCTCACATGCACCACCGCTTGTAGGTTGATTAAGCAAATCATCTAGATATTCCAGCCCTGAAAAAATGTCCGCATTCTGAAGAATACACAACTTGTCAAAATGCAGTCAAGAAAAGAGAGAGAGAGAATCTAAATATTCAACAACATATACACACTTTGGCCCAAAAAAAAAAACATATACACACCTCCACCACTGATTTTCCTGAGGTAGAATGCCAATCCCCACTTTCATTAGAGACTGATCCATTTCCACTAAAACCCAGAACCCCAACATCCTGAGCATCAGGGGTAACTGTTTGAGAAGGATTTAATGCTCCCAAGATTTTTCCATCATCTGAGAACTTAACACTTGAACAGATATCTTCTGTCAATGGTTCCTTGTTCTCTATATAGGTGGAGGTAGCTGAAGATAGACCAACTGGGTCAGGCACTCTGTACTCTCTAATGTCAACAGAGTGTTCAGCACCCAAGAATGTATTGGCCTCTTCCGTAGTTCCATTATTCTGAGATTGCTTGTTGTCAGAAACAATCTCTAATGTGTTCGTCAACGAATTTTCTATGACATCTACAGGTTCAGCAGACTGTTTATCATCCAATACTGTGGAAGATGATACAGTAGCCTTTTCCTTTCCATTGCTGGGCAACGTTGAAGGAACTGACACAGAAGCTTCTCTTCTAGGACGTGGTTTGGCCTTAGGTTGAAATTTGCGCCTAGCTGCAAAAAATTTGTGATCCGCTGAGCCACCTTGATTAAAAAAAAAAAAAGGAGAAGGAGAAGTGTACGGTGGCTTTGTAAGCATCACACACCAGGGGCAGGCTGAGAAACAACATCATCAGAAAGGTCCATATATGGACCCTGACTTTGTATCAGACCAGCAGAAAGCTATGCAACACTAATTTGGAGGCTGTGTCTCTAACTGAGGAGTGAGGACACGGGACCTTAAGTGCTCAACCTACAGCTTAAAGGAGGCTAAAAAAACAAATAGGCAAGAAATCGAGATCAGCAGATTCCAAAGTGTATTTTATTTAGACACATCATTGTAGGGAAAAAAATGTGAAAGAAAGAATATGTATTTTATACTAAATCGTCAGAACTAACTATTTTGATAGATAAGTTCTAATAAAAAAACAAACAAAGAAAAGAGGAAACCATGAGTGAGACTCAGAGTCCTGACACCTATTCATGACACAAAAAGATGACCAGATTTGTTGTGATTGTATCCTGCAGAAATGAGACCAAATATAACATTATAGCTTTCCATTTCCACGAAATATACAGTTTGTACAAAATTAACACAAAATCAGTAGCTAAACTAATCAAAACATTTGTACCAACTTCGTAATAACTATCCCAGGCACTGAATTAGTCGTTTTCTATTCTCAACTATTTCAATTTGCTACACTAACAGTCTCTTCATCAAATCAAAAGAAAAAAACAAATGGTTCCATCGATTGGAAACACGTCGATTACCTGGTGCTTAGTGAGATTTTTACGTATGGCTCTAGTTCTTAGGACACAGATCGAGTAGCAGAAATTTCGTATTCTTGACTTCCCTGATAGCAGCTTCCCGCTTATGCGGAATCACACTCAAAAAGTGCAAAGAAAATTGACCAATAAAGAAACCATTCGATTCTCTTCCATAAACGAAATTTTACAGGAGCAATCCAGAGAAGAGAGAGAAATAGACGAGGAAATAGATATTCGAGAGGAACGATGAAAGAAACAGAACCGAGTGGTACCTAGATCAGTAGCCGGAAAACAGTGGCTTCCTTTGACAAAGGTTCCCCTGCCGGCGAGTTAGGGTTTAAATTGCGGAAGCGCGGCGATGAATCACGGTGGAGAAGAATTAGGCGCGCACCTGAGCGTGTCCCTGTGTTCTCGTTTTCAGTTATTTGATTTGGTTGGAGAGAAGAATAGGGATTGGGGGAGGGGAAGTGTTGCCGCTAATACCGTGGAGGGGTATTTTTGTATATTCACAACAATGACTTCTTTAATTTAAATTAGCACCTTTTTTTTTTTTTTTCTTTATTAACATGTGTCTCCCTATTGAGAATAATAATATCCTCCCATTTAAGATCTCACGTCACTTAAATTATTGTGTATTAGTATTTACTATTTAGGGGTAAGCATAAGCTGGTTCTATCGGTTTCGGGCCGGTTCATAATTCGGTCCAATTATCTCGATTCGGTTATTGGACTATCCAATAATTGACTGACTTATTATGATAATTGAATTGACTTAACTTGACAGTGGGCTGGGTGGGGTTTTTTTTTTTTTTTTTTTTAATGTACATGTATAATTTATTTATTTTATTATTATGTTGTAATAGGAAATTTACTAGATTTTTCAGATCCTGACTCAATACTAATTACAACACCTTCATATATATATATTTAATAACTTCGATATAACATTGAGACATATTTTTCTTTCCAAGTATATACTAGATTATCACTATATCCTAGGCTTTCTCTAAGTCGACAAATACTATATGCAGACTCTTATTTTTCGTTATACTTTTCTATTATTTGTCTAATCAAGAAGATTATTTCTATCATAGACCTAATCGGTATAAAACTAAATCCATTCTCCGATACAGTAGTGATACTTTTAAGTCTCTGCTCTATAACCCGCTCTCAGAGTTTAATTGTATGACTCATAAGCTTTATCTCTCTATAGTTTTAGTAATAATATATATCTTATTTATTCTTATAAATTGATACAACAATACTACGTCTTCATAATTATAATATTTTAATAGTATCTAAAATCATATTAAAGAGGCTAATCAGTCATTAAATCCTAACTTCTCCCAAACACTTCCACACCTCAATTGGTATCTCATCCGATCTAACTGTCTTTCCCAATTTCATCATCTTCATTGCCTCTCTTACTTTCTTAGTACTAACTCTATGATGGAACATAAGATGCCTCCTTTCATGCATCTCAAGTCTCTCTAAGCTCCCTCTCTACACTTGTTCCATTGAGTAGGTTTTCGAAGTAATCACTCGATCTACCTAAAATAACTTTATTTTGCATTAGAACTATATCATTTTCATGTTTGACATACCTAACATGACTTCAGTCTTTAGTTTTTCAATTTCTGGCTTTGGCTTTTTTGAAAATATATTTCTCTTCTTATTTTGTATCTAGCATTTTATATAAAATATCATACGCTCTCTTTCTTATCATCCCTTACTCTTTATTACTTAGTATCTTAATTTGTTTATACTGCTCATACAATTATTAGTCTCTATATTTTTATCAATTATTGAATCATATTTTATTTTCTCTAATGGCTTGTTATATCTCATTGTTCCACCACTATGTCTCCTTGTTATATCATCCCATTCATTTAGCCCCTCCAAGTACTTCCCTCACCTTACTCTTTATATAGTTAGCTATATGTTTAAAAAATTTAGATGTATCAATCTTATCCTTACGCTTTACGTTCTCACGTCATTCTAAGACTAAGTGATTAACCGAAATATATTATTTCTAAAAGTCTGTCATACATCTCCCTTCATAATTCATCATTTAATTCTCGACCTAATCTTACATTTGTCTACTCTACCTTGACTTATAAGATAAAAATCCAAGATTAATAACCTATGTTGAGTCGTCGAGCATTCTCCTAGTATGACCTTCTAATTTTTACAGTTGCATAGGTTTTGTCTCATAATAAGAAAATAATCATTTTAACTTCTGTTATGTCTACTCGCAAAGGTTACTAAATGATTTTCTCTCTTCTTATAGAAAGTGTTTACTATACCAAAATCACTAACTAAAGTAAAGTTTATAATATAAACTCTCATATTATTTTTAACCTTAAAGCCTTGACCTTTATAAACTCTCTCATACCCAACTATATGCTCACCTACATGGCAATTTAAATATTTTCCTAAGAATATCTTTTCTAAAGAGAGTATTTTATTAACTACATCTCTCAAGGAGTCTCAAAATTCATTTCTAATCTCATCATTTAATCTCATTTTGAGTGCTTATATATTATCTTTGATTCTAAGGCTAAAGTAATACTAATAATCTTATCATTAAACCTCCTACCAGTAATTAATGCATCCTTATAATTTTTTTAAAAATTATTATTCTCACCCAATTCTTAATTTTATTTATTTTTAAATAAATAAATTTAAATTATTTTCTTAATTCCTTAATCTTACTCTCTTCCACTTTGTCTCATGAAGTCAAAACTATATTTACATGACATTACTAACTCTATTAACTTATCTATTAATATTCATATATTTTAAGAGATTAATATAATTTTTCTAATTTTATGACGAAATAACTTTTTTTATGGGTTCAATATGCTTCTCCTATAAAAATAAAAAATAAAAAGTTGAAATATTTTAACCGAAATGAAAAGCACAGAGAAAAATACCTTGATTGCTATCGTTTACCTCATGAATCATGTGATTGAGGAGGAGAAGGCAGTCTTTTCCTCCTGCTCTTCTCATATCAAAGTAAAATTGGACTTTTATCTTAAACTTGCCTACAATTCTTGTCATTCTTCTATGGCTATGATAACCATGATCAGGTTGTCAAAATTGCCAAGGTACTTATGAATTCTGAAAGCTTAATATATATATATATATATATATATATATGGATTATTAATGGAAAAAGGAAGCAGTATAACATAACGAACCATCGGTTTTCTATTTTATTAAATCATAATCCAGCCTGGCCATTGGTTTCCTGATTTTTACAGAATTTCTGATTTTCTGCACTGGTAAAGGTGAATGACAAAGAGGAAGAATAATTGTACCCTAAATCAATCAATGCTCTATGTCTCTTCTATCCTAAATAATCCAACCACCCAAATCATTCCAACTGTAATCAATAAGGAACGCAGTTAAATTTCAAGTTCATGAAGTAAACTGATTTACAAGAGGAAAAAAACGTGAATGAGAAAGGAGGGTATAGAGGGCTATTTCGAAAAATATATGAAAAAAGAAGCAAAGATGGAGATGTACTCAATGAAGTTGCCGTATCGATTGCCCTACTATGGCCGCCAGTTTTATCGAACTTGTGGACAAGCAAGTCCAGTAGGTGGGACTGCCAAACCCAGACTCGAGTGCTTCTCTCAATTCATTCCGATAGATGTTTCTAGTAAAAGTCATTTATTATAATATATTTTTAGTGATAAATATGAGAAAATCAGTTTGTTAAATAATTATGATGATTTATTAAAATTTAAGATTTATAATATTAAGATTAAGGTATAGTAAAATTTTCTTTTATATTCGTTAAGCTAAATTTTATATTTATTTATTTTTAAATAAAATTAATAAATTATAAATATTTTGATAAATTAATAATTAATTAATCAATTATTATTTAATTAATAATTTAATATTTCATTAAATTAATATTTTTTTTTAGTCTCAACATTATTAATTTATTAAGATTTTATTATATCTCGGTTACCTTGAGAAAAATCGAAACCCGAGTGAATCGAACCAAAAAAAAAATTCAATAGTTGGCTCCGGTGGTTCAGCATACAGTTCGGGCACGTCAGGCGGTGAAAAATTGGTTTCCATTAAGTCGATTCAGTTTGTCAGTTTACTGGATATTTTGTGCACTCCTTAATGTATTTAATCTCATAAAATACTTCAAAATTTTGATTAATTCTTTAGAAATAAGTTAAGAATTTATCCAACAGAATTTTAAAAAATTAAAATTAAAATTACTCCTTTTCGAGTTCTTCGATCCGAATTAAACTTTTTGCACCAAAAAAGGAAAATAAAATGTAATAATTAAGCAATTAGATTAAAAGGGGATATAATTTTAATTTTTTTATCTAATCATAGTTTATGAAGAGCGAGACAATAAGACATGCAAGCATCAAGAACATTGCCTAGATCTTTAGGATTTCTTAGGATATCTCTACATAATTGATCACAATGAGGATTAAGACAAAGTCTTATACAAACACGTCTATAGCAATGAAATGAATCCGCTTCCATGTGGGAATAGGGAACTAGTTGCTCTATAAATTCCAGCCCGCAATAGTGATCGCAATATTTATACGGCACTTCGTTATCGACATGACGATTAGCATGAGAGTGAGTTGATGAACCGGATATCGGATTCTCAGATTCAGCTTCCACCACAATTACTATTACTATTAGTACTACTCTCAGTATAGTAACAAGAGGTGTCTTTGATTTTCTTGCATCCATGTTTATAACCTTCCTCTTAGCTATAGCTTTAGCTTCCTCCTTGTAATCAAAACTGGTTTTTTTTTTCTTCCGTTTAATTAGGGAAATAGAAAAAAAAAATACATGGTAATTTATAAGGTATGAATTAAGCTGATCATTACATGCAAAAGCTAGGTAGCTAGAGAGAAGTTGAAACTATACCCAATGGGATTTGGTATGAATGTGAATTAGAGTAGTATTATTGGTTGGAATGCATGTGCTTTAGCCAATAAAGAAAAATGTACCTTAAACCCAATTGTTTGTTAAGTTTCATGTTGGGTTTTTAGCTCATTACCAAGCTATTAGGACTTGCAACAGCTAATTTGCTTTTGGTTGCAATGTGTTTTGACCTATCAGATTCACTAGGTTTATGATCTACTTCATTTCATTGGATAATTGAGTCATATATTTAGAGGCGACGGATTGATTTAATTTACTAAAAAAAAAAAATAAATTAAAATGAATATTATTCATCTATTTGATTCGATTATATTAAAATTAGATAATCATTTTCATTCTTAAAGGACCCGAAATAAAGAATGAATTATTTTTTTTTTCAAAATTTATATATTTCAAATTGAATGAAATAACTTATTATTTTATACCAATTTTTTTAAATATTTAAATTTTATCGTACCTATTAAATAATTTATCAAACTTTTTATTCTCCAACCCATTTTATGACAATGTACAACTAAACAAATAATAAATAAATAGTGATTTAATTATTATTTTTTTTAATTTTTTATTATATTTTTCTTGATAAATCAAGCCAATTGCCCTCTTAATACTGCAGTAAGAATTCAAATTCACAATTAAGAGTTTGATATGAATTATCAAACATGTCAGAAACCCAGCTTACTAACCAACTACGGTATGGTTACGACTTTACTATACTTCATGAGTTAATTAAATGCAAAGGCAAATAACATGTAATACAATTTTCGACTTGACTTCCACTCTACTTTCTTATCATCATGATACACCAATTGATGAAGGACGTATCTGGGTCCCGAAACGTAGAAAATGCTTATTCCAGGAAAATGTTTGCACAAATTTTACAAACAATGTCCTAAAATGGACCTGGCCGCCCTGGCCCCTTGTTAGTAATCGAAGACAACAACAATACAACATGTGGTAGGTCTCTTTCCCACTTGACGCCCGCCCACTAAAATGCAGCCATGAGACCAATTTCGCTATGACCCATCTGATACTAATTCCTTAACCATGAAGGCAACGTGGCAGCTAAAGAGAAAAGAAAAAAAAAAGCACATTTTAAATATATTTAGAAGAAAAAGTTTGGGCTCTTCTCAAAAATAATAATTTATATTATTATTTAGTAATAAATAATAATAAATTATTTAAACTATTTTATCATTTATATTTTTAAATATAATTTTTTTGATAAATTTATAAGAACTTGACAATTCGATAAGAGAAAAATTCATTAATACATTTACCTACCCACTAAAGCATGCGTAAATTCCACCTTTTTGATGAGGTAGTAGTTTTTTTGGCCGTTTCAAAATTTATTTTTTTCTTTCTTTTTTTTTTTTATAAATTTTTTTATATACTTATCTTTTAATATTAATAAATTATTAAATAAATTATCTTTATTATAATAATTATATATTATATCAATCTGTGCACCCACTTACAAAAAGAGGTCACTATTTTGGCTGCATCTTTGTCAGTTTCTACCCACAATGCATGATATAACTACATAATGAAAGGTAAATAGTAGAAACAAGTAAAGTAGATAGTGTAATAATAACTTACTAACCATGTGTTGTGTGGGGTCACATAGTGATTGTGGCTGACTCTACCCGTTACTTTCAATCAAAGGACAAAAGTAGATGCAATTTGCTTTCAAGGTGGAAAGACGAAAGTGCCCTCATGATTTCATGCATATTTCCAATGTGACAGAAAGTCAGAAGATTATAAATTTGGAAATTTCACTCGATTCCTAATACCGAGGGAGGGAAGGAAAAGACCAAATCACGTATGGTACAATGGGCGGTGAATTTCAGACAATTGTACTATGACTATGATTCTCGATAGATCCTCTCTTTTTAAATGTTACTGTATTATATTAATTATATATATATATATATATATTTAAAATAATTTAAATATTTAAAATGAGTGTCAATATATTTTAAAACCAAGTTAAGAAAAAATTAGTTTAAGATTATAAAAAAAAAAATTAAACTGTTTTAATTTATATTATATTATGTTTGAAATTATTTTATTAATTTATGAATTAATCTATTTTATTTTAAATTATTAAATATTAAATAAAATAATTTTTAAATTTTTAATTGAAATAATAAAAAATTATTTTAATATTATTTAATTAAGATTTCTCGTAATTAAAAAATAATTAACCCCCCTATCTCATTTATTATATATCTAATAACAATAATTTCAAAATCTTGTCATTATAAAATACGTTTTCCCTCCTTTATTTTTTCCCCTCTTTTTTATTGCTTTCCTTTCTTTCATTTCAACTTTTTTATTTTTCTCGTTAAATAATAATAATAATAATAATAATAATAATAATAATAATATCTGAAACGTCATTTTTGCATTTCGAAATAAAATAAAAATAATTAATTCCCATTTTCCCCTATTTTCTGGTCTATAAATTATCCCCTCCATACCCTTCTAAGCTCCCCCTCCCTTCCTCCTCCTCCTCCTCCTCCATTTGTCTGCAGCAGCTCTGCCCTCTTGGAAATATTTTTCTCTGTTCTTCTTCTTTTTCTTACGATATCCTGCGTTTGATCTTCTTCTTCCTCTATTTTTTTTTTCTGAGGAAAATAAGAAAATTGATCTAAATGCTTGATAATTGGCTGTTGAGGTTTGAGATTCATGTCTCCAATTCTCTGTGAAATCCTTCTTTCTGGTTGTATGATCATCCCCAAATTCATTAGCAGGACCCACTTAGTTCAATCCTTCTCCGTCGTCTTCCTCTACTGGCTCTATTACGTTTCATGATTAGCAATTAATCCCCTGTTAGTAAATTAATCACCCTACTTAATTATAGTTCTTCTAGAGTTCTAGTTTCCTTTTTTTTCTTTTTCTTTTTTGTTTACTGTCCGGGTCCTGCTGTAGTTATAATTGATATTTCTCACTAATTAACCTCGGCCGGTAGATTGGATTGGATTGGATCGATCTATATATGGCGTCTTCTAGCGGCACATCTTCCGGCTCTCCACCTGCGGCGTTGACTCAGAGCTCCGGATCGGAGGAGGAGCTTCCAGATCATGCGGCGGCGGCGGCGAAAGGGACGGCGGTGGTTATGGATCAGAGGAAGAGGAAGAGGATGATATCGAACCGCGAGTCAGCAAGACGGTCAAGGATGAGGAAACAGAAGCATCTGGATGATCTGGTGGATCAGGTGAGCCAGCTGAGGAATGATAACCGTCAGATCATGGCTAGCGTGAGCTTGACCACACAGAATTATTTGACCATCGACGCGAAAAACTCGATCCTTAGAGCTCAAGTGAGCGAACTCAGTCACAGACTGCAGTCTCTGAATGATATTATCCGTTTCATCAACGCTAATAATTACGGCGTTAGTAATTACAACAGTGGTTCCGTAACTTCCGTTTCAGATCCAGGTCAAGATTTGTTATTTAATCCGTTTAATATGGGTTATAATAATTACTTGAACCAACCCATTCCGGCCTCTGTAGATGCTTTTCTATGTTAATTAAATCAAATGTTACGTCATGTTATGTTTTGTCTTATTATTATTAAGTGTGTTGTAAGATTATTCGAGATAAAATTAATGTAAAAGAAAATTAAAAATATGTTGGCTTTCTTTCGTACTTTAATTTAATGAATGATGATGTCTTAATTAATTAATTAATTAATTAATTAATTTATTTATTTATTATAATTTGTAATAAATTATCTAACGATGCACGAATGATCATAAATGGTAGTTCACTTATCAAGTGACGTATAGTAGTAATGTTCTTAATTGGTAATAACTAATTATTAAAAAATGGGAGTGGCTGGTCTTTGTCAACTTCTCGTAGCTGGAATCACGATCTATTAATTTAATTACAAAAGCTAACAGTGATTCTTTTTTTTTTACCTAATCAACCACTTTTACCTGTTTTAATACTTTGTTTTACTAATATAAACAACATGTTAAAAATATTTCTCCTCAACCAACCGAATTAAAAATAAAAATAAAAATAAAAAATAAAAAATAAAAAATAAAAGAAAAAATAATTTATTCCATAATTTAAATAAATTAATTAAAAAAAAAAGGAAACAAGAAGAAAATCACTTTTCTTCTCTTTTCCTCTAATGCAAAAAAAAAAAAAAGAAAGTAATCAAAGTTAGTCAACTATTCCATTTTTTTCTTCTTTGACTCATCTTTATCTTCTCAGTTTTATACTTTTTCCTCTCGCTTCATTTGAACCTAAAAGAAAAAATAATAAAATGAGGCGTCGTCAAAGGTAGTTGTAAACAACGGGAAGTGTTCAAAATCTATGTCATAATCAATGGCCGAATATTCATCTAATTTGTCGGCGCGAATAAGCTTATTTCACTCTTCTTTCATTAACAAATTCACATTTTCTTTCATGCTAAGCACAATTTATTTCATGAACTCCTTTTCTAATTCAATATCATCATCTAGATGTGGCATTTTGTTATATTTTTATGATTTAAGTGTCGGAGAAAAGATACATGGAAAAATAATTAAAGCTAGGTTTGATGACTATTCTGTAGTGGAAACCTCGTTGTTTAGTATATATGGTCAATTGAGTTATTTACATAATATATGAAAAGTGTTTGATGAAATACATTAAATATATATTATTTTTTTGAGTTCAATTATTTCATGTCTCGTTGAAAATAAAAATGTAATTAAATACTTAAAGATTTTCATCCAAAGTTCTTTTTTTTTTCTTTGGACTGAATTTTAGGTATTTAGATTGAATTTGTGATGAATATGGTGAGTCTCTAACTTATCTTCTTGATTGCTATCTTGCTCGGGGAAGAGGGACCCCAGATTGAGTCATATTATTCACATGTTATCTCAGCTCGAGGAACCCTACCTTGAGTCATGTTCTTTGCATGCAAATTAAAGTTCTTAAGGAGGACAATGTCATAATTGAATTAGGGGGCAGAGCAAACTGATTGAGGAAGTATAGTTTTTTTAAAATTAACTAGCGATAGAGCTCATGTTAATAACAGTAATGGATACATGTATAATGGTTCGGTGAATTGCTCTTTTTCAATGACGGCGAGGGAGTAATGAGAGCTTGGTGAAGTACGTGAATGGAAAGGGTGTTGCAGTAAGTGTGGCGGAGGAAGTTGGATGTTCAAATTTGAAAAAAGATGGGAAGAAGAAGAGGTTAGAGAATATTGGGAAAGAAGAGGCATGATTTTAAAAAACATGGTCACAATAAGTTGACGTAAGATTTTGTGCTTAAAATTATTGCTTCCCATTTTTTGTAGTTTATTTGCATTGTGCTTACACGACGACGAGACATCAAAATTTTATTTTAACCCACGGAAATTCCTACTTCAAAATACCTTTAAATACCTCGTACGCATGAACTCACTTTTTTTTTTTTTTTTAAATAATTATTGTTCCTCCTTAAATTTGTCGATTGAAGAGGATTATTAATAGATAATACGACCACTTTGTTTTTGTGTATTCGTGTGAAGACAAGAAAGCAAGTGGGGACAATATTATTACAAATCGGACTCTACTCCCAACCTATGAAGATATAGACTAGAGAGAGAGAGAGAGAGAGAGGTAGAAGAAACAAGAACACAATGAGACAACATATATTTTTTGGTTTCAGTCACAATTATGAGTTAAATCAAGCATATATAATATGATTATGGATGGTATCGTAATCAAATTTGCTAACCTATAAAATTTATTAATTATTTAACTATTTAAAGTTGCATGATTCAAAGAAGCGATGCCCTTCCAAATTACTTTCATTCATTTTTTTTTTCTTTAATAAAAATAAAAAGAAATTGAAAGGGGTAAAGAAGGAAAGGAAAAAAAAGCTTATGGGGGGGGGGGAGGGCCCCATGGTACTCTATTTTACTGTATTTAATAAGATGGTAACTACTTTTAAGTAAAATTAATAGGTTTCTTACAAAAATCTTATTACTTTATTAAGATTTTATTATAATATATATATATATATATAAATTATTAATTTAATGAATTATTAAAATAAAATTATAAATTTATCAAAAAATTTATTATATTTTATTTTAACCTACTGGTTAGTAGTTATTGTCTTATAATGATACTAAATAGAATAATGTGAACCACCCGAAATGATGATATTATAATAACACTTCTAATGGCAACAAGGTGAGGCTAAGATCTTGTTTGATAGGATTCGTGTTGAGTGGATAGGGAAGGTTCATATTTGCACAATTTTGCCTATTGGGAGGATCCGGATAGGAGTCTTGTTTGCCTATTGGGTTGGGCCCGGGGGGGGGGGGGTCATAGCCTTTCCAAGACTTAAATTTTTATTCCCACTATATTAAAATTTTATATAATATTATTCTTATATTATCATAGATATATTATTTAAAATTAATAAGTATTGAATTAAATATTTTTCTGGATTGTAGTCCCCACACATTTTTTTTGAAAAAAAAAAAAATTAAAAATATTAGGAGTAATATTTGAAAGTTTGGAAATTTTGAGGTCAAAATTAGAATTATTCAATTTTGTTTTCGATGACTTGCATTGACCATAACCTTTTTGACCAAATGATGCTGCCCATGAGGAATTTTTATCTTTTTATTTTTATTTTTATTTTTAAATAAAACTTGGTAGCTAATCAGATGTTAGGTACAATGTTAGTATGTCATCACTTTCTTGTAGCTGTGCCAATTGGTTTATAGTAAAAGGTTGTTTAACGTCCTTACTTTCCAACTTACAGCCATCTCTTTTATCTTATTAAAAAAATTGTATTCGTTGCTGGATCTTTAGTAGAAGAGGTAAAGATATTATGAATGGATATTAGAGTGAAATTTTTTAAATAATTGAATTTGAAATTTTTTTGATATATATATTTAATATTCAAAATTTATATATTTTTTATATATTTAAATATATAAAATTATTATAATAAATATTTATCGTACGGTATAATGAGATTTCACCGAGTAAATATTATGATATAAATATTATATATCATTCGATTATTATTTTATATTTTATATCATTTGAAAAAATAAATATTATATATCAAATTTTAATTCGATCCTAGTAATATATATATATATATATATATATATAAATTCGTCTAGTTCATATTTTATGATATTTTATAAATAATTAAATAAAAATTTGAATTAATCAACCCCATAAATTTACAGATGAATTCAGATGCATATGATTCGCCCAGATCCAACCTCTTACGTATTACTGCCGAGAAACGAATTGTCGGATCAAGACAGGAGTGATGTCGTTTGCTCAACTTCCGTTCCGTAGGGAGTTGGCAGTTTATAGAAATAATACGCGGTGAAAAACAGAAAGTTCGTTAGTTTACATTATTTTCCATTAGTATCTCAAACGACGCCGCTTGCGTATTTCATTCCCTTTCCTTGACCGCGTTTTATCTGGACACGGATTGAATTGCATTTCTCAGGATCAATTAAGAAATCACGTCGGACGGTGATTTGATTTCGTTCGTGTTTTCTTTGATCTTACCTACATCCTCTTCTAATTAATAAAATCCCTTCTTTTCTCTACACCAGTACGCCTCCTTCTAAATCATATCAAGCTACCTCACTCGGTTTTTATCTCAGATCTGGTTTTCATCGAGAAGCTCGTAAGTCTTTATCGATCTCTTTTGTTTTTATTTTCTAATTTCTGCGATTTATGGTGGGAAAATAGGAATTCTAAGTTTCTGGGGGGTTTTTTTTAGTTCTCCTTACCGCACCGCAGGCGAAGGCGCGGTAGCGTTCATGGTGGTTGAGGCTAATAATGGTTTAGTTTCATCAAATTGATCGATTATTGTGATGGATATGCTAAAATTTCTTGTTTTTTTTTTTTTTTTTAATTCTTCGTGTTTGTTTGTGTTATATCTGTAAAATTCAAAGCTTAGGGATCGAAAAGAAATGGTGAAAGAGACTGCTTATTACGATGTATTGGGCATTAATCTGGACGCCTCCCCTGCTGACATCAAGAAGGCTTACTATGTCAAGGTCAAAATTTACCCATTCCAGAAAGCTATTCTATTAAAAATGCGATTTTTCTTTTTGGTTAATTGATTTTTTTTGGTAAAATTATTGATTTTGCAGGCAAGGGTAGTTCACCCAGATAAAAATCAAGGAGACCCGAATGCTGCCGAAAAGTTTCAGGTTAGCTATGTAACATGTTATGAACGAACTTACTGGTAACTGGTAAGGGAAAAAAATGTTATGAACTATAGATGTTGTGCTAAAAGCTCTGTCATCCGAATGTATATATAATCAAATAAAAGTTCCAAATTTAATTTATCTTTTGTTAAACTTTGTGTTATGATGAGTAAATTAGAAATTAGCTGTCTCATCAATTTTCTACATATCTCTTTCCTATGCATTTACTTTTTGAAAATATGTGAATAAAGGTTTTGGGCGAAGCCTATCAAGTACTGAGTGATCCAGAGAAGCGAGAAGCATATGACAAGCATGGGAAGGAAGGAATACAACCGTAAGTCTCTAGCTAGAAGTGTTGATTCAGATTGATCAATTCAAGCTTAAGCTGAATTATAGCTTTTTCAGATATCTCTTTTAGAATTCATGCTTGAAAAAACACATTCCCTTTTCTTTTTGCAAGGGACTCTATGTTGGACCCATCAGCTGTTTTCGGAATGCTTTTCGGAAGTGACTTATTTGAAGATTACGTGGGCCAGCTTGCTCTGGCTACTTTAGCATCGGTAGAAACTGGAGACGAATCACAAGACCCAGAAGCCCGAAAGCAGAAAATTCAGGAGAAGATAAGGGTATGAATATCTTTTTTTTTTTTTTGTCTCAATTTTTCCCGCCTGCAAGAGTAATCAAAATGAAAGAAGAATCGGTGTTCCCTATCTCCCCTTTATTTTTTTTCATTTCTCGTCGTGGAATTTATAACGTTGTGTTGTACAGTCAGCTCAAAAGGAAAGGGTAGAAAAACTTGTTGGAATTCTGACAGAGCGACTTCAACGATTTGTGGAGAATCCAAATGGTACTGATTTTGTTGAATGGGCAACTTCTGAGGCACAACACCTTTCAAAAGCTGGTATACATATATATATATATATATCTTCATCCCTGTTTTTCTTGTTATTTAAAATTTTGTATTAATTTTTTTTTCATTGCAAATTTGCTTCATAAGGCATAAGCTATTCTGTTATATATATTCAGCTTTTGGCGAGGCCATGTTGCATACCATTGGATATATTTACACAAGGAAAGCTGCTAAAGAAATTGGAAAAGATATAAGGTACATGAAGGTGCCCTTTTTAGCAGAGTGGGTAAGGGATAAAGGTCACTTGATAAAATCACAAGTCATGGCAGCTTCAGGTACATTTTTGGTCCGAAAGAATTTCTAAGCTTTACTATTTTTATTTTTTATTTTACAGACGAGCCTAGCATTGCCCACTTATGAGTGCTTGAATGGTGCAGGTGCTGTTTCTCTGATTCAAATACAGGAGGATCTGAAGAAGCTAAACCAAGGAGAAAACAGTGAAGAGTCTGTAGAGAAAGCTATAGAAGAGAAGAAAGATGCTATGCTTAATTCACTCTGGCAGATTAATGTGGTCGATATCGAGTCCACCTTGTCACATGTTTGCCGAGCAGTGAGTAGTAGTAACGTATAGCTTTATTTATTTTTTATCAGTAATGATTTAGTTTTTCATATTCTGATTCATTAATTTGTTTTGTTTTTTTCCTTTCTTTTCTTTTTCCCGGGGGTGCTATATATAGGTTCTTAGAGAGCCAGGTATGGACAAGGATGTACTCAAATTGCGGGCCAAAGCACTCAAGACATTAGGAACAATTTTCCAGGTACGTTCGTTGCATAATATACCCCCATATATATATATACACACACACATACATATATTTATTTATTTATTTTTTTTTCAGGGTGCAAAGGCACCTTACAGTAGAGCAAATAGCCTTCGGCATGAGGAGGTAGAAGCTCCTCCATTGGCATGATATATGTTAGAGAGCCCGGTTTGCTTCATCTTCTTCATCAATCCGTTAATGGAGGCCGGAGCATATATAAAGCTATCTGGTCTGATCTGGTTCACAACCTCTGAAATTTCAGACAGTGTAATTACTTCTATTCTGCTGTTAGACCTCTGCAAATCTATATATTTTGTGTGTACTTGTGACGTATATGTCCTAATCTTTTGTAGCACACATATTTTACAATTAATTATTTGCATCCATAAATTTTTGAAGTACCCGAATAGTGGTATAGTAAGAGATATAAAATCTCTAGTAGATAAGAATATAGTAGTGTCTTCGGTGATGGGATATTAAGTCCGGGAAAGAGGTAGGCTTGAACCTTACTCTCGCTTCCCGAGTCAGTTGCTACTAACACCTAAGTTACCCTTGGGAGCAAGAATTTAGGTTTTTCGCAATGTGCCTTGCATACCTAAGGTGATTCTAATTTTTATACTTGGTTGATCAAATAGTTTTACCAATCCTCAGTCCTGCAATTACCTTAATTGATTATGAACCGGATCATTTGGACACCTTAAAATAAGTGAAACTTGATACCCATTGTTGTCGTTTTCCCTCCTTGAAATTAACTTTAAAGCTAATTAGGAGCCACTGTAGTAATTAGTGCTAAGGGGTTAATACTTACTGAGTTGATTGATTACTTCTGCGAATTATGGAGGCAACTCTGCAGCCATATCCGGAGTAGTTTTTTCTCTTGATCTTCATACTATCTTACTACATGGTGAAGATAAAGAGGAATCCTAGAGCTAATTTCAAGATAACTACTTCTACTGCTACTAATCTTAAAGCTCCGCTCCACAAGCTTATGGAAGATGGCCTCTTCTAGGTCACCTCCCTCTACTCCGAGGATCCAGATCGGCTTATGAAACATTGGGACAACTTGCTGACAAATAGGGGCCCATCTTCAACATCTACATTGGTACCCACAAAGCTCTGGTAATCAGCAACAGTGATCTTGGCAGAGAATGTTTTTCCGACAGATTCGATGCGGCGCTTTCTGATTGGCCGGAAACTATCGCTCGACAACTCCTCGGTTATACTTTGCTATGTAAAATTGTTATCATAGAGTTGCTCTCAAATCGGCGTGCCGACATGCTCAAGAAGGTTAAGAGAGTCCGAGGTGGAAGTTAACGTGAAGAAGTTGCACACGAAATCAAAGTTGGAGTTGAGTGAATGGTTTGAGGAAGTGAATATGAATTTGATTCTAAGAGTTGTGGTGGAAAAAAGATTCTCGTTTGAAGAAAATGATCATGATCGTGATGTTGGGAAGTGTAAGAGGGCGATCACGGACTTTTTCGATTTGATAGGGACATATATGATGGGGGACTTGGATGATGGTCTCAGGTGGGGATGGATAACCTGGCGGCTCGGAAGAAGAAGAAGGCTATGAAGAAAGCTGCCATGGAAAGGGATAGAATATTGAACCTGTGGTCGGAGGAGCATAAGGCGAAGAAGAGTTCTTGTGATCGGGAAGAAGAAGAGGAGGAAAATTTCATGGATGCCATGTTAAGAGTTCTTAATGGAAACAGCTACGGTGGCTTCAACGCCGATACCATCACCAAAGCCACAGCCTCGGTACATATTACAGTATATGTTGTTGCTGAAAATCCCACTGTCAAAAAGAAAAAAGAAAAGAACGATGTTGTTAAAAACTGATGCACTGACCCTAACATGGGCAGTCTCGTTACTACTAAATAACCTCGATGCTTTGAAAAAGGTTCAAGACGAGTTGGATCAACATATCGGAAACGAAAGATTAGTGAAAGAAACTGACATAAACAAGTTGGTCTATCTCCAAATTGTTGTTAAAGAGACACTAAGATTGTACCTAGTTATTTTAGGTTTACCACAGAAATTCCCAAATGATTGCACCATAGGTGGTTACCATGTCTCCCAAGACAGCTGGCTGCTCGTAAATGTTTGGAAGATACATACCAACCCGAAACATGGTCCAATCCATTAGAGTTTAAACAGGAAAGGTTCTTGACGTCGAGCAAAGATGGTAACAAAAGAGTCGGTTTTCAGAATTACGACTTTATACCATTTGGTGGAGAAACAAAGAATATGCCCCGGCTCGAACATGGGACAACAATTGGTGCACTTGACACTGGCTAGCTTGTTACAAGCGCTTGACATCTCTAAGCATTGGCTAATAAGCCGGTCGGTTTGATCCCGAGCAATGTATCGACCAAAAAAAATTTCCGAGCCAATTGAAGTTCTCATCAAACCACGCTTGTCGAACATCTCTTTGTTTTACACCATTTTTAAGGCTTTAAGCTTGTAGATGGTGTATCTCTTATTCATCATATTATTACTGTTCTATTTTCCTTAACGGGCCGGACAATGAGAGATCCATTATGCAATATCCATCGAGCAAATCCAAAATTATCATCATTTTTATTTAATTTTACGTAAGTTTCAAAATTTAAGAGCTCTAATATTAACCGAAGTGCATTTTCAATCTATAATGACAACTATTTGGATGGCTGAGATTACATGTTACGTTTATAAGCTGGGTCGTTGGATTGAAGTTAATGACAACTATCATTTTTTTTTTTTTTTTTTTTTTGAATTTTCTAATGAAAAGAAACGGTCCCGTAAGATAAGGGTAAGAGTAGAAACGATTAAGACTGAACGTATTACTTAATTTGAAATAAGTAATCGATTGAAAAGGAGTAAGAAAAAAAAAATATTATATTTTAAAAAAAATCAACGTCGTAAAAATACTCCATGATAGAGATTGAAGAAGATTGTAATTTGTAGATGTCATTTTTGTTTGTGTTCATTGGCCCGCCTGTGTCAACTGTCAACCACTCGACGTTGACTTATTTATAGTAATTTTTGATAATCAACCAATGTTTTTCTACATTTTGAATATTCCTTATTCATTGGATACTTGTTAGATTCTCCTATTCAGAAATATCAAATGAAAAATTAATTAATTAATTAATTAATTAATTAATTAATTAATTAGCTTTATAAATAACTTTGATCACTAATTTCCATTAGCAAGTTTGCAACCAAAAATAAATAAATAAATAAATAAAATGGCTAAGTACTTGGTCCTTCTTGTTTTCATCCTCCTCTTCAAGTTCTCAGGTATATACATATAATATATATCATCATAATATGTGACATTTAATCTAAAGTTGGATTAACAAGATTAATTTTAAATGTATTTTAACTTTTTATGTTAAATGTGATGTGATAATAGGAGGTGTAGGAATCAAAGAAGAAGGATGTGTACGTAGAAGTCATAGCTGGTCTGGAATATGCATTATCGATTCACACTGCGATAAACATTGTACGAAATTGGAAGGTGCTGATTGGGGACTGTGTCTCGTTTTTGCATGCAATTGCGTCTACTGTGCCTAAAACTCCATCATATGAGTAGTGCACTACATTTTAATGTGACATTTTTATTTTATTTTTATTTTTTATAATATATGTCAGTTTGAGGCTACAATTTGATTTACATTTGATGAATTAGTCACATATATGGTATATTCCGCTTATTGTAGTGGGTTGGTTCACTTGGCACTCAACTCGGCAAGCTTATTGGTGACGTTCTTGAGATGTCATTTTAAGGTGTTCTAATGATATACTGATATTGCTAGGGTTGTAGCTTTTAAGACAGTGTTTCATGAAAGTAACTTTCTTGTTGATACTTTAGCTAAGCAGGCCGATTTGGATCGGGTTGTTTCTTTTTTTTCAACATATCTTTATGCATGCCCATCATCTTGATCGATCATATCTGTACGTAAGTACATGTATATTAGATTAATTTAGAGGATACTAAAAGAAGTGGAAAAGGATCGAAGATGGTGGATATAAAAGATGAAGAGGGGAACGTGATGGAACTGACGGACGAATACGGGAATCCGGTTTGAATAACCGATGAATATGGTCGACCAATGCACCTCGTTGGGGTTTCAACCACCTGCACTACTGCTCCCATCGAGACGGAAGACGGCGGTCAGACGACAGCCGTTCCTGGTGGCTGTAACAATGGTGATGATGATCAGCATGATTATGATGATCATAAGCAAGAAAAGGCGCTGGGACCAACGCGGGAACATGATGATGGTGATGATCATATTCATAAGCAAGAAAAGGTGGTAGAGAATAATCACGTGGCTGGGGAGAGTCTTACTACTAGTGCTGCTGGTGGGTCCCACCGTTTAGTAGTAGCGCTACTCCTGCAAGCTCTACGGCGTCGTCAGATGATGATGGTGAAGGTGGAAGAACGGAGGAGGAGGAGGAGGAGGAGAAGAAGGGGTTTAAGCAGAAAAATCAAATTTAATTAATTAACTGATAGTTGTGTTAATTTTGTACGAGATTGTTTGGTTTATGCATTTTTATTAGTATGGATATGAGCTTGATAACCCATTTTTGGATGAAACTGGAAGAACAAACACAAATATGGGGCATAATATATAGTTATTTAATAGATGGGGGGCGTTACAGTGAAAAACAAGTCCATCACCATTCTCCATTCTTTTTTCCACTGTTGAGTATTGAGGCGTTGCGGAATCCTAACCTTCCTTCCATTTCTCACTCCTCTGTTCTAGATCAGAGCTTTCTCCCTTCCGTTTCCTGTCAATTTACAAATTCTCACTCTTTACTGCCATGCTCGCGCTATCTTCCCTCCTCTCTCAAGCTCCCACCTTCTCCTCCTCCGCCCATTCAATCTCTTCAGTATCCATCAATTCCACCTTCTCAACCTTCCATTTTCGCGCGACAACTCCCTCTTTCCCTCCCCTACGTCTTCCTCTTACTCGCCATCCCGAATTCTCCTCCACCATAATGTCCTCCCAGTCCGACCTCTTCAACGGTGTCGAAACTACTGATCACTTAGGGTTTAAGGATCACGACATCGATCTCTTGGTCGAGGTGGCCAAAAAGGCCGCTGATGCAGCCGGAGAAGTCATTCGTAGATACTTCAGGAAGAAATTCGAGATTCTTGATAAGGCGGACCTGAGTAAGTTAGTTTTTTCTGGTTTCAGATTTTAACCAGGGTTTTTTTTCACTCTCTGTTTGCTGCTGAAAAAACCTAAATTTTCTTTCTGGTAGCACTAATGGTGAGAATTGATTGGTTCAGGTCCTGTGACCATTGCTGACCGAGCGGCAGAGGAATCTATGGTTTCAATCTTATTAGGCCATTTCCCCTCTCATGCAGTGTAATTTGGGCCCTAAAATTTCGTCATTTTCCTTCTACATTGCTAAGTGAGATACTTTTATATAGAGGTTCATTGCAGTTATGGAGAAGAGAATGGGTGGAGATGCAAGGAGAAGTCTGCAGACTATGTCTGGGTCTTAGATCCTATTGATGGAACAAAGAGCTTTATCACTGGTAACGCATCACCCCTTTCTATTTTTTTTAAGTTGGTCTTTCTTTAGCTGAGTTTTCACTTGGGTACTCAATGCTTCTCTGTATCAGGAAAACCCTTGTTTGGCACTCTCATAGCTCTGTTATACAAAGGCAAACCGGTACGGATCAACACTTACCATCTACTGTCATGTATGAATTAAAAAACCTCTGCTAAAAATATGAATCTGTAAAGACTGATATATATATATATATATATATATATAGATATAGATATTGTTCTATAGACTGGTTCTGGAGTTTGTATGTCTTGTCTACATTTGCAAGCTGATTTTTTTCCTTTTCCTTGTTAGATTTTGGGGGTAATTGATCAGCCTATTTTGAAAGAAAGATGGATAGGAATAGATGGAAGGCAAACTACATTGAATGGTCAAGAAGTGTCGACACGCTCTTGTTCAAATATATCACAAGCCTATTTGTATGTTTCTGTTATTCCTATGGTACATTGGTACCTTTCTTCTTTGATACTAAGTAAAGTAGCATTGTTAGACATGAAATCTGTGATCCTTATTATGGCGAATGCGCAGAGCTATATTAGTCTAAGTCACATGAAATTAAAATGTTTCTTCTTGTCTTCTCCTTTCCTCCCATTCTCTGACAAGGTACACTACAAGTCCACATCTATTCAGCGGAGATGCAATAGAGGCATTTGGTCGTGTTAGAAGTAAGGTTTGTAGGCATCATTTTTATCAAAAACTTCTCCATTACAAAGAGCTATTGTTTCTCTTTCAACTGAACTGATGAGTTGACCCAAGGTTTATTTTGTCACTTATCTTTTCTACTACTGTTTGTATGCTGTGCAGGTTAAAGTACCGTTGTATGGTTGTGACTGCTATGCTTATGCTCTTTTAGCTTCTGGTTATGTGGATCTTGTAGTGGAATCTGGTCTGAAGGTACATTGCCAATCTGCATACTATTTTGATCTTGATGGGGAAATAAATTAACTAAGACTTATTAACTTTTTGTATGACTCTAACTTCTGTTTTTCAGCCCTATGATTTTCTTTCACTCATACCGGTCATAGAAGGTTCTGGAGGTATTATTACAGATTGGAAAGGAGATAAGATTCATTGGGAAGCTTCTCCAGATTCCCGAGCAAAAAGTATGTATCCTCTCCATAAAGCTCACTCGAGCCATTAGAATTTTACTATTTGTTTAATCCAATTTCACTTTATGCCATATCAAACACATTGCATCTTTTTTTCTTCTGGTAGGTTTTAATGTGGTAGCAGCCGGGGACAAGCATATTCATCAACAAGCTCTCGAGTCATTAGCATGGAATAATTGATCATTTACAGCAGAAGTCAAATTAGAAATTGTACCAATTTTTCAATTTTATGTATTTGGATTCAAACATTTTGTTTGGTATATGTACTGCCTTGAAGCAAGATGTAGAACAAACAGGCAAAACCGAAACGGTGGAGAAAGAGACAGAACCAAGACCAGAAGTATCATATGATCTCTATTCACTGTAATTTGGTGAAATAAGTGGAACTTTGAAATGTTTTATTTTGAATCAATGGACATCATCAATCTCTCACCTTTTCTTGTTCTGTATTTTTCATTTACGATCAAATGGGTGTAAGAAAAATGATCCATTTATTACTTATATTTCACGAGGAAGAAGAGAGGCTGTTAGGTACAACATGTATAAATGGTATTTGACCTTTTCTAACATTCGTAAAAATACTTCTTTTTTCAGATCGTTAGTTTTCTTTGGTAATAACTAAATAAAGCTGCTACCACAGAACTAGAAGAATGTCCCATGTAATAGAGCCTTATAAACCGCAATGCGGCTGTTAGCTTTCTGTCCTCCGATTATAATGTAGAGGACAATAACCAAATACCCTTTTCAGAGAAGAAGAAGAAGAAGCAAAAAAAAAAAAAAAATAATAATAAATAAATAAAATAGTAGAAGAACTCCTTGTCGATAACATACATAGAGTCTGGTTCCTTTTTGTCCTTTCAATAAATTCCTTACTTCCATCTTTTTTTCTGTTTTCATCCAGGAGGATGGAGATAGAAAAGAAGAAACCGAAAAACCTTCTATCCTTTTCTCTTCTTCTTTCTTCTTCTTCCTCACCATGCACGACATCTTCTTCACTGGCTATCGTCCTGCTCCTCTTTACTTTCCTTATCCACAGCCCGATTCCCGCCTTGTCCGCGACTTCAGCCGGCCCCTTCGTTCCGAAAGATAACTACCTGATCGCCTGTGGGGCCAAGGACACCCCCACCCTTCCAGACGGAAGAATCTTTAAAACCGACGAACAAGCCAATGCCTTACTAGACTCCCAAGAGGAAATCAAAGTCTCGGCCCAATTACTATCCAATGCAACATCACCTATCTACTCCGCGGCTCGGGTCTTCACCCAAGAAGCCACCTACGCGTTCCATCTAGCTGAGCCAGGATGGCATTGGGTCCGGCTTCACTTTTTCCCAATAAAAAACAACGATCATGATCTCACGAAGGCAAAGTTTAGCGTCACAACCGATAAGTATGTTCTCCTACACACCTTTAATATGGAAAATGACACAGAGGTTGTTGTCAAGGAATTCATCCTAAACACGACCGATCCAAAACTGTCAATTAAGTTTAGTCCGATTAAGGATTCAAGTGCTTTTATCAATGCCATTGAAGTCGTTTCGGCTCCGGATAAATTGATCTCGGACTCTGGCACTCTCATTGCACCAGCTAGCGACATGGATGGGCTTTCAACACGGGCCTTCGAGACCGTTTATCGGGTCAACATGGGGGGCCCGTTGATCACATCACAAAATGATTCTCTCGGGCGAACGTGGGTCCCTGATAAGCCTTATATGAAGAACGAGAATCTTGGTAAAACAAAATCGGTACAAACTAGCACCATTAAGTATCAAGAAGGAGAAGAACAAGTCGGAGCATTGATCGGGCCACAAAGTGTGTATGCAACCGCTGTTCAAATGGCAGATGCCGAAGTAGGCCAGCCCAACTTCAATGTGACGTGGAACTTCAAGGCCGAACCATTATACGACTACCTAGTCCGGTTCCATTTTTGTGACATTGTGAGCAAAGTGCTAAATGTGCTTTACTTCAATGTGTATGTCAATGAAAGAGCAGCGATTACCAATTTGGACTTGTCACACCTTTTGGGAGGACTAGGAATTGCATACTACAAAGACATTGTAGTCAATGCCTCCATGATTTCAGACATTCTCAATGTTCAAATCGGTTCGGCCAAGAAGGATAGCGGAGATATCAATGCCATTTTGAATGGGATTGAGATCATGAAAATAAGCAATTCAGTTAATAGTCTAGATGGGGAATTTGGAGTAGACGGAAAAGCAGAGTCTAATTCATCGAATAAGGGCACGGTGGCGGCAGTTGGGTTTGGTTTGATGTTCGGGGCTTTTGTAGGGCTTGGAGCAATGGTGTATAGGTGGAGAAAGAGGCCCCAAGATTGGCAAAAGAGCAAGAGCTTCTCTTCTTGGCTACTTCCGGTTCATGCCAGTGATACGAGCTTCATGAATAGTAAGACCTCAACCGGTGGCCACTACTCGTCATCCCTAGGCCTCGGTCGGTTGTTCACTTTTGCGCAATTACAAGAAGCCACAAAGAACTTTGACTCAAACGCGATTATTGGAGTTGGAGGATTTGGAAATGTGTATATTGGTGAGATCGATGAGGGGACTAAAGTTGCCGTGAAGCGTGGAAACCCGCAATCCGAACAAGGTATAACGGAATTCCAAACGGAGATTCAAATGCTTTCTAAGCTTAGACACCGACATTTGGTTTCGCTTATCGGGTATTGCGACGAAAACTCAGAAATGATCTTGGTTTACGAGTTCATGTCCAACGGGCCTTTCAGGGATCACCTATACGGCAAGGACTTAGCCCCGTTATCGTGGAAACAAAGGCTCGAGATCTGCATTGGAGCAGCCCGTGGGCTTCATTACCTTCACACCGGGACAGCCCAAGGTATCATTCACCGCGATGTTAAGACAACTAACATCTTGTTAGACAATCAATTCACGGCTAAGGTTGCTGATTTCGGGTTGTCAAAGGATGCACCAATGGGGCAAAACCACGTAAGCACAGCTGTAAAGGGTAGTTTCGGGTATTTAGACCCGGAATATTTCCGGAGACAACAATTGACTGACAAGTCCGATGTGTATTCATTCGGAGTTGTTTTGCTCGAGGCATTATGTGCACGGCCTGCAATCAACCCGGCATTGCCTAGAGAACAAGTGAACTTAGCTGATTGGGCTATGCAGTGGAAGAGAAAGGGGTTGCTCGATAAGATCATAGACCCGCTTCTAGTGGGCACAATCAATCTCGAGTCCATGAAGAAATTTGCCGAGGCTGCTGAGAAATGTTTGGCCGACCATGGGGTTGATAGGCCCACGATGGGAGATGTGTTATGGAACTTAGAATATGCTTTGCAGCTTCAAGAGTCTTTCTCACAAGAAAAGGCCAAGGAGGAAAATAAACCTTCGGACCCATCAAGCCTTGTTCCAGTGGCTACTGCCGAGGTTACACCGACCGGTCCATTGGTGCTGGAAAGCCGAGCTGTCACTCCGCCATTGGTGGAGGAGAATAGAAGTGGTGATGGTTCGAATGATATTCCGTCTATTGATCACTCGGGGACTGCTATGTTTGCACAATTTTCTAATCTAAATGGTAGGTAAGATTCAATCAAGTACTAAGAATTGAAATAAGGCCTAGAACATTTTACGGACTGATTCGAAGCAATTCTCGTAGAGGTTGCATATATACATATAAATATACATATACTCATCATATATATACTGTAATGATATCTGGTTATGTGGGGTTGTTTTATACTTCATTAATTCTTATAACATGTGATGTATTTTGTGTATGTAAGATTTTAGAGTGTGAAATCCATAACTCAATGATAAGTTTGATCTAGTTTCAATTCATCATGAGAAAAAGCATTCTGATCCTTTAATGCAACAGAATAACTTTTAGTTTTTTTGCCATAAGTTCATAATAAGGTTCCTAATTCATGCAACCTCAAGAAACCGACGTTAGATGTGTGGAAGATCTCAAGAAACCGGAACACCCTAATGCTAAGAAAAGGAAGAAATGTTATGCCAGCAGGCAGCACAAAGATTCTCAAAATCTTCACCATAAAGTTCCTCAATATCCATGTCGAAGAGCTTCTAGTAGTACTCAATGTGCTACCACTTGCGTTGGTGTCTAATATGAACATGACGGCATGTCGATCGAAAGAGTGATTAGATTAATTACCAAAATATTCTTGTTTTGATTTTACTTCTCTTTGCCTTTTCAACATTTGCTCTCTAAATAAGTTGGGTTTCTAGAAGGATTATTAGGTGACATGTACGTATTTCGGTTTCTAGAGGTGCATTGAATATGATGCTCTTTGAGAGTTTTCCGCAAAGAAATGTTTTCTACTTCGGCCAATAACACAAAAGTACGGCCGTTCTTTTACTTAACCATCGAGGCTTTTTATAAAAATTTTAAACGTCTTAATATATAGTATGAAAATGTGGCTTTTGATGAATGTTCTTTCCTATTTTCCAAAGCGACGTATTGTCGTTTTACAAAATTTTAAGACTGATACGTTGTTCTCATTTCCGGCGCTCGAGAAACGACGATATGTCGTCCTTTAATTACGAGGGAGCAAAATTGAACCGGGTTTTATATTCCGAAAACCGGGAGATAGAGAATCGGTAGCGCCAATTTTATCGTTACGTCACCACACGCCGATTCGTCGGCCTGCTATGACTAAAGTTTAAACTAAAAAAAGAAAGCTCTGAAAAACGGCCAAGAAGGCATAGTTGGAGTAGGGTTTAACTCTGCATATTCTGTCGCCCTTTACCTCTAGCTCTCTCCGAGCATGAAGAATCAGAATTTAGAGAGCTAGAGCAAAATGTGAGTTATTATTCTCTCTAATTAGAATTTCGATTATCGATTTTGGGAGGTTATCGCGTCTGTCCTATTAGGTTTTTCTTTTTGTAGAAAATGTCCGTTATTTTTTATACTCTCTGATACGTTTTGATCTTAAATCTTATTTATGTTTGATAAATTTGCAGTGTTTCTTGATTCGGCTTAGTGTTTTACTGAATCCATGGAAGTAGCTGGCGTTGATATTTATCCCAGGACTTATTCCACTTCAAATGGTACCCTCTCTCTCTCTCTGCCTCTCTGTGTATATTGTAATTTTATGGTAGGCATTTTCTTTTTGACGTTTATGGGACCAAACGTTTGATCGATCATCTAGAGTTGTTAAGTTTTTGTAAACGAAATTTCTCTTCTTATCAGGGCTGCATTCCAGTCAACATAAAAGATTGAAAGTATCCAGTGGTGGAAAAGATCATGCTAGGTCTGATTTTCCTGCACAAATGGATAATGAAATTGAGCAGAAGACACCACAAACGTCGTCGAAAGTAATTGACTACACTGATCCATTTGCAGTTTCTAAGTTGCTGGAACGTTTAGATGGTGGCAAGTACGGAAGTGTTACTAAAGAGATAGATTCGCTTCTTACTTGGAAGACGCAAGTACTGAACCCATTAATTGTGAAGTATCCTGCACTTTCAAATATAATACAGGGTAAAGAGTGCTCAAAATTAGAAATTCCAGAAGGTTCTGACTCGGTAAATAACAATGTAATCGATTTGGAGGATGACTCTGCCAAAAATGGTCTTGCAAACGCTGTTTTGGGAAAAAGTCAGCCTATTGTCATTATTGATTCAGACGAGGAAGACAACGAAGAACGAAAACCAAGCTATCCTTTTGAAGGGATCATTTTGCCGAGAGGGTCTGGGGAATTTTTTATGAAAGATATAGTGGTAAGTTTTTGAGCATTTTATTATTTGGGCGTACAGAACAAAAAAATGTTGTGATGTTACAAGGGCCATAAACATGCATGGCATTTGCATAGACATAGAGGTATTATTCACCTATTTTTGAATTGATTGGCAGGATATTCATTCACTGGGGGCACTTGAATATAACAGAGTTCTAAGAGGAGAGGAAGCATCACTGCCTACTGAAACACTCGTAATCAAGAAAGAGAAAGATAAAGGTGTTTACGTTGGCGTGGAAGACGAAGCTGACCAGCTGACTGAAATTGAAGATGATGGCCTGGGAGATATCTGGATAGAAATGAATATAGCATTGGAGTGTTCCAAGGCATCGTTTTTCCAAATTTATGATATTCTAATTCTTATGGTGTCTCTATCTAACATTTTGCAGTTCAGAAAATAACCTTGTTATTTTGTATTGCTACGATGATTAAGATTGAAGAACTCTAAAGTTGGAACTAGTAAACATAATTTAAGCTTGTTGGGATCTTTGGTTGTGTTGTTTGATTTTAAAAAAATCGTGTTATTCTTCTGCTAGGATGTCGTTGCAGATCCATCATCTCCCGAACAAGAATCTGATGTTGACGAAGACTGTGATCATTCTTTTGTGTTGAAGGATGATCTTGGCTATGTCTGTCGAATTTGTGGGGTCATTGATAGAGGCATTGAGACAATATTCGAGTTTCAATATAATAAGGTAGCCTTTTCTTCTAGTACAATATCATTAGTCTTATATCTTGACATTGTTTCCTTGCTAACATAGAATGTCAGAGATTTCTGAGCAGGCCTATATATGTTCAATTGTTTATATATCTCCGCTTGAGTTTGTGATACATACTATCTTCTTTCTTATTTCAGGTCAAGCGGAGCACACGTACTTATTCATCCGAGTCTCAAGATGCTGTGGACAAAGAATCAGGGGAGATCTATAAAATTTCAGGGGATGATTTGAAAATAACTGAAATCACTGCTCACCCACGGCATTTGAAGCAAATGAAAGTGCATCAGATGGAGGGTTTCAATTTCCTTGTCAGCAACTTAGTGGGTGATAATCCTGGTGGCTGCATTTTAGCCCATGCTCCTGGATCTGGGAAAACTTTTATGATCATCAGTTTCATGCAAAGTTTCTTAGCCAAGTACCCACATGGTAGACCGTTGGTTATTCTTCCTAAAGGAATCTTGTCTACTTGGAAAGGGGAGTTTCAAAAATGGCAAGTAGAAGATCTTCCATTGTATGATTTTTACTCGGCCAAAGCAGAAAATCGAACCCAACAACTTGAAGTGTTGAAAAAGTGGGTTGAAAACAAGAGCATCCTTTTCTTGGGATACAAACAATTTGCGTCAATTGTCTTCGATGATGAAACAAGCAAAATATCTGCTTCTTGTCAAGAAATACTCCTCAAGGCACCTACTATTGTCATCATGGATGAAGGACATACTCCTCGAAATGAAGAGACAGACACATTACAATCTCTTGCAAAGATTCAGACACCTAGGAAAGTAGTACTGTCAGGGACTCTCTATCAGAACCATGTCAAGGAGGTTTTTAATATATTAAATCTTGTCCGTCCAAAGTTTATAAGATCAGAATCTTCCCGACCGATCGCTAAGCGGATCATGTCAAGAGTGGAGATATCCGGCAGAAAGCAGTTCAAAGGTGGTGGAGAGTCTACTTTCTATGACCTAGTGGAACATACACTTCAGAAGGACAAAGATTTTAGGAGGAAAGTGAATGTCATTCAAGATTTACGGGAAATGACTAGCAAGGTCCTTCATTATTACAAAGGAGATTCCCTCGAAGAGCTCCCTGGACTTGTTGATTTAACAGTTGTACTCAATCTTTGTCCCAAACTGAAGAAGGAGTGCGCTAAGTTAAAAAAACATACGAGGAGGAAGTTCAAGATAAGTTCTGTAGGAAGTGCTTTATTTCTACATCCAAAGCTGACTGTCTTCTCCGATAATTCTAAAGTAATTGATCATGAAATGGATGATTTTTTGGAGAAGATAGATCCACAAGATGGATTGAAGGCACGATTTTTTCTCAACATGATAAATTTATGTGAAGCATCCGGAGAGAAACTACTGGTTTTCAGTCAGTACCTTACCCCTTTGAAATTCTTAGAGAGATTGGTAGTGAAAACCAAGGGCTGGAATTTAGGAACAGAAATGTTTGTGATCACAGGAAACTCAGAAGCTGATCAAAGGGAATCAGACATGTACAAGTTTAACACGACTCCTAAAGCTAAAGTCTTCTTTGGCTCTATAAAAGCTTGTGGAGAAGGAATTTCTCTTGTGGGTGCTTCTCGGATAATCATATTGGATGTGCATCTTAACCCATCGGTGACCCGTCAAGCAATCGGACGGGCTTTCCGACCCGGTCAAACTAAGAAAGTGTTTACTTATAGATTAGTGGCTGCTGATTCACCCGAAGAAGAAGATCATGGTGCCTGCTTTGAGAAGGAATTGATCTCTAAGATGTGGTTTGAATGGAACGAGTATTGTGGGTATAGAGATTTCCAGGTGGAGACTGTGGATGTGAAAGAGTGTGGAGATCCCTTCTTTGATAGTCCGGCTTTAGCTCAGGACGTCAAAGTATTGTACAAAAGGTTTGTTATTTATAATTTATATTTATTTATCCTTGGCACTTGATTTCTACTTTTTAATAAGTCGAGTCCTACCCTAAATATTGTTCTCTGTATGATTTTCAGGTAAATTGTGTTTTAACCTTAAGGCTGAAGAATTGGGCAAGAAAGCTGTACAGGAGCCTCCGAACGTTCTCGGAAAAATTCAGCCTTAGGTAGATTCTTGCTGGAATTTTTTGTGCGATTATACTTCGGTTCCAGCTGATGAACTACGTTCTAACTTTTCTCTTGACATCCGCAAGAGTTCTAACTATAAGATTTGTATGTCTTGTTACTGCTGGTGTATATAATTTTGGAACAGCTGAAAAGTTGAAAGTTGAAACATGATGCAAATTTTTTGTAATCTGGGAATTCTGTAGTAACGGGAAAATTTCATTCATCTTTTATTCAAATTACAATGTTCTTGTTCAATCCCAAAGTGGACACAAATTGCACGTAGTTTCACATCATGTTCCAGACACCAAAAAAAACGTACCACATCTTTACAAGTGTACCAATATCCCAATATCAGTTCCTGGATAATACCACAAAGTCTACGACTACGTTTTCTTTTCTCTTTTCCTTGCTACAATCTTTGCAAGCGAGAAATGACATTCCTTCTCACCAAGAATATAACGTAAACACAGAATCATTTATTTTTTTTCACACAACAAAGTCATGATACATGCTGGACGAACCGTATCCGTGTTGTTGCTGGTTACCGTTATTCAGCCGTTCAAAATCAGTTGTTTCTCCAACAGAAGATGGCAGCCCGCCATTGTAAATGTCTTCACCTCTCATCTGAAAAACCCCTTGGTGGGTCCCTCTAGAAATGGGTAGGCTACTACTACCACTACCCTCACAATGCTGCAAGCCGAGGGTCAGTGAGATGCCACTTCCGGTCCTGAACCTCCCTAATTCCGACAAATGGTAGGACCCACCATCAGACTGAATCATTGAGTCTGGGAAACTTTCCAAAACGGCAGAGCCCACCATTTCCACATCCGGTATGGAACCAAATTTGGAATCCCTAAATTGCCCGGCACCGTACCTTTCGGTCGGTGTTGTACTTCTTGCACTTTGTTGCAAATCTTCCTCTCTGTCTTCGGAGGTTGCTCTATTTCCATCATTTGTTTCCTTAGTTAGATTATCCATTGATGAAGTAGATTCCATCTCTGCTTCTCCAATCTCTTCTTTGTACATTTCCTCTACCATTGGCTTCCAAAGTCGTACTCGTGCATTTATAAACCAGTTCGAAACCTACTCAAGAAGCTTATATACACCATTAGATTACAAAACTCAAACACAAAGAGGGAGAGATGATATTCAATGCATCAGATGTATGTAACTCTTGATAGAGAGTTGAGGTGGAATCCACCACATGGGACCACCATCCTCTCTTGCAAGGTCTTCATATACCTAATGGATTAGATAATTTCTCGTACACAGATCGTAAAATGATTTGTTAGTTGGATGGTTTTATTACCTGACTTCTAGTCAAACCGGTTTGTCTTGCCAGCATGGTCTTGTCCGAATCCTTAGGGTATCTGTATAATCAAACTATGTTAGTGAGAAGGTAAAATGTAAGAATAAGAGGATTTGGTTGTTATAATGTGAGAGAGGATTTTACGGGTGAAGGAAATGCTCGAACAACCAAGCACGGAGAATGGTGACTGAGCTTTCAGGCAGCCCTCTTTGAGGTCTCCAACCATGTTGTTGGATCATACCGAGCTTCTGTAGGGCCCACTGTTGTCTTAACTGCCGGTCAACAAACCGAAGACGAGTTATTCCAACTCCTTTATTGTTCCCCAAATCATCATAATCCCCTAGGCTATTCCGGGTAGCCTTAATTTGGGCAGCGATTGAATCACGCAGAGATCGAAAATGACGGGAAATTGTCTGGAGCGCAAGTGCCGAGTATGATTTTGCTGCTCCGGGTCCTGCTATTGAATCGAAAGACGATACAATGATCTGCATCTGATGATAGTACTGCCTGTACCTTCTATGAACCTGTGGCAAGAGAGGGAAAAAAAACATCATCAGAAAAACCCCATAAATTTTATGCATCACTCAAATTGCTATATATATATATATACAATTTTACCTCGTCCAACATAGACAATAGCTTAGTCAGTTTCTCCTGAAAACCTTGTTTTTCGGCATGCGAAAGCTCAGACCTGGGATTACTTGCTGATTGCTCTTCAACATTTTTCGATCCATCATCTTGTTTGTTCTGAACAGTAAAAGTGTTATTAGATTGCTGCTGCTTGAGAGCTTTTCTAACATTAACAACTTCATCGAGCAATCGCTGCGCTGCTTTGAGGTACTTAGAATTCGGAATTGTTCTTGCAACAATAACACCGCTAAACTTTCCATACTGAGACATTAAATCTTCATCTCTCATCTCTTCCTCAGTATAACTCGTTAAATCCGGATGGGAAGAATGCATTTGAATTCCTGGCCCGATTTGTGTCCCGAGCGAAAGCGACAATCCTTGACCCGGAACAACATTACTACTAAGCACACCTACTTGCTGTTCTTGTTGTGCATGCCTCCAAGAATCGAAATTGGGCAAGACATCATCTTGCATTGGGTGGTTGGTTCCGGAGGCAGGCCCCACGAAAGATGGGAATTGAACAGAGTTGTTGTTGGAGGAGTAGGGACCAGAATTGTTCGTGAACATCAACACGTTGTTATGGAGATTGGCAGGTGATTCGGTGTACGGACTGAGGAGAGGGTCCCGTAAATAGAGCATGGCTGTGGGGTCTCTTGGATTATTTGAACTTGTGTAGTAAGTAGCCATGGATTGATTGAACAATTAACCTCAGAAGCTTCTTAATAGCAGAAGATAAGATCACAATTAGATTTTCTTCTTGAAACAGAGAAACAGAGAAACAGAGAAAATGGATAAATAATTATTCAACTCACAACTGGGTGGTGAATAAATCTGACAGAGAATCAAGGGAATTTAATTCAATAGGAAATAGAATCTACATCTTTTTGTCCAGAAGGAAAAAAAGAGAGGAGATTAAATATTATAATTTACCTGGACATCTGCAAGGTTTGTGTGTGATTAGGGGAACAGGGAAAGAACCACCTAGTCCGCCATGGACACGATCTTCCTCAACCCAAACACTTCCCGATCCCAAGAAATTTTTTGAAAACTCACCACAAAAATAAAAGTTCTGATTTTTATCCACCTCTTTTACAAAATTATTTCTCGAACAGCAAATGAGTTCTTCACTTTTTTCTCTTTCTTATCCATAAATTTCAACGATTCCCACGTGAGAGTTTCTCCAAATAATGACTTCCTCTTATCTTTTTTCTTTTTCTTTTTCCTATATTATATAAAATATATAAGAAAAAGGTAGTCTTTTCTTTTGAGGTAGTGATCTTCTTTTAGCTTCAGCTCCTTCTTCCTCTGGTTTTCATGGCGGGTGAAAGTGTTTGGTCAAGGAGCTCAATCTCTAACTACCAGTTGGTGGACCTAAAACCTCCTTCCTTAAACCTCCCTAAACCATCTCTCTCTCTCTCTCATACGACCATCTTTTTGCTATTTCTTTTTTCTTTTATTTTGTTGTCAAATATCTTTTTTTTTTTTTTTTTTTTTTCGTTTGGGTTAAAGGAATAGAAGATAACCAGTAGGTGGTAACTGCTAAAATCTTTGTATTTGTCTTTTTGTTCCAAAAAGTTTTAAAATTTACAAATTTAGTCCTTAATTTTGGTGTATTTATACCCCCATAGTTAGGATTTATCATTATTTTATAGATTGAAATTTATTATTTAGAAAATAAATATTCTTACATGTATATTGTTTTGATCTAGATATCACATTCGTAATTTTTTTAATATTAATCTCTAATTATATTATAATTCTTTTAGTAGTCCATTTTCTAAAAGATAAACAGAAGATTATATAATAAATATGAATTAGTTGGATTCAAAATTGACACGAATTATTTTTTGAGTTTAACCATCATATTAAATTTCTAATATCAACGATTGATTACCGGAAAGTTAAACAGAAGATTAACTAATATTAATATATATTTTGTTGTGTTTCCTGTGACCAAACTAAATGAAGATCAGACACTTAGCAGGGAATATAAACAAATGCCAGGGTAGCCATCCCAAGACATCAAGTTGGTGCCGGTGCCGGTGCCGGTGCATATTGCTCCGATACTAAACCTAAAAATTGAGCCTAACTCATCTATGAATGCCACTATCTAGCCACGTCGACCTTTCTGGTACTTATCATTTCCATTATGCTTATTTTAAGGACAAAAAGAGAAATAGAGAATATATTTTAGTGTGTCGATAAGACCACTATTTCATTAAGTACTTATTTGTTTCGTTGCCTGCAGTTAGTTAGTTAGTTAGGTAGTTAGTTGTTTCATACCATATGGATGAAGGCAAATACCATGTGTGAGTACAATTCAATTTTTTAATCTTATAATATTTTGGTCAGAAATTATGAAATTTAATAATTAATATTGTATTTATTTTTTTTAATTAATTTTATTTTTGAATATAAAATAATCCGTACAACGCACGAGGAGTTGAATGCTAGTATATATATATATTTATATTTCTGCACTTTGAGTTGAAGAAAAAGCAGAAAGACAAACCTTCTCACGTGAAACTCGTAGCAGAAGATCTAGGCTCTGGTTCTTTTCTCACGTGGCAGAAGATCTAGGCTCTGGTTCTTTTCTCGTGAAGTGTGGACGGTAATATTAACTGCCCATAGAGTTGATTATAAGTACAAAACCCAACACCCGCCGTCTTCTACCCGCTAAACCGCAGGTGTTTTTAAGTCTAACCGCCTCGAGAAAAAGTGAAGGAAAATGTAAATGAAAGAAAGAAAATCGAGTGAGAAAATCTTTGCATGTGGACTTGTAATTTCTAGGCAGTAGTACTTGTTCTTCTTCATTAATGGCCAAACCAAAGGTTCCAAGGCGAACCCTAGATTCTTTCACTGTCAAACACATCAACAAAACCATTAGAGGTAAGCTCCACTTTTTTTTTTTTTTTCCTCGACAAATAAACAAAATAGTCGATCTCTTTCTTTCTCTACTATGTGTGAGAAAAAAAAAATCATCGGCTCTGCTGCCTGATCAGCCGGAGATTGTGTGCTTATGAGGCCATCCGATGCATCGAGGCCGTCGTACGTGGCGAAAATTGAGAGGATCGAAGCGGACTCCCGCGGGGCAAACGTGAAGGTGCACGTACGGTGGTATTACCGGCCGGAGGAGTCAATCGGTGGCCGGAGACAGTTTCATAGCTCCAAGGAGTTGTTCCTTTCTGATCACTACGATGTTCAGAGAGCCGACACTATCGAGGGCAGGTGTACGGTCCATAGCTTCAAGACTTACACGAAGCTCGATGCTGTTGGAAACGACGATTTCTTTTGCCGTTTCGAGTATAATTCCACTACTGGAGCTTTCAATCCCGATAGAGTTGCTGTGTAAGATTCAATTTTTTGGATTAAACTCCATTGTTTTAAGCTTCCTCACTAATTTTCCTCAATTTAGCAGTTTTTCAGTGTCAATTTTTCTTACTATTTGGATTTTTCTTATCTTCTAAGAAAATAAAACTGGTTCAGGATTTTCATTTGTGGCAGGTTTTTTATTCAGAAACGTTAATGGGTTGGTCAATTTTTTGAAAACCGTTTCATAATTTCTATTATCAAGTTCTTTAATTTCTTAAATTATCATCCTCTCTTGAAAATTTTGGGTTAATATTGTGAACTCTTTCTCAATTGAGTTATTGGTGGGGAATTTCATTATTGTAGGTACTGCAAGTGTGAGATGCCTTATAACCCTGACGACCTAATGGTTCAGTGTGAGGGCTGCACTGATTGGTAAGGCCACACTTATGCCGCTATTAGAATTTATTAGCGGCCTTACATTCTTTGCTACATACTTAGTACTTACATTTATGCATAGAGGCATAATTTCTAATGACATTCTGTTAAGTGCCCGAAGTATATTAAAGAGTGTTGAGAATCTATGTTCTAAACCAATGCCTTTTGATTCAGGTTTCATCCTGCTTGTATAGAGATGTCGATTGAAGAGGCTAAAGTACTTGAACATTTCTTCTGCGAAAGCTGTTCTTCTGAGAGTCAAAAGAAGTTGCCAAATTCTCATTCTGCTTCCGGATACCCAGAAACGAAGGTATGTTGGCAGAGTTTTGATTGCTCATTCCACATGGCCTCATTTAGGCATGCATGCAGTTAGATAGAGAGATCTGTTAGGGGTTATGGGTACTGACGTTTATTGATTAAAGTAATAAAAAATCTGTTTCTACTCTCTGTTTTCTGACTGCGATCACTTGTTGCACAATATAGAGTGTTGTAGTTCTATCACTAAGTTATGATGGGCTCTGATCGATCAAGGTATTCGCCTTAATGAAAACATAAACGAATCCATTATCTTAAGGGGATTGGTGTATTTGTTGAGACTTTCTCGGGTGGACTTGCAGTGAATGAACTTCTACTTGTGATTTTTGAGGAGATTTAAAGTGCTAATAGGGCCAACATTAACTCTTGTTTAATGAAGTTAACAAATCTAGTGTATGGGAATCAGGATAGTACTACCATTGTTTGATGTTTGCCACGGTCTTGGATTCATGATGAACCTTAATGCAGGGCATATGAACTTTTTCTTGTTATATTTATTAGTAAACATTTATTTGGTGCTGATACATGGTTTTTCCATACTGACTTTGCATTGTTAATTCTATTAGTAAATGCTTACATGATGTTTCAGGTGGATACAAAGCGGCGCCGGAGGTGAGATAGATAAGTATGTACATATTATGCCATAACCGAACTGAAGCTTTTTTCTCTCTTTTAATCTTGGGGTCCCGATGGGATTCAAAGAAGGTTGGAGGCAAGGATTTTGTGGGTTGGATACAAAGCCTCTCCGATATACAGATGGAACAAAATTTTGCGGGTGTAAACCCTCTATCTATTTTGATGGGAAGTCACATATGTCCTTGATTGACTGTAATTATTTGTCATGTAATTATGTACATTGTATATGTTCCTCTCTCTCTCTCTCTCTCTCTCTCTCTCTTCCAGAGTCATGTATTTAAATTATAGAAGGCAATATGAATGTCATAGTTGCAGCACCAACATCTAAACCTTCATCAGCTATCTTGATGCCTGATTTTTTGTTTCCCTCTGTATGTTTTTTTTTCCTCGCACAGTTGGAAGATATATAGATTGCATACTATGTAAAAAATTCTTGAGTAGGCTGTGTTTATAGTTGATCGAGCAATCTTGATCATATATAAATTTATTTTGAAATATAATGAGATGGTCACAAAAATAATATGTACTGTTGAGATAAATTGATCGACGCCCACACAAGAATTTTTCTTTGTTTTCAAACCCTAATAAGGTTCGAGTGATGATGACTATATTATAACATGTCTAGAACAGCATGTCCCAAACTCGGTTCCCTAGCAACCGAGTAAGAGAAACGACATGTCGTTTAGATTGAAAGCAAGAGAATTACTTTCAAAGTGACTCACTCTTTATATAGCAGGGCAGAAGGTTTGAAGCAGGGCAATGGTTTGAATACAGGACTGCAACCAGCATTTGTGATGTTGTTTGGCCAAAAGTAAAAAACCAAGAATATTCGAATTTTCTATGTCAATGTGTTGAAATTTCTTTTCAGATTAAACAGAAACGAATTGTCAAATTCTTATATATATATAGAAGATATAGCCAATAAGGCAAAGTCTTTTCTATTCATTTTATGGTTTCGCAAAGTATTAATATATGTACCAGCAGTTAACCAGTACGACTTTTCTATTCTTTCCCAATTCAGATCACTCCCCTCGTTACCTTCTAAACAATACAGTTAAAATTAATGCATAACATGATCTATAAATAGACGAACAAGCCGAGGGCTATAACATATAGCTACAAGGAATTAAATCAAGTCAAAATGAGTTTGCAAGGGATGTCTTCTTCTACATACTTGGTTGCTGTTTTGGTTTTGGTCCTTTTGAATGTTTCATTGTTTTGTGATGCTAAAACCAGCACTTATATGTTTGATTATGTGGGAACAGCAGTGCTTGTATCTTGGCTCACTCCACTCGCAAGAGGTCTAAACAAGGTTCTTTATTGGAGTAGACATAGCGAAAAACGATTCTCAAGTGATTGCGTTGTTGTACAGTATACATGGTACAATTATACTTCTGGTTTCATTCATCATTGCAACATTAGTGGCTTGCAGGTAAATGCTTTAACAAACAATTGTCACTTGTAATGGATATTCTTAATTTAAGACTACTAGATTATGTACATAGTTTGCTAGTATTGATTGATTAATGTGTATGCATTGTTCGGGCAGTACGATACTAAATACTAGTACCAAGTTGGAGAGGGGAGATTTTTGCGAACATTCTTCTTTACAACTCCTCCTGCGGTTGGGATTCATGTCCTATATACATTCGGTCTTATCTGTAAGAATAGATACATGCATAGAACCTTTTGTTTTGGACATGTTTTTGTACTGTGTGAATGGATGTATCATCTTACAAATGTTAAATATTGCTTTGGGTTTAGTGGGTTGTTTTGATAGTGTGTAAGTGTAGTGTTTGAATTATAAGTTTGTCCGAGATCCCTTGCATGAACACATTCACTAGTATAAGGTATAGATCGTTTCAAACAAAATTATGTCGTCAAGAAAAAGATTCGAATGTTGTTAATTAATTACCGATGAGGCCGAATGTATATGGGACATCAATGCCTACAGCAGGAAGAGCTGTAAAGAAGAATGTTCTTGACGAGCTGCCCTCTGCAACGAATGAAATGTATTCATCAAATCTTAGTTCCTGTTGCCATTGTTTTGTGAATCGAATTTACCGCTAAGTACTATTAGTAGATATAAAATTAGCAAATAAACTATGTGTACCTGTAAACCACTGATATTGCAATGATGAATGAAACCGGATTTGTAAGTGTAGTACGTATAATTAAACATCAACACAATCAGTTGAAGTTAGTTTGTTATCAACATTAGTCCAGTAATAAACTTGAGTTAGACTTGGTGCAATAGGAATGATCCATGACACGAGCACTGCCGTCCCCAAATGGTCGCCTTGTGTTATATGAACCTAAACTCAAGCAAATTACCCCATCTGTCAAAAATATAACTTTATTTTCGATAAATTTCCTAGGAAAACTGAATTTTGCGTATTTAAGAAACTGGATAATAGTCAATAAACTGAAGTTTAAATTACCTGTTCGGGTGCATTGGTGCCTGGAGGAGGTGGGAAGGCTGATTGGGGCATATCGGACTGGCCGAGGCCCGTACATAGGTGCTGATTCTCTTGCCAGCACAAAAATCTACAACATTCAGAGTCAAACCCAGTACAGCAATGGAGGCTATTAAAGAAGACAACTTTTGCAAACCCATCTTGAGTTTTGTTGTGCAAAGAACAGTATATCATAGCTCTTTACTCTTCATGTATTTATACATGGTTTTATGTGTAAATTAATGCGTCAATTAGCATATAACGCAGGGAGTCATGAAAAGGGAGCATAAACGATGAATATTCTGATTATTTGTCATTTCTCAAGTATGACTTGGCTTGGAAAAGACCTTACTGATATTGACTGATATGACACGCTGCTGAGGCTGTTGTCGCAATTCATGTAGATCAAGGCCAAAACAGAGGATATATCCTCCGTTTCTGAAGTCACCATTCATAATTTATAAGAGACTTTTGTTTCCAAGTTCTCAAGACTCAAGACTTTGTTCTACGATTCAGGTGGAGTCTACGTTCAAATCCATGCCATTTCCTTGATGCCGCCTGGTTTTATGCCGTGTAGGTTGGGTAGTATTATCCAATTCGATAATTAGAAAATTCATTCAATAAATGTCAAGCCATTGAAAATGTGAGAGGTAATGTGAAGCAGCACCTTCATGATAAAATCAACTTCTCATTCATGTTCAGATAGTATTCATCCATGGAGTTGCTCCGGCGTCGTTCTCGCTTGCTACTTGAAGTAGTCGCATTGAGATTAAGGTAATTTCTTATCTTCTGCCTTTTAAGTTCAATCATCTTTCTATCTATTTTCTTACTTGGGATGAGTAAGTAATGTCGTTTAAATGCATCAAATGCGTATTCTCTGTTACCAAATCCATACATCTTTTCACTTGTTTTCTTGTTTTTTTATTTTTATTTTGTCTAAAGTTTCATCAACTCAGGGATAGATAGATGAGCCAAAATCTATTGAACTTTTTGTTTAATAACACAAACACATGAAGAGAAAGCTAAATGACAACATACAGAATCAACGGCAGGTAACTAAAAATACATTCATTATTAGCATAAGAAAACAAAAGCAAACCTATGTAGCTTTTCAATTTTGTTCTCGGCTATTTATTCTGGGAAATACAAATCATAAATCCATTCTTTTGTGAAGATCATCATGAGTTAGCACTCGTTGAATCATCTTCTGGTTTCCAGAATCTATTGAAAAACCACAAAGTATCAGCTTCCACTGCATAACCATCTTGATTCCTATGCCAACTGTAGTAAGCATGGGTTCTGTTCTTTATATCAAATATCGCATGACCGAAACTAGCTTCTCGGTAAGCCGAGTATTTTGGTTGCGGCTCTGTCATGCTGACAATCATCACAAGAAACAAATATCAATATACATATATTTATTTTCCCTCAAAGTAAAGACCAATTCTATGGATAATACAAAAAAAAAAAAAAAAAAATCTTACTTGGTTGCAAGGCCTTCAAGGTTCCCTCCATCCCCAATCGTTATGTAAACGGGTGCGGATTGATCTTTCACGGGCAGACATAGTCCATTGACTACATTATATGCAATATTCGAAACCCGTTCCTAAAAAGAAAAAAATGTCAACTTTCAATTACTAGGGATGAAGTTTTTTCGGGGGGGAAAACTGTTTGTCATAGAATGACTTAAATTGACTTACCGATCGTTCATAGGCATGGACATGGCCCGCAAAGACCACATCGACTTTATACTTTACAAACCACGCCTCATACTGTACTCTCATGGTCTCTCCTTCCATATAATGGTAGTTGTAGCTATTATACCATGGGGAGTGCATTAGAACAATCAACCATGATGTTTCGGACCGGTTGACTTTTCGAAACTCTGCCTCGAGCCATTGGTATTGAGGAGTGTATTTACCTGAAGAATTAGAAATCGGAAAATTATGCTGTTAATATTCATCAAGAACTTTTGATACAGGATTAGAATAAGGTAAATTTTAAATTCTTGGTCCTTACCATAAGCTGAATATGAAGCCAAGACTATGATGTATGCCGGTCCTCTCTTGATTGAGTACCAAAACGGAGCGGTACTATTTGATGCTCTATAAGGAACATGGAAACGATTAGTGTAAGGCTTGAACGGTTTGTTTTCACCCTGCACCCAATGAAAAGCACTCTCTCGATCAGAAATTGTCTTTGTTTGTTACTGGTAGAAGCTAACAAGAAGAGATAAGTACTAACGATATCCGGGACGAAATCAAGTTCATGGTTTCCAGCAGTCCATATCCAAGGCTGATAAGCAACACTTCTCTCTACAAATCTTCCCCATGTATCCCATCTTGCATTGTCATGATTCGGATAATTATCCGCATAAGAAAGATCCCCTACAAACAGTACAGTTTTCCCTTTCTGTGGGTTTAATTCATAGTGAGTAAGCGTCTTATTCGAATCATAACTCTGACCAAGATCCCCTGCAAATTAAAGAGCATTTTCTGAATTATACCTTGACACATTCGTCCCTCCTTATCCTTATTTTCATCAAAACGAAAAGTAAAATATTACCGATGAGACCAAAGGTGTATGGGACATCCGGACCGACTTTAGGAGGCGTAACGAACCAGAAGGTCCGGGGAGAGTGGCCGAGCCCAACCGTGTAGTAGTACTTAGTGTCATACTGTTTTTATTAACAATTAACAATTCCCAATTACAATCTACAAAATGCACTAACAAAAATATTACTTTAGTGAATCAAATTTAAATTGAAAACTTTACCTTCAAGTTTCTGATAGTGGTGTGATGAATGTAACCAGAGGTGTAAGTATAGAACTTGTATCTATTACTCTTGCCCACAGCCTGTTTCTTCTTATTGCTGTTTTCTTGGGTCCAGTAAACGACGACGTTTGACCCTTCTTCTTTCGGAGTTATCCATGAAACAATCACTGCCTCGCCATCGTGATCTCCTTGGGTTATGTGCACCTTTAAAAAAAGGAAAATCAAAACAAAATAATCAGACAAGAAAATCACAGAAAGTAGGACCGTGTTTGGTGAGGAAGAAAATGAAATGGAAAATTAGAAAGAGAAAAAGAAAAGAAGAAGAAGAAGAAGATACTTGTTGAGGGGCATTGTAACCGGGAGGAGGCTGGAAGACATCACTATCTAAAGGCATATCAAGAGTCTTCTCAACTCTCCTCACAAAACGACTTGTCGATCCTCCATTACAGACTGCTGCGAGACCCGAAACGACAAGAAGTGCAAGTAGAAAGAAATTAGTACAAAAAGACGATCTCATCTTTGAAGCCAGCTCTGAGATCTCAACTACTTCTGCTTCTTCTTCTTCCCGCTCTTATATATATATATCATATAAAAAAAGTGTTGGACCGGCCGAGTTAGAGCATGGGCTTATCCATGATTGTAATAAAACCCCTGGATTTGTAATACGAAGTTGTCAGAGATGTAGAAAGAACACGGCCGAGGGGGTGGGGGATTAGCTGGATCAGCTGACTTTTGAGAAGCAGAAATTTCGTGGAAATCAATGTAGTCCTAATTCTATGAATATGAATGTATAGACTTATCAGTATATTCGTTTATTCATTCTTTGCTTCCTTTCTTACTTCCTCCATATACGGATTTTTCCCTGTGGACTTGACTTTTTTTTTTTTCATCGAACAAATAGCCAAAATAAAATAAAATAAAATAAAATAAAAATAAAATCTAGATATGGAGTATTTCTCAATTTAGAATCACTTGAGTTGTTATTGCTTATTTTATAAAATCAAATAATATTATTCTAATAATTAAATTTATTTATTTTAATTATAATATAATTATACAAAAAAAAAAAATATATATATATATATATAATAATAATATTATTATTATATTTAAATTATCTGATCCGAAATTAAATTAAATTAAATTAAATTTAAAATATCTCTCTCCTTATATCAATCAAACCTAAATTTAGGAGTAGATAAATTTCTTCCCAATTTTGAACATAAACCCGGATAACTAACTATATGTTCTTATCATGTAATTGGGTTTAGCCTTTTTTTTTACCCGGATAAGAAGAACGTATTTTTGCCCAATAGAAATTTATTTCTACTTTAACCAATCACATCGATCGTGACACATAAAATGAGCACATTAAAAAAACCTTATGTATCATAATATGATTAATTGGAATTAAAATATGATCGAACGGAACGATGTATAATTGCTTCTTCTTGGACCACAACTCCACACACACACGAGACACCCTATGTCAAATGGGCCTATTAGGCTGCTCTACTACTTAGTCTACTGTCAATGGCCTACAAACAGTGTTCTTGGGCCGAAACAAGTCCAAATGAAGTAGTAGTAAACCCAATATATTGAAAATGAACCGCATCCATATAGGGTAGGGGACCTCGGAACAGCTGGGGCAGACCACTGCACGTATTACTTGAAGATATATATATATATATATATGTTCCTTGGCTACACAAACCGAGGAGACTATACTATATCTTCAAGCATTAAAGAGTCGTTGAATGCAGCAATGTCACGCTTCGAAGTTTGCTTGACCTTCAAATTGAGTTGAGTGCTCCAAATCCTTACTTATCAATTTGATGTTCTTCCTTTTCACACCGAAAACAATTTATTATTATTTTAATTACAAAAAAGGATTAAAAAGCCGATAAGTCTATATCTTATCCAACCAACTAACTTTCCTTTTGGGTATGTCTTGCCGGTGGCTTAACAAGTGATAAGGATATGTTTGGTAATAGAATCTGCTGATTTTATGTTTTAAATTATAATTACATGAAAAATGGAGAATATAATAATTTGATAATAAAATTTGATATCAAAATATTTTAATCTCAATTTTTATAAAATATATTTTTAAGTATTAAAATGTTAAAATATGAATATTAATATTTGTAATTTATATATTTTAAATATAAAATAATACAATTATAATTTTAAAATGCATTGTTATTATTTGTGATTCATACGACACCTACGAATCGAACATCATCTTTTCTCTCTTTTATTAATACATTTTCGTTCTTCTTATAAATCGAAGATCCCTAATTTCTTTATTTTACGATTGCTCTATTTTGCGTTTGATCTATTTTCCCAAAAACATGCTTTTGATCTTCTTCTTTTTCTTCTTTTTTTTCCTTTTTTTTTTTTTTTTTTTTTAACAACGTAAGGAGCGACCATTCGACTCCCACTCTCCCGTATAAAATTACTGCCATCTGTCAACACTCCATTGGCTCTTCTCTCTAGTCTTCTATTCAAGAAAAAACGACAATATCAGACATTATATGATACATTATCTTCTTCATGTAGCTATTGAAGAATCTACTCCATCTAACTTTTGTGGGGTCCACCATTATCTAAATCGACGGGGTCGATTTCGTGTTCGTTTAATCACGTCAACCAAACACCCCCTTAGGTTCTAACTATATATATGGTTTCGCGGGCCACCGGGCCCAAACCAACCGATTCCTCCTTCTCTTTAACACCTGCAAAACATGAATCGGAATCTTCCTCTCCTCGTCGTCTTCTCGCTCCTACTCGTCTCGGCGATCTCCACCACGTTGATGGACGAGGTCTTGATCGATGACAATGATCACTTAATTCGTCAGGTCGTGGACGGGGGCGAAGTCGACGGTGACAACGACCTCAGGCTCGGAGCAGAGCATCATTTCTCGCTCTTCAAGCGCAGGTTTGGTAAATCGTATGCTTCAAAGGAGGAGCATGATCTCAGGTTCAGGATCTTCAGGTCAAATCTCCGTCGAGCACAGCGGCATCAGGCTCTTGACCCTTCCGCCACTCACGGTGTCACTCAGTTCTCCGATATGACCCCTTCTGAGTTCAGAAAGAGCTTTCTAGGGCTCAGAGGCAACCGTCTTAAACTCCCGGTGGATGCTAACCAGGCTCCGTTTCTTCCGACTGATGATCTTCCCGAAGATTTTGATTGGAGGGAGCATGGTGCTGTCACTGCCGTAAAAAATCAGGTATTCTTTTTAAGATCATGAAAATGGAGTAAATTTCTGGACGTCTGATTGGATTACAGTTTTCCTATCTATGATTCATTGATTCGCAATCTGATTCCTATGAAGATTCATACTTACTATCGTTTTACATCAACTTTTCTCTCTGTTAATTTGTGACCAGAAGCGGAGGATTTTTAATAAGCTGTCTACTATTTAACGAAATGGGTTGTTGATTTAGTTTGGGATTGATTGCAGGGATCTTGCGGATCGTGCTGGAGCTTCAGTACTACTGGTGCGCTTGAAGGTGCTCACTTCCTTGCCACTGGTGAACTTGTTAGCCTTAGTGAGCAACAACTCGTAGAATGTGATCACGAGGTTCGTAAAATGTTCCTTTCCTGCGAATTATATGAATTCATACCATTTACTTGTTTGTTTATGGTTAATGAGTAGCCTAAGAGTGGTTTGATGCGTCAGTTCCTTGTTCTGTTGTTACATTTGTGAAGCCGGCCCTTTGACTTTGAGACGCTCACTTTAGCACAATAGCACATAGCTAAGTGGTGCTAACATTCATTTGAAAAGTCAATGAGGTGCATATGAATTTGAGTTGAACGCTCTTGGAATTACCCATGATTGGCTCTCAAAGTCAAATGTTGGTGTCTATGTAATTTCAGTTAACAACAAAAGTGGTCTTCATCTTTGAGGCATTTGCTTTTTACCATTTTGTCCAAAAACTAAGCTGGAAACTTCTGCAGTGTGATCCGGATGAACGAGGGTCATGCGACTCTGGGTGCAATGGTGGACTTATGAATAGTGCATTTGAGTATACCTTGAAAGCTGGTGGACTTATGCGAGAGCAGGAATATCCTTATACGGGTACAGACCGTGGGACCTGCAAATTCGACAAGACCAAGATCGCCGCCTCCGTTTCAAATTTCAGTGTTATTTCCATCAATGAAGATCAAATCGCTGCAAATCTTGTTAGAAATGGCCCGCTTGCAAGTAAATAACTAACTCTCTCCTTCATCTAGTCATCATACGAATGGCTAATGGTTTGTGTATTTCCTCAAATGCAGTTGCTATCAATGCCGTGTTCATGCAGACATATGTCGGAGGCGTTTCCTGCCCTTACATATGCTCGAAGAGGTTGGACCATGGTGTGTTGTTGGTCGGCTATGGTTCAGCTAGTTATGCTCCAGTCCGCATGAAAGAGAAGCCTTTCTGGATTATCAAGAACTCGTGGGGAGAGAACTGGGGAGAGAGCGGCTACTACAAGATTTGTAGGGGCCGGAACATCTGCGGGGTTGATTCGATGGTCTCAACCGTTGCTGCTGTGCACACCACCTTGCAGTAACTTCTGAGCTCATAACGTGATCTTTAGTACTCTTGAATTAATGCCTGTACATATGTAATGCTACATTTCGGGACTGCCATAAGACTCCCGACCCCTAAATCGTTGAACTGTTATGTTGAAGTATTCGATTTGGGATGTGGAATCTCTCGCTCTCTCTATATATATATCTTCTTCATTGAACTTCTGATCGATGTAGTTTACTTCTTTGCCGATCATCTCACTTTCATTTTATTCATGTGTGTTATTTTCCTAGAGCCACTTGCTTAATGGAGAAGAGAATCTCTCGTTAAGGTCTTTTCTATCTTTGAAAATTATAATAGTAATTTTACGTGATTTATATATTGCACTAAAACATGATTCCTTGCTTAAGGCGGTGGAGGAAAACAGAAATAATGGGCAGACGAGTGAGATGACTCCTCGCTAAATCATACGGAGTCTCACATTGAGTATCGGCCTTTTTCAATTTGGGCCTTGAATTGATGTCGTTTATACTTGTTGGGGCTAATCGTGGGTTTGTATATGATTTAGAGACTGGAATTGGTCAATTTTTGGACCACCCCCAACACCCTCCCTCCCCCCAGGCCAGGAAAAAAAAAAAAAAAAACACATAAAATATGTTATGCAGTTAACTGCCTTATAGCACTTTTTTCTTTTTTTAGGTCTCAGATCCATTTATTTGGAGCAAGACACATTTAAAACATCTAACAAGAAAGATTCAAATGGTCTTAATTTAATTTAGTTTATTAATAAAAATATATCATATTATTTATTTATTAAAATAATATAATAAAATTTTACACTAAACTTAATATAGAAGCATCAAAATATATCCATAATTAATATATTAAAGACTGGCATGTATATATATATATAAATGTACATATTAGATGAAATATTGCAAAATGGAACCCACTTGAAGTTGTCTTTCAAGTTTATAGGACAAATTCCTAGAGCCATTTTATATATAGAGAGTATCAACCTTTCACTTATATATATATATATATATATATATATATATATATATATATATCTTAGTTAAACAAGCATGCATGAGGATTACTTAATGCTTTCTTAGTATACCTATTATCAAGTAGAAATCTAACTACAAGATGCCCACCTAGCTACTCTTTTTTTTTTTTCTTTTTTCTCAAGCATTAGCCTTAAAATATTCATCTTGAGGCAAAGGTATAGCTAGGTCGCTCATAGGGCGATTCCCTACATGCATTATTATATCATATTAACGTACTAGCTAGTTAAATTAAGGGTCACATAGAGTAGCTTGCATCAAGATTGCAACATTTATATATTGATGAGTAATAAACTTTAGGGCAAAACACACTGGAAAAATTAAAACGGGTAAGAATAAATTCTCGATTATGCTATCATAGGCATCATATATATATATATATATATATATATATATATATACATATATATGATCGTGTTCCAGATACACTAAACATTGTTAGTTTAAATTTGTAAGGTTATTGGTTGTTTTAAGAGTTTAGATATAATAAATTAATAATAATTACATGAGATCTTGTTTGTAATACATGGGGTTTTTTCAGTTTGGCACATGATAATTAATATAACATCATATGATAATAAGTTAGACGGGATTGACGAATGTGTTACATTTATGATGAAGAAAAAAAAAAAGTTTGCGAGCTAACTAGCTATGTAATAAGATTTGGTTCCAATACCATTGAGGCTTTATAGCACCAATGTCCGATCGAAACTCTAACCGGTCGGTCTGAGGTACTCGACGCTATCAATATCTTAAGATTTAATTAATCATACCATGAAGTGTTAGATTAGTAATTGTCTTAACAATTTATGATGTTGGAATATAGACAAGCTAAATCGCTAATGAATATATGTCGTGGAGATTATAATAAGAACAGAAGATATAAACAAACAATTAAAACCATATTCCTCAATTTCATTCAAACTAATAATGAAAAGTATTAACAGTTTCTAGCTAGTTACTCATCTTCGTGCTCTAGTTCAAGTATCATAATTTGCTCTGGATCAATTCAAACCCTATCTGTTTTATCTGACTACATATTAATACAAAGATGTTCATCAAACTCATGCAGACCATATACATTAATACATATATATATGCACATCTTCATGCATCGGATTAAGACTAGCTAGTTCTTAAGAAAAATTATTAGTTGATTAAGATGAGCCATATATACAAATTATAAAGCACTAGTCTATCAATTCTCCCAAAAAAAAAAAAAAAAAAAAAAAGAACAAGATCACATGAGATGACTAAATCTTAGGATTTTGAGTGCGGCAAAAATTGTGCATTACACAAGAAAGTGTTTAGTAATGGAGTAGGAAGAGGAAGAGGATGAGGAAGTAGAGGTTTTACAGCGCCTGAAATGGAAGCAGTAACGGCTGCACCACCACTACCAGCTACTGCACTGCCGAGAGCGGCAGATGAGCTATCGACGGGGTAATTAACGGAACAATTTAGAGGACCTTGATCGTAAAGAATGCCTTTAAATACATGCCCTCCAATATTCACAGATGTCTCATACGCATACTCATGTACTCCATTATAAACTGAGCTCATTCGTAGGCAACGAAATTCGGCCATTGAATTCACTTCCGCTGGAAATTTTGCTTCTAATTTTTTTTTTTTCATAAGATAGTCAATTTTAAAGTACTGAAATTATAATAATTAATAAGAAAATAATCAATTAATTTTTCTTACTTTGTAAATTATTAATTGACTGGCTATGAACTTCAAAATTATTATTATTATTATTATTTTTAATTGGGGAAAAATCAAATTAAAAATTATTGATTTTAAAGAGTTGCAAATTATCCAATTAAATTAGAGCTAGCTAGGGTTTGTTTCGATTATTTTTGAGTTGCGTGGGAATTAAAATAATTTTAAAATTAAAAGTGTACCTGGTGATGAGAGTGAGGAATTAAGGTGTCTGAACCTTTTAGGGTTTTGAAGGTGTGGTGGAGGGGGAAGAGATGCCGGCGGCGGCAGCTGCTGCTGCTGACTGTGGCGGCGGTGGTGGGCCGGAATCCAAGTGCTTTTGACGTGGGTTTGGCACTGAAACCCTTTGCTTTTACAACAAGCTCTGCATCTCATGAACAAACACTCCTTCTTAGCTTGGTTTCCACAATCTTGGCACCTGCTTGATAATGATGATGATGCTGATCCACCTGTTATCATTTCTTCTCCTCTCATCATGGACACAGACCGATCTCAACTCTCAGTACCATTACTATACTGACTTTTATCCAGTACTAAGTAAAGATTTATTTCTTTATTTTTATATATATTTATCATTTCTTTTAGAAAAAGCTGACACTGTACACTATGTAGTAGTACTGTCTACAGAGTTTGATTTCTTTTGAGTTGTATATGCTCGTGATGCCATCGGCCGTGGTGGTGGTGGTGGTGGCGGTGACCGGATTTTGCGGCGGTGGAGGTTGTGGTGGTATTTTTTTTAGTATTTATTTTCATGGTTTGTAAGCCCAAGAATATGATCAGGTGCTTGTGTTAGGTAGATAGACACTTTTGTAAGGTTCTAAAAACGGGCAAGAATATATGTTTGCTGAAGAACGTTCAGATTAAAATATATAGAAATATGAGTACAAACGCCACGTTGCCATATGAGTTACCAGTATCATATCAAACCCATTCACGTTCTAGAACACTTGGTACCCCCACATCAAATACTTATTAGCTAGGTTATAACTTAGACTACAATGTAGATGTATATCATATAAATATATATATGCTAAATTTTACATTTGTTCACGCCATAAGAAAATAACAAAAATTACGGAAAATTTTATTTATTTATATAATATATGATCACATAATATATTAAATTTTATTATAATTATAATTATCATTTTTATAGATAATAGATATGATATATAAAAATAATATTTCTAATTATAATAGAATTTAATGTACGATTAATTAAATTTGTATATATAAAAGTATCTCAAAATTAAAATTTCATCTTTACAAACAATTCAACAAAAATGCTAATTTGAAACTTCCAACCAATTGGCTCATAAAAAATCAAAATAAAGGAAAGGAAAAGGCTAGTTAGGCTTTGAGGGGGACACAACATAGCTTGCTATCATAGAATTTCTTCGGCTTGAGTACTATTTCATGAGTTCGATAGGGTAACTTTTGAATTAGGGTGATATAATAAACCCTAGGAATGCATTTTTAAGTTACAAATATTAGAGAGCATGATCATAAGCACAAGAGGATTGCAATTTGCAGGTTCGAGGTAAGATGGATATATGGGACAAGAAAGAAGGTAGCTGGGTGGCTGGCTAGATGAGCTAGGGCTTAGATCTATACATATGAATGCATGTTCTGTTTTGGTTTGGGTTCATCTTCTTGATGATCTTGTCACGAAGCAGTGAAGAAATTAATTAGTGGCTCAATGCTGGTCAAACTGCAATTTCTATCTGGGGGGCCAATAAATCTGTACCAAGTTTACTTTCACATTATTTTATGCAGATGAATCCAATGCCCTTTTTTCCTTCTTTTTTTCCCCCATTTTTTTTTTAAATATAGATCAAAACAATTAATAGTCGGATATTAGAGAAAATGCTATGCCATGCAGTCACGTAGGTTCATGATTTGAAAATTATCGAAATTTTTAGGTGGATCTATTCATATTAAGTATATATATAATTGATATAATATGAAATTAATATAAACGGTTGAAATCGATCGGTTTATTACATACACAATCCGTATATGATAGAAAATGATTCTCTATCACTTTGGCAGAATATTAATTACAAGAGCACCAATCAATTTGTAAGAGAGGCGAATGAATGCTAATTACGGTAGAAACTTATTGAGAATATTATCTAAAAGTGAATATTTAGAAAGCTAGTATATAAGAAAAATAAGTCATATTTCTTATACTATATTACTGTAAAAATTTGGATTTTCATCTCGAGTTGATCCATATTTTTTATATACTAGTTTTCTAAGCGTTACATTTTAAATATGAGATATAATATTTTTAACACACCTCTTCATATATAACGTTACTTTGAGCCTATACATAGACTTTTTTATATGGATGATGCGAAACAAGTGTAATAGTTAGTCCAATCATGTGTTGAACATGGCTTTGATACTATATAAAATTTGAGCTTCCATTTCAAAACCATTACCAATGAGATGAGTTAGCACATTTTTCTAGTAATGACACAGAGCATGTGTAATGGTTAGTCCAATCATGTATTGAACATGACTTTGATATCATGTAAAATTTGAGCTTTCATTTCAAAACCATTGGCAATAAGAGGAGCTAGCCCATCTTTCTAATAATGATGCGGAGCACGTGTGCTAGCTAATTTAATCACGTGTTAAACCTGTCTATGATATTATGTAAATTTTGAGCTTCAATCTCAAAATCAATTGACAATGAGAAGAGTTAGCTCATCTTTCTTTTATACTAATTTCTCAAATATTTCGTTTCAGATGTAAGATATAATATTATTAACAAACATGAATAAATTAATAATTTTGATTAAATAATAATTTTTTAATCACAATTTAAAAATAAAATATTCAATTTTTTTAATAATTTAATATTTTACTAAATTAATAGATTTAATTAATACAATCGTATTAATTAATCAGATTTTACTGTAATTTAGACTAGAATGCTATAAATCCTATTTAACCCCACTGTGCCCTCGCTAATGAGCCATGATCCTCAAAACACAAGAATAGATATCGTATATATATATATAACAAAGGGCATGAGTGCTGCACACTGCATTGTGTCTTGAAAAAAAGAAAAGAAAAGAAAAGAAAAGAAAAGAAAAGAAAAGAAAAGAAAAGAAAAGAAAAGAAAAGTTAGATGGCTAGCACTAGCACGAATGAATTACCCAGAAGGAAAATTGCCGTAAAAAACACGACTTTAAAAATGCTAAAATCGAAGATCCGGGAAAAACTAGATATAGTTTTGAAGAAAGAACTAGATTGATATTAATCAACCTGGTTTAGGAAAAAAAAAAAAAAAGATAATAATGAAATGTTCGGTTCGGTTTAACAGAAGGCAAAACCAAAACACAACACAGAAATAGACAGAGATATCGGCTTTCCGGAACACATTAATGAAGACCCTGCCGCAAAGACCAGAGGATTCAAGCTAATCTAAACAACAAACACGGAAGAGCAACCTCAAAAATTCTGTAGTGTACTTGGACATTTTAGTATCATAATCAAACCAACTACGGGAAATTCGACAAAAATAAATAAAAGTGAGATACTAGGATAGCAGTAACAGTCCCCCTGAAAACTTCAGTCTTCTTTATTGCCAGCAAAAATATTCCCTGCATGTAAGATTCAATCAACAGGATCATTTCTCCTTCAAGAATAACTGATTTCTAGAGAGGTTAGATAATGATCCTGGCCTCGACAGGCCAATTTATCTTATCTGAGAAGGAGAACAGAGTAATCCTGACGCATCTGCTCCAACAACACCAAGATCACAGACAGAGCAAATAATCCCTTCCTGGCTCGGGACAAACCTAGAACTACAATAAGGACAAGACATGTCTTTCTGTCCTCTGTAAATTGGAACATAAGTGGCCCCACAAATCACGAAAGGGTTTCGGAAATCATAGTTCAGCTGGGTGGCATCAGTCATATTCCTCTCTGCAGCTTGAAGCACTTGCCTTGCCGTCTTTGCTTGGTTCTCAACTGGTGGGTTGGTTTCAAGCAGCCTCCTGGCAAAGTTGGCAGCTGTAGCAAGATTCTTAGCCTTGTAACAAACTAACATTGCATTTTGTAAAGCAAGCCTTAAGTGAGGGGTTTGCAGGTTGCAGTGGGTGAAATAAGCAGCTAGCTCTTGTTGCCTTATGGGATCATCTTTCACCTCCCTCCTCTTAAGCTCCATCTGCAGACCCAGAACGTATTCTTTGACTATTATGATCAGCTCCTTCACCTCGTCTACTTCCCTTCTCGACTCCACAACAATCAAAGGAATTGTGTGGAGAATGCTAAGAAAGAGGCGAAGAGCCTCAGTGAATTTTCCAGATGTGGTGGCTTTATAACCAGCCTTGAGTTTCTCTTCCAACTGAGAGAAATCGAAAACAAGCGATGGTGGCCCCCGAACATTTGGGCTAGCAGAGTCGGACCAGCCCCGTTCAACTGAGAGGGATATTACTGGAGCAGATGAAGAGGCCCGAAGATAGGATTGGCTTCCAGAGTAAATATCAATGAACATAGATTTTAATGGAGCAAAGTTCTTTATCCCAAGTTGCCTATTCAATAATCTCATTGCAGTATCAAAATTACCAGCAGCAGCATGTTCTGCAGCAAGAGACGTTTTCTGGATCCAAATCTGATCAACGGGCATTCCAGGAGTGGGGGCCACAAAAACCATACTACGATCGTTAGCATAAACCTTTGGAGTGTCTGCTTCAGGAGGGAGCTCCAAATCTTCAAGATCCCATCCCCCTTCTTCCTCATTTTCTTCGCCCACTTCCCCATCTTCCAGAATCGCTGAAATGTCCCCGTTTTGTAATACATTAACATCAACCATTTCTAGCTCCTCAACCCAATCACCATCAGCAGCCTCATCATCTTCCTCCACCACACCCCTACCGATATTTTCTAGCCCACCTTCAAATATGCCCTTCACCACTCTCAGAAGTGGCCAATCCCCACCACATATAACAGGTGTAGGAGGGATCAATAGGGAGGGTACTTTTCCTTTTGGTAAAGAAGGAAGATCATTTCCCAACTCAGCCGCAATCCGTTCAGCAATGTCTTGTAGGCAGTGATTTGAGGCCATGACATATGCAAGAGGCAAGTGGCCAGAATTCTCCAAGATCTTAATGCGTTCACGAACATCACCAAGATATAAAGAATTATGAAACTGGCCCATGACATCATTCTTGACCTCAGCAATTTTAAGCATCTTGGAGAGTTTTTCAATGTTGCCAGTTATGAGATAGAGAAAAGACAATCTTTCAAAGTTTTTAGTCTTCTGGTAGGCATATTCCACAATACCTGCATTTCCTTGGCGAAGAGCCTCAATTCCCAATCTGTACCAATAATCCTTGTCATCAATGGCAGTAGCTGAGGCAACTGCAATTTGAATGTTTCCACTCTCAAGAGCCAAGTTAAAGCGGGTCCTTTCATCTTTCACGAAATGAAGAGCGACCTCAGGAAACCCCTTCTGTTGCAGATAACTAATCATGGCCTGTCCACAAAGCTGAGAGCTTCGTATCATGTTCATGACATTGTCAAACCTCTTCCTCAACAAGGATAGCTTGAAAATGTACTCTGTCGCATCAATGGCCATGACCTGGTTTTTTCCATCCCGATCCAAGCAGTAGATATTAGTTCCAGAAATTTTTGTAATGTATATTGGGACATCAAGGGTTCGAATTATCCCACTATCTCCATTGGGAAGGCAGTACTTAATATGGTTCAAAGTCGAATAGATGAAAACACCATTATCATCCCAAGCCCCAGTCTTCACACGGATTGTCTCATGGAGGGTGCATTGGTGGACAAGGGTTTTACTTGCTATTACAATGACATGTTTGCTAAGCAAGGCGACACTCTCCATGTCATTGGACCAGACAACATACTTCACAAAGGGGGTTTGTAGATCGCCAAGAACAATCCGCTGCTGGAGATCAAAAATAACAACCCTATCCTCTCCCCTACACAACAAATTACCAGTTCCAGCATAAAATATTGCATCTGCAGCAATGGGGAGAGCACTCTTTTTGACAACCTCATTCTTGAGATTTTTTATTAAAACTTGATTATTGCTTTTATCTAGCACAACAAATCTATTTCGAGCTATAAAGACTGCTGATCCCCCAATTCCTCTCTTTGAATCATACACACTATCGCCCCTGCTAATGCTGTCTTTAGGTATCGAATACAACTCATAGCATCCCCCATCCTGATCAGAGCAGATAAGAACAGCATTTTCTGTTGGACTATAGGAAAGAGTTCTAGGACTCTGATTCAAGCCAGTTGAACCAGGTCTGCGAATGGGAACTACTTGTGTGTCTCTTTGAGTTGAAAAATTGTAGAACCGTAAAAACCGGTCCTTTGTATAGAATAGAGAGTCCCCACTAATAGAAAACGCAGGTCGTTCCCTCTCCAGCTTAAAGACAATCATGCCACTGTCATGACCAGCTGCCAACAGATTCATCTCAGGGTGAGCGGCAAGAATCCAGAACCGGTCATGCTCACGACGGAATGTCTGAATTCCTGTTCGTTTTGTGGCATCCCACACCCGGATACTTTTATCTTCTGAATTTGATACAATTATATCCTGTTTAGCATGGAATAAAACACAAGAAACATTATTCATGTGCCCTCTCAACGTGTCTACTTCCCAGGCCTTGGTGTCTGAAAACAAAATAAACTCACATTAGATTACTAACCAATAATAGAGAATGCAAAGAAAGATTCATCAGAAATTCTACATCTTTTGGGTTCTCCGTAAGGGATAGATTTGTATATATTGAACTATAGCCAAACTAAGAATAGTCATTTATCTATCAAATAACACAGCTTCTTACTGATGATAAGAAGAATGAAAGAAGATTTCTACAGAAACTAAAACAATGAGTATAACAATAAATTCAGTTAGTTACCATTCATCCGCCACAATTTCACTTGACGATCATCGGCACCCGAGATAATCAGAGGTAAGGTCGGATGAAATGAAGCCCAGTTGACTCCTCTGTCATGACCTTCCAACACATACTTGACAACAGCATCTACACCCCCAAACAGATCTGTATTCATCTGACTCAGCCGTAGAAGGTCATCCGCAGGGGACACTGTTTTCTTTCTCAGGGCACCAATGTCCCAAACACGGACTGTCTGATCCAGTGAAGCTGAAACAACAAGGTCTTCTTTGGGATGGAATGAAGCGCACATAACATAGTGATTGTGTCCCGTCAACACAGAAATGCATGTGCGTGACTGCCAGTTCCATATACGAATGGTCTGATCATCACTGGCACTCACAATCCATGGAGACTCATGGTGAAACTGCACAGTGCGGATGTAATCAAGGTGTCCCAGAAGAGTAAACAGACACCTATGTAGCTTGTAGTTCCACACTTTAATTTTGTAATCATCCCCTGAAAAAAATGCAAATTTTTATTATCTACAACAAATTCCCTATTTTCATGAAACAACCTTGGCACAACTCACAAGATCATAACAAAAAGCAGTTGTCATTATGGTTTTTTGTCGCTATTCCTAATTCATCAACTATTTGAACAGGATCCGATTTTAATTTATTTTCTTCAGGTCAGTTCTTTGCACTCTCAAACAGAGTGTTGCAGACAACACAGAAAATCAATAACCGCCAACAATGAGAAGAGTCCATAATCTTTTGTTCAGATCACAGAAACTCTAGCACAATTATCATAAGAAGAACCATGAACACTGACCTGGTAAAGAAGATTTCAAATTACATAATCCAATAAAAAATCTGAAAGTCTAAGAATGAGCACCTCCGGATACAAAAAGTGGCTGAGATTTATGAAAATGGACGCCACGAACAGGTCCATCATGCTCATCGAATCTGTCAATAAGAGTACCCATCCTGTAGTCCCATAACTGGATCACACCGCTGTGAAGACTGGCAAGAATCCAGGGCCTCTTAGTGTGGAAACTCAATCCCTTCACTCTATTACTCTTTGTCTCGAACTTCGTCAACATCTTCTCCAACTGAATCTCAACGCTGTACCAAATTGATTGCAAACCTTAGCCAATGTCAATAAAAAAAATCATAAACATCCCACCCCCTCTCTCCAATTTCTGTGTGTTTCAATCAGATCATAAAGGTACCACACTTTACAAAGAAAACAACGCCATGAAAAAGATCAGTTAAGCGATCTGTCCACTTGGTGGCCAGAAAGTAATTTGAAAAGAAAAGAATTCGACGAATTATATCATGTGGCAGAGAAAAAGGGATTCCTATCAGTTTCCAACGGTTACTCGGAAACCAAACAGGACTAATCATTCAGCTAGCTAAATGTTAAGACTGCAAATTTGGAAGAGATTAGATCAAAAGACATTGTACCGTATGGCGCTTCACTCTATTTCTTACACAATCACCCTTAGCAGAAGCACCGTATGGCGCTTGCCTGTAGCACGGAGGTTTAACTGACAAAGAGAGAGAAAATTTAAGAGAGAGAGAGAGAGAGAGGGGAGATCGGAGATGGAAGAAGAAGAATAAGAGAGAGAACCAAATGGTTTACAGTTCTCTTCTCTCTTGTTAGATCTGGCTTCGTCAATACTGTCAATTCAGAGAGACTCAGTAGGGAGATATATGTAATTTCGTTAATCCTAAAAATGAAATTATTATTACTATTATTATTTTTTTCTCTTTATTTCTTAAAGGAACATCTAAAGAAAAGATATTCTTATCAGATTTGATGACGTTGTACCGGCATAAAACATATACATGAATATATTTATTTGTTTGGTGAAACCATAAAATTATTTGAAAAATATTTTTTATATATTATGATTCAATTTATAATTATTCATATAAAATTTAAATTATCGTATCATATGTTATATTAATATTATATATCTTTTTTACGTTTTGCTGTGAAAACATCTTCCCTAAAACACATTTAACTAATTGATAAAAGGCCTGATCAATGTTCTTTTCAATAAACAAATACAAGAATACCCAAACAGAAGGTAAACAAGAAAAGGGAACCAATACATACATTTCTCCTCAATGATGAAATATCTTTCACCTTTTACTATACCTCTCTGCTGCCAAATGGACTTGACTGCAAAAAGAGTTCGTCGATAAACAACTCGTTACCGTATCTGTGACGGAGAACAGTGCAGCCCAGAAGCATATGTCCCAAAGTTGACTGCCGTAGAAGCTGCCTGGCAAAGTTAGCTGCTGTAGTAAGATTCTTAGACTTAAGTAACAAACTGACATTGCAATTAACAACGCTAGTCTCAAGTGAGGCATTTGAAGGTTGCAATGAGTGAAGTAAGCAGCAAGTTCTTGTTGTATTATGGGATTGTCTTTCATTTCTCTCCTCTTAAGCTCCATCTGCAAACCCAGAACTTATTCTTTGACTATTATGATTAGTTCCTTCACCTCGTCTACTTCCCTCTCCTTTGACTCAGACAACAATCATAGGAATTGTGTGAAGAATGATAATTGTAAACTATCACCTTATTACATGAGTCTTAAAATATATATGATGTCATAAACCTGGGATCAATTGAAGATTGTACTGATATTAATGTGCAAAGTGAAAACTCGGGCACAAAGAAGCATACAATTTACAAGCTATAAATGAGGCATTTTGGAAGAACATGTATGTTTATTTTACATTCGATTAGGGGGGGAAAATAAGCTCTTCTTTTGCCATTTTGCAAGCCAATATGAACTGGTTATGTATCTTACTGTCTCTTGCCCTGAAGCACTTGGACAATTTCATCTGTTCTCGATTCGATGCCTTTCAGATACTCGGTAAGCACACGCTGCTGGTAAGATCCTCCCTCCTAAGAGAAGACGATAAATCAAGACAGACGAAAAATGTGTAGGAAAATAAGATACTCACAAAAAGACCCAAGAGAGAAAGAAACAATAATGTCTCACAGTTCTTATCAAAGTCCGCTCGATTCGTTTCTTAATGACAGAGCACAATTCCTCAGGGGAAACATCTCCTTTGCCGATTGTTAATCCATCGATCAAAATCTTGTTCCATTCTTCCTCAGGGGCTGCAAGACATTGCATTTTTTTTTTTTTTTTTTTAAATTAGTTGTTTTGGAGAAGGCGTATTTGCCAAGAATTAGAGGAGGATATATATGCCTCATACCTCTGATTATGGTCTCGAGAAATTCCTCAGCCTTCATAACTTCATTTCCTGTATGGAAATACACAAATATTGTGAAATAACAAGTCGCAGAAATAAAACAGCTAAACTTCTCCCAAAGAAATTTAAAAAAAAAAATGAACACAACGAAAGCAAGATATGTATAGAAGAGCAATAGCACAACAAACCTTGACCATGAGAGACATACATCAAACAAGATGGAAGGATAAACCTCATAGAGAGACATGGCTTTTGATGTTTTTCCTCAAAATTAAGGAGTGAGTGCAGATGTGATACATAAAGTCAGAAAGGATAAGAATACATTTACCTTTCTTTGCATAGCTTCGCTTAGAAAGAAATCTGGATGCATATAGTTGCAGAACCTTTTGTAACATAGCCTCAAATCCGGGCTTATCTCCATCTTCTTTGGCTTGCAATTGACTAATAAAGCAAATTACCAATTATATCACCTTAGAAAACTGTATGTTCGAAACTAAATAATGTCTAATTAGACCACAAAATTCATATCTCATAAATCAGACCAGAAGCAATGACAAGTAACATGATATTTCTAAAAGTTCTAGACAAAGGCACAATGACATTATAGTTGTAAATTCAGCCAATGGGGAAGAAAGAAATAAAGGCAGACTACTAAATTGCCGTAGTTGTGCATTAACTTCTGCAAGGAAACCTTCATCTAGTTTTCCTTCTTGTTCCCTTTGGATGATTTCCTAATTATCAGAAAAATCAATAAACACGATGTGCGTTGTTGAAATAATAGAGATGGGCCCATAACTTTTTCAAGAGAGACTAATAGAGATACCCTTTCCATTAGTTTTAGAGCCTCAGGATCGCTAGGGGGCCATCGAATCTCTTCCACCTCATTAACAACAGGTTTAAGAACTTCCTTGAGACTATCAGTAGATGACTCTATCTTTTCCTGCAAAGAGGAGAAATTACATACAATAGGGAAAAAAAAAAGCCTGACTGAAACTTCTATTCAACAGGATAAACATGGTGAAATGGAAAGAGAGGGGGGGGTAGGTACTTTGGTCTTATGGACAATGCGATCAACTAAGATTAGGCCACCAGTTATCATTCGGGAAAGCATGAACTGAATGAGGGTCAAACCACTTATACAGGACTAAAAATTTAACTGACAGGAAAAAAAAGGTGAAAAACCATGCTTTATCATCCTCTGATTTGCATGTATCAGTTCTCGCTGCAAGCCGTATCCAAAAACTCTCACTGAACGCAAGGATATTTTCCAGAACTAGCTTTTGAAGCTGTCTAAAAAACAAACAATAAAACTGATATAAGCATTTCATCTGATTTGAAGAAGAAGAAGAAGAAGAGGAACCTGAGGGTAGTGGCGGGAAGTTGAAGCAGAGGAGAGGCATGGAGAATGAGAGGCCAGGAATGAGGACGCCATTGTTGAGCTATCGTAAGGACTGTGGCGGGAAAAGTCGATGAGGACCGTTCGTTCAATTTCCAGCTCTTGAGGCAAAAATCGTTTAGACGATGATATACGTGCCTGCAAACTATTGTATACATGCTTTAAGCTTCTACTCCAACGATGGAAAAGAAAGATTTTGGGCTCGAAAGCAGCCAGTTGTTTGTTTTTGAGCTTTATCAAAGCCCAATATAATGATCGGCCTAGTGTGGTTTTGAAAAGGAGCTGGTTATTACTTTTATTTTCTTATTAGAAATTTAGAAGCATTACTATTCCACAACCACAACCACAACCACAACTAATGATATTTATTACAAGAACAGACTGGACAAAACTACATACTGCCTCGTACTAAATACTAAGCAAAAAGCTTGCATCTAAAACTGTGAGCAGTAAAAAGTAACGTTTCTTATCTTTCTTTCTTTTAAGCATTCATTTCTCACGTTTTTTTTATTATACAAACCCAGAGATTTGACCGGTACACCTTTGCGCAATAACACACACCAAACTAATAAAAGAATTGCAATACATAACATATACGAAATGGAATGATCGGGCATGTCAAAGCTCAATGAATTCTCACGGCTTCAGTAAAAGTAGGCAACCCGAACAATAATGAATTACCTTCACGAAATGGAATGGAACTTGATTAAGGAGTAAATGCAAAGAGCCTATCTGAAATCTTTGTTCGACAAACTGGACACTCGCTACAAGCAAGTGAACAAGATTGGCACACTGCAAAATTAGAAGAAAACAGATTGGATTAGAAGCAGATTGGAAGAGGAGCATAAAACCCCGATTTTGTGGATATTTAAAATTACGTACTACAAAAATGACGACAGGGGAGAAGAACAGCTGCAGTTGGTGCCCCAAAACATATTTTACACATATGGGAATTAGCATCTCCATTTTCGGTGTATTTTAGATCTTTTTCCCTTATCTCTTGCATTCGTGCCTGAAAACATAAAAAAGTTTAAAACAAAGGTAACTAAAATGGGTCACATAATTTGTAAACTAGATCACTCTTTCTCGATCAATTTACATACCTTTAAGCGAACAACCATTGGCTCTTCGGCGTGAGTTTCTTCTGATGGTTTTGAAACATCTGAAACATTACTTTCTTCAAGAACCGTAACAACACTATCCCTGTAATCTGTCTTTGGATCACTAATATGTTCTGGTTCATTATCCATCTGCTGATCGCTATTTATGGCAGAGACAGCTCCTTCTTTCTTTAACTTAGCAACAAGCACCCACATGTTAGCTAAATCATTTTCCAAAGCCTCTTCCTTTCTCTTTGCCTCCTCAACCTTTTTCCGATATTCCTCTTGTATAAATTCTTTTTCGGCTAATGCAGCCTCAAGAGCTGACTCTCTTTGTTTTCTTGCCTGCAATTCCATTTTCAAATCATCCATATCAAGAGTCCATGACTCAAAGTCATCACCTAGTGATGTGGGAATTTCATTAGAACGTCCAGATAGCTTCCCCTTCCTCCCAGGTTTTATGCCATCATTGTGTTTGCGATTTGCACTGTTAACCATTGAACTTCTAGAATGGGCCAGTTCCCTAGCAGCCAGCAACTCCTTTTCTAGTTTTGCATTCTGTATTGAGAGCTTGGTTACTTCACCAGCCAAATTCTTAAGCTCAACAGCCGCAGCAGAGGCTAGTTCTTTTGCGTAAGAAGCTTCTTCAGCTAGTTTTTTATTCTGTATGTTCAATCCACTGTTCTCTTCAGAAAGATGAGTATGTTCCAGCTTTAGCTTCTCATTTGCAATCTCCTGCTCGAACAAACAAAAACGTCAAACAGTTTTCTAGTGTAAACATGCATTGACCTAGAGTATAACAGCAGCAAAATGAATTCCATGAGTACTACCGGTCACTCTTCTGGACACAAAGAGAAAAAGATGCATTGACCTTGGATTTTCAAAATGAGATGAGAGAAAAATGGCTAAGGTTAAGTTTAAGATTGAATACTAAAAAGCACAGGACCAGAGATCTAGCACTAAGCCAATCTATAAGCTCAAAAATGGCAGTAATCACCTGTGACTGAATATTCTTTTCTAATTCAGCATATTCTAAGGGTGGACAATGTTTGGAAGGCATGACTGACTTATCACCAGTGATAGAAGCCAACTGCTGTTCCAGTAGGTTAACTTTGTCTTGCAATTCTTTGTTCTCTGAACACTGCCAATGAACAAATACATAATCAATCCCCACATCCCATAGGATGTTAAAGTCAGTATCATGGAAAACCTCAATTCAAATGAAGAGGCTAGCAAAGACATCAACAACTGGGAAATTAAAATGCAAACTGTATGGAGGGAAACCGTGAAAATAAATTAAGAAAAACCAAGTCCCTGCCACCTGACCTTATGCTGCAATTGTTCCTGGAGGATTCGATTATCTGCTGACTTAATCTGCAGCAAGAAAGTTATTGACCAAGTAAGAAAGCTCACAATAAGCTAATATTCTATTCTGCATCCAACATTCAATTAGGTTGGACAACTGGAATACAAAAACAGAGATCATTGTGTCAATAGTTCATTTAAATGTCATGGAAATTAGTGTGCCAACGATGTCCTCTAAACATGATAACAAGGTGAGACAAGTACTTACGTCCAGCTCAAAACTTTTTTCGTTGCACTGGGTCGTCAATTTCATAACAGTCTGTAATAACACAGAAGGGGTGCCCAAACTATAAATAAATAAATCAAACCGCAATGAAAGCATGCTGAGGAAGAAAATATTTTCAAGAACAGCGCACCTGCTGCATTTCAACCACTGAAGCATTTACAATTGAAGCCTCACCACTTTCATTAATACGCTGTTCTAAAACCCTCATTTGTCTCCTCTTTTCTAGGATTTCATTTTCCAAGTCTTTTATCTGTTTGAAACAATGAGTCCATCATTAGTCAGATTTACTTTCTAAGGTAGTTGCTTGAAACTCAAGCCTCATAGCTTAAGATAATCAGTGAAAAAGAAAAGGAAAAAAAAAAAAAGAAGAAGAAGGATTAGAGCAAAGGTAGTTCATGCAAAACTATAACATCTTCAGGGTAGCATGGGAAAAGAGAAATCAACATACACAGTACTTCAGCTTATCAGTAATTTAACTGCATTATGTACACCAGATACATATGAATGAGAAGATAAGGCTATACGTGGGATTTTGAGCCATCAGTATCATCAACAGACTGCTCCACCAAGCGCTTAAGGGTGCTGGTGCTGAATGCAATCTCTCCAGAAAGCACCTTAACTTGCTCAACCAGAAGGTCCATCTGATCTGACATTGTTATTCCATCCTACAATCCAATACAGCAAGTACCTTTTCATTTCATCGCTAGAAGTGCCAGTCCATCTAATCGTCATCTTTTTTTTTTTTTGGCCTACATCTGATAAGTAAATCATAAAATTAGTAACATTGAAACATACTATTGCCAGTTTTGAACCACTGACGAGATCGCCCACTAGGGTTGATTCAGTAACTGTACTACTAGCAGATGAAAATTCCTCGTTCACCCTGCTGGAAGATCTTTGGTGTTTAGAATCACAAGACAGACCTGAGGGAAGTATCAAGGCAAGAGATATAGAGTCCTTCATATTCTCACTTTCTGAAATCAATGATCCCCTTGGGAGGACATCCAACTTCTGAAATGGAAAAGTGAAACATGTTTGATGGAGACATTTTACTGATACTAAAAATGGTCAAGGCCACAAGCGATCCAAAAAAATATATAACATTTTACTGATTACATAAGCATGCTCATTCATTATAGAAATTTATAACTTCTAACAAGGAATTTACCTCATCATCAACGATAGATTGGCTCCTTTGATGACTGGGAATGTCACTCAAACATCCAGGAATTGTATTCTTTGAAGAGACTAGTATGAGCTTGGTCAGCCTCTGGATTCTACTCATGAGAGCAGCCTTGGCTTCCTCTTCTTCCTCCAATCTTGACTGCATTTTTACCTGACCTTGTTCCAACTATCCAATTGATTAAAAATAATAAAAAGACCAGTCAGTATTAACCCCAAAATAGTGATCATCAGTAAGCCCTTGTGCTGGCTTACTCAGAGTGCATGCACATGATAGCATGGGGGATGGGGAAGGGGTGGGGGGAGGGAGGGAGGGAGGAAATTAACCTGAAGCTTCAACTTCAAAATCTCCTCATGACTGACACCCACATGCATTCCCTGTTTGAGATGATCAAGTTCTTCTTTGAGGGTTGAAATTTCCCTTTGATACTTCTTAATTAAAGATTTCTCATCAATGATCTGAAAGAATTTGAAATTGATAATTCAGATTTACTAATGATAAAATATTTTCATGAACTTGACTAAGATACCTATATGCTGCAATGGAGTTATATACCTTATTCCTCGACGCATAAATTTCTACCCTCTTCGCCCTACTGGCAAACTTCAATGTATTATGAGTTTCCTCCATATTACTGGATGCAGGAGTGACTGTACATATTAGCTGGGATGATTCATATATTAGATCAAAGAGGGCAAGTTTTATAACCTTCAATGGATTCATTACATATTACTTCTGCACAAGATAAGTCCCAAACTTGTACAGGATCAAGTAAAATATGAAGTCCAGTTTGAATCTTATACTCACAGAAACATGTCCATGCCCACTCAGTGAAGACTGCAAAAGGCGGGTAAGCTTAGAATCTCGATAAGGGACATGCGATGCCTTCCCCTCACTCAATTTTCCAATAACCTACATTACAATTATAAAGCCACGTTATGCCCTTGGGAAAGAGAGCATTATGGAGTAATTATTAGCAGCAGAAGCAAATACTCCTCTCATCAAAATAACAAAATTGCAGACTTGCATTTACCAATAGTCAATTTAGCCAAACTACCAAATCAACATTAATATGGCTCAATGGCCACATGGCAAACTACCAAATCAACATTTGATATGGCTCAATGGCCACACTTAGGCAAGGAAATAGATTAAATAATATAACAAATATAACAACACACGTACAGTTCCAAGAGTTAAAAGACTTTTGTTTATGTAAGACCCCTCCTTCCTCCTCAATCCAGTTGTTTCCGTCTTCGAGCTCTCAGATCCAGCTAAGTCAATCAAATTCTAATGAAAAAAGTATAACCTAAGTAATAGTTTCTTACAATCTGGACGAACATTAGCGAATTAAAGAATAGCAGATGTTCTTGATCTTACAAGTTGAGAGAAGGTCACACCATCATATTCATCACCATGTGCACTACTTTCAATCATCTGAAGATCCAGCAATAATTTAAAGAAACAAAGAATGAGCAGTGATCAAGGAAAAAGAACATAGCAGTGAAAAAGGGTCAAGGGAAAAAGGTAATAAACAACTTTGAACTGAAATATATGATCAACACAGTGAACCATATATTTAACACAGTTTAGTATCCTTGCTAACATATTATGATTTATATGTAAATTACTCTCCGTAACGAAGATATAACATGCACCATATCAATCCTGCTCCTGAAAAGAGAGAACTAAAATCTCACCACTATCCCCAGCCCCTCATGTACGCTAAATTGGTCAAAAAGCAGAAAGCTTATTCAATGACAAAATGAAGGATGAGTTTGCTAGTCATAAGAAGAAAAAAAAAATCAAGCTGTAGCTAGGGGAAAAAAAAATCAATGGTTAAAATGAAGACAAAGAACTAGCAAGCTGTAGCTTTCTTAACAGAGAAAAAGGTAGCATCCTTTTAAATTCGAATGCTTACCAGTGTAAATATGGTGTGGCTTCGACTACTTAACAGATTGAAGTTATTTGATCCGACATGACGATGTTCTGCAATTTTATACATATAAAAACTTTGGTAATGAAACTTCAAGGGTCAATAATGAGACAAATTCTGATAAGAGAGCTAGACAAAAGATTGAAAATAGAAAAGATACTCATATATACCTTCTCCAGCAGCAATAAAAGAGAGTACATGCCCAGGAGACAAAACCACTTCTTCCTTTATACCCTCAACATAAGTGCCCTGAAAGAAAACAAACAGAATCAGCACAAAGGGACAGATCAGGAGCACGAGAAACATTTATATATATATACATAAATATAAATAACTCAAATGAGTATAAAGAGTAAAAGGTTGCAGTGAAAAAATAAGTGACAAACCTGCGCATCTTCTCTCACGCGCAGATTCTGACCTGTTGGATCCAATAAGTCATTTATGATCTGGCATGATTAGAAAAATAGCTCAGGAAATAAATCCAACCCAAACTTCTGATATATTACCGCTCCCTAAGATGACAATAATAGTTTTTAAGAAATTGCCAATGAATAGACATATTCAAAAAATATAGCAGTAGATGATCTGCGCTATGAAAACAGCAACGAAAACATGCAAGTAGCAGTTTTAACACATAAAAATGATAATAAAAACGCTGAACATTTAACAGAGAAGTAGAAATATACAACTTGATCTGGTTACTCGATCTCTAAATCTGTCTATAAAGAACTAACCTCATTGTATATTTCAAGATAAGACACTCGGAGCAGGAACTCCCTCCCTGGGGTCTACATAGAGTACAGTTAATCATTCAAACTAGTCAAATACACGGAAAAAATTATATACTTAGTTAAACAACATGATAATAGAAACAAAAAAGCAATGCTCCTATCAGCAAACAAACTAGGTGCTCGAGCAGAAATTTAAGAATGATGCCTAATTGATGGAGCATAGGCCAATGTGGGATTGACTAACAACAATGAACCGAACACCAACATGATATGAGGGACACTTACATCTTGGATCATGCTGAAAACATCTTTTATAGCCAATGGGATAACACCAGGTGAATGTTGATCTCCCTGAAAATTATTTAGAGAAGTTAATAAATAACAAAATTGCATGGGCTTCTGCATATAAGGATGCAAGAAGTAATATTGAAGAATTTAAGAATCATCATCTAAACATATGTAAGTGGAAGGCTACCACACATTTTGTTATCGATTAGGCCCAAGACAGTGATGAATTATAAATGCATGAGCACCTAGTTTGTTAACAAAATGTGCGGTAATGAATTATAAATGCTTGATCAAAATTCTTAATCCATCAAAAACGTGATAAATACATTGACTGTGAGACTTACATGCATAGTGTGGGTCTTCCCACTACTTGTGACACCATAAGCAAAAACGGTGCCTGTAATCCAGAAGAACCAGTTGATATAAAAAGGAAAAAAAAAGAAGTTATTTCCTGGAAGTTTTGAGAAGACAGCCAATACCATTAACGCCTTCCATTGCAGCTTTAACAACGGGTTTACCGGCTGCTTCATACACCTCTTCTGTTGCAGTATCTGGTCCGAAAACCTTATCTGCAACAGTAAATCACCAGCTGGATTTAAATGCCAATTGTGTTAATTTACCTTTATCATTTATGTTTCCTTCAATGATCGTATCATTCAAATTTCAGATACAAATGCTTTAAAAAGTACCAAATGCATAGGCAGTTGCTGGATTATACTCGTTTCTCACAATTCTATCCCCATCTGCAGACCAGGCAACCTCATCCCCCATCTGAAACTCCCTCTCACTGCAACCACAAGCCCTCAAAACTACATCAATCAACTTCATTACCGCAGAATTAAGTCCATCAAAAAGTGAAACAATTCAATTATACTACATGGATCTGATCCAGCACACGCAGATCTAACATTACCTCAGGGGGCGAAACCGAATCGTCACTGAAATGCTATCACCAGACCTCGGAGCCTCAAACGGATCAACAATCAGTTCATCGGACTGAAAACCTACGGGAATTTGACTACCATATCCCTGTGGACTTAAGTTCACTGATTCGGAACGGCCTCGACTTGGAGTCATAGATCGGGAACCAAATCCACCACCTGAGTTAAAGTAGGAGGAGGCAGAGGTTGAGCACGACCGAGGAATTATCCGCCCGTTGATGAATGAGGATGAGGAAGATGTCGACGGTTTACGGTGTGAAAATGGCGACCTACTCCGTGCTCTGGATGACGAGGCCATAGAGTCGATCCAACTAGTCGGCGATTCTGAATGTTGAAATTGTATAAGAAAGCCAAAAAAATCAAATAAAGAGAATGTGAAGAAGAGAAGAAGAAATTGAATAAGAGAATGTGTCAGAGATCTCACATGCCTCAACACGCAAAAGCGAAGAAGAACATTGCCATTTTTTTCTCTACTTTTTTCAAATTCATCACTTTTATTCGTTGTCACACTTTAAGCTACTGAACACAGCGATTGTGAGACAGATAGTTTCGTCTTCTTGAAGGCAAAGAGAATTGCAGAGGAAGAGATAGAGAGATAGAGAGATAGAGAGATAGAGAGAGAGAGGAAGTGAAGAAGGAGAAATGAAGGAGAAATGAAGAAGAAAATAAGAGGTGAGAGTAGAGAGAGAGAGAGATGGACATGTGTGTCTGCGTTTGAAATTTCTAATTTTCTTTCTTCTTTTCCTAATTTGTTGATTTAGACAACGAAATTATAAATTATAAAATTTTAAGTAAGAAATGGCGCGCGCGTTGAACGGAACGCTTGAAAAATAAACCGGAAAATTAGCGGGAATAAAATTACATTTAAATGGAGTATCTTTATATTTTTATAAATAAATATATAAATAAATATATAAATAAATATATAAATAAATATATAAATAAATATATAAATAAATATATAAATAAAAATAAATAAATAAATAAATTGGGAATTGGTAAGACGTAGTTGTGGGTGTGGGTGGGTCCAAATGCAATATGACCCAATTAGAGATGGGTTTGTTCTATCTAACCAACCACCCATTAGAATAAAATAATAACTTTATTATTTCTAATTAAATAAATAAATAAAATACAAATATTAATAGGCCTTTCTCTTATTACTATACATAATTGTTCAAATGCTTGTTTATAAATTTACAAATGGGTCGTTTATGTCGTGGAGCCATGCCTAATCTACACAACAATGAACTTATATAGATCACTAGGTTCAGAGTTAGATATTTTTTTGGAACTCTTCACGAGTCTCGGGCTAATAGATTACAAATTTTGAACGATACGATTCAACACATAATATTATTAAATAAATTTTAAATATTATTTTTTTAAAAAAACTTAAATTTATAATAATTTCAAAATATTAGGTAATCATTTACTGTTTCTGCTCCAGAAAATACATTGGAAACAAAAAAGGAAAAAAGTCTAATCAAGATCGGAAGAGACCTCTAGAGCAAGAAACAATGATGCATGTACTTCTGTGACTGTTTTCCCTGTGAAGAGGAGCAAACGACATCACATACTTCTTGATCCGGCAATTCGTTTTCTCGACAAAACGCCATGTCGTCCAGAATCCAAGCGGCAACCAAATAGAGCCAATGACAGAAATATAATTTAATGACAGATGTTGAACTAGGGCATGATCACCAGTCACCACCATGCTGCCATGATGATGGAATACAGTTTGTAGAATTTCTCAGCACTATAAAACACCGAAAAAGGAGTTCCCAGTCTCTTCCAGCTAGCTACCTCTCTCTCTCTCTCTCTCCGAAATCAAACACTAAAACCTTCTGGACTCCAGCAATGGCTGCAGTTTCTAATGGTGTGAAATTAAACCCAGAGGCAGTGGAGTACATCCCAAAACAAAAACAAAGCTTCTCACTCCAAATAATATCTTCAAATGATTACAGCATAAACTCTGATCAGTTTGTCCATGCATGTCATGATCATTCACAGCCAATATCAGACCCAGCTACTGTCTCATTCTATCACATGGCCAACGCAAGATCATTCCCACATAACAATACTACAACTCCAACTTATCCAGCCTCCATTTTCTTCTCTCCTCCCTACTACTCCATTAGTAATTATGCCCGGTACACAAGCCACCATAGCCATCTGGACCCACCTGATCTCTCCTCTGCGCCATATGGCCGCATCAAGTCAAAGAAAAAGGCCCATGTCGCCCATGGTCCGGACCAAGTAGGGAGAAAATTGGTGTATCGTAACGTTAGCTATGAGCATCACAAGAAAAAGGAAAGAGGTGGACATCCTACTAGTAGCCGTTCTGGGCATGGCAAAAACGACGTAAGGGATTTAGTGTCAAAAGGCATGGCTGATGCAACCGCTGGTAATTTGTATTATAAGAAGAGACACGATAAAGCAGTGTCCTACGAATTAAACCCAGATGAGAACAACACGACTGTTATGATAAGGAACATACCAAGCAAATACACGTAAGTGCATGTACATTATATATATATATACACACAAGTCTCCATGTGTTTCATTAACTATTTTCAATTATTCGTGCGTGCATCTGTTCCCTTACCAGACGTGAAATGTTACTGGAATTTCTGGACGAACAATGTGCAACGCAGAACAAATTAGCTTCTGCAAATTGCATCGGAGTTATAGGCATGAGTACCAGGACCGTGCCAGCAGCAGCATTTGATTTCTTGTATTTGCCCATCGATTTCAAGTGCGTTTAAACAGTCCAATTGTCTGCATGTCGTAATTTACAAAAATTGAGATCCTATAATTTGATGCATGCATATGCATGTCTGCAGGACGGGTATGAACAAGGGGTACGCGTTTGTAAACTTCACGAGCGTGGAGGCAGTATGGAAGTTCTACGACGCGACTGATAATCAAACGTGGGACCTCTGCAATTCAAGCAAAGTACGCAAAATAGTGCGTGCGAGAATTCAAGGCAAGGAGGAGCTAAAGAGACACTTCAAGACGACGCAATTTCCTTGCGAAGATGAGAAAGTGTTACCCGTTTGTTTCAGCCCACCTCGTGATGGTTCGAACCATGAGTTGCTGCGCCAAACAACCACTGTGTTGGGAACCAGAATTGGCCAGACCCGAGCAAGATTCAGGGTTTAGCTAGTCCTAGCGTCCCCACCATCTTAACGAAATCTGAGTCTTTTTTTTTTCCTTTTTGGTCTATTATGCTCTATGTATTGATGTGCATGTACGTACACCCTACATGAGGTAATGGGGCAGTGGTTTAAAAACAGGTGGTGGAACTTGGCACCCGGACTCAGACCTTTGTTAACGGGCCGGGTGATGGGCTCCGCCCACTGGTTATCTAGATTATCAAAATTAATCTACTGCATGATGTTTATTTCGTTTACAAAATTTTATCTTGCATTGATGAAAAAAGATTTGATTAAATAAAAAGATAAACCACCAGATCACACGGCAGTTTCAGTAATCATTCCTTCCTGCAGTTTCTGATCCGCGAAAGTAGGGGAAAGGGCGGTGACAGGTCTCGCCGGGAATGATTGATGCGGTAAGCGAGTAGGTGAGGGAAGGGGGAGGTTTAGCATTTAATCCCTTATCGGTTTAACGTACAAGTTTACAAAATATGTCATTTCAAAACCCTCTTCGTTTTTCTATGGGTAGGTTTGCCTTTTTATAGTTACATCATAGGATTCTTCATCATTTTTACTATCTCTAGCTGGTTGTTTGTTTATCAGTCAGTCAGTATCTGCAGTGATTATTCTATTAAATTTATGTCAGACTGTATTTCTTTTTCTAAGTTTTGCTTCTTGTAAGTCTGGCCGTAGTCCAAACAAATAAAGAACTGAAATAGATAGGAGAAATATATATATATATATATATATATTTTTTTTTTTATCTGTAATTAAGAATTTATCATTTTTTAAATAAAAAGGTAAGTCAGTTTTTTAATAAGAGTAGGAAGGGTCGAAACTTCAAGAGGATTTTGGAAAAAAAAAAATATATATATCTTCAACTGTCATTGAGTGACAGGTGGCAAGAAAAGAATTGGGGTGTTGCGAGAATCGAACTCACGACCTCTCGCACCCGAAGCGAGAATCATACCACTAGACCAAACACCCATGTTGATGCTAGTGGAAATAGTAAAATAATTTGAAATTTTATCAAAAAAAAAAATTGTCTGGATTTAATATGAAACGTTTCCATAATTCACCAGAAGAAGCAAGAGGGAAAGGAGGGATGGAAATGGCAGCAGCAACTTCTTCGCCGGCTTCCCATCAGATCCACGGACATCTCCTTCTTCGTCGTCCATCCTCCATCAGTTTCTTCACCTCCTTTTCTATGCCTCTCTTCATCTCTTCTTCCATAACCACCGCCCCAACCTTGTCGAACTCTCCTCTTAAATCTAACACTTACGCAAACTTCACTCCTCGACACTCCCTACTCTTCCACTCTCTTGCTCACTCTGCCTCTGTCTCCTTCCCTCACTCCCTCTCTGCTTCTCATAGTTCCGAAGAAGATGAGGATAGTGAAATTGAGGATAGTGAAATTGAGCTTGATAGTGAAATTGAGCTTGGAAGCGAGGATTTGGAGCTTGTGGAAACTGTTAGTGATGGCTCTCAAACAGGCGTTGCCGTGGAGTCTTCTTCGTCGTTGAACACCAGTCCAGGGGAGCCACCAAAGCTATCGGTGAAGGAGAAGAAGGATTTAGCCTCGTACGCGCATAGCTTGGGGAAGAATCTCAAGTCTCAGCTGGTTGGAAAGTCCGGTGTGACGCCGGGCCTTGCCACATCTTTCATTGAAACGCTGGAAGCCAATGAGCTTCTCAAGGTATCTTCATTTCCATTCTCATTTGTTTCTTTGTTTTGCTTTTCCCGTTCTGGTTTTACTGATAATTTGGTAGTAGCAGAGTGTGAATTAGGCTCAAGGTTTTTCCCTTCCCCCAAATTACTTTTCTGATTGAATACATAAGATTTCGTAGAGGATGATTACTTAAGATTCATGTGAATTTCAAATCGAAAGAAATCATTTAGGCCACTTTTATGGCCTTGATAGGAATACTTGCTAGCACAGTTGAGTATTCTAACACTAGCACTAGAGCTACCTCGTTATAGTTTAATCTTATGCTAGTCTTTCGAAGAAGGCTAGTCTTGAACTTGAATTGAGAGATGGTTGAGCAAATTTAGCATGTCTGGATTCAGGCAATCTATAATCAAGCTGCATCACAATTGTATTAGATCGAAAAAATTGAAACACAGAAAAAGATTGGCAGACGAGTAAAGTCTATATAGCTTGAGTGGCAACCAACATCTGTATTGTAATTTTGTGACAATTTATCATTTTTGGGGCCTGATTTTTATGAAGCTGCGTCAACACTTATTGGAATGTTTACGGTTAATATTAAAAAGATGACATCCCGTGGCTCGATGATGTAGATTGAATTTAATTCAGGTGCCCTTCTTTCTTTACTGAGATACTACTTACGAGTCCAGTTCCAAAATTGAGTTTGATTCAACCTCAGTTGAATTGGACCTTCATGAACAGATAGATTCTCGAAGTCCCACCTATCATCCTTAACTTGAAGGCCAGTGACCGAACCATTTGTAGAAAATTCAAATTCGGGTTGCTTGAAATTATCTATTGCAATTACTTGAAATTCTCTTTTGAGCTGACATATTTTTTTAAACAGATTAAGATTCACAGAACATGTCCAGGGGAGTTAGAAGATGTGGCCAAACTATTAGAGGAACAGACCGGTTCTGTGATTGTCAGTCAAATCGGCCGAACAATCATAGTGTTCAGGCCCAGCCTTTCGAAGTTGAAAGCACTAGAGAAAAAGAACGAGAATCGGCGAATTATCATGAGAAGGGCACAAGAACGAAAATCCGCATTACTGGTACGAAAAGAAACAAGAAGAAAGCCTCTTTCTTTTATCTCTTTTCACAGCAGCCATTGTTCAATTGCCCTTGATACATCCTCTTACCTTCTTTGACAACATGCAGAATAAAGAACTATCACCAAGATCCTCTAACCGCGGACGTCGCGGAAGCAGCAGGTATTGAGATTTAACCAACTTTTGTTTCTACTGTGATCCATGGTTGTAGTATTTTTGTACTAAATTACAAGAGATTCCTTGGACTTTTGAAAATTAGTAGATACAGAGACTTCCCCCCCCCCCCCCCCTCTCCCCCCCTCCCCCCCTGTAGTATCTTATTTTTTGAGTCAAGGGTTTTTTTTTTTTTTGGTTAGACCTAACAGGTGGGTGGTTGTAATTAGTTGATGGGTTGGTTGGTGTTTTGGTTTCCCAATTAAAATAGTATCTGTTAGGTTCATATCAAACCATTGCCACTGCTACTGCCATAACCACCACCTTTTAGACCCTTTTATGAGTATCGATTCTAATGTGCAATAATCATAACTTGCAATACCCTACCTCGATTATATCAGGCTGCTTCACTGGACAAGTGACAAAATTGTATCGATCAATATTGCTCGGAATTGGTATAGTTATTGTGGTTAAAGGGGACTATGACGAGCAAGGGGTGGAGCCAGCGGGCAAAAATTATATATGTGTAATAAATAAATAAATAAAGAGAAGAAACGACATAAGTGAGAATTGAACCAAAGTTTTCGCACTAAAGTAAAGACTTCAAAAACTGTTTTTAACCATTATCTTAATTTTATGGAAAATTACTTGTAAATTGAAATTAAATAAAATTTGAACAAAATTGATAATTATTCACTTAATGAGTCAGTAATATAATATAGATATTATTAATTTATATATTATTATCATAATTGTATTGATAGGAATTTAATTTACATGTACTTTATGTTACACTCTAAATTAAACTTCAGTTGGGTCTATCATATTATTAAAAAAGAATTGGGACAGTTGAGTCCGGACGGCGTGTAATCCACCCCTCCTTTCCGGCCATGATGATGCAAGGACATTTACGTGTTTTTCCGGATGAAGCTTTTTAAATTTAGTAATGGTTTCTGAATTCAGAGCAACATGGACCCACAAACACAACATTCATAATTTGAATCACAGATTGCACTTTCCTTTCCCAACTGGACCTTTTTAGTCGTTTTAGTAAATGGTAGTCAATTATGAAAATTTCGAAGTCAAAGGTCCAAATGGTTAATTATCATTGAGTGGATGGATAAGCACTCAATCTCAAAGAAGGAATAGGGGCTTAATTGATATATATATTTTTTTTAAAGAACACCTGCTGGCTTCTACAATATATATATTTATTGGCCAAATGCTGGCTTCTACTTGGATAGTGGATACTTGTCGTTTGTTTGTTCTAACGTCGGTTACAGTCTTACAGATTTCGATCCAGCTCCTGTTTTGCTGATTCGATTTCTTGATTTCTTCTTTATTTATGTAGTAAAGAGATTTTTAGATTTTCAGAAATTTCCTAGATATGTATCAATACAGTGACCGGAACGTTCTTACATGTAATGACAGTAAGACAAATTAGTTTGATTAATTATTAATATACTAATTAGTAATTATATCAAAAATCTACTCTTCTAATCAATCTGATCAGTTTCATCAATCCGATTAACAGTAACTCGAAACATATAAATCATGATCGATGATTTATTGTGATTATGATCGATAATATTCGTATTAAAAATTATATAAGAAATTTCATTTTTAGATATAATATTATTCATTATATTAAAATAATATTTAAATTTAATATATATATATATATATATAATATAAAAATATTATCTCTAGAATCTATCTAGAATCTAAGAATCCAGAGAACAAAATATATACAAAGTACAATTAATTCTACGCCAGCTAAGAAAGTCCATAATGCAAGTGCAAACTGGTAACGCGGTTTAAGCAAAGCAACAAATTACACATAATCACGCGCGTAAGTTAAAAGTACTTTAGTTTTACCAATCCAAAACTTAGAAAATAACGAGCGGGAAAAAGGAAAAGTATGCGCACACAAAACACGCACAAACCTGGACAAAATCACGGCGGTTTCCACGCAGGTTCTCTCTTTTAAACTTTTTATTATTTTTTCATTTCCAACTTCTTTCCTCTTTTCGAACTCCTCGGGCGCCAAAAACTTAACCTTAAGAGTCACCAACTCAATCATAACCGTCGTTTCAACCACCACCCCCTCCGCTCCGGTCCGAACTGGCCAAGCCTATACTGTTTTTAGGTTCAAAAATTAAAATATATATCACTAAATAAGAAAAAATATAAAAATATAATTAATATGTCGATCAAGAATATATTATATGTTGTGTAAAAAGAAAAATATTTTTAATTTTTAAATTATCTTATATAATTTATGTACTAATTATATAAATTACTATATTAATATAAATTTAATTTAAATTACTTTTATATATCATATATTTTAATTATTAAATTTATAAAAATAATTGAAATTTATATTAAAAATATATTTAAAAAAAACAGAAGGAGAAATTAATCCGTTTCCCTCTTCTAATTGGTAAAACTTCCAAACGGAAAAAAATAAAAGTCGTAATAAATGTTTTAAATATTAAAATAATAATAATAATAATAAATTGGGACAGATGAGAGTTGATAAGCAAAATTGATAATTCAGCCCCCGCCTTCAAATTCTTAGTGCTCTCTCTCTCCCATTCAACCAGTTAAAAACCAAACCAACCCTCTTCCTGTCTCTCTCTCTCTCTCCAACTCTGACGCCATCCATTGTTTTTTTCCTTCTTCTTCATCCTTTTTATCAGCTAAATTATCTAGGATTGTAAATTGTCGTTGAAACTTTTTGAATTTTCCTTGTTCTGTGTTCTGAAAAACGGTTTAGTTTATCAGAAATGGAGAGCGTGGAAGCAGCGAGGGCTTTGAAGTCAAGTTTGCGGTGGGAATTGGCTACGAAATTGACTAAGCCGGTGTTTTTTGACGAGTTTCCCGTAAGAATTTCTTCTGGTGAGGGTAACGTGGTCGCCGGCGAAGATTTTCCGGTGGAGGACTTCCTTAATTTTTCGAACGAAGAATTCGAACTGGGCTCTGTAGAGGATGTGGTAGAAGCAGAGGAAGAATATGACGAGGACGAAGAACAAGAGGAAAAGGATAGTCCCTCTGTTTCTTCTTCTCAGGAGGCAGCCGACGACGACTCTGCTTCTCTTCTCGACGCTGGACTTGCTGTTCCGGTAACTTCTACTTTTCTTCTTCTGTTTTTGTTTAATTAATTTCAAATTTCAGAAAAATTAGTCTTCAGAATTAGAAATGAAAATTGGTATATTCTTTTGTTGCAGGGAGATTGCTTGTCAGAACTTGAATGGGTTTCCCAGTTCGTGGAAGATTCTCCTCTGGACTTTTCTCTTGTGTTTCCGGTTTATCAAACGACGAAGAACCACACTCCGGCGGAGAACCGGTCCGAACCGGAGCGAAGACAAATTAATGCAGCCGGACGCTCGTATTTTCCTTCACCCATTCCGGCCCGGCCCAGAACCAAACGGTCCAGAACGAGTCGAGTCTGGTCACTCGGTTCCCCACTCTCCGAGTCATCTTCAACGCCTGGGTTTTTCTCAACCCCATGCCTCCTCTTCCCCAACACGGTCCAGAACCTGGACCTGTTTAACAGCATAAGCGAGCTTCCCTCGAAGAAGCAGAAAAAGAAACCATCGTTTCAAACCGGTGGGACCGCACAGTTTCAACGGCGGTGCAGTCATTGTCAAGTCCAGAAGACACCACAGTGGAGAACCGGACCACTCGGCTCCAAAACGCTCTGTAACGCTTGTGGAGTTAGGTACAAATCCGGTCGGCTCTTTCCAGAATATAGACCGGCCTGCAGCCCAACGTTTTCCGTCGAAGTTCACTCCAATAGCCACCGTAAGGTGTTGGAGATGAGGAAGAGGAAGGAGATTTCTGGACCGAGTTTATAAGAACCAGATTTTATGACCTTGAAACAGATGGACAAACAGTTGTAGCAGGAGAAGAGGGAATGTAGTGGGCGAGGAAGCGTTTTAGTATTTATCAGTGTAATTTTTTATTTGTAACTCTAGTTTTATTTATTATATATATATATATATATATATATATATATATAGGGTTGATTAGTTTAGTTAGTGTAATTTTTTTTTTTTTTGTGGAGTTTAGACAGTGATTACCAAAATTTTCATCTTAATCAAGCTTAAGCTACTGTTGGTTTTGGGAAATATTACTAAGCCATCCCATTTTATGGGGGCTTATATTACTAAGCCCACGTTGAAAAACAGAAGTAGATGATGGGAGCAACTGAGGTTTGTTTGATGAACATGTTATAATTCATGACGTGTTGTATACAGCATCTAACTAGACATCATGTCATGCTGCTGTTTTCTTTTGGTCATAGGACTGCAATTGCATGTTGCATACAGTTAAATTTCTAGTTGTTAATTGCGGAGGAAATTAAGGGTAACGACTGCTACGTTGTTTGGCCTATTGTGATGTTTTAAGTGCGCACTTAAAACATCCTCTCATTTATAAGTAACGGTGTTATCTCATCGTCAATCTTCCTTTTAGTTCAAATTTTACTATCTCTTCCCATCTATTCACAATTTCTCGAATGCTGAAGTTATAGCCTCCGGACTTATTAGATGTATTCTGCCCTTATTCCGTTTGGCATCGAGTCTCTTAGATCACTGATGAGATTAACCCAACATCAGTTCTGTTCAAATGAAGTACTAGAAATAACTCAAATCCAATTTTGCTCCAAACACGTACAAAATGTTGAAATTGTGGCCACTATATGTTATTGGAAGCAGGACCCTCCATGTTTTGTGTAAGTGCTAAAGGGATACAGAAGAAGTCTATTCTTTCGTCTCAAGGCTGTACAATTGTACTATTTTTTTCACTCTCTTCACTTTAGTTTTCTTGTCATTAGAAACACTTTTCCCAAGACATTGCCACTCTTTGGAACAAAGCTTGAACTAGTGGCGGTTTCTTTGCCCTTGTCGCCTGTCACTGGCGTTACTGTAAAGAGTATTCTTACACTTTTATACCCCAAAGGCAAACTCTTCAACAACTGAACTTATTACATATAAAATATTAGAGTTTTATACTGCTGATGTGGCATGCTTAGTGGGCATGCCATGTCAATAAATAATATTAAATTAATCTGACCAGCGGCTGCGGCTGAGGCCGTTGTAACCGCCCAAGCCTAACAACTCTTCAGAGGTCCAGTCTGAGAATTCATTCAAACCACATTGAAAGCCAAGTTGTTTCTTGTTCGTCTCCCTTGTGTGCTTGAGATTTTTCTTGAATATTTCAAATCTTCTCATCTTCTCTTCGGTGGCTCCGTAAGTTCTACCCCATTCTAACATCCATGACTCGAAGCGTCTCATATCACGAGCTTGAACAGAGCTGCTGAAGAGACTAACAGAGGAGTCAAGGAGGGCAGTGTTAGAAAGTGAATAAAAAATCATTGTAGAAGAGAGGAGTCAAGATTAGTTCTCAAAGCAAGAATGAGGCGGTGAATGGAGAAAGAAGAGGAAGCTATCTATTTATATGTATGGTTTAGTTTTATGGGATCGCTTTGAAGTTCAACTGAAGCAGTTTGGTTGAAATTCATTTTTTTCATCACAAGGAGTCTGTCTTTACTATTTGGCTCTTTCCAGGCTTTTCTACCAATCATGCTCATTTTCGTTTATAAAAGAAGATGGTCTGATTTTCTCATCGGTTCCGTTCTTCTTTTTATTCTACAGATGGTTTATAAAAGCCTGCTTATGGCGGATTTAAGAAGCGCCACACATGGTTTCGAGAGTGAGAGAGACGCCATTGAAGAAGGTGTAGGGAAAAATAGAAGAAAAGAAAAATCCTGGGTCAAACTTTTAATCCGGGCCGATTGATGAATTGGGCCGTTTATATCATGGGCCACATGCCTAATCTATTCAACAACGGAAGTGGAGCAAGCCACATAACACGCTTCTTGATCCGACAAATCGTTTTCTCAGCAGCAAGAAGCCGTTGCTTTCGTCAAATACCAATCATGTTTTCTTCGTTTTCATGGAACATTTACCTAAAAGGCGGCCCAACCTAGATGGACTCATAATCACATGAAACCAGATTGTAACCGCTTACCCATGAGATAGGCACAGAAGTTTACTTGTCGTCAAAAGCAATAAGCTGCTTACCCATGAAAAAGGCCCAACCATAAGTTTTTTTGGTCATTAAATAATGAATACATTACATTAATGTGTAAACATAGATAATCTTTGAGCGCTCACATTTGAAAGTTGTGCAAAGGTCTCAAAGAAGGGGAATTCTAAAGTTGTGCAAAGGTCTCAAATAGGGAAATTCTAAAGTTGTGCAAACAGTGCCATTGCTTATTTTTTTTGGAGGGAGGGATGAACACCATTACATCAACATTGTTTTTATGTATTCTTCTTGATAATTAGGCGGTAATGCCGAACCACACTGCGATCAACGAATATACTTAATCATATCTTTTTTTTTTTATTTCTATTTGGGTCGTCTTCTGTAAGGGTATAAAATGTCATCCAGAGTCTCCTTGATGTGATTGCACACTCTGTTCACGTTCTTGGCTACACCTGCCGCTACAAGCCCAGCATTTCTTTTGAACCTGTGTGCACAAATTTTCAGTTATCAAAAACTTGGTCGTTAGAGTAGATTTTAACTGAAACTATATAATTGGAATCGAATAAAGATGAGACTTGCCTGTTCAGGTATTCATCTCCAGCTGAGTGTGCTGGTTTGTAGGTCCGAGGCTGAGGTAGGGAGCGGGTATCTTCTGAAAGGGATGAAGCGGAGATAAACAATGAAAAACCAAATGGATGATTCATTTGTCAAATGATTAGAATTCTATGGGTTGGAACTAGACGACAATTTGGGAATGTTAGAATTCTTGAAGAACCAAAAATAACTTGGAGGATGTAATAAAACTACATTTAATAAGCACATAAAAGGGGAGCGGAAGGAACTCTGTGAAGGTACCTTCATTTTTATGTACATGATGAGCAGGGGCATGTTCTACAGGTCTTTTGTCCAGCAATATCTGAAACGAAGGGGCTAATTAAAGTGTATACACACAAAAGATTTCTAACTTCAATAGAAAAATTGAGTTCATCCAGAAAAAATTGAAAATATATTCCAATGTCCAACAAAAGAACTTGTTTATGTGCCAAGTACACTAAGAATTTGTAATATGCCATTAAGCACTGCAAACTAAATGTTGTTTGCACAAGTAATTGAACTTCAATAGCATGGACATATGCATCAGAAACAATACGGGAGATGCTATATCTCGACAAAATAAAAACTGTCCAAGTGTAAAGTGTTGAATGAATAATCAGAATTGATTTCATTATCATGTGAGGGAGCAAGGATTAAAGATATATGACCTCAAGACCAACACAAAACGGCAATTCTGCTTGTTTATTTTGGGCATCACTAGAAGAATCGTTCTTGTCCAAGTAGACTGAGTAACCAACACAGGCATACTTGAAATCCATAAGACTGCGACCCTCCTTGGAAGCTTCCAGCTCAGTTTCCCCCACAATATAACTGGGTACTGCAAATCAACTCAAAATAAGTAAGATTCAATTGAAGATACAAGATTAATGTATATCAGATGCATATATTTTATTTCTTTCATAAGCCATTTATATAGTTTGCGATTTTCTGATGCAGATGAGATTGTTAACTAATAGCATAATCGCAAATTGATTTACTCGGCCTTATGTGGAGTTATTAATCACGAAAGCCGGTTCATATCTGATTCTTGAGTGCTTTCTGTGTCATTATATTTATATCAATCAGTAACCCCAAACTTGACACTCTAGCCAACATAATGATATCAGGTTTCCCACGCATAGTTCAGAAGCTCAAAAGTGAAATAGTGATTGAGAAAGAAGTAATCCAGCATTCAAAATTGTTTATTTTCACATTGAAACGAATAATACAGTACACATGATACGCATTAGCACCTTAAATCATACGAACCCTAAAAAACCTCCCTAACGTCACTTCAACAAAACTGAAATCCAAGAATGATCTTCTCATCAACCTTTCAACCCATTTCAGCTGTCTATCGCATTTCACACTCTTTGAATAATCAGATGGAACAAATATAATAAGAATTTAATTTTGTAGCCCCTCCCTCAAAATTCTCAGGTATCAAACAAGTAGCTGGCCAAGAATATCTGAATATAAACAGAAACAGGAAATAAGATTGGGAAAGACCTTGTTGTAGAGTTTTAGATAACCCAACGCAGGTAGGGCTCTTCGATTTGGACTTCTGAAGGGACGAGTAGTATAGGCATCCCTTGCAGGACTTCCCTTTAGATCCTCTGGTCTGATTAGCGACGGAGTTAGGGTTAGGATTCTGATTCGGAGATTCTTCGCTACCCGACTTATCAATCTCCATTAATTTTATATTACTCTGCAACTCTCTCTTCCTCCCTCTCTCTCTGTGTGCAAAAAACTTGCTTTCGTCTTCCTATCGATACAGACAAGATCGATTCTCCATTTCATACGCTGTAAGGACAAAACTAAGGTAAGAAATGAGCACGTGCTGCTACTGGTGTACCGCGGTGATAGCAACTCTGAATGAACATTTTCATGTCACTTTGAGAATCATGCGACATGTCGTCTCGACCTCTGCTTTGCTTAGGGTAGTGAACCGACGTATCGTTCGATTCATCGGTAAGTATAAAAGGAAGGGAAGAAAAGAGAAGCAAAAAAGACACTTACAGAAAGAGTGAATGCTAATGAAAGAAAAAAACTATGATTGATACAATCTTTTGTCAGTAACAATGCCAGTGTTCATTTTTTAAGGGGGGATTAGCACCGACATAGTCTCTAGTATAAAGTTATAAAGTTCCCTATTAGTACGTAAGCCGATTATCTGTTCTTCTTGGTAATTAGGCAGTGATGCTAAACCATGCAGAGGGATTTATTTCTATTTGGGTCGTCTGCTGTCGTCCAGACTCTCTTTGATGTGATTGCACACTCTGTTGACGTTTTTCACTACACCTGCTGCTACAACCCCTGCGTTCCTCTTAAACCTGTGAACAGAAATGTCTAGCTTTCAAAAACTTGTCATTAAAGCATATTTTAACTGAAACTTATAGAATCAGAATCGAATAAAGATGAGTCTTGCCTGTCCAGGTATCCAGCTCCCGCTGAATGTGCTGGTTTGTAGGTCCGAGGCTGAGGTAGAGAATGGGCATATTCTGAAAGGGATGAAGTAGAGACAAACAATGAGAAGTGAGAAAGCACATGGAAGATCTATTTGTTAAATGATTAGACTTCTCTGGGTTGGAATTAGAGAACAAATTGGGAATGTAAGAATTTTGAAGAACCAAAAAGCATCTTGAAGAATAAAATAAAACTACATTTAGTAAGCACATAAAAGGGGAGTGGAAGGAATTCTCCGAGGGCACCTTCATTTTTATGTATACGAGCAGGGGCATGCTCTAGAGGTACATCATGCAACAATACCTGAAAGGAAGGGCAAATTAAAGTGTATAGACACAATAGATTTCTAACTTCAACAACAACATTGAGTTCATCCAGAAAAATGACAATATATTCCAATGTCCAACAACAGAACTTGTGAATGTGCCAAGTACACTAAGACTTTGTAATATGCCCTTGAGCACTGCAAAATAAATGTTGTTTGCACAAGTTATTGAACATCCATAGCATGGACACATGCTTAAAATCTTGAGAAAAATAAGAAATGTCAAAGTATAAAGCGTTGACTGAATAATGAGAATTCATTATTATGTGAGGGAGAAAGGGTTAAAGATATATGACCTCAAAACCAACACAATATGGCAATTCTGCTTTTTTATTTTGCGCATTACTTGAAGAATAGTGCTTGTCCAAGTAGACTGAGTAACCATAACAGGAATAAAAGAAAGCAAAAAGACTGAGACCCTCCTTTTTCCGCTCAGCTTCCTCCACAATCTTACTGGGCACTGCAAATCAAAATAAGTACACATCCAATAAAGTTTCGAGATCAATGTGAAGAACTAGAAGATAAAGGCATCGCTTGTTAACAAGAAAAAATCTTGTTTTCTTAGGTCAAAATGATGCAATGTAATCTCTATAGCTGTTGTACCACAGGCGTTTATATAGTTCGGGATTCTCTCATAGGCGTTGTACCAATGTTTAAAAATTAGACTTCACTTGAGATGTAATTATCAATCACGAAAGCAAGTTCGTATCTGATTCTTGAGTGCTTTCCATGTCATTATATTGATATCAATCCAGCAATCCCAAACTTGACACTCTAGCCAACATAATGATATCAGGTTTCCCACCCACCCATAGTTCAGAAGCTCAAAAATGAAATAGTGACTGAGAAAGAATAAATCCAGCATTCAAAATTGTTTTTGTTTCACATTGAAATGAATAATACAGAACACATGCATATGCAGTCGCACCTGAAATCATACAAACCCTAAAGCTCCTTTCAGCCCATATTAGCTATCTACCGCATTTCCTACTCTTTGAATAATCAGAGGAAACAAATACAAAAAGAATTCAAAATTTCTAGCCTCTCCCTCAAATTTCTCAGTTACCTAACAAAGTTGCTCGCCAAGAACATCTGAATATAAACAAAAACAGGAAAATGGGATAGACCTTGTTGTAGAGTTTTAGATAAACCAATGCATATAGGTCCCTCTGATCTGGATTTCTGAACGGAAGAGTAGTAGAGGTGCCCCTTGCAGGCCTTCCCTTTAGATCCTCTGGTCTGGTTAGAGTCGGAGTAAGGGTTAGGATTCTGATTTTGAGGGTCTTCACTGCCCCATTTTTCCATCTCCATTAATCAACGTTCACTACTCTGCAGCTCTGCTCCTCTCTCTCTCCAACAATAAAATCATACGAAAGTGATGATACGGCGGTTAGAAAGCTCTGATAACCATGTGATACTAGTGTACGGCGGTTGTACCAACTCTTGATAAATAATTGGTCCCTAAATTTTTTAATATTTTAATTTTGTTCTTAATATTTTCATTTTAATCATTTGGATAATTATCGATCCCAAAAATGATTCAATTAAAATACCTCGTATCATCCGAATAATATTAATATATTAAAAATTGTTTTTCTTTTTAAAATTAATTCACACTTTAAATTAAATTTTAATTTCCTACCGATCATTTTTCGTAATTTACAAATTTTAATTTTAATAACAACTGCTTTAACAATCATTAAATAATGTTTATTAATTATTATTTTTTATATAAGTTGTGTTAATTTTAATATTCGTAAATTTTTAAATGTCATTTTTTTAATTTCATATTTATTAAATTGAATCTAAAGACAAAAATTAATTATTTTAAAAATTTTAAAGACGAAACTAACTATCTAAAAAATTTTAAATGAGAAAAAAAAAAACCCAACTAAGTGACGTAAACAATAATTTAACCTAAATATCTTTATTAGAGAACTACATGTCGTCTCCTTCACTGTTTGGTTTAGGGTAGTGAACCGACGCATCGTTACATTCATCGGTAAGACCAAATAAAAAAAGGGCATTACTAGAAAGAGAATGAAGATGAAAGCTATGGCCTACAAAAGAGTAAAAGTATTACACTATTACATATGTGATATATTAGGAGAGCCAAGAAAGATGTGAACTAATTAATTGTGTATTACTGTACAAAATTAATTGCTCTCTTCTGTTATGAAATCCTCTCCGGCCCCCACCCTACTCCCTTCAGTATAAAACAAAATGGAACTCAAGTGTGCAGGTAATCGCACGCAGCTCCCTTCTTGCAATGTCCGTTCTTATGGTAATTGCACACTCTTTGTCCTTTCAAAGGAGGCCTTGAAGAAGATCCTCCTCCTCCACCACCACCAAAAGATGACTGCCTGTTCCAAGGTTTACCCCCACCATAACCAGAATTTCCACCTTGAGAAGTTCTATCTACATTGTTGTTTTGTTCGCTTCCCCACATACCTGCCTGATTCCCAGTAGGAGGCGGGCCCCAACCGGAATTCGTATTTCCAGGTGGCAGTGCTTGAGCAGGAGGAGCAATCCAACCTTGATTCATATTAACAGGTGGAGCCAGCATTTGATTATGAGGGACCCATCCCGGAACGGAATTTGCAGGTGGAACCCAAATAGGATTTGCATTACCAGGTCCAGGGCTCTGTCCAGGAGCACCCCACCCTAGGTTGGCATTTCCAGGTACCTGTCCAGCCCAGCCCATGTTTGGATTTCCCGGGATTGGGCCCCAGTTTTGACTCTCTATCCCTGTTGGTCTAGGAGTAGCACTTTGGTTATCCGGAGCGACCACACCCCAAGGAAGATTAGCTGAAGCTGAGGCCTGGACAACTGGCTGATTGGCAGGAACGGAAGGTCTCCAAGGATCAGCTTGAGGCAAACTGGAATAAACAGTTGTTGCAAAGTTCCCTGCAACAGTTCCAGAATTGTAAGATGGAGCGGAATTTTGGGTAGATAGTGGGTCCCCCCACCGACTATGGGGAAGTTGTGAGGGCACATTAGAAGAGTTATTCTGCTCCACTCTTGGAGATTGTGCAGTTCCCCAGGATCTAGATGCATTTCCAGATGTTTGACCTGAAACGTTCATTTCTGGAGCTGAAACTGAACTAGACCCCCATCCTTGATTTGCAGTAGAGGGATTACGGTTACTTATAGATTGAACCAAGCTTTGGAGATTTGCACTAATGCTCTTTATATCAGCTGCTGGGTTCATTGATCCATCGGGCAAAAGAGGTGCAGCCACTATTGGTTGAGAGTGCATTTGAGGAGTGTCTGCCTTGGGGGTTGGACTCTCAGCTATAAATGCTGCATTATGTTGCAAACCCAAAACTGAGGTAGCTGGTTGAGCTGGACGGCCCATGGGCCTACTTGGGCTTGGAGTAGGTGAAGGGAGGTTTGTTGAGTCATTTCTACTATTGTAGTCTGTCGAGTACTTTGGAAAGTCAATTGAAGTAGCAGCCCTTCCAGCTGAGGAAGAAACTTCGTTCTGAGATCTCAAATTTCCTGCTGCAGATGTATCAGAAGAGCCTAGATTCTCATGTATAGTGGATGCTCTAGGATTCTGAACTTCTACACCGTGCTGTAATGCCATTCCATGAGGTTTCCCAGAAAACAAGGGGGAGAGGTGTGAATTGTTCCCCAATGAAGTCTCTTTCTGGAACTTTCCAGCCAAGGCATCATTCAGAAGTATGGAATCATCTGGCTCCTCAGCGGCTTTCCAGATTCTCAAGTCCGAAGGAAAGTAGCCATTGTTACTCCACTTTCGCAGTTGCACAATAGAGAATGGCCCCTGTATCTTCCCAGATGGATCCTTGTAGTGCCACATTTTCTCTGATTCATTGATTTTGGTAGCAGGTGGGACTGGAGTTTGTGATGTACCAGCAGAAGATAAACTAGACGCTACCGCAGGTTGAGTGTTTCTGACAACGGTTTCTGAGCTCAAAGAATGTTGTTGCTTTTCTAAACTCCTTGATTGCACGTCAATTTCTCTTCCTTGATCCCAGGCATTTTCATTTACTATTTCTCCAGAGCCTGTAGAATCGTCCACTTTGTTGTAGAACCCTTTGTTAGACAAGTTTCTGTTCAATTCCCGAGTTGGGGTGGAAAAGTTTCTCATCCCACTCCAGCTATTGCTCATTGCAGAGCCACCCACCCGAGGAGAAATGGGCTCCCTTGTTCTGTTTCCAAAGCCAGTGCCTCTTGGACGGATGAAGCTTTCTGCATGCAACCGAAATGTCAGACAAGATATGTGATAACTAGGAAATAGGTGATGGATATCTAAGCATTTAGTTTACAAGGAAATGAAAGGAACCTTGTTTCTTTTCTTCTGTTTCTTCCTCTTCTTCCGACTCATGATTTGGATCCATCTTCGGATCAACATGAATTTCTGGAGTTTCCTCTAACCTACGCTGCCGTTCCTCGGGTGTCTTCAGAAGCTGCAACTTTTCTACACATTCTCTGAGCGTGGATGAAAGTCAAGGATCTCAAAGATTAAGACCCAGGAAGTATAAAAACAGATATGACTCATCAATATTCGTGTTCAGCTTATAAGTCGCGTGCTAAAAAAATAAGATCCAACTCAAGAAATTATAACAGATAAATTTAACATGCCAAAGCCTAAACTCAGGATGATACATATACCAAAGTTTGTAAAGAAGTTTGAAAAAAAAAAAGGATATTCCTTCCTACGCCCTTTCTCACTAGCTCGATCACGAAGATGACTGAGGCGGACTATCTCTGTTTCCAGCCACTGAAATGGATAAAACAATCACAATCAGAATATTAACTCAAGTCTGTAAGTAAAGGCATAATATGAACTCGGCCAGAGAAAAAAAGAAGGCATAATATGAACAACTGAAGGGGATTAAAAAATGATGAGAAGAATTTAAGTAACTGACACTGAGATTAACCAAAACTGTATAAATATGAATATTACTTCTCTTGGTAGTAAGGAATGCGTTTTCAAAAGAATAGAGCCAGGATTAACTATGAAGTTAAATAGCAAGGTGAACCACCCAACTGCGGTACCAACTGGACCAAGAGATATCCAGGTCCAATTGATGATATCTTCAACCACTTGGAATAAAGCATATTACACACACAACCACTCAGGAAAAAAAAACAAAAAAAAAAAAAACTTACGTCTTTCACTCTTACTTCTTGCAGTGCCATTGTTTTTTCATGAATGTCACCCTACAAAGGTAAATGAATTTCTCAAGAATGGAGACCAGTTACTATATTCCAGAAACAAAGATGGGAAGAAGGAATACCACAGTGAGTCGGTTGAGCAGACCACATTTTATGCTCTGACGGAGACGCTTGCACTCATCCTGCCAAAATGGAAAAGAATAAAAAAAAGAGGTTCATGCCTAAAACTAAACCGCATTATAGTGTTGCAGGATTTTCACCTAGCAAGGTTTTCAATTAAAGCAGTAACCTACCAAGCCAGAAGTCATTGAATGTCAACACAACAATTTTATCAATTTCACACGTGGTCTATAATAACCATATGACAGGTACTATGAGTAGAAATTGAGATTATCAATAAGGTATCCCCTATCCAAGTCCGACTATTTACACAAATATTTAACATACATCGCTGTTGGAGCAAAGAAAGCCAACAATCTAGGAAAGTTACATGCGTAAAGTTCTTGTGTTTAACTACCTCGGTAAACTCTTGGTTTGAAATAATATCTGCTGATATGATCTCTGTCTTGTTTAGATTCAGTATCTCCAGCATAGTATCTGTTATCTTTTTACCAACTTTATAAGGCTCTCCAGCTTTGCATGTACCTGAATAAAATCATTCACCAGCTTAAAAAATTTGGAAGGGAAAAAATTCAATTTAAGCAACCATACCATATATGGTATGAGAGTATTTTTAAAGAATTTACCTACAACCTGGACCAGCCTATACAAATCTTGCTTTTGTGCACTACCTGATATCCTTATCCTCACAAAAGAACCAGCAACCTTATCATGAAACTTTACCATATCGTCCAGAAGATCCTCCACCAAACTACGCTTTAAATAGATCAAACTAATGTTGTGTTTATCAATGGCAGCATAATCCTCGAGATTAGAGGACGGCCCTCGCCCATCACTCCTCTTACGTGCTTTACGTTTCCTGTCTTTCCCAGCCTTCACATCAGCCTCTAATTGACTAGCTTCAGTGTCAACAACACTGCCTTGAAAATCATCCACCTGGGAATCCTCTTTTATAAGAAAGTGGGACTCGAGAAGCTTTAACATTTCAAAATGCCCCACACGTGGCTTCCCAAACAAATTTTCAAACCTTGAATCACATATTATTTGACTTTTCCGGCGAGGATCACGCAGCTTATTTCTTTTTATGTATTCTAGCAAAAGCGCCTGCACGTCAAACTGAGACAAAACAGATTTGTCCCCATTTCTCATATGCATAACAAACTCCAAAAGCTCTCTTGATGCCCACTCAACGCTTCCAGTTGTGGATTGCCCCTGTGAACCAGTTAGTCTCGACCTTTTAGGTGGTTCCTTTTCCTTTGCATGGGACTTCAATCTTTTCTTGGTTTTCCTTTTCTTAGAGCTACTAAGTTCTAGATTTTCAGGACTGTCTGAATTTGAGCCACCATCAGCATTAGCATCATAAAGTTCATCAGCAGATTCTAGTTTACCTACAGATGTATCACTTCCCTTCCAAGGATTTTTGGCCCGAGTAAGTTCATCAAAAGTTATAGAATGCCTGCCTTTTAGGTCGGTCCAATAATCCTTGAAAAGATACTCCCAGCTACTTTTGTCATCAAAATCAACTTGAGCCTGCATATAAGAAGAGGTGGATACCCAGAATGAACGACTAGATTCTGATGCAGAATTGCAAAGATGAAAGGAGAGGGTCATGGATAGGTACACATAAAAATCCAACAAATAGAGTTGAGAAATGAAGGTTCCTTAAAGCAAAAACTAGATTGCAGTTTCTTAAAAAGTAGAATAAACAAATAATAGACCAACTCAAATAAAGAAAAGGATTTTTTTTCCCTCTCTTTTGAAAGAAATGAAAGCTAAAACATACCACTTCTGCATTCTCCTGCCCCTTCTGTTCGATCAACATGACAGTTTTCATGCACGTCTCGCAGAAACCTTTGTTTCCTCTAACACACAAGAATACTGCATCTTTAGTGCAGCTCTTGCACAAGGAAAACGTACATGTAAAACACATATAGTACGCAGTCTTCTCACATTTGCTACAGAGGTGCCAGCCTGCAATCATGGGGAAAATAATGCTTGAATTAGCTACTAACAGAGAATACAAATATTTTTATTGAGTACAAGTCTGACATAGAAATTAAAGAAAAAAACATAGTTAGAATATGATGCTTGGAAGGAAAAAGGTCTTGTAGGAATCTGTGAAATGAGAGATAACTAAAGTAATCATGCAGGAAACCCGAGAATAGCCAGATCAGAGGAACATTATGCATGATCTGTAGTATGACAACAATGATGCATAGCATAAATTCAGCAAAGATCGGGGAGAATCCCATTTTAGGTCAACAATATGCGTGAAACTTCTGGTTTAATCATCAACATGATGAACCAAATGATAGATGTTGTCCAAACAACCCACCAACGTTTAGGTGCAACTTATAACTTTTGTTTTATTACAAAAAACATTTATTAAAAGCAAGACATCAACTTCGACCTCGATGTACATCTTCTCATTGCTCCATCTCACATTCGGAATATATACAGGTTCACCTTAAGTTTGTGTTTCAATCTTGCACTTCTCTCCTCTACCCCCCTATACCCCAAAACATAGTTCCCTCAACATGTCCACCAAGAGGAGAGAGAGGGGCTGGGGGAAACAGCAGTGCTGGAACATATATCTTTTGGTCATTAAATTGTTGCACAGCTAAACCCAAGTTCTATGGATCATCACTTACTCCATGTAGAAAAAGATGGAACCAAGACTATCTCCCACTTATTAACTACCTTTATTAAGGCTAAAGATTATCAAATAAGTTTCTTTGTGAAAGGCTGACAGAAGGTATCCTCCCCTTGTACAATCATTGACAGTGGTGCAAAGTCAAGTTCATGGCTCTAAAATATATTGCATGGGGAAAATAGTTTCATACAACTGCACAGGAGAATAGTATGTCTGAATTGATCTTTTCAATTCTTCCAACTTTCAATCAACTTGTAATACAAAGAGGCTACCTATAATATCTCACAAATCTAGAAAAAGAAGAAGAGCTTCACTGATGACAGTTGTGGGTATTATCCATAACCTCGTAATAACTTAATTCTGACCACATGACACCTTAATTCCAAATTGTTTGATTTCCTTTCTTACATTCATTCTTGTCTAAATATACTCTCTGTCCAACTCTCGTCAATCAAATCTTCTATAGTTAATCAATTCACAGGGCATGTTTCCTCCTTTTTTCTGTCTTGCAGATCTCCAGTCTTGCATGTGGCATTACAAACACATAATATCCCTAGGTTAACCATCGATGAAGACTTTGTACAAATCATGGTTCCTATTCATTGGAGAGATGATTAAACTTTCACAAAGACGCTTATAAACCAACTTGATGAGCTTGGAAAACTTATAGCACAGTGGGCCAATAATCGAAACTGAACTTTGAATCCATCCATAAGAATCTGCTCCTGCAAGTCCTCTGTTGAGGCATTGACCCTTTTACAAAAAGAAAAGAGAAGTAACAGCTTTATTAATATAATTATAGAAGGAAAAGCTCGATGAACACCAAAATGCACGGGAGCTAAAACGTTTGAACCCTTCATAATGATACTCAGCAACTATCTACAGAACAAGGTTGGTCAGCAACACAAAATGAGTGGGATTGCAAAGTAGCCTTTTCTATTAGTATAAAACGACCTATTGCCTTCTTGCTACTACACGTAGCGATCCTAACAGTAATGCACATTCTAGTTACAATAACGGCATCATATCATCAACAACCAAAGTGAAAATATCTACATAACAAACATTAAAGTTTTTCAAGGAAGAAAAATAACTTGGTAATGCCAAAGAAGGTTTAAAGGGCAAAAAAAGCATCTTACCACAATTCCATCGACCCTTGGCTTTGAAAAAAGCATCATCCCTATTGACACAAGAAGGATGATAAGCCTTAGGGCAGCCCCTGAAACCCCAAAAGACAATCTCAATCAGCTGGTTATATATAACCCTCAGAAAAAGTACCCAGTAATTAGCATAGCTTTTATGTGTAAAGTGATCGGTGATAACCTAACCTGCGGTCACAGAGCACTAGTTCACCACCATCAAAGCAAATGAAGCAAACATCCTCTTCCATTTTTTTCTTTGATGGCACTTTTTCCAGAGACTTCGAATTCTTTCCTCGCTTCTTTTTACTTCCATTGTTGGTACTTGCTTCCTCAACCACTTCCACCTCCTCTGCCCCATCTCCTGCTTCTATCTCCTCAGCCTCATCAACTGCTTCCATCTCCTCCGCCTCATCTACTGCTTCCATCTCCTCTGTCTCTGTTGTCTCCCCAACCATATTAGCTTTGTCAGCTTCCATCTCCTCCACCTCCATTATCCCATCCACGTCATTGTGCATCTTCTCTGTCTCTGTAGTCTCATCAGCCATTTTAGTCATCTCCTTTGCGTCTGAATTATCATCTTCAGCATCATCATCTGGCTTAGGTGTTAAGTCTTCCCCAAAATCCATTTCCTCTGTCTGTGCAGTCTCGTCTTTCACGATCACAACTTCAATAGTCTTTTCAGGCCCATTAGGCAGCTTCGCCACTTCCTCCTCTTTAACACTCTCATCTGCAGAATCAGCTCCAATCACCTCTTCCTTCTCCTTCTCTGCCAATTGCTGTAGTACGACTGAATCCTTCTCCATAAAAAAGTTGGATTGCTCTGCAACATCTATATTCTCGGCCACTTCAGGCATGTGACCTTTCTCATCCGCATCAGGGAGGCCCAATACCGCATCCTTATCCTGCACACCATCATCCGTATCCTGTTTAATATCCTCCACTTCATGAGCCACACCTATCCCCTCAGCCCATTCCTTCTCTGCATCACCCATCAAATATGACCCCCCTTCAATTTCCTCTTTCTCTGGGCTTTCAGCGACAAAAGTCTCAGCAGTCGAGCCCGCTGCAACAACTTGCTCTACCTCCTCCACTGAGCCAGCCACGACAATCTGCTCTGCCTCCTTCCCCTCTGCCAAGTCAGCCACAACCTTTTCCTCCATCACCATATTCACCATCCCATCAGCTGTAGCATTTTGCTCCCCCACCAAGTCAGCCCCGACCTTCTCCTCTATCAAATCAGCTACGATATGTTGCTTACCAGCCATATCATCCAAGGCCTTCTCCTCTACCACAGTATCCTCCACCACATCAGCTACAACGTTTTGCTCTCCTGCCATGTCATCCGCGGCTTTTTCCTCCACCACTGCATCCTCAATCGCAAAAGCTACAACGTTTTCCTCCCCGGCGAAGTCAACCACAGGCTTCTCCTCCACTACCGTATCCTCCATCACATCAGCTAATACTTTTTGCTCCGTCGCCAAGTCATCCACAACCTTCTCCTCCAGCACCGTATCTTCCATCACAACAGCTTCCCCCCCCTCAAGTTCGTATTTCTGTTCGGTGCTCTCAAGCTTAACATGGGAGTCACAAGCAGAGGCGTCCACAACTTGATGAGAAGGTCTATCGATGTTCAAATTCTCATCTTCTTCCGCTTCCATTGAGAGGATGAGATTCGAAATGGAAAACCCTAAAAGTAAAAAATTCTAGGGTTTTATGCAGCAGTTCTCCCCTGAATTACTGTTTTTTATCTTTCTCGTTACTATTGATGAATCAATTGCTGGAGAGAGAGCGAGGAAGCAGCGTCAGCGCCCGGGGATTTTATATATGTTGGCTTCGACGTCGTGTGTAAATGCTGAAAATGTGACGCGACGCGACGCGACACTATCATCCAATATTACTGTTCCGCTAACCGCTAACGACAGGTATTCTTTTGGGCTTAGTGTTGCATGGGCTTGGACTGATTATTTTGGGCTTCGAGTTAGCATAGCCAGATCATGTAATAGCTTTTTCAAATCTTCGTTAGGACAAGGAGGCGCTCATATGGTGTGATGAGCAAGCCCGCGTTTTCTTTTGGGCCGTAAATGTGTCCGCTTTTTGTTTGGGCCAGTGAGCCCATGTTTAGTGGTCCAAATAGCCCGCGTTTCATTGTTCTTCGCATAAATTGTTACCATCGATCATACTGTTTATTTTCTTAGTAATTTTCTTATCAAGTCATAGCACAAAACGAACTTACAAACTTATCAATAACAAGTCTATTATTCCAAAATAAGCACAACCGATAACTGTCTTAAATTACAGGGGAAAAAAAAAATTCCACAACATGAGCTACCAAATATGTAAATGTCTCAAATGATCTCACAGTCTAGAGTTCATACTATAACCGACCTAGAAAACCAAACCAAGCAGTGAAAAACACGGTAAGCAAAACAGATCGACGCTAATCCGTCCTCAATCATCCATCAGTACCTCCTGGAATAACGATCCATAAACCTACCAGAAGGGCACTCGTATGCCATGTGTCCTCTTCCTCCACAGTTATGACAGATCATCATGGGGCCCATGCAATCCCTACTCATATGACCCAGCTGCTGGCAGTTCCGACACATCACATCTCTGTAACTTCCACCACGAAAGCCACCGCCACCTCCTCCTCCTCCATGGAGGCCACCACGGTCTCCAAAGCTGTTGGATTTTGGACATTGTCTGGCCACATGGCCGGACACATTGCATGAATTGCAGATGGGTTCATTCGGACAATCCCGAGCCAGGTGACCCGTCATCCGACAATTGTTGCAAGCCTTCTCATTGGTACAGTCAGCTGCAATATGACCTTGTTTATAGCAGTTGTTGCACAACCTTAAGTCTCCAGGAGGCATAGGTGGGGCCGTGCAATCTTTCGCACGATGGCCAGCCTTTCCACAGGTGTGGCAGATGCCCTCGTTTGGACAGCCGTTGGCCATGTGACCAGGTTCTCGACAGTTCCAGCATAGGGACTTTGTTGAGCACTCTGAAGCTAAGTGCCTGGACAAGTAAGCAATGTGTAAGGACAAAGTAAACTCATTCATGTTTCTAAACAGAAATATAAGAGGACTATGTCATAGGTGCAACAGGTGTAGCACCTAAACTGAATCAGAAAGTGAAAAGAAGCTGTATTTCACGGCATGTTTGCAATTAGAAGTAATGATCTCGGTTCCTTACCCAGGGAGACCACAATTGTGACAAATTGCCACATTAGGACATTCTCTGGCAAAATGCCCTGGCCGCTTGCAATTCTTGCACAGGTTGTCACGGCTGGAATAAAAATTGGAGTTAATTAACATTTTTAATCAATAGATACCATTTATAATATGTCACCTTATTATCCCCTGCTTCTAAAGAACAGAGGAAGAAAAAAGTACAGACTCACACTTAACAAAACAAATGGGGGAGAGGGAGTTCACGCTTTTAGAATATCAGAAAGTCAATTAACAAAGAGAGAGCGGTCAGAACACAAGTCACACTTGCTCATTTTCCTCTACTAGAAGAACATAACTAGACTAAATAATGTCTTTCACCTTATCATTACACTTCCCAGCTTCCAGCCTCCAAGGGAAGCCAAATCCAAGAACCAAAAAATTGCTTTTAAAAACCAGTTCTATTAGGGAAAGGAATCACATGAGAAATCATGAATATTTACATCCAAAGCATTTGAAATTAAAACTCTATACATTCAATCTCACATAACTACATAGAGAAGATATCAAACAAAAAAAAACTTTCTCAATGTGGAGGATAACATGCAGTGAAGGGAGACTCAAGCAAATTCCAGAAGCCAACACCCAAGGTTAGTAAGGCAGACTCAAGTAAATTCTAAAGTTCCCAATATTAATCAGCTTGGGATAAAAGAATAATGAACCGGCAGCAAAATACCAAAATACACCTACACAGCCTTAATAGATATATTTAAAGAGTAAAATTCCAAGACTCTGTATAAAGAACATCCGCTTATATTTGAGAAGCAAAATTCCAAGACTATACATGTATTTTCTTCTCCAGCCCTCAAATCATGCAGACCCGACAAACAATAAATAAAAGTTTGAAAACTTTCAAAACCTGAAACCCCGACGTGATTCCCTCCTGTAAGGTGCATCCCGGTATGATGTTCGTTCAGATCGGATCTTATGATCTAATGGGCTCCTGCTCCTGCTCCTGCTCCTGCTCCTGCTCCTGCTCCGACTTCTGCTGACTGAACTCATTTCAAACTTATCCCAAAACAGCCACCACCACTGTCACGCAGAAACAACACCACACCACCACCACACTACCAAAACCGCAAAGATGCTGTCTCCTCCCTGTCCACATCACAACCACACACCCAAGATCATATCCATGAGTCCAAACCAATCCCTTACTCCCCCCCCCCCCCCCTCTTCTCTCCAAATAGAAAACACCAAACCCCCAAACCCCAAGAGCAAAGACATTTAAAATTTTCAAATAACACTTCCATCTCTCACAACATTCAACACAGCCACTTCCCTCATCACCTGGATATACATATACCACACCAAACTACCACATCCTTTGTAAGAAATTGAAGTGTTCCTTGCAAACAGTCACACTCAGGAGATATGCATATTCCGGAAACACAGTCAACATCTTCGTGATATTTTATTCCAGAATAGTCGCCCAAGAATAGAGGGAGAGAGAGAAAAGGAGATACGCCAAGAGAATAAAGCAAGTCTCGAACTCGGAAGATAGGAGAAACGTTTACAGTATTATCTACATGAATTTAAGATTCAATCATTGTAAAATGCAACAATACAACCTATCTAACATATATCTTCTTCTAATTCTTTTTATTGCAGAATCTACTTAGGGTCCTAAATACTCCAAACACTTGTTATAGGAGGTAGGAAAACAATCCCCACAGAAACATAAGGATGAAAAACAATTACTGTTTAATCGTAGATCCTTCATTCCGAATGCCCAAATTAGCAAGGTCAACCCTACAAATTCTAACCTCTGACCGGTTCAACAACATTCACCCTAGAAATTCACGAAACCCTGATATACAACACGGATAAGAAACCGATCTTCTAATGATCAAACAAAGTTAACGATTAGCTCCAACCATAAGAATTACATCTGAAATATGAATAAGCAGTGAAAGGACGAACCTGATGATCGCCTGCTAGTATGCAGACTAAAATCGCTAACGCCAGAGCAAGGGATAAACAAATTAACGAACCAGACTGGTATACAACGAAGAATCGTAAGGGGGAAGAAGACTAGCTGCCCGAGCACCGCGATTTGTTGGGCTGTAAGAAGCTGGAAGTCGATCTGGGCCTGGATTTTAAACTTGTTTTCAAGCATTAGCCCATTCTTTTGAGCGCCACTGTAATGGACACCTTGTCGGCCCAATCCACGCCAATTTTCTTTCGCTCTTTTCTCCTTATTGGGCCGACTACAGTGAGTGGGTCCATACAGTTTAACAAATTCAATTTAATATAAAAATAAATATATAGCGGATAAGGTTCGAGCCTCAAGGTTGGGTATATGATAATAAAAAGGGGATTTTTTTTTTTTTTTTCACTTCACCAGCAACAACTTCAACGGTTCTACCCAAGATTCGTTATTGGGCCAATAAACTGGCTGCTTTAAAAATGTTCCTTCAATCCAGTGACGTATTTGATACCTGATAGTTTGTGCCGTTGGGCCCAACCTGAATACTGCCAGTCTTTTCCTATTATATTCTGTTTGGTCAATAAATTAATAAAATAAAGAGAAATTTTTGTCTCATAATAATATATTAATTTTATATTATTATATATATTATATAAATATAATATATTTCATAGTGATTTCATATTAAAGGGCCGTGATTCTAACCAAGAACGCTTGGTTCCAAAAATTCTTGCCCGTGACCTGAAGGCACAAACACCTACTTCTTGTGGATTCCTTTAACGAGAGGATAGAGAGTATTATGCCCAAAAAAAAAAAAAAAATGTATGGAATGTAGCACCAATCCCACTTGCCCATCAGGCTGTAGTAAAAGAGAAATTTATCAAGCACTCTAATCTAATCTCCTCACTCTCTCAAAGAGGATCATGTTTTAACAACCACTCTAATCTAATCTCCTCACTCTCTCAAAGAGGATCATGTTTTATCAACCACTCTAATCTCCTCACTCTCTCAAAGAGAAACGTGTAACCACCACACGATCATGTTTGGTCCACAGCTAAGTAAAGTGACGTTTCTTCTTCAACTCAGCTCAATTCAAACCAAACACAAAAATGTTCCAAAAAAGTATTTAAGGGACCCACAAAAAAAGTGTAATTGACCCTCTCGCTGTGCACTAAAGTGTAAATACAGTGATGTTCACTGACACCAATTTCCATGTCGGCGCTTTAAACCGCCACCTTCCCCTTCCAATCCTTTTATCCTTTCCATCCCTTTTTCTCTTCCCTCCCCCGTGACTGACTACCCTCTATTCCTCAGCTGACTCTATATAAACCACCCCACTCACCAAAAATATAAACAAAGCCCACCCGCAAAAATGAACCCGGACTACCACTCATCCCTTCTCTGTTTTTTCACACTGATTCGATTCCTACTAGCATCAGCCACTCATGATTACCAAGACGCATTATCGAAATCGATCCTATTCTTCGAAGGGCAGCGGTCCGGTGTCTTACCAGGGGACCAGAGGCTGTCGTGGCGGGCCAATTCGGGGTTAAGTGACGGGTGGATGTACAATACGGACTTAACGGGCGGGTACTATGACGCAGGGGACAATGTAAAGTTCGGTTTTCCGATGGCTTTTACTACGACCATGTTGGCTTGGAGTGTGATCGAGTTTGGTGAGTTGATGTCGTCCGGTGAGTCGAGGAATGCTTTAGTGGCGGTCCGTTGGGCTACTGATTATTTGCTTAAGACGGTTTCTCAGCTGCCTTATCGGATTTTTGTGCAGGTAAATAAAAATTAATTGACTAATTAACTTTTTGATTAGTGGTGGGCCGGTGGCCGTAGCGGTGGTTTTGTTGTTAAGTGGGTGGTGGAGTGAGGCTAGTTGCGGGTTATCAATTGGTTTGGCTTACAGAACCAACCCGTGAGTGCCGAATTTAGTAACCGTACGTCTGTACGTTATCTCGTGCGGTCCCCTACACTGTCGGTTGACTTATCTGTGGTCGTTACTTTATTCACTTTTTGGCGCCAAATAGTTCGGTTCGCGTTAAATGTTCCACGTTCCAACATTAACTCATTCGCTACTTTTATCTGATAACATTACCATGTTAATTAATTCATAGTGTGCGTTAATCAAAAGGTTGATTACTAATTTGGGGTGCTAAATAGGTAGGCGATCCAAATGCGGATCACAGCTGTTGGGAAAGACCGGAAGACATGGACACGAGGAGGACCGTATATGCTGTAGACGCACCGAATCCGGCTTCCGACATATCCGGTGAGACGGCAGCGGCTCTAGCCGCAGCATCTATGGCTTTCCGATCATCGGACCCGGGATATTCCGAAACATTGCTAAGAAATGCCATTAAATCTTTTGAATTTGCCGATACTAACCGTGGAGCTTATAGCGATAATGCCAATATCAAAGATGGTGTCTGTCCTTTCTATTGCGATTTCGATGGATATCAGGTAAGTTAAGAGGATGATTATCTAGAATCAAGCGTAATTAATTGGATGTTATTTTTGGATTTAGAGTTAAATATCGGATTAGTTGTGTTCTGGGGTTGCCAGGATGAATTGCTATGGGGAGCAGCATGGTTGAGGAGGGCTAGTCAAAATGAGTCTTACCTTGACTACATACAAAACAATGGCAAGACTTTAGGTGCTGAAGACAACATCAACGAATTTGGGTGGGATAATAAGCACGCTGGCATCAATGTTCTTGTTTCTAAGGTTAGATCATGTTTAATTAGTTTTAATTTATGTTTAGCATGACTACTTAGAAGAACATGATAGTTCATATATATATATATGAATGTATGTTTCAGGAAGCCTTAGAAGGGAATGTAATGTCACTACAGTCATACAAGTCATCAGCGGATAGCTTCATGTGTACGCTAATCCCGGATTCATCATCTTCCCACATAGAGTACACGCCCGGTGGGGTCATCTACAAGCCGGGTGGCAGCAATCTACAACATGCCACTTCGATCTCCTTCCTCGAGCTCGTCTACGCCAATTACCTCGCTAGAACATCACAATCCATCAACTGCGGAAACATCTATGTGGGTCCCACCTCGCTTAGACAGTTAGCCAAACGGCAAGTCGACTACATTCTTGGGGACAACCCTAAGGGCTTGTCCTACATGGTTGGCTATAGTGATTACTATCCGCAACGGATTCATCACCGTGGCTCTTCCATACCTTCGGTTAAAGATCATCCTCAATTCATTGCGTGTAAAGAAGGTTCGGTGTACTTTAACTCATCGGATTCTAACCCAAATGTTTTGGTGGGAGCAGTTGTCGGGGGCCCCGGAGAAGATGATGTTTACGAGGATAATCGTGTGGATTTTAAAAAGTCAGAACCGACGACTTATATTAATGCGCCGTTTGTTGGCGCGCTTGCTTATTTTGCAGCGAATCCAAGTTAAGAGGCACCTATAATACTTGGGACCAATTTTTCAAGGGCATGACCATGTGCCTTAATTTTTCTGTAGTTTTAAGGTAAATGTGCAAATTTATGTCTCTCATCTTTGGACATGATGACAAAAGGGGGTAGAGGCCAGGCTAGTCAGAAATATTCGGTTTATCAATTTTGTTACGTTTTTAATTACCGCAAAACCAAAAAAAAAAAAATTAAAAGAAAAGATTATTTCTTGATACACTTATCATAATAATAATGAATATAGAAAGTCTTTTCTGTGAAGTAAAATTGGTGAATCTGTTACCAAACTAAACCAAAAGAAGAGTCCGATAACTCAAATGCATTAAGAATTTAAGATGAAGACCATTCCTTTCTTGATAATTAATACTTAAGGACTTTATCCTTATCTAAGCAGTGCATCTATATCACCCACCCAAGAAACAAAGGAAAAACCCACCCGAAAAAATTATCCCGAACATTAACATGAACCCGAAACACCTCTTCTCAATTCTCTGTGTTTTCACATTGATTCCATTCCTACTAACATCAGTCATTCATAATTACGGTGAAGCATTCTCGAAATCAATCCTATTCTTCGAAGGGCAGTGGTCCGGTTTCTTACCAGACTACCAGAAGCTGACATGGGGAGCCAATTCGGGGTTAAGCGATGGGTGGATTGACAACACGGACTTAACAGGGGGGGGTACTAGGATGCAGGGGGCAGCGTTAAGTTCGGTCTTGGATGGCTTTTACTACGACCATGTTGGCTTGGAGTGTGATCGAGCTCGGTGAATCGACGCCGGGCAACGAGTCATGGGAAGCTTTAGTTGCTGTCCGCTGGGGTACTGATTATTTGCTTAAGACGGTTTCTCAGCTGCCCAAACGGATCTTTGTGCAGGTAACATAAAACTTAATGAATTAATTTCACTCTTTGATCAGTGGTGATTGTGCAATTAAGTGGGTGGAGCGAGGGTAGTTTCGGGTTATTGGCTGCTGATGTGGCTTTTATGACTTTATTGATTGGTTGATTGAACCAACCCGTGGGCCGTGAGTAAGTAATCTCGTCCGGTCGACTACCCTGTCGTTTTGACTTCTGTGCGGTCTAATTTATTTTTTCTTTCTCTTTTTCGCGCCAAATAGTACACAATGAATTTGGACCGCTAAATAATCTAGTTCGCGTTAAAAACCCATTAACGTTAATTCTCGACTATAATGAATTATCCTAATATCATCTTAATTCATCTTGGTGCATTATTCGAAAGGTTCAATCACTAATGTTGGATGTTAAGTAGGTAGGCGATCCATGGGCAGATCATAATTGTTGGGAAAGACCGGAAGACATGGACACAATAATGACTGTATATGCTAGATGCACCGAATCCAGCTTCCGGTGTAGCTAGTGAGAGGCATCTATGGCTTTCCGACGGGATACTGTTGAGACATTGCTAAGAAATGCCATTAAAGCCTTCAAATTTGCCGATACTTACAGAGGAGCTTACAGGGACAATGCCGATATCAGACACGGTGCGTGTCCCTTCTATTGCGATGTTAGTTAGTGGCTATCAGGCAAGTTAAAAGGATCACCTAGAATCAAGTGTAGTTAATTGAATCTTACTTTTAGGATATAGAATTAAAATAGATTCCTATGCGTTTTCGGGTTGGCAGGATGAATTGATATGGGGAGGGGCATGGTTGAGGCGAGATAGTCAGAATGATTCTTACCTTAACTACATACTAAACAATGGCAAAGCCTTTGGTGCTGAAGACAACATCAACGAATTTGGGTGGGATAATAAGCATGTTGGATTCAATGTTCTACTTTCTAAGATTACATTTCTTTGATTGTGTTTAGGTCTTATGTTAATATACATGTATTACTATTGTCTATAAAAATCAATAACAAATTCTGCATATTTCTGTTCTGACAAATTGGATCTATATATATATGCATTTCAGAATGTCTTAGAAGGGAATGTAATGTCACTGCAAAGGTACAAGTCATTAGCATCTAGCTTCATGTGCACACTAATTCCGTTCATCATTTTCCCTCATAAAGTAATTGCCCGGTGGGCTCATCTGCAAACCAGGCAGCAGCAATCTACAACACGCCACTCCGATCTCCTTCCTTGCGCTCATCTACGCCAATTACCTCACCAAAACATTGCAATCTGTCGACTGTGCAAACATCAATGTGGATCCCAACTCGCTCGGACAGGTAGCCAAACGACAAATCGACTACATTCTAGGGGATAATCCTGAGGGCTTGTCCTACATGGTTGGATATAGTGATCGTTATCCACAACGGATTCATCACTGTGGCTCTTCGCTACCTTCGGTTAAAGATCATCCTCAATTCGTTGGGTGCAAAGATGGTTCGGTGTACTTCAACTCATCGAATCCTTAACTGAATGTTTGGTCGGAAAAGTTGTCAGGGATCCCAGACACGCAGATTTTGCAAGGTCGGAACTGATGACTTGTATCAATGCGTGCTTGCTTATTTTGCAGCTAATCCAAGCTAGGAAAGCTAAATTTAACCAAATTTTTAGTGGGTAGGTTATATGCTAGAAATTAGCTGTTTCGTCTATACATTTGATTTTCTTTGTCATATAAATAGAGAATAAATATATGGAATTGAAAAGAGAGTTCGGTTTGGTTATGGTCTCCTTATTTTATCTTTTACGAGGTGGGCAAAAAACCTATGATCCCCACCACGGATGCAACAAGCCAAGTCAGCATAAGTTATCATCCACATGGCAAAATTTGAAAGGTTGGCGGACAACAGCCTCAAATTAGACATCTTTTTTTATAGTACAAGAGCTAAGACAACTATAAATAATGTGCATTGTGTGGTGAGAATAGGCACAAGCAATTAAGCCTTCTAGAGAGGATAAGATCACTACGTATAGAGAAGTGCGAGAAGTGTTTGTGCTTTAGCTGCAACAGAAAATCAGCAATGGCATCAGCTTCTCTCCTCAAGTCCTCTCCTATTCTTGACAGGTCCGAGTGGGTCAAGGGTCAAACTCTCCGTCAATCATCCGTCTCAACTGTCCAGTTCCAACCCGCCACCTCTCCTTCCACCCTCACGGTCCGTGCCAGTTCATATGTTGATGAGTTGGTTAAGACTGCGGTACGTTCGGTTTTTTAACTCCTGCAACCTTTGGATATGACAAAATATTACATCATGTTAGGCTCCATGTGAGTAAACCTGATGAACTGATTTGAGTTAAATTTTTTTTGTTTAAACTAAAATTATAGGTCCAAACTGGAGAAAAATATATTGAGCCTTGGTCGATATTATTAACCCAACTGAAATTCGTATATGAAAATGGATAAATTTCTTAAATACAGGCAAAAGTTCACTAATGTAGTATAACTTAATAAAGTTAAGGACACTACCTTTGTCTTATGATTTCGGACCTTTTTTTTTTTGTTGGTATGCAGAAAACGGTGGCATCACCGGGACATGGAATTCTGGCCATGGATGAATCAAACGCTACTTGTGGGAAGCGGCTTGCATCAATCGGGCTAGAGAACACCGAAGCTAACCGCCAAGCATACCGTACACTTCTGGTCTCAGCTCCTGGTCTTGGACAGTACATTTCAGGTGCCATTCTTTTCGAGGAGACTCTCTACCAATCTACAGTTGATGGTAAGAAAATTGTCGATGTTCTCCACGAGCAAGGAATCGTGCCCGGGATTAAAGTTGACAAGGTAGACTAATTTGTTACTAACCAACCTGCTTCGGAAAATAGTGCTGCTTGTAAAACGATAAGAATGTTTACAACAGGGTTTGGTGCCTCTGGCTGGTTCGAATGATGAGTCATGGTGCCAAGGACTCGACGGCCTGGCTTCCCGCTCGGCCGCTTACTATCAACAGGGGGCTCGGTTCGCCAAATGGTACAGATTGTAGAATTGCTTTTCGGAGTTAAAGTGATCAATCTTAGATTGATATGAGTTTAATTACATGGGTTTGATTAGGCGTACTGTTGTGAGCATTCCTAATGGCCCATCAGCTTTGGCAGTTAAGGAAGCAGCATGGGGTCTTGCTCGCTATGCTGCCATTTCTCAGGTAAAATAATTAATGATAAGTACACGTTTGGAGCATATGTATGTTTTGAATGAGAACTAATTAGTTGCTACATGATGTTGCAGGATAATGGGCTGGTCCCAATTGTGGAGCCAGAGATATTGCTTGATGGTGAACATGGAATTGACAGGACATTTGAAGTAGCCCAGAAGGTGTGGGCTGAGGTTTTCTTCTACCTTGCAGAAAATAATGTCACCTTTGAAGGCATCCTTCTCAAGCCCAGCATGGTTACTCCTGGAGCTGAGTCCAAGGACAGAGCCGCCCCTGAACAAGTAGCTGATTACACCCTCAAGCTCCTTCACAGGAGAATCCCACCTTCTGTCCCTGGAATCATGGCAAGTAACCCTACCTTTTATAAAATTATATATTTACCTCCTCACTGTACAGAAGAGTTGATCTTGAAAACTGTTTTTGTGTGGGGCAGTTTTTGTCTGGTGGGCAATCAGAGGTAGAGGCAACTTTGAACTTGAATGCAATGAACAAATCACCAAACCCATGGCATGTTTCATTCTCTTATGCAAGAGCACTTCAAAACACTTGTCTCAAGACATGGGGGGGCAGACCCGAGAACGTGAAGGCGGCTCAGGATGCACTCCTCATCCGAGCCAAGGCCAACTCGCTTGCCCAGCTTGGGAAATACACTGGTGAGGGTGAATCCGAAGAGGCCAAAAAGGGAATGTTTGTTAAGGGCTATTCTTACTAAGTAAGGATGATAAGATCTTTGAGCCCAAATAAGAGAAATGATGATGATGATTATGATGGTGATAGAAGGCTATTTGAGACTAGATTTTGTTTTTCCGATATTGTATCATGCTATATAGCAATGCAAACTATTTTTGTGATGATATGATGAAATGTACTTCTAGCAACTTGATGAACTCTCTTGCCTTGAGTTTAGTTAGTATGTACCAGTGAAATCATATATAGAATGCCCGACTCTGAATTTCTCAACCTCAACAATTCCCTTGAATTGCAGGCCTTAACATAAGGGAATTATGGTACAGAATTCCATAAATTAACTCTTTATAGCAAAGAAGTCCAAATTTTGCTACACGTAAAAACCTTATTCAGACAATTAGCTTTACATACCAAATTTGTAAGAGACCAGAACATGGGTTTAAAGTTGCAGCAAGATACATGTCCATGAAGATCTTTCCTTTATGTGTAATCAATCTTTTTCCAAGAACAATCTGCAACCAAATTTTAGATTCAACCAACGAATTACCCACTACTAAACAGCACCCAAATTAAATGCTTCGATTCTGCATCAGACAAAGAAGAATTAAACATATAAAGAAACTATGAACCATAATTCCATTCACGGTCTCTTCAAGAAGGGAAATCAGTAGCTAAATCTCAAGTGAGATGACAATATAAATCAACTGATTCCATAAGTAGAGGCATACAGTAATTCAGACTCCACCATAAGTAACAGCTTATGCCCATTTCCTAAGGAATGAAGAAAAAGCACGTACTTGGTATGCTCAATAATCTAAACTTTTATTTGAGACGGAAAATTTCAAAGATACTGGCTTAAACAGACAAGCCCGCAGCTATGAATAATCCTGGTTTGTTGTAGCTTGCCCATGTATCCTGTGAGATCTGGCATTTTGGTCGATCAATTTATTTTCCATCTTTCCATTATTGTCTATCATTGGAATGGATGAGCCCCTGTGGCTTTTTCTCTCTGTCTGTTATTGAGAGCTTAGGTGTCTGATTATTATCCCTTTCCATTTCATTTGCATTCTGTGGTTGTTGCATTGGATCCACCAAACTGCTATGTTTCTCCCCTGGAAACTACAAAACAAAACCCGAATGCAACAAAGTTGAATCAAAACCCAAAAATGCCAGGAAGCAATTCTCCGTTACAGAGATACAAACCTCAACTCTTTGCCTCAATAGGAGGTATCTCGCGTGGGTTCTTTTACCACCAACATGACCCATCATATCGCATTGCAGGCAAAGGGAACTACCATCTATCTCACAGTAAAAGAAAGCTGTATAAATGTTTACAAAAGGGTTTTCGTAAAAAAAATGCATACATCACAAGAGTCTGAAACACAGAAAAAAAAAAAAAGTGTAGAGACAGAATTAAGCATACCAGGTGAATTCTCACATATATCACAACTTGGGACATCACTTGGGTCAGCAAGCCCAACTCTTACATGTCTGTTAGCAAGTTTATTACACGTATGGACCTGAAACTCCAATATTCGAAAATAAGGAACATCCATATAACTGCATGATCATTTGGTCTTTAAGCTAGTGCATAATAAAATTTCGTAAACAGACATCACAAGTCATCCATGTAAAAAACAGATTTTCACTACTTCTATTGATAGAAAGAAATGGTCTGCTAAAAAGAAAAAAAGATGTTTTGAGAATCTGAAACAGAAACTTTTACCAAATCGACACACAGAAAACCTAATTCCGTCGAATTAGATCATACATGCCTTAGTACTAAGGTAGAGGAGAATCTCACAGAAAAATTAGAGCTCATCAAGCAAGCAGGCTAATAATAAAGAAAAAAAAGCATTTGAAGTGATGAGATTTGAAGCGGATGAAACCTTTTCGTCGCACGCACGGCAGAGAGCGGCCTCGTCGGCGGCGCAGAATAGTATAGCTGCGGCGCTCTCGCAGACGTCGCAAAGCGTTCGCATTATTCTTCTTTATGCTTTTGCTATCTCCCTACTTCACTCCCTCCTCTCCCATTTTCACCGCCCCATTCTACCATGACACGACGTCGTTTTTCTCAAAGCGTCTGTATTCTGATTCTTCAGTCGGAAGGAAGGAGAACAGAAAAAACCGACAGTTGACGACGACCTTTGATGAGCTAGGGAGGAAGAAAAGGAAAAACTATAAAACATCATAGACTCATTCACGGGATTTGTTTGACACGTGTATTGGCACGTACAATAAGGAGTCCTTAAAATCGAATCTGGGAGGGTGACGCCTGACGCCGTGGCCGTTGGCAATGCCTATGGGCTCAGGCTGAGTCCATCAGACGGCCCATTCCAACGATAGTCACGCTTCTTTAAGAACAATGTAAAATACCGGCCCAAAAAAAAAGCCGCCACCGTCATCAAATATTAAAATAAATATTTATTTTAATTTTCATAAAAAATATTTATTTAAATAAGAATAAAATAATATCATTTTCATTCAAATAGAAACAAAAAGTCACTCTAATTATATCATTTCTTCAAATAAAATAATAGATGAAATAAAATTTTCACTATATTTTTTTCAAAAAATCGAACAAAATAAATACTATTATTTAAAAGCACAATCAATATTTCTTATTTATTTATTATATATAATCAAACATACCTAATAAAATTACGATTATTATTCTTATTCTATTATTATTTCCTATTTAACCAAAGTGTGGTTGACTCACATCATGTCACCGAATGAGGATGGATCTAAACTGACCAGAAACTATAATGATGACATTTACGTGTGGCCTCTGTTTCTTAATTTATTGGGTTTGGTTAGTGGTTCACAAATCACAGCCAAATCACAAGCATAAAACATTCAAAAAGTGTAAATAAATTAGTAAATAAATATTAAAAAAAACAGCCTTTAGTTGGAATCAGATGCCTTGGCACGTGGTGTCGTACCTCCTTTCATTATGCCGGTAGTTGATCCAACCGACAGATCGGCGGTTGTAAAATCATGATTTTACTTATTTACAGCTGAACCACTGATCCGTGAGACCCCACCATCGAGCAGCGAACCAATAGAAGAAGAAAAATTAATAAATAAATAAATTGGATTTAATTATCACGTTTATTAAGTTGGTTAATGACTTTTTTTTTCTTTTCTTCATATTAACTATTTAATATTTCTATCACGTGACATCTACCCAAACACAGCTCTAAAAAGTCTCAACTACACCGATCTACGCATCTAACGGTAACTGACAACAACGTTAGACCTGATTATATATAATAAACACATTACTAATAGAAGAAACTAGCTCCCTTCCTATTAGCATTGGTCACGTGACATTCCTCCAGGGTATGATAGTCATTTTGGTAACAAATCTGAAGGCCAGACGTTGACGCCGTAGCAGATTTTTGCCGCGGCCCATTGGATCCTAAAAAAGCATCCCTTCTTTCACACGCCTTCTTGCTTCTGCGATAGAAACGGGTTTTCGTATGAAAACTCCCCTGAACCGTTTTTTCTGACTGGCAGTCATAGTACGCCGTCGTTTCAGAGTTCACTGTTACATCAAAGCTCCATCCGATCCGTTTCCAGTCCTATTCCGGCTTCTACTGTTCCGCACGGTTAGTTCCTTTTCCTTTCTCTTCCATCTATCCCTTTTCTCGATCTTCTAGCTTTATTCCTCCACGACGCGTAAAGCTTCTCCTCAGTTCTTCCTCTCCAGCTTTAAGCTACGTCTTTACCATTCTTGATTCTCCCCCCTTTTTTGAAGCTTAGCTCAGGTTGGAGCTATTTCTTCACATATGTCAGGTTAAGCGGGTGCTCCCTTTCTGAGCTCTTTTGATTTCGATGGAGTTAACCGTTAAGCTGTACTTCAAATTATTTTTAGATTTTGTTTCAATGGCGTGAAATTCGGAGGTTGTTTTTCTGGATTTTTTTTTGAACATTTTGTTGTTTTTTGGTTGCAGTTTGGAGAGCCCGACAGTAGAAAAGAAGAAGAAGAGCTAATCGGAGTAGCAGAGCCGTAGAAGCTTCGGATCAGACGTAGGTAAGGTTAAAAGGCAAGGCAAGGAAAACGACAACGGTTTTAAGAGTAAGCCCGCTGGCAAGCAACTGTACTAGTGGTGTACATTCTAATTCAATCTCTGATCCGCATCTTGTCCCAGCACATGAAGTCGTTTGTCGCTAGTGGTTTCTGTCAAAAAGGATTCCAGGATTTGACGGTAAGAGAACTCCTCTGTGTCTTGGAACTGAAACAATTTTTTTTTTTTAATCGAACATGTACTAGCGTTATTTACTACGCTTGTCCATTGATAATTTTGTGGGTGCATTCTTCGAAATCTGTATTCGTTAAGCATGGGGGTGGGTCTCTACTTTCTGAAAGTTATTTTGTTCTTTATGACATTAGATTACTGTTAAGAAAAGAAATAAAATGGAAGCGTGGAACCAAAGATTAGTCATTTGATGTAAGATTACACAATGGATAGTCATGATTAGTGCATGATCATCTTATATGTTTGCTTTCATCATTGACTGGAGTGGTTGTTGATTACCTTGTTCCATTTACTAAGGGTACTGCCTTTTTCTTTTTTCTTTTCATTACTTGAGAGAGAGAGAGAGAGAGGGAGGGGGGGAAGTGGTTGAGGTGAAGGGGTTATTTGGATAAGACCTCTGGTGATGGTTGTTTGTGATATCTAGTTATTAACATTCCTTCTTGCTTCTCCATCTATCTATGGGTTAGTGAGATAATACATTATTACCTTTTTGTACAGAAAGTATGGCAATAAAGGGTCTTAAGCCTTCACGGGAAGAGTGTATGCAAGGGAAGATAGGAGGGAGCTCTTAACATTATTATGGTCATGTGTTGATTGAATTTTTATTGATATATTGGGGAGGAGAAGACAGGGAGGAAAAATCTGAGAAAATGGGGACGGTTTCTGGAGAGGAGCTAATGAAGTGGGAGAAGATGCAGGGGACAATTGGAACTGCAAATGCCCGTGAAGAGAAGATTCTGGTTTTGGTGAGGTTGAGGCCTTTAAGTGAGAAGGAGATCGAGGTGAATGAAGTAGCAGATTGGGAATGCATCAATGGTAATACTATCTTGTACCTCAACACATTGAGGGAGGGATCGACATTTCCAAATGCCTATACTTTTGGTAAGGAATTCTTCATCTTATTGTTGCATTTTTTAAAAAAAATTTTTTGGACCTTCTTGGCATTGTAGGGCTAAATCATTCTGATGATACCTAAGTACAAAATTGTTTCCACACACCTAGAGTAAACTAGGACCAGAATTGAGAGCAGTACACATTATTCATTCAAGTTTAAGGCAGAGACATGGTTAATACTCTTTCTTACGTTTCTGTTTATGTTCATGTTTTGGTAATAGACAGAGTGTTCCGAGGAGACTGTTCTACAAAGCAGGTGTATGAGGAAGGAGCCAGAGAAATTGCACTTTCTGTAGTCAATGGTATAAACTGTAAGTACATTACTATTCCCTGATTGCTTTCTGAGACCTGAATGTCAGGCGATGAACAAAGTAAGGAGGTTTGACAAAATTGTGGTTTAAAAAATTACAGCTAGTATTTTTGCATATGGGCAAACAAGCAGTGGAAAGACGTACACAATGAATGGAATTCTTGAGTATTCAGTGGCTGATATATTTGATTACATACAAAGGGTAATAAAATCAGTCGAGTGGTGTATGTTTGTCATACATACTTTAGCTTTTTTTAAAGAAAGTTATTGTTATTTTCAGCATGAAGAAAGAGCATTCGTCTTGAAGTTCTTCGCAATTGAGATTTATAATGAAGCTGTTAGAGACCTCTTAAGCACAGACAATAGTAATACTACACTCAGACTGCTAGATGACCCTGAGGTAAGTTTCTCTCCGCTCTCTTTCTTGTACTTTTGTCAAGCTTCTGATGATTTCTTGCTATTGTCAGCGAGGAATTATTGTGGAGAAAGTGACAGAGGAAACTCTGAGGGACTGGAACCATTTACAGGAGCTGATTTCTATTTGTGAAGGTGGAGACTATATCATTTTTATAAATTCTAATCTTCCCTGGTAATATCAATCGTAAGTGTATTTTAATGTACTTTTACAGCTCAAAGGCGGATAGGGGAGACTTCTCTGAATGAAAAAAGCTCTAGATCTCATCAAATTATTAGATTGGTGAGCCACCTTTGTTCTTGGATTGGGGTATTCATTCTTATGTCTAGGCACATATCTTTACTTAGTCTAACTCTTCTTTGGACATTCAAACTCGCAGACAATTGAAAGTTCTGCTCGAGAGTTTCTAGGCAAGGATAATTCAACCACCCTTGCCGCAAGTGTGGTATAGACAAATAAACCATCAATTTTAGTGAAAGTTGTCATCCCCACTGGTAAAGGAGTAGATGAATGATATATAAATTCCCGTGTCCTTTTTTTTTTTGCAGAATTTTGTTGATTTGGCTGGGAGCGAGCGTGCATCGCAAGCAATGTCAGCTGGTGCTAGATTGAAAGAAGGTTGCCACATAAATCGCAGTTTACTTACTCTAAGTACTGTTATCCGGAAGCTAAGGTTGTATCACTCTTCTTTTCCTTATATTTTAACCTTTCCAACTTCAATCGACAGCTTATATATATCCTTTGAATGTGTTTTGATTCACATTAATTTGATGGCATTGTTGGATGCAGTAAGGGAAGAAATGGGCATATCAATTACAGAGATTCTAAGCTTACGCGTCTTCTACAGCCTTGCTTAGGTGGCAATGCTAGAACAGCCGTCATCTGCACCTTGAGTCCCGCAAGAAGCCATGTTGAGCAAACCAGAAACACCCTTCTATTTGCATGTTGTGCAAAAGAAGTGACCACAAAAGCACAAGTAAATGTTGTCATGTCTGACAAGGCCTTGGTTAAGCATTTACAGAAAGAGTTGGCTAGATTGGAGAGCGAGTTAAGAACTCCTGTTCCGGTTTCCACGAATTCTGACTATACTGTTTTACTTAGAAAGAAAGATCTTCAAATTGAAAAGATGGGAAAGGAGATCAGAGAGCTCAGTAAACAAAGAGATCTTGCTCAGTCTCGGATTAAGGATTTGCTTTGTATGATTGGAATTGATCAAGACTCAAGAGAGGAATGTTCAGCTTCGGAATCCTCAAGTATAACTAATTCTCATAGGACCCATGCCTGGACTCCAGAAAATAAGAAAAACCATTTGTTATCCAATGGGACCTCTTCATTACCATCTAATGGAATGATTATGGTAACAGCGGAAGATTCTGATGATTGCAGGGAAGTTCAATGTGTTGCGACAGAGTCAAGCCGAGACAACAACTCTCAGTCTGTTGCGTTGTCAACAGTTGAAAATGTAGACGTGTTTGACCAAGAAGTGATGTCGGCACCTTCAAATGGTAACAGAGAAGTGGGCCAGATCCAAAATGGATCTACTACATATGTTGAAGTAGAGGAAACACTTCACAGTGTCCGAACGGCCATTGACTCTCTAGTCAGTCCTTTCCCTGATGACATGGCAGAAGATACTCCAAACGTTAAGAACATGAAGCTAACTAGAAGCTCGAGTTGCAGGGTGAATGCCATGACAGTCTCATCTTCTCTAGATAGAGGAGATAGCACTCCACCTTATTATGAGTTTGAGACAGGCTTTCTTGGAAGACCAGAAAATTTCCCAAGGAAGTTCCCTCCGTTAAATTACAGTCCTAGGTTGGATTCCCAGTCTTCCATTGGAAGTGCTCATAGTAGTATCAGAACTTCTGCAGAAGAGGATATTACCAGCTTAGATACTTTTGTTACTGGGATGAAGGAAATGGCCAAGCTTGAGTACAAGAACCAACTTGTTGATGGTCAGGTAAGAATGTGGAATGGCATTATTCAAGCAAATCTCATACCTTCTGTTTCATATACCTTTTTTTTTTTTTTTTTCATTCCTTAGGTTCAAGGGACAGGGGCTGGAACTGACACCTTCTTAAAGAATATGAAAAATGTTGGATTAGATCCAATGCAAGAGGAGTTAGAAACTCCTTCAGATTGGCCTCAAGTATTTGAAAAGCATCAGAGAATGATTCTAGAACTCTGGAAAACTTGCAACGTCTCTTTAGTCCATAGAACTTACTTTTTCCTTCTGTTCAAAGGTGATCCATCTGATGCCATTTACATGGAGGTAGAGCTTAGGAGACTAACTTTTCTCAAGGAAACATTTACTCATGGAAATCAAGCAGTGGAAGGTGGCCGAACTCTCACACTAGCATCAAGGTCTAAATCTCTCTCTCCCTCTCCCTCTCTCTAGGACCATAACTCTTTTGCTTTCATGTCTAAACAACTATATCCTAAACAGCACAAGGGCCCTACGCCGTGAGAGAGAGATGCTGACAAGGCTGATGCAGAGAAGGTTTTCTGAACAAGAAAGGAAGATACTGTTTGAGAAATGGGGTATTGCTTTGAACTCAAAACGAAGGAGACTACAGCTAATTAACTGCTTATGGAGCAATGTAGAAGACATGAACCACGCCAAAGAGAGTGCTGCCATTGTTGCGAAGCTGGTCAGGTTCATAGAGCAGGGACAGGCTCTTAAGGGGATGTTCGGGTTGAGCTTCACTCCTTCTCATGCAAAGAGAAGATCCTATATCTGGAAAAAAAGTGCGGCATCCCTTTTTTAAAGTGCCTCTTTGGGGTCGGTCTGTTATGTTATGTACACTTATAGCTACTAGTAAACTGTGTAGCCTGTAGAGGGATCATTTTTAGGAGCTGTAGCATTCTTTCTTAAAAAAACAGTATGCCATCCTGTTGTGAAAGATTAGGAAGTCGAATTAAGTTGTGTAGTAGTTTGATTTGGTTCGTATTGTTTAAATGATTGAAGATACCATGAACTTCTATTTGGAAATATGTTGTATGTTGTAATGAGATGCTAACTGGTACTAAATGTTTGTAAACGCCGTTTAATCTTAATTTTCTATTCTCCAATTATTTTCTACAAAATTTTAAATGATGTCTATGGTCTAATATGAAAATAAACCGATCCTAGATTTAACAGTGTTTCCATTAAATGTAATTATGAGTCCAGATCGATTTCACAATGTGAATTATATAAACATTGATTTAAAATTTTGACCCAAAAAAAAAAACTGTCGAGTGATTAGAATCGATGCTGTTCAAACGACGACGTTTCATCTGCTATCCGAATACTTTAGCAGAGTGACGGGGGTAGGGAGAGAAGAAGAAGAAGAAGACGAAGAACCTGGAAACAGAGAGGAGGGAGATGAGCTTAGCGTCATCGTCAGCGTACCTGGCTCGGAGAGCCGCCCAGAAGGAGAGGGTTCGGATCCTTTACCGCCGTGCCCTCAAAGATACTCTCAATTGGGCGGTCCATCGCCACCTCTTCTATCGCGACGTAAATCCATCCAATCTCTCCTATCCACTTTAATCGAATCGTTGTTCATATTTCATTTCACATAGATTCAGATGATAATTCTGGCTATTGATTTTGTGATTCGTCTCGTCTCTGTTTTTTGCAGGCTTCTGACATGCGCGGGAGATTCGAAACAAACATGCATGTGGTTCGCTCTCTCACATTTCCTTCACTCCTTAGTTCTTCCTCTTCAACTTTTTTTTTTTTTTTTTAATTATCATATAAATTCCTGCATTCTTGTAGTTCTCTGATTAGCTCGTAGCCTTGTATATTTGAATAGGACGTTTTGAGATTATGCAAAAACTACGAAGAAGCATGCTAAAGTGATGGATAGTTCTTCTGCTTTCTGCAATATGATCTGCTAAGCAATGGAATTAAGAATAGACAGTGACTTATGGTTCATAGTTCCTGCATCATATTGTTTTCCCCCTTTTGTAGTTAAATGAGATTATAAAAATTATGACTGTGATTAAGAAGAAAACACTTGGTACAATGATGAACGTAATTTTACTGAATTTGTAAGTTATGCAAAAATGGATTACATTTTTTATGCTGATTTGTTCATGTTTCTGTTGGCTTGAATATAGGAAGATCCGGACACTATTGATAGACTAATAGCAGATGCGGAAGCAAGCTATAATAAGTGGCGGCACCCTGATCCTTATATCGGTAAGCACTGTGATATTAGAAACACTGTTGACTTATGGTCAAGGGAGAAATTTATCTGCCAACGAATCTCACTAGTCAGAAATGATTACATTTTTGGTGATTTGTAAACGTGATTAGTAGTAGTTACACAACTAGTTTATTTCCAGAATATTGAATGGTGGAATCGATTATAAATGGAGCTCTCTCTCAAATCTGTTTGTTCACACTCAGCAAAAACATAAACACGTTTGCCTGTAGGCATTTTTGTTTTAGATGAAGTTATTTGTGTACTTTTTGTTGTTACATAGAAATAGAGGATATAATATCAGTGATAGGTCACGCAAATTCATTTACTTGGGGGCTTACTGTTCTTTATCTCCTACAGTGCCATGGGCCCCAGGCGGTAGCAAGTTCACTCGAAACCCGGCACCACCTTCTGGGGTATGTTGTCGTTGAACTCATTGCTCAAACTTTCTTTTGTGCATACGATACCATAACTCTTTAGTAGTATTCTAAATCTCTAACCAAATTGTGTGTTTCTGTCGTTGGTGTAGATTGAGATAATCTATGACTATGGACGAGAAGATAATAACTAAATATATTTGCATCTTTTCCATTGCATCGAATAAAGGTCGGATACGTAATTTAGTCGCTCTACCCCGTTGTGGATTTGTAATGTGGTGCTTTCTCATCCCCACCATCATGTAATGTAGACGCTATATCTTTATCAACTGATTTGGTATCTATAAATCTTACATTTGCAGGTTTAGGTGTTGGATGTCTGAAAGAAAAGATGACAATGAAGGGCAGCAGTTCTGATTTGAGTTACTTAAATGAAGCCAAATAGTAGCTTTCGGATTTGAACATTTTCATATTCCCTTTTTTTTTTTCCTCATCTGTTTTTTCCTTGACTTCTTCTAATCTTCTGTACCTTCAAGTGGATATTTGACACAAACACCAACTTGCCAGATGTGCTATAAAACATCGTTGTGCTTGGTTTGATGATGATTATGAATCCTTTCAATGATCTCTCTCTCTCTCTCTCATTAAAGTGCGATCATTTCACGTAATTCCAATCCTCTTATTGATTCTTCAACAGTAAATGCATACAAAGAATGAAAAAGGCTCGATACAGCTTTCGATAGCAGAGGAGTTAAGAAAAACAGTCAACTCAAAAACAATGACAGCTACTACAAGTACATTATGTCGTGAAAGAAATCAGATGAGCTTGAAAGGAAGTGGCCATGGAGTGGATCTAGGAACCTCGACCTTGTCCTTAATCCGCTCTATCTTCTTCTCCTTTTTCGGCCTCGCGTTGCCGTACGATCCTTTGAATATCTTCCCCTTCTTTGTCTTCTTATCTCCTCGTCCACAAAGGATCGGCAACGCTCCGTTCGCTGCTGCCGACGATAACATAGCAGACCAGCCCGTCATTCTCATTCGTCTCGCTACCAATTGCGTCGTCGCCATTGTTACAAGTCAGTTCGAAGCTCGAAACGCTGAACAAATCCAGTAACATTGAGTGAAAGGGGAAGATGGGCTCTGCTAGTGCAAGCTATCTCGGCTTTCCAAAATTGGGCTGGCCCATTTTCGGTTCCTAACCCAAGCCCACGTATCTCTCCACGGTAGAATATTTAGGGAAAATAATACTTTGCCTTCCTAAATTATCACTTTATTAGAATGAGTTTTTTGAAGTTTGAACTCTCACGTTTTATAAATACATTATTATATTATCAGATTTAATCCTTGAATTTATTATATTATTAGAAATAGACTTAATCTTTTAAACTACTATATTATAAAAATATTCTCCTTAAATTACCATAATATTATTATATTTAATATGCTTTGAATTTAGGGGACTAAGTCTCAAAATTGTTAAATTATAAGACTAAATCTAATAAAATGATAATTTAATGGGAGTATTTATAACATATTTAAGGGATTAAATTAAATATAATGAGACTTTAAGGAGTAGTTTTAAATTAATAATTTATCCGACTAAATCTAATAAGATGGTAATTTAGAAAGGTAAAATATTATTTGACCCAAACATTTATGATAACTAGACAAAAATTTATGATAGAATCTAAGTAAATTAGAAAGTAAAACATCGACTTATAAGTTCGACATGACATTATACAGAGCACGTGTTATTGCACAGAGTGGGAATGGAATAAGTTTAAATATCCTGATGAAATTACATGATAATCTTCCAACTTATGTTTATACATCAAATATCTAAATATGATTCCGGTAGAATCACATTTACAAAGGCACGTTTGAAACTGAAAAATAAGTTGAACAAAAGACTGTCTATCATTCACATCAACCCTTCAAAGAGTACTTTTTCCCAGAAAATGGCTGAAACTTTGGCTCTTCTTTCTTTTCCTCTGGTTTACTCTCTTTCGGAACCTCCTGCAAACCAAAAAAAACATTATACAGGTCGGTTGCTGGTAATAATTATTCAGGATGTAATAATATAATGAATCATAATAAGTGTATGATGTACCTTTTGTGTCCCCTTAGTACTTGCAGGTGCATTTGATCCGAACACCAACTTTCCCCGAGTTTGATTGCCGATGTTCTGGGAACTGGACCCAACAGATTGTTGCGTCTTACCATTTGCAGTACTGGTTTGCTTGCCTATGGTCGAGGAAGAAGAAACCGGTGCAGATTGTGGAATCAATGGTTTCCCATCCAATCTTCTTGCTGCTCCAGTAAATGGACTGAATTTAGGTTCTTCTGGAAGAACCTCTTCAGCTGCAAAACAATTTTAAAGTGAAGATGTTTCAAGGAATGGTTAACATTTTTTCGAGGCCTAATGAAAGGTTCATTATCAATTGATTACTGATATTGAAAACAAGATCTATATAGATTATTATCTTTTCTTTCCATATCGGGTTTAGAGTGAAAAGAAGTGATATAAAAGTTTATGTACCTTGGGCAGGTAGCTTGTTTGAATTAACAGGTGCAACAAGCCTTTCAGGTTCCTTGTAATCCAAGGGAGGTGCAAAGTCCACCTCACAGTCTGTCTCGATAATACTTATTGCTTCAGAAGGCTTTGTTTCAATAATATCGATGTAATATTTCTTGTTGTTATATGCCACCATAATACTATCCCCAGTAGATAAGCAGGAGAAATTCCTTAGTGTTGTCTCCAAACTGCAAGAAAAGAAGTACACTTAGTACCAAGTTATAAGAGAAAAACAACTTTAGCTGTACCACAACATAGAGAATGAATGGACAAAGCATAAAGCATGAAAACTGTAAGCTTACATAGCTTTTGGATTGGATATATCTAAAAAGTCCTTTGTGTGAGGTTGTAACTTAACATAAGTTCCCTTTGGAAGAGTAACATTCTTCACACGCACAATGTCTCCCTCTTGTAAGCACATGTTCTGCATCATCTGGATCAGGATAATAATACAAATAACAAATATAAGATATTCATTGGTAGGGAAAAGGTAAGGAAATATAATTGGACACATAGGTCATAAGAACCAAACATGTACAATAGTATGCCTACCCAATAAGGCAAATAGATCATGCCTTCCTCTGCAATGAACTCCAAAACCCCACAGTGGGAGACCCGGTCAGCAGCATCATTACGAAGCTCAAACAGCATTGGATAATCAATATGCAGAGATGCTACACAGTGAAATCTGATATCAGCATGTTACAACAGTGATACTAAGAAAAGGGTATATAACAAAAGAATAAAGCCACAGTAAAATAACAACTAACCGAGACGGTCAAGGGCTGATGGAGGCATTATAACTGGGAAAAAAAAAAGGAAAAAAAAAATTGGAAAGAATGTAAAGTTAGACATGATATAGAGAGAAAAACTCACGAAAAGGAAAGTAAACCCAACAATTAAGAGGGTGCAGATTCCACTTACTTTTATCACCACTTTCAATCTGTGGCTGCAGGAAATCAGAAAAAATAATTAGAATATAAGAAAATTTTAGAGTAGTAATAATGTTAACATAAATACCCCATGTAAAGGTGGAAGCAAGCTTCAAGGCAGTCAACTTTTAGAAAAAAGCCAGAAGATTTTCATAAATTTACAGCTTAAAAGAGTAAGAGATCGAAAAGGCAACCAAACCTTTTCAATAAAAGATGCAGGGTAGCATCGATACGACTGTTCAAATGATCTTCCATGATACGATCCATATCCGTCAAAATACTGCAGTGACATCCAACCAATAGATAAAAGTTAACTCTAGAAGATCAACAAATCGAGACAAGTTCAATCTGTATCTCGAACGGTCATCACTACATCTTGGGTACATGACTAACTCAAAAAAGTTAACCACAAAAATACTAATTTTAGATAAGACTTGGACTAGCATCAGATGGGAGAACTATAAGAGATCATCATATAGTATGAAACAAACCATTACTGCAGCTTTAGGGTGTCACGTGAGATAATCAACCTTCTGAAGCTCCCTACAAGAATTGAAAATTTAACTTTCTCGTATAACTAATAAAACCCATTATTTTAGGATGAAATCATCATTAAATCCAATGAACAAAAAATAACGATAACAAACTACCACGCAATATTTATCAATATGCAGGGAAAGTTCATTGTAAGGTAACATAGTTCGAAACAAAGAACTAGGAAATAAAAATCCTAATCTATTCATTACTCAGTTCCAGGCACACAATTGTTTGCAGGTGATACAGTTTACTTGGGCAACAAGGATTCCCCCCCTCTTCTTTCTCCAAGAAAGTAAAGCGAGAGCAAAGAATAAATAAAAAAGAGACATAAAATCCAAAACAATTTCCTATGGCTTCTTAAGTTTTCTAGGCTACCAAACTGGCTGAGTGAAAGATGAGCGGAATTCAGGGGGAAAATAGGTCATAAAGTAGAGATATGGAATCGAAGAATAGATTGAAAAGTGAAGAATCGCTGAAATTAAGGACGCAATTTGCGATACCGTAGAGGAGAAGACGATGAAGAAGCACGAGATTTGCTCTCTGATCTGTGAGAAGATGAAACGCAAATGCCCGGATTCGTTTCGTCAAATAGTGGATTGCCTATTTATAAAGTTGAGAGAAAGACTTGCAGACTGGGCTAGAATGCGCTTGTGTGCGTTGCATGCACGCTGGGCCTGAGAAAGTGAAATTACGGGCCCTCTATTCTTAGCCCATTAAGATTCCTCCTTGCTGGAGACTCTCATGTAACTAAGGCCCAAAAACAAGACTCACGTGAACCGAAACCGTAATCAGCCCAACTAAAAAACATATAATTTCTTATTATAATTTTTAGATTAACAACTGCATTTTTTACAATTTTCTAATGTAAATTTTGTGTAAATTATATTTAAAAAAAAAAAAAAAAAACTTTAATAAAAGGAGGGAGCACTGTGCGCCACAATTGAACACGGCTCGAAAACTGTGACTCAAAGGCATCTATGTCTCTCTATCATGTTCCTGATCTCAGGCTCTTTCCGATGTCTATCTACACAACAACTCATCTTTTGACTGCATCTACATCCAACCTTCACCACAAGAAATCCTGCAATATTATTCTGGTTAAAAAAAAAAAACAGTAAGAAAAGAAAAAGGAAAAACGAATCAACCTTTACTAAACTGAAAGAACACAATCCAACAGAAGCAAACAAGTTCTGACCCCACAAAAGCACAAACAACGTTTATGTTAATATCAAATTTTGGAATTTTCAAACAGAATCAAAGATTATGTTTTGCTTTTTATAGTAAACTACAACTCACGATGCTGCTCGAGAAAGAACAAGAAGACTACAAGACATGTCACAACCAAGTTAAGATTTCCTTTTTTTCTTTTTCTTTTTTTTAAGGCAATGACGTCCAAAGATTCAAGATTCCAAGAATATTTGATAACATCATAACATAAGAGATAGTAAATAGGAAATTAACAATTATGCAAGAACTACAAATCCCAAAGTCTGCAAAGCAAAGGACTCGTAATATCCAGCTTCTTACATGTTTATGTCATGAAAAAAAATAAACTAAAAATTGCAACAACGGACCCTCAGGGACAGACCAACCCCACCAACGAACGGTTCAATCGCTCGAACCACACTCGAGAACGGCAAAAGGAGAATCAACAGCAGCATTGAACTCATCCTCACTACAATAATGGAATCCGTTATCATTATTCATTGCAGTCGGGCAGCAACAAGTCTCTGGGACAAGATAAGGCATGTTATGGAAGGACCGAGCAAGGCTACTAGCCAACGCAGCATAATCATCGTCATCCTGTCCATAGCACTCCTCTGCTCGATGCTTGAGCGTCTCGAACATAAGCTCGGGCTCAAACTGCATCCCTCGGAGGACATCCCCAGAAGAGGGGCCTGGGACTGCCCGTGTCACCGCAAAGCTATATGGCCCGTCGCTCTGCAAGATGCTAACTACGCTTGGGCCCCCAAATAGGTTATGGACCCCTCCAAGAGCCTCCTCGTATGCCCCACCCAAGAACATACCCAGATAGTACCTCCGTCCTCCGCCACTGGAAATTCCATTCTTGCCCTCCATTTCATGTAGAGGGAGACTCATCTCACCACCTATGAACTTATCGATCTTCCCATCACTATCACATGTTAAATCAGAGAGAATCCCTCTCATCATAGGACGTTGATCAAGACGATGAATAGGAACTATTGGAAAAAGCTGACCTATTCCCCAGAAATCCGGGATTGAAGTGAATACAGAGAGGTTCACATGGTAAGTGTGCACAGGATCAGGAGCTCCGATTGCATTGGAAACAAGAGCACAAAGCCCATCAACAGCAGCTAATTGTTCAATATTCAAAGACCCTTCTCTGAATTGTTCAACGGATCGGTTTTTCAATTGATCAGCATAAAACAAACAAGTTTCATAATCACCTCCGTAAGCCGCATCAGATAGCTTCCTGTAGCAATCCGCAGACACATCCTCTGCAAGTCCCTCTGCAAAATAGTGGAGCCCAAGGGAGGTCAGAGCAGGAGCCTCGCGCGAACTAGCCGAAATGGCCTCAAAGATCAGGACCGAGTGATGAGAAACAATGGCTCGGCCGCTTTCACTGCAAATTAATGGGTGCTTGACGGACCTACTGTCACAGACACAACGGACCGCTTGAACAACTGCCAAGGCATATTCTTCGAGCCCATAAGCAACTGAAATTTCTGAATCACAGGATTTGGACCCATCATAATCAATACCTAAACCACCTCCAATGTCTATCACTTGCATACAAGCACCAAGGCGGACCAGTTCGCAATAGATCTGAGCAGCCTCAGAAACACCATCAGCAAGAAGGGTAGTTGTAGGGACCTGAGACCCGATATGGAAATGGAGCAATTGGAGACAATCAAGCATTCCGGCTTGTTCAAGTTTCCTCACTACACGAATAATCTGGGTTGTAGTGAGCCCGAATTTTCCTTTCTCGCCCGAAGTTGCACCGAAATGGCCCGAATGCTTTGTCCTCAGCTTGGCCCGCATGCCAATAACAGGACGAACAGATAGCTTCTGGCTCAAACGGATGACCAAATCTAGCTCTTCTTCTAGTTCAAGCACGATCACTGTATTCAATGCGAGCTTCCTGGCAATCAAAGCCAAAGAAATGTACTCGGCATCTTTAAATCCATTGCAGACCAGAAGAGCTTCTGGGTTCCCCTTGCACAAGCAGCTCGTTGCGAGCAGGAGTTCTGGTTTCGATCCAGCTTCCAGGCCGAACCGGAATGGAGATCCGAATTTGACGATGTCCTCCACAATGAACCGGTCCTGATTGCATTTGACTGGGTAAACGCCCTGGTAGTGAGCACGGTAGCCTTGGGAATGGATAGCGAGATCGAAGGCGGATTGAAGAGACTCGAGACGGTTTTTGAGGATATCAGGAAAACGTACGACGAGAGGAAGCTGCAATCCAAGACCACCAGATGATTTCGGATCTTGAACCTTCTTCACAATCTTGAGCAAATCAATCTCCTGGTGAGGTAACGTTTCCGTTCCGTATGAACGGACGGTGATGTTGCCATTGGCATTGACGGAGAAGTAGGGTACACCCCAACCGTCTATCTTGTACAGGGCGGAGGAGAGAGATGGAGCCCAGTGGGAGTTCTCGACGCCGTTAATGGTGGTATTGGTTGTCACCGTAGGTACGCCGAAAAATGGGACCGGCGACAGATGAGAGCTATTCCTGGCAAAGGCGTAGCCAGGAGGAGCAGTGGCAGCATCCACGCAGAAATCTAAAGCCGGCATATTTTCAGCGACGAAGGAAAAAGAATAAAATTGAATCGGAGAAGAGAGAAAAGAAAAGAAAAAAGGTTAGGGCTTAAAATAAAATCGATTTTTTTCCCAGCGATTGTGAAGGTGGGGGCTTTAGAACCCGCCGAGGCGGAGTGCCTCGGCTACCCCCCCAAAAGAAGCAGTAAACGGAGCTATCGAAGATGGAGAAAAGGGGCCGGTCCCTAACCCTACAATGCTCTGAAATACCTACGGCGATACTTAAGAAGAAGGATTCCGAAACGATGAGTAGATTGAATTTTTAGGGCAGGAAAACGAATCAAAATGTCAGGCACCGAAACCGAGCTGCAGCCACATGCAGATCTGGTTAACAGAAACTGACGGAGACGAAGATGTAAGCTCGGAATTTTCAAAAAACGAAAAGGAAGCGATTTTGCGAGGACGAAAGGCTAATCAACTCAAATTGTTGAAAATGGAAAATGGAAAATTTTCCTGGAAAATGAAGAGATTTTCCCGGAAAAGCGGAGGAAAATAGAGCGCGTAACGCAAAAGAAGTGAGAGGTTGTTTCGGGGTAGACGGAAAGGATGGGGAATGGGCGAGAATTGCATGAGTGGTGAGGTGGCCTTTTATAGGATTCTTGGGTTGGGCCTTGATGTGCACTTCTGTGCTTTTAGGGCAACGAGTTTTTGAGTTTAGGCCGCAGCCGAAATATCGATTTCTCACGATTTGTCATGGCTCTTCTGAAGTGTTGTTCCCGCGCGAGCGAGAAATCGGCGTCGAGTTGCCGCGCGTCTCACGTCTAGTCTTGGGGCTATCTGGACAGGGCTTGTTTAATAATTTACATGGTTCTTTTTTTTTCTCTCACCCTCTATTTTTATCTATTTTCATTATTAAAAATCACTTAATTTAGCCACACCTGTTCATGTGAGCCAAGTGAAACAAGACGAGTAGATAAGAGATATTTATTAAGTATATAATAATGGGATGATAAAATTTAAATAAAATAAATTGATTTAATAATTATATATATATTAATTATTTAATAAAATTATTTAAATTTATCTAAAATTAGTTTTTTATTTATTTATTTATAATTAGCAGAAAAGATAACGAACAGGAAAAATGGAGACGTGTTTATGACGAAATATCGGAAGAGACGCGAAGCAACAAGTGAATTGGCTTTTTCCTTTGTTGGCCATACCTAATCTTATCTCCCAAGAAAATCAAGATTCGATCTCTATAAGTTCATGCCTCTTGATTTTGATTTTGATTTTTATTTTATTTTATTTTTTTTATAAATAATATTACGACGCGCAACTAACACGTATAAAATAATGAAAAACTCAAAATTGACAAGTTTAGGCTTAGTAAAAGGAATATCACTTAACGGTCACATAATCAGGTGGGCCCGGTTTTTTGTTTTTTGTTTTTTTGTTTTTTGTTTTTTTGTTTTTTGTTTTTTTGTTTTTTTCCCGCCATTTGACCTCCCGTCAAATTTTTTTCCCTTTAGCAACGCCAAGGGGCCATGGCTTGCGTCCGGGACAAGTATTTGTTTTACACAATTACCCCTATTATGTCTCTGTGTGTACTAACTGCTCTAACAAATATTAAATTCATTTGGGTTTAATATTTCTTGACCGACGTCTGAAAATTTTATAAATATTGCTGTAATTTTTTATTATTATAAATAATAATAATAATAATAAAATCCAACTAAATTTAAATGAATTAGATAGTTTGAAGCTGTGTGATTAATTGTTTATTCTTTTTATATGATAAAATTTTGATTATAAATTTATATAAAATTGATAATAAAAAAATTATATCGAATCTATTGCACATATTATATTGTTACCCAAAAATATATAAGAACGTGAACTAATAATGTATTCATATCAGCAATTGAATTATTTCCCTATCTAAGGAAGAAAAAAAAAACCGAGATTCATACTCGTAGGATCGTAACAAAATACTTTTAATACTTATTAAGTGTACGTGATAATTAAAATTTCACTATTATTTATAAAATTTTATAAATATTTATTATATTCAAAATTTTATTTTTATAATAATCTCTTGAGTAATAATTTAATGCAAATATTATTTTTAAAAACTATATATTATATTAATGTGGTCAATGTGAAATTCGTCCTTTTTTTTGTTTTTTTTCAATTATTTATATTATTTTTGTGTGGTGTCAAAAAATTAAACGAACAATGTTGACTTTGACAGAGTAGGTGACGCAAAGTTAAAAGACCAAATCGATTCTTCCTACCGGTTCACTACATGTGCCGTAGAATGTTTTGGTTTTTGATTTAGTCAATCTCAATAATTGATTCACGAGGAGGCGTTGTTACACTGCATCGGTCTTTCTGTTTTCTTAATCAAAAGTTGTTCCTTATAAAAAGATACAATTGCACCGTTTGCTTTCGGGTTTTCTCATGACAATATATACGGTTGGGGTGGGGTGGGGTGGGACAAAACAGCAGGTACCCCACCCCACTTACGTGGCAAGATTTTGAGCGGCCCGATCGATTCGTTTCGGCGGGGGCCTTTTGGGAATCTCTATTAGTCATCAGTATTGGATTGTAAGAGTCCTATAGAAATATGACACGTGATGAAAACTTTTTTTTTTTTTTTGACCAAAAAAAATCTCTCAATTGATTGATAGGCAAGTTGAATAAGCATTTTAGTAACCGAAAGTACCAGAATATCCTCAAAGTGTGACCGTTTTTTTGTTTTGTTTTTTTTTTCTTGACGAATCTCCCTATAAAATTAAATCATTATTCGTGATCTAAATTTTTATCTTTTTACTTTTAATAAAATCTATTAAGTTAAATAGGTTAATTAATTAATTTTAATTATATTTAAAATTAATAATATATATATATATAATATTAAAATATATCAATTTAATTTATATATAAATTTCCCAAAATTATTATGTTTCCTTTGTTCTCCCCTGAGGTTATAATGTTATAATGCGTGTATTAAAAATTGATAGAACAAATATATATATATATTCAAAATTTGTAAAACAATTAGATTTGAAGTTAAGTACCAAATACATGGAATCAGAGGCGACAAGCGGGTATTATCCTTTCTCAACTTTATTAAAATTAAAATTTTGACCCAAATTTAATAAATTTTTATAAATGAATCCCTTGTCTCAAATGATAATTAAAAATATTTTTAACCATCCCAACTTTTATATATTATCATTTGTCCCCCCCCCCCCACCCTCATATAATTTTTTTCTAGCTCAATTTCAAATATGTTTTCTTAACACATCCTCGACCAACCTTAGTATAGGTTGATTTTGGTTGGGAGTCCCAGCCATGCCAGTCAGGGACCGGTGTCTGGGGCGGGGGCAGTGTGGTGCCACCAACATGTTCAACTACTAATCATTTACAAATTCATGATATATATATAATAATAAATAGAGATTTCCATAGTTTCTTATACTTTCTAAAATTATCTTATCATAATCCTAATTCGTTTTCATTAATGCGTTATGTCAGGTATGGACCACAATGATCAATGATGAATGCATTATAGCCAAACCTTTGTTGCTTACGACCAAACGTTACACTGAAATACAAATTAAAAAAAAAAAAGGGGGGGGGGGGGGTTTATGATAAAACGGATTAGCCAATCACAAATCTAATATAATCTTATCACTCATGTGTAATTTACATATATATATATATATATATTATTGATAAAAGTGAAAAATGACTGACCTGCTTCCTGGAAAGAGACGGCATAGAGCCCAATAGACTATAGAGTAATAGTATGACACGCAAGAAAGTAGCCGGAAAACAACAAACTCTTTAGTTTGGTCATTGTTTGCTTTTTCTAGTGTTCCAGTGCATGTAAATAATAAATTAATGGAATGTTCTGGTTTTGGTGGGGAAAATGGGGCGATTTCGCCCCTTCATGGATGTAATCAATGGTTGGGCATAGGTATTGTCATGTTTCATCGGGTGGAGCTATCGGCCCTTATACAGTGCATGTATGTAATCAATGGTTGGATATAGGCACTGTCATGTTTCATTAGGTGGAGCTATCTCTTATCATATTTAGATAATTTATATATATATGCTCAAATCATCTGTCTAATTGATTGCTGTAACTTGTGCATACCAACGATAGATCTAAACAATTATTAATTTGTGGCTAACAAAATCATCGTGTTATCGACATTACCTCGTTTTGATATGTTTGTGATTAAAAATTTAATACTCTCAAAAATTATATCAATTATAAATAATTATTATTTGTAACGGGAATAATAGATCATACATATAAGAGAATTCCTCGAATATTAATTAAGGCATACTTTTCGTGTAGAGCAAGAAGTAGAAAGAGAAACAAAACAAAAAAGTATGCGACATATAATTGTTTTCCATGTATTGCGAAGACATGATAAGCTAAAGTACTAAAAAGTGAGGCCTACTCGGACTTGAAGATGGAAAAAACTGAACCTAGATTAGGATATGTGAAGATAGAATAATCGCTTTACGATACGAATCCTATTACCTAATTTTTTCAGGTTCAATGATATAAGCACTATTCCCAGAAAACTTATAGCTTTTGCCCTTTACTGATGAATGCTGATGCTGCTGCGCTACTTTCTATCATGCCTTATCCTTAGTTAGGTTTCATTCACGCAAACGCAGTGTATTAATATATAATTAAAGGGTAAAGAGTACTTATTAGTTGAATCAGTGAAGAGAACCCCGGATTTCTAGGCCGTTCCAGGTTAGATATTCGATTCCATAACTTTGGGGGCATTAAATCTATATATGATATAATAGAGGGGTAACTTTTCCATCGTCTAAAGAGAACACAACTTAACCGACGAATTTTTTTAATTTCCCGAGTGTGCCGACATGTAAAGATGTTTGCTTTTGTTGAACTGGGCTGGATGCAGGATGGGTCGAGTTAAGGTTGCCGGACAGTTGGAAAGGATAATCAGGCCTGTCTGTTACCATGGCCCATGGCCCGTGTACATTGGGTATCAGGCTGGGTCCGAATATCAGAGGCCAGGGAGGAACAAGGACAAAAACAAAACCGAGGCTTCCAGACAACCCAAGTTGCCAGCCTCTACGCGTTTCAACAAGCGATCGCAGCATAACTGGGAACATATTTTGAACTAACATAGAAGATTAAAATAATACAAGGATCATGCTAGCAGTCCTCTTTCCAGTTCCATCAAATTCTAATCACAAAATACACAAACAGATGGAAGAACCAAAGAGTAACTAACAATAACAGCTTCTTCTCATGCTTTTTATTAAATAGCCAAACTCAACCCGATAATATCTAGTAGCGGAACACCGATGATGTATGATTTGACAGGAGATCCAGGGAAATAATCAATTCACGTAGTTTGCCTAGATCGGCACTAACCTGAGAAGAAGAAGAACTATTAAATCTCCCAACAGCACAATCAGAAATAGTCTCATCATCAAAGAATAGACTAATCTGCTCTGGACTGCCCAGCTCGAGAGGACAATATGATGCCAACAATGAGGCCATAAAGGGCCAACGCTTCAGCAAAGATGAGAATGAGAATCATTCCCACGAAAAGCTTTGGTTGCTGTGCATTAGCTCTGTAAGATAAGCCAATCATTTACTCAAATTGTGAACAAAAAATGTTAAGTTACAACTGATTGGGAAGGGGAAAAAATTCAATGTCAAAATAGAGAAGACATATGCTATGATCCCATGTTTTCAATAGATAACTATGAGGTAAGTATGAACTACGAACCAAAACCTTTGAATTTAAGAGGATTGATGCACTGGTAATATAGTTAACCAACACCAACATGCAGACAATTGTCAATGATAAAAAGGAAAAAGTCAGCACATTTTTCGTATGCGCACAAATCGACACTATCCATTTCGAAGAGGGATACCATACCTAACACCAGCATCACCAACAATACCAATTGCCATTCCAGCAGACAAGCCGGCAAGGCCACAAGCAAGACCAGATGAGAGATGAGCATATCCATCAAATAGGTAGTATGATTTAGCCTTGGGATTAATCCCGGTACTGATAATAACAGCAATAATTAGGCCATAAATACCCAAAACTCCAGCCATAACAACTGGAACAATGGACTTCATCACCAGCTCGGGCCTCATCACACCCATTGATGCTACTCCCACCCCACTCTTTGCTGTTCCATAGGCAGCTCCCATACCTTTAAAAGAGTAACAACATACTCCATAAGTTTTTAAAATCTCACTATGGAAACCAAGTGGAACGAATATAAAACCACTTAATTAAAATTCAGATTGAAAATCTGATCAGGTATACTTGAGTAAAATTTTTGTCTGCCTTCAAATTCAACGTAATGGAAAATTTCCATTAAGAATTTCGGAAGCTAATTATGTGGCTATGATTTTCGGTTTTGATATAATGAAATATAAATTTACTAATTAAACACAAAAATTTTAAATACATCATATACAGAATTCTAAAAGCCTCAAACAGATCGAATTAAAAAGAAGAAAGCAGCGTCTGATCAGAATTCGGAAAGCGGTTGTTTTCCTAGAAACTAGAAACCTCAAAACTACAAATTCGTTGATGCATCCAAATAATCATTCTCGCAAAACAAACAGATCGAAGTTCAAAAAACAATGGACAAATATATGAGATTAGCACAGCAATTGAAGTAGAGTGGAGGGATTTGATTACAGGAGAAGACAAGGGCCGCCGCGGCGCCAAGGAATCCGAAGAACGGTGCCGTTTCATCGCCGCTGAAGGCTGCAGACATTCTCGATTATGGACCTGGTTGTCGACTGGATCTTGCAGAGAGAGAGAGAGAGAGAGAGAAGAGTTGTTTGCTGTTTACCCCTTTATCCGCAAAAGCCAAAAAATAAAAATAAAAATATATGCGTGGCAGGAAGGAAGTGAAGCGAATCGCCATTAGATTCTTAAGTACCACATGAAAAAATTGGGCGGTTCAATCTCACGACGGCCCAAATTTACCTCAAAAGTCCAAGCCGTTATTCTCTCGTAGGCTGTTTATCTGAGCCTCAGAATTATATTGGGCCGTAATGGCTTGGGCTCGTTGAGAAGAATCGCTTATGGGCCGCCAGTCCAACCAATAAAATGCTATGTTGATAATATATATAATTACGGTTAAATATACATACCTTAACAAAATACCTCATAAACTTAATAAACTTAATAGGAAGGGAAATGGAGAATGGAGGGTCCAGAAAATTAGGCAGGGAAAAATAATAGAAGAGCTCTTCTAGTTCTTGGCCTGTCCTAGCTCTTACAGACTGCAGAGCATTTAATCCATGTCTGCAAGCGTACACAACATAAATCTCATGGCTATATGTCACATGTGAACCAGCATTCTACCTCCAGTAACAGTAGTGCTACTGCCAAACAATTTTTACTTAGAAACCCATGCTCTAGGAAAACCCATTCAGAGCAGACCGGAGCATAGGGACTCGGAAGCTTAAAAAAAGGCAGGACCGATGAACAGTAGTTTCATTCGTTGATAATAACCTTAAACGGCTGTTTGAAAGCACCGGTAATGACGCTGAATAGCAAATGCCGAGTCTGGGCCTCGGCGTTTGGCGTATGGAAGGGAAAGAAATTAGATACCTTATAATCAACGCTATCAAGATCGGTTATCGCCATTTCGACTGTGCCGGTGCTCTATATATACATGCATACATATATGTCACGATTTCTTTGTATTCTATTAACGCATATTGTCTATAACAACATTAATTAATACTTAGTACATGCAATAGTTGCAGCCAAGTACGAGAATGAAGCTGAAGTAGGGGAAGCCCTTGCAGAAGCATTTCGGACAGGGTTTGTCAGTAGGGAAGATGTTTTCATTACAGCGAAGGTATATATACATATTAACATGTTATGATTGATTTTCATGAGCTTCGATTCCAGTACACAATTAATTCAAAGAGTTAATATAATTAACAGCTCGAACTCGAGATTATAAGTGCAGCTATGGAATTCAGACCATGGACAAGTTGTTGAGGCTTGTAAGGACAGCCTTAAGAAGCTACAGCTTGATTATCTGGATCTATATCTCGTTTACTTCCCGCTCGGAACAACCCATACCAGTGATCATCATGTTGTTTATGTAATTAATCAGCTAATTCTAAACATATGCTAAACATGATTATTAATGTGCATGGATACTGGATACAGGAGTGGGCTCACCTTGCAGTGTTAAAGATGCAAATGGTGTGCTTGAGATTGACACAACTGTTTCCTTAGAGACTACATGGCGTGGTATTGAAGATCTAGTTTCCATGGGGTTAGTTCGCAGCATTGGAATTAGGTGCGATCGATAACTAAGGACATTCGTAACATATTGATCTGCATATGTCGCATGTCACTGTCACGTGACATAATGTTCGATTTCTTTAAATTTGATATAATCAAACAACTAATTTCATTCTTGCAGCAACTATGACATCCCTCTTACTCGTGATTGTCTGGCTTATTCTAGAATCAAGCCTGCCGTTAATCATCTCGAACTACACCCGTACTTTCAACGTGAACCTCTTGTCAAATTTTGTCAAAAACATAAGATTTGTGTCACGGCTCATATGCCTCTAGGTGGTGCAACGGCAAATGCCGAGATGTTCGGATCGATGTCAACTCTTGAAGATCCCATTATCAATGTGAGATTACATAACCTATAGAATAGTTTATAGTATAATTATACCTACTCATACGCTCTCAATTCATGAGCATAATTAGGATCTTGCTGAAAAATTGAAGAGGAGTGTGGCACATATCGCGTTATGGTGGGGGATACAAAGAAAGATGGTGGCTATCCCGAAGTCATCGAAATCGGAGAGATTGAAAAAAAACTTTAAAGTTTTTGATTTTAAGATTAGTGAAAAAGACATGAATGTGATTAAGAGTATCGATCGGAACTATCGGATTAATCAGTGAGGTAAGTTATGAAGTATAGATATGTTTGGCTGATATTGATTAGAGCTTTTTTATAGATAGATACTCTCATGCGAGCTACATTGTGTTTGTATTGCCAAATGTGACTTGGTTAGAGACTATATAGTACTTGAGCATTAAGATTCTGTTATTGCCATTGCATATGTTGATCAACAAGACACAGATTTTTTTGTTTGGTCCAAATTTGAACTGGGCCTTATGGGCTTCAAGCCTTCAACTGGTTACTCTGAATGGGCCGGAAAGCCTACATGTCGAATGTATAAAGTGCTATATTACTTTGGGCTGAGTAGAGCGGGTAAAACCGTTTTGAAAATAAGATTTAAAAAAAAAAGAAAAAAAAAAAGAAAATCCAATGAACCAATAAGGGGGAATATCTGCTGACGTGCAGGAAAAGGTCATTATAGAAACCAGTCGTAGCTGCAGAGGCACCATTTTTCTAAGCTCCGAAAAGATTTGAGTTTTATATCCAAAAATGGCGATAACGCTTAACAATGGTTTCAAGATGCCGATAATTGGTCTCGGAGTTTGGCGTATGGAAGGCAAAGAGATCAGAGACCTCATTATCAACGCGATCAAGATCGGATATCGCCATTTTGATTGTGCTGGTACTGTCTCCTTCTCTATCCCTCTCTCTTTCCTCCGATTTAGGGCTCTGCTTGCTCCTTTTACTGTGTTTTCAGTTATGCTCATGGATTACAGATCTCATCACTCGTCTTTCTCTTCTTTCTTTAAGGAGCTCTTGCTTAGTCCTTTTCTAGAGTCTTTTGTAATTATTTTTATTAATTTCTTTGTAATTATTCTAAAATGATCAGGATTAATTCGAGTTTTCTAGTTCCTCTGCTCAAGTGCTAAAATGATCACTTTACTGTAGTATGGACTATTACTTGCATGTTTAGTAATTAAAACTGAAATTTTCTGGAATCTGCAATTATTTATGATCGCTCATCATATGTCTTATACCTTGGCGTTTAGCAGGATTGAAGACGATGACATCTAACTGCTAGATCCAAATCTGTTGTACATTTTCTGTGCCTGAAAGTAGGAATAGTATAAGTTAGAAGTTATCACCCTTTTGAACAGCCAATTGGACCCACAAAAGAGTGCCGATAGCTTCACCTTTATCTACTTGTTCTCTAGTTTCCGGGATTGTTCATATGCTCATATATTGACCAAATTTAAATTACCTGCAAGATTTTAAAGCACTTTCTTCACCCTACAATCTTGGTAGATTCTAACAGATTCCTCATGAATGTATGGCCCTTTGGGTTTAGATGTTTAAAAGTTAGTATTACTTGCAGCCGATTACCTGAATGAACCTGAAGTAGGGGAAGCTCTTGCTGAAGCATTCCAATCTGGGCTTGTCAAGAGGGAAGATCTTTTTATCACCACTAAGGTGAGGCTAACATTTTTCCCATTCGTTTCTTCTGTTACTCTATTTGTTAAGCCCAAGCCATGTTTTCCAGACAGTGAAATCTTTCATCCATTTTCTTTGTCTCATTGCAGCTTTGGAATTCAGATCACGGACATGTTATTGAGGCCTGTAAGAACAGTCTAAAGAAGCTTCAGCTTGATTATCTGGACTTGTATCTTGTTCACTTTCCAGTTGCTACTAAACATACTGGTGCTGTCCTGTTAAATTTTGTTTTTTTCCAAAACTTTGTCAAATCGTGATGGAGTTCATTTCTTTTGTTTTAGTTTTATAAAAAATAAAAAATAAAAATTCACGCGAATGCAGGAGTGGGCACAACCGGCAGTGCTCTAGATGCAGATGGAGTTCTGGAGATAGACACAACCATATCCTTGGAAACTACATGGCATTCTATGGAAGAGCTGGTTTCCATGGGTTTAGTTCGTAGCATTGGGATCAGGTGTTGCAACGGAAACAGTTTTTCTACTAGAAAAATTTATTTACACGTGATAGTTAAAGCACAGATTCTAAATGAAAGATATCATAATTTGCAGCAACTATGACATCTTTCTAACCAGAGACTGCCTAGCTTATTCCAAGGTGAAGCCTACTGTGAACCAGATCGAAACCCATCCATATTTCCAACGCGAATCGGTCGTAAAATTTTGTCATAAGCACGGGATCTTTATCACAGCTCACACTCCTCTAGGTGGTGTAGGGAACGTTGAATTGTTTGGTTCGCTTTCAGCACTGGACGATCCGATTCTCATAGTAAGTTATAACTAATTCTTCCTATGCTACAGAATACGAGATGGCTGCTCTTCGAAAGGTGTAAATAGTTTAATGAAAAACGTTCTTGTGTCTCATTCTCTCCTCTCAGGGACTTGCCGAGAAGTACAAAAAGAGTGTGGCTCAAATCTCTTTACGGTGGGGGATTCAGCGGAACACGGTTGTCATTCCAAAGACTTCGAAACTCGAGAGATTGAAAGAGAATTTTGAAGTTTTCGACTTCGAGCTTAGTAAAGAGGACATGGATCTAATCAAGAACATTGACCGGAACTATCGGACCAACCAACCGGCTAAGTTCTGGGGCATAGATCTCTATGCATAGATAATATGAACTGGATCTATTCGTCCTAAAATACAATTAAGTGTTTGCAAGCTCTTAGACTTTCTGTTTTATCAACACTCCCTTCTTGCTACTTCATTCGCCATCGTCTTTTGCTGTTCTATGGGCCAGGAATAAATAAATCCATTAATTGCTTATAATCTCTCTCCTTTGATCCAATCTGAGGATTGAGGCCCAGCCCAACCAAAATCTACCAGAGATGGACCAAAGAAGTTGTACCAAAAAAAAAAAGAAGAGGAGAAGCCCAATACAGCGAGTCGAAGAAGAAAATTGGAAGTGAAGGATACGACGTCCTTGATTTGGAAACGATGTCGTTAAGGATGAACCTCATCATCTAGTGAAGCTACGTCTCCCAGGACAGCGGACTCCCTCTCTCCCTTCGTCGTTGTTCTCTCTCTTCGTCTGCGACTGTTTGTTTAATCAGAAAATTTTTTTCAGCTAGCGCTCTTACGATTGTAAATCGGATTCCTACTCTACTTATTAGAAGAATCTGCAAGCTCTCTATTTCTACAGCTCCTGAGGTTTGTGCTATAATTTCTCTCGACTTCAAATTTAAATCTCTCTGCGCAAAACCCTAGACTCACTAACGTCGGCTTATTCGTATTCAAACTCTTCGATTCCATTATTCATCCAACATTTCTTCCATTGCAATAGAGCTGGAGATTTTAGTTATATGTTATGATTTTGACCGTGATTTGGTCGCTCTTCTGCTACTGGTTTGCTTTTTTTTTTTTTTCTCGGTTTCTTAATCTCTTGTATCGGATCGAATTAATGGTAGAATACTGGAATTTTAAGGCGTTTCTTATGAAGGGATGTGTATAATGTATGTTTAGAGGGATTTCTAGTTTTATTCTCTGTTCGTGTGAAATCTTGAATTAAGGAAGTTGTGTTTTGTAGAACTTAGTTTAAGTTTTCGGTATTTTGATATAGAAGAAATTCTATACGGTCACATGTTTGGTTTGAAACTCTCATGAAGAATGTAGCGTTTGAATTGGCTTTTTGGCAGTGGATAGGATAATGAGTTTGACATGGAAAACTGGATCAAAAGAACTGTGCATGTAAGCAAAAATAATGAAATCTGATAGTTTAGAAACAAAATGCATTTGTCTGTTGCGATCTCAAGCTTCATTTCAAATAATTGGTTGCATGGAAATCATCTTAAAACTATGAAATGTTGAACAACTCAACTATTAGATATCGGGTGTGTGTGTGTGTGTGTGTTTTTTTTGTCTCTCTCTCTTGATGTTTGAATCTGTTTGTAAAGTGTCAGCACACCATTCCATTTCTCTGTTTCAAGCTTTGCAGCATGCTTCGCCCATCTTTGTGGATGTTCATGATATATTTTTGATTTGATATAAGTTCCTCTTAGTAGACATAGTGGAAATAGAATATACATGGCATTCGACTTTGTTGACAAAAATAAATTTGGAACAGCATGATAGAATTTGACATACATTTCCAGACTCACATTCTGCTGCATATATTTCTTTACTTTATCCCTATAAACTTTTACTAACTAAGATAGATTTTCCAGGACAGCTATTTTGGAATTGTTTACTCAATTAGGTGGAAGCTATTTGTTCAAGAAAATGATCACTGGATCCTGGAGGGAAGAGAGTAATTTATATGTATCTTTTATCCCCTGTTCTACCGGACTTTAAGGTAAATAATGCTTTTGTAGCATACTAAAGTTGTAATAGATGTGCATCACACTATCACTGTCTTATGAACACTTAGTGTTCAGGCATTTTATAGGAATAAAGGGAGGCATATGTACGTATAAAGTTCTTGAGCTTCTCTTTTTTATTCTCTCTATAGTGGGACCTGATATACATTTCTATGTTATGTTGGGTCACACAAGTTGTTGCATACACCGGTGTGATCCTTATCACTCTGCCATGTATTATGTTATATTTGATGCTTGTAATTTTTGTTTAATTGGCGGCAACAAACCTCTACATTCCATTGGAATTATTTGCACACAACATTCAAAGATATTTATTTTCTCATTACTATGACAAGTTCGCTAGATATCTGTTTTTCCTTCCTGTAGTTGCCACAATTTGACCATATTAATGCTAATGATTGTCTGATTTGGAAATAAGAGTTATTTATATGGCTGAAGAATTTTTTAATGCCGTATGTGTTTGATGTAGAATTTGGAAGTTCAGCTTGAACCAAACTGTTTCTGTTGCTGCTATTAGTACGGAGCATGGAGGATGGTCGGCAACCTGAAAATGGGAGACATAAAGTGGAATATTACAGAGGGAATTCCTCTCCGGTAAAATGCACATTTCAAACCATGCTCTATTGCTAACATTTTGGCTCAGGCATTCAATTCTTATTAATTTGTATGAACTATAAATGCAACTTGCAGTGGAATCTAGTACCCCAGCATCAACTGAAGGAACCAAATGCCTTGGTCATGAATAAGAAGATCATGTCCATCATAGCTGAGAGGGATGCTGCTATTCGGGAACGAAATGTGGCCCTGTCTGAAAAAAACGAAGCCCTTCAACAAAGAGACGAGGCTCTTCGACAAAGAGACGAGGCCCTTGCTCAAAGGGATAGTGCACTAATGGAACGAGACAATGCTTTTGCAGCCCTTCAAGTCCGGGAGATTGTTTCCAACTACGGAAACAAGCGTATGCACCACATGTCAAATCACGGGGCCAACATGGCAAAAACTCCTTACACTTCAAAAGAAAGTCAAGTAACAGACGCCTATCCCATTACAGTCATATCCTCCGAAATTGTTAAGCCCAAACAGGCAAAGCGAAGAAAGGAGAATAAACCAGTTCCGCCCAAGTCATCAAAACCTCCAAGGAAAAAGATAAGCGAGGATTTGAATAGACAGGCCACTTCTGATGGGACAAAGTATCGAACCGATTGGGAAAGCTATGATGTTGGCTTGAACCTTGTCAACTATGATGAATCCATGATGCCAGCTCCTGTTTGCACCTGTACCGGAATTGCAAGGCAGTGCTATAAATGGGGTAACGGAGGGTGGCAGTCATCTTGTTGCACGACCCACATGTCGATGTATCCCTTGCCTCAAATGCCAAATAAGCGACATGCCCGTATGGGTGGACGGAAAATGAGTGGAGGCGTATTTACAAGACTGCTCAGTAGGTTTGCAGCAGAAGGACATGATCTCTCGATGGCGGTTGATCTCAAAGACTATTGGGCTAGACACGGGACAAATCGCTACATTACAATCAAGTGAGCTGGGGTCCACCGTAAGAAACGGTATGTTTTACGAAATTTCCCGGTTAGTGATGTAGATGAACTGAATGAATGCAGAGTAGAGACAGAGCTAGCTACTTGATAGAAATGAATGTTTTTTCCCATTGGTTGGCATCTTGGCATAGACTTTTGTGATCAAATATTTAGTAAAGTACCAAAATCTTGTACATGCATGCGCAGTTTTAGGTCACCACCCCCCGTCGTTGGACATTGATATTACTTTTGTGCCTCTGTTTAGTTTGACTACCGAGGGAAGGGTTAATGGAACAAGAAACGGGCAAATCAATAAAGAGCCATTGACTAAATAGAAAGAAAAAAAGTTCCGAATCTTAGTATAATATTTTCCACACCCAAGATTGACGGGCATATATTGAAAAGAAAAAAGAAAATTCCTCGCGTATCACGTGATCATCCTTTTCCTTTTACCTCAGGACTAAGAAATCCCATAAAGTCGTTGATGTTACGGACAATGTTTGTCTCAGAAAAGGAACCAAAAACTAGATTCACTTGTTCTTACTTATTACATCTTAGTTTAAAGATCATCCATAAGAATTTATCTCAGTTTTCGTGCACACACGAAACTTTATTTTCATACTGTTCTTCCCAATTATATATGCTATTTGGCAACTGAGGTTTGAGAGAGAGCAAATTGGGATGTGCTTGAAAATTTTGTGGTTTTGAATGGGATGGGGCCTACAATCAAGCCGCTGAATGATAATGGGCTGTCTTCTTCAAAATTAATGGGCTTTTGTCTTTTTGTCTTTTTGTCTTTTGAATTTTATTTGCCAATAATTGTGTGGGCCCCCGTTTTGTTTTGTTTTGTTCTGAATCTTGATAGTTATATCAGATTGTTGACAAAGCTTGATATTGATGGAGATCGTGGATAAGCTTCCTTTCCATTTCCCCATGCTGGACGCCTGCCTGGACGTCTGGAATCCGGACCAACGATTGAAAGGGATAAAACCCAGCGCTTTTCCTCTTCCGGGCACTTAAGCTATATCAATCAGCTTCGATCAACACGTGTACATACCTGGCCCACAAATATAATGAGAATGATCGTGAATAAGACTGTGTCATCAATGGCGTACGTCTTACCACGTGTGATCCATCCATCCCGCATATTACGGGTTATTGATCTCTAGGTTGAAAGGACGGTTACATTAGGGAGTAAAATAATAGTAAAGTACCTGAAGTCAGCGTCTGTATATATCTATAGATATATATGTATGTATATAGTAGTAAACCAATGATTTCATTCTAAACTTCTAATACACACATTTTTGTTGTCACTCGTTTGAATTTCGTGCAAGTAATATTTATGAAATTTTACGTTTTTTAATTTAAATTTCATAAAAGAATATAAATCATTAAATATCTCAATATATATATATATACATATACATTAATGATATATTTGTATTGCATACACGTTTTAGAAATGGCAAAATCTTGTTTAGACGTGCGTGCGTGCGTGCATGCATGCATGCATGCATTGTGAAAAATCTTAAGTTATTCAATAATAAATATCGAGGTAATACTGTCTGGTTGTTATTTATGTAGTTCATGTTTCACGTTCTGTAGTAAAGTGAAAAAAAAAAAAAAAAAGTAACAGACATAATCATTATTACAATAATATTAAAATTATATTATTTAATAATATATGATAAAAATAAGAAGTCAAGAGAGGGCGTGTAAGACAAGCGCGGAAAGACTATGGAATATATATATATATATGATTTTAATAGTAATAGATAAATTCTTTCTTGTTTTATCGACGAATAGGAGATGGGCAAAATGAAAAAAAAAAAAAAAAAAATCACCAAATGAAGTCGGAATGAAATTTAAATTCACCCCAAATGCAAATTTTGATCCAAATGAAATTCTTTTTATTAAATTTACGCGTACCCATCAGGAAATCCGTGTACCAGTCGTCGTCGTCGTCGTCGTCGTCGCCGCGTCATCCCCATCGTTAGAGAGAGAAAGTGAAAGAGAGGGATAGAGAGATAAAATAAAGAGTTTGAGAGTAAGCGCCGGCGTCTTTGTGACTTCCGCCGGGGAAAAACACAAAGGGTTAAAAGCTTACCGTTGATGTTGTTAAAGTAACTATCTTTCCCCAATTGTGGCGGGGGAGTTTACACTTTTCAGCGGTTGCTCTGTTTCTTCCACCGGCCCATTACCGAGTTCTCATTCTGCTTCAAATGACGACTGACTATTGAGAAGGTCTCCTAGTAGTAGTAAAGCGCTCTCTTCGTCTACCTGAGAACTTCTGCCTCTGCCTACGACTTTTTGCAGTTTCTCGAATCATTAATCATTTTACAGATTCTGTTGGTAAAGTTTACATACTTCTTCTGGCTACACTCTACTGCAGATTTTACGATCAAATGTGTTGCTGTTAGGTTCTGATTCGAGCTCTATAGCTTTGTGGAATTGTAAATCTTAGGCTCTTCAAGAGCATTATCAATTATATATATATATACACACACTCACAATACTTATATAGAAGCAAAAATGGGGGAAACTGAGGAAGCTAATGTGATGCGAAACCTTCAATGTTCATTTGGAAATTCTTCCTCTTCATTTCTTAAGCAACCTTTATCTATGGACCAACTCAATCTTCACTCCTCACACATCCGTTCCCGCCAGTTTCCTCAAAATTTCTCTACAGATATTACGAAGAGAGTAGGTATTCCACCTTCACACCCACACCAGATCCCTCCCATTTCACCCTATTCTCAGATCCCAGCCCCACGTCCAGCAAATCAGCAATCAAATTCACAGAATTTTGGTCCAGGACCTTGCCATAATCGATCCTTATCACAGCCTGCATTTTTCTCATTAGATTCATTGCCCCCGTTAAGCCCGGCACCATTTAGAGACTCCACATCTTCATCCGTTTCAGACCAGGTTTCAGCCGATGCATCAATGGAGGATAGGGATGTAAATTCACATTCTTTGTTGCCACCCTCGCCTTATACGAGGGGTAATTCTTTCAAGGTTGGAGAGAGCTTACCCCCTCGAAAAGCTCATAGGCGGTCTAATAGTGATATCCCATTTGGATTCTCTACTGTGATGCAATCTTCCCCTCCCCTTATTCCATCAAAAGGTTCCGGTAAAGTCAGTTTTGGGATGGCAAAGTTGGCCCAGCCCCAGTTGGTCAAAAGAGAATCTATTTGGGAGAGAGATGGTAACAGTGTGGAAGGGATGGGTGAGAGGAAATCCGAAGGGGATGTAGTGGATGATCTGTTTTCTGCTTATATGAACGTTGATAATATTGATTCGTTCAACTTTTCTGGGACAGATGACAAGAATGGTAATGAGAATCGGGAGGATTTGGATAGTAGAGCAAGTGGAACAAAGACGAATGGAGGAGGTGATAATAGTGAAAATGAAGCAGAAAGTAGTGTTAATGAATGTGGTGGAAATATGCAGAGAATGGGATTGAGTTCTTCTAATGAGAAAAGGGAAGGGGTTAAAAGGAGTGCTGGAGGTGATATTGCTCCTACCACTAGGCATTATAGAAGTCTTTCCATGGATAGTTTTATGGGCAAACTGCAGTTTGCTGATGAGTCTCCTAAAATGCCGCCTTCTCCGGGTGCTCAGCTGGGCCAGCTTTCTCCGAACAATTTGGTTGATGGTAATTCAGGAGCTCCTTTTAGCTTGGAGTTTGGAAATGGCGAGTTCAGTGGGGCTGAACTGAAGAAAATTATGGCCAATGATAAACTTGCAGAAATTGCATTGACTGATCCCAAGCGTGCAAAAAGGTAAGTGAAGTTATAGAATTCAGATCATCACATTTTACTGCCTTTTCAATTTGTTACAACCTTGGCTTACTGGTCTTACTTAGGATACTGGCAAATCGCCAATCAGCTGCTAGATCAAAAGAAAGGAAGATGCGGTATATTTCGGAGTTGGAGCACAAGGTGCAGACTCTTCAGACAGAAGCTACTACTCTTTCTGCACAGCTTACTCTTCTACAGGTACAAGTTAGGCGCTTGATAGTTAATTTCCTTGTGTTCTACTTTTTATCTTATTGTTTAAACTCAAGTGGGTTTGTGTCAATGTTATGATTTTCAGAGAGATTCAGTTGGGCTGACAAACCAGAATAATGAGCTGAAGTTTCGTCTTCAAGCCATGGAACAACAAGCTCAACTGCGAGACGGTATTTACTCTCTCTTCCTTTCATCTTTTCCCTGAGAATGTCTAGCTTTGTGCCTCCTAAGCATTTGCGTCATTGAATTTTCTTTAGCAAGTTTTCATTGAGTATTTCCTGCTGGTAAACACCTTTCAAATGTGCAAGCAGAAATAGATAATCATAATGCTACACGCACAATGAGACATATTAATCAGCTGCATTTTTAGACGTTTATTTTCATTCTGGAATAGATGGGTTGATAGCAAAGTTGATTTCGAACTGAATGATAGGGTCGACCTCTAAAAATTTTTAGTTCAATTGGTCGTTCTTGAATAAACAATGTTGGACTGGTTGTTAACACCTTTCCTGTCCCGAAATTGGACTCCTCTCTGTTATAGATGGAAAAAAAAAAAAAAAAAAAAGACATTTTGAGCATCTCTAGTAACTTCACGGATCTCTGTCTGAGTTAATGAAAAAAGAAAATCCGGGTTCTGAAATGATTGTCATATAACATTACATTTGTTTGAATCAGCTCTAAATGAAGCCCTAACTGCGGAGGTGCAACGATTGAAGCTTGCTACTTCAGAACCAAGCGGGCACAAGTCTCTTTCTTCAAATAACCACAACATGTTTCAGCAGAACAACGGCAACTATACGACCAAACCCGAGTCCAATCAATAGAGCTTGTTGTGAAGAACCAAAGGGCCTTTCATTGCCGCTCTTTTTCAGTTGCTTTTGTCTATCTTTGAAACGTTAGTATCTGCTCTCTCTCTCTCACCGGTAGCCTTAATCTCTGCATTCGTCTAGTAGTTATTTAATTTTACTTCCAAACAGAGATTATCTTGGCAGAAATATATCATATTGCAAGAGAATGTTTCATTATGCAAGTTGAAGCAGTTTGGATTCTGGAATATCAGCTCTTTCTTCATTCGTTGTCTCTTATTCAAGAAAAAGATTCTGCTGAAATAATTGCTCTCACTCTGTGTTCTTCTATACAGCAATGTCCTTTTAGATTGTTGGGGCGTTACTAGGAAGTGTATTATATGATATCATTTGCACATAAATGTGGGAGCATGTATTATATTTATTTTAAGAAATGATTGCTGAAAAGCTGATGCAATTTTTACTATGTATAACTAGTAGTTATAGATATAGAAAAAAACATCTCCGAAATATATAATATCATCGATGGAGGAATTAGTTATTGCCGAGGCATATCAACCTTGTTCGGTTGCAAAATCGTGTCATTTTTTTCGGTTAGTCTTTTGAGACTAACAAGTTCGCTAGTTAGTCATCCTGAAAGCCGTGTAGAAAATGTTCACCTCTTTGAGACTGCCATGTTCTTTATAGTTAGTACAAAGAGGATGTCGACAAATTCATAAAACTCAAACTTGTTTCTAGTATGAATAAATAAGATCCCCACTCACTACAAAACTGAATCATACGCCTTGCAAGCCTAATAATTCAAGATGGGAACCTAAAACAAAACGGGCAAAACATAATTATGATAACAATAATAATGCAAAAATGAAACCTTATACCTTAGAAAGAAAAAAAAAAAAAAAACTAACTATGAGAGCCCACCACCAACTTTCTCTACCTTGTTAGTACTACTACCTTTGATTGCTTCGACCCAACCGCCATTAACAGATTCCAAGCTCCCACTCAACCCATCATCCACAAAATCACCAACCCTCTTCACCTTCACCTCTTCTGGCTCAACAGGATACTTCCCAGAAAAGCAAGCCTTACAAAAATTCTCAGAATCTCTCCCCAACAAACCATTCAATTTCTCAAGCGGCAGAAAAGCAAGCGAATCCGATCCAATAAACTTCCGAATCTCCTCTGCACTCATCCTATTTGATATCAACTCCTCAGAACTAGGTGTATCCACTCCATAATAACATGACCCGATAATAGGTGGACTTGCAATTCTCATGTGAACCTCTTTAGCACCTGCCTCTTTAATCATCCTTACAATCTTAGAACTAGTTGTCCCTCTAACAATAGAATCATCCACAACCACAACCCTCTTCCCTTCGAGCACGGCCTTAACGGGCGAAAGCTTCAACTTCACACCAAAATCCCTTATCTTCTGAGAAGGCTCTATAAAAGTCCTACCAACATAATGAGACCTAATCAGCCCTTGTTGAAAAGGCACACCGGATTTTTCTGCATAGCCTAATGCAGCCACAACTCCGGAATCCGGAACGGCTATAACAACATCACAATCAACAGGAGATTCTGTTGCGAGAATCTCTCCAAATGCACGCCTAGATTCATAAACGGATTTTCCGAAAACAACAGAGTTAGGCAAGGCAAAGTATATATGCTCAAAGATGCAAGATTTAGGCTTGGGATGAGCCATAAGGCAGAATGACTGGACCCCATTTTCGTCAATGACTAAAATTTCACCAGGGTTGACTTCTCTTTCATATGTAGCATCTATTAAGTCCAGTGCGCATGTTTCAGAAGCAACTACTATTGCGCCATTGCTTCTTCTACCCATAACTAGAGGCCTAAACCCGAACGGGTCTCTAACGGCTACTACCTTGTCTTCTGTTGCAAAGACCATTGAAAAGGCTCCTTGAAGCTGTTCACACGCATCAATTATTCTTAAAAGGAAAGTGCTCTGTTTCGAGATCGAAATCAGATGCAGAACAACCTCTGTGTCAGAGGTTGTGTTAAAGATTGATCCATGGTCTTCTAGCTTAGTTCTAAGTGAGTTGTAATTTACCAAATTTCCATTGTGGGCCACACCTATGGAGCCGAAGCGGGACGAGGCGACAAACGGTTGGACATTTTTAAGCATCGAAGCTCCGGCCGTGGAGTAACGGACGTGTCCGATGGCAGAGTCGCCGGGGAGTTGGTCGAGTTCCGACTCGGTAAAGACGTCGGAGACGAGACCGACGCCAGTGACGGAGTGGAGGGTCTTGTCGTGGACGGTTACGATTCCGGCGCCTTCTTGGCCGCGGTGTTGGAGAGCGTGGAGTGCTAAGTAACTTAAACGAGCGGCGTCTGGGTCGCCGTAGATTCCCACGACACCGCACTCTTCGCGGGGTTTTTCGTCATCGTCAGAGTGGAAGGGAGAGTTTTTTTCTGGGAAGAAGTCGGCAATAGGGTTCTTGCATGAGACTGTTATATTGGTTTTGGAGGCGGTGGAGAGGGCAATGGAGGATTTTAGGAGGGTTTTGTGGGTGAAGGAGAGAGGGAGTTGAGATGAAGAAGAGAGACGAATGAGAGTGGGTTTATGGATAGAGGGGCAGAGAGCATAGTTCTTAGTTGTGGCCGCCATGGAAGGAGGTAGAGAAACAGAGGCCGACAGAAAAGAACAGAGCTCGGCAGTCAAGTCTGGCACTAATAGAGAGTCAAATACTAGGTTTTGTACTTAACAAGTATTTTTTATTTTGATTAATATTTTAATGAATAAGCAGTCGGTTCTGAAAGCAACATAAGCTTTATAGTTGGGCCTGGCCCATATAAATAAGACCGAGTTTGGAATGGGCTAAGCTTCTGGGTTTAGTAAGTAAACTGGGCCTCGGAGGGGACGAAACAGTCGATACTCATCTCCGGCTACTTTTGTAATTTTGAAAATATGTAAAACAAATATATTTTGGTAATCTAAAATGAAGACTTCAATTACCTATATAATATGGAGGCAAGAAGACGGCCGTAAATATATTTTTACAAAGTCATCGTCACATCGAGGTGGGCTGAGCTCATGTTGAAGTGATCCAGGCCCACAATTGTCAGTTTCACATTTGCGTTGCTTTAAAGGGGTCCAGCCCATTCCAACATGATTATTATATAAAGTATAAAGCAGTGGAAAGTGCAGAATGATGAGGAGTGCAATGCAATTATGATAACATAAAGAATTTTAATTATACTTCAAATCAAAAAAATATAATAATTTTTATCAATTTAATAAAAATATTTGTATTAAAAAAATATTTAATTAATTAAAAAAAAATTAAAATACAGAACTTGACACGAAAGTATCTAAAATATATATATTATTAATTAAAATCTAAAAAAAATTATCTAATAATATTAATCGCTTCTCTCAAAAGTTATGATCCACCGTCGAACAAGGAAAAAGCGTTGATCAATCCATTATTACTTTTTCCACTCACTTTTTCAACTAAAGTTATTAAAATAAAAAAAAATAAAAAAAACATTATCTTCTTTTATCACTAACCTCAGGATTTGAAGCTTTAATTAGATTAAACCGTTAACCATAATTAATAATATTAATTAATCTGTGATTTCCTTACGTATACAGTACACAGTCTCCAACTAATAATTAATATACATTTTCAATTTTTAATATTCCATTAATAAAATTCGTACGTTATAGGAGTTAGATTAAAAACACCCACAACTATATAATATATAATATATAATATATATAATACATTATTTTCCTACAACTTACAAAATCAGTCAAAACCAGAGTCAACCAAAATTTTACAGGACTTCTGTAACACTATTAACGTGTTATCATATGGACTTATGGAGTAGAACGAGCCAGACTCGGACTCCCGTGATCGTCTCCATTTCCTGACGAGTCAAGTTTAATTAACAGACAGATTCACCAGAAGACTCGCCGAGCAACGGTCTAGATTCACCCACTCGGCACTGTCTGATCTGTACATCATCGACGTTCGAGAACCTGCCAGAGGTACTGAACTCGGATCGGCAGACGACTCGGAGGATCTCTTCGAATACCGACTCCTCACACGGAATCGCAAGCGGACCTTGGTTTGAAAATCCGTACTCTTCCGCTGCCTGTTGCAGAAGCTTCTGGAAGATCGGATGGTTCAGGTGCGTCGCGCGCACGATGAATCTCCTGCTCATGCTCCCTACACAGATTGCTACGTGTCCGGCAGGAACGTCGGAAGGTGCATGCGAGCGCGGAGTCATGCGTGCCTTCTTCCGCCACTGCTGAAGCATCTGCCGGATTCTGACAATGCGGCGGATGCTGTGGCTCTTTCCTGATCCAAGCGACATTTCCCCGGGACGTTTGAGATAGAGAGAATGAAAACTCTTACGCAAGAAAAAGTTGGAGAGAGAGAAAGAGGAGGGAATCTGTTCGTTGGAGTATATTTGAGCGCGTTTTATAATATAATGGCTATGAAGCATACGATGTTAGTGGAAACAAGACAGCCCTCGGAGTTGGATATAATTACTCGATTGTGTCTGTTTTCTATGATGTCGTTTGTTCAAGGCCACGTGATGTGCAGACTAAAAAGAAGAGAAAAAAATAAAAATAAAAATAAAAATAAAAAATGATTGCAATTAGTGGAAATTAAAATTCCTAGGAGTTGGAGATAATTACGATTTTAACTTAAGGTTTTTTTTTTTTTATTAAAAAAAATCATTCAATTATTTTATCCAAATCAATTTAGAATATTAATTAATTATTAACACTGGATTAGTATATATTCATTAAGGTTTAATAGAGATTATTGAATTTTTTATTTATTTTTTAATGATTAAAAAAATGGATAAAGTATTGTTTGCAGTAGAAAGACAAAGATCAAAGTGATGGAATCGTCCGATTCATTACATCATTTCCTCAAAAATCTTTTTTGAACTAATGCCACGATCTCTTGTCTCCCTCGGTAATAATGTGATTAAAGTATGAATTAGTGCAAGATTTAGAGAATATCTGCTGGGACTCGATGCAGTTAACTGATTACTTAGATGCGCTGATAGGATAGATGATGATCATGGTTCCGGGGGGGGGGTATTTTTGGTATTACAGGTAAGACGTATTTCCTAGTCAATGATAAACGTAAACGACTCGTTTATGACTTTTTACCTAAAATTGCGGAATAAATAATAAATAAATAAACTAAAAGATGATAGATAAGAGGAGGTAATAATAGTTAATAAATCTAATTATTTATTAGATATAATTTATAAAATTTAATATATATATATATATATAAGTAAAATAATATATAAATCATATTATCTAATTATATATATTTATCTTTTATAATTAATAAAATCAATTTTATTTACGTTAATCAAAAGCGGTCACTATAAAGCTATCTCCATCGCTGTAAGTAATTAATTGATAATTTGACGACAAAGCTTAAGTAAGATAAGCTAATTTCAACATAAACAGTAGCTTACTGAGTGATTAGCGGTTAATATATAGATAAAGATAATTTCAGATTGTATTTAAAAATCTCAAGATTAAATTTGAAAAATTAAAAATAAATAAATATGTAAAAAAAAAAAAAAAACATGAAACGGAGACATCATAGTCTATTTTTTTTAATTATATCCATAAATTTTAATCATTTATTTTTATTTAATAAATTTTATAATTATTATATATATATAAAAAATAAAGACTATTATATATTATTTTTATATAAGAATCGAATATTAATCAGTAAAAAATATAATTTTTCTCTCTCCTCTTTTTTTTTTTTTTCTCTTACTCATTTCTTTTTTAGATTTTAGCTTCGCGAACCTCTTTCTTGATGGGTCGAAGGATATTCCAGATTCGCGAATCACTTCCTAATTCAAAATTTGAAGGTGATTCTAAGTCTGTTTTTCTCTCTCCCTCTCAGATTAAGGATTTTTTTTTTCTTTCTCATTTGACGCTAAACAAATGGTAGCCTTTCCCTTCTACTCTCTTCTCATTTGACGCTAATCTTTTTCTAAATCGAAATTAGGGTTTAGATTTGTGCTCTGTGAGGTGTTAGTTGACTGTTGCCTTTCCATTCAGTTCGTAGGAAGCCCTATTGCAAAAAGGGGTTTTTTTTTAGGGATTATATTCTCTGTAAATTTGAGTAAATCACCACCCTGTTTGGGAAAACAATGAAATTCTGCTCCCCACCTATTTGAGAAAATGTCTGTGAGGGATGTCGCTTCTTTAAAGGGTCAGCTTTTCTAAACAGAGCATTGGGTAAGTTTTTTATTTTTATTTTTTTGGGTGAGATTTGGAAGACAAAATCTAAACGTGCTATAGAAAGTTGAAACATGTTTTATTACACTTAAGTTTCATTAGATTAGCTCTAGTTATGTTTAAAACAACCATGAATATGATCATTCCCAAATGATAAACTTCTAGCTATATTGTTTATGCACTTAGTCATCAAGTTGTAGGAGAAGGAAGCGGGAGGATGTATAAGCCATTTGTCAGCTCAGAGTATGTTAAGTTCAGGGAAAGTAATGAGGAAGGTACGTTTGAGATAATTGGGTATACAGTGAAGGATTTTGCTTTCCATGTGACTACATTTTTTTTTAATGTCTTTTGATTTACATTTTTTCCAAGAAATTGTGTGAGTTGGGTTTGTGAGTGAGTTAGAAATTTGTGGAAAAAAAAAAACAATAGTTCTTGAATATTTGCTCTGTGATGATGGTGAAGGAGAATATTACACAACATAAAGGTTTTGTCATGTTATTTTCTTAGCCAACAACAACTACTGTGAGTCGTCATCCATTATTATTCACTCATGCATAGATATAATACTGTGTGATTGGATTCCCTCATGGAATTGGATTCTGATTCTGCCCATTGTATGTTCTTTTAGTTATGTTATTTTTATTATAGTCATTAATATTTTGTGTCTTGTTGTCATACTCTGACTCAAAATATATCATTTTTCAAACTGCATTTAAATTATTAAATGAAATTTGGTGGTAAATTAAGCAGGATGTCATCGAGTTCGGGCCATTATGCCTTCCGTAGAAGCCAAGTTCAGCTGCGCATACCCTTATGCTATTGTAATCGTCCAGCTTCATTGGAGTTATCAAACACTTTCAGAAATCCAGGAAGACCTTTTTTTTGGGTTGCAGGAGATTCAATGTAATACTTATACCTATTTTTGGAGATCGCTGACTACAAGTTGAAGCTGGCTAACTACCATTTGAAGATGATGTTATTTTTTTGTTCCACGTTCATTATTTATATCAGTAGCATGTATAATAATATGTTATTTGTTGGGTAAGTAATGAAGTTAAAAAAAATAAAAGAAAAATTGGTAAACTTAAACGTGGTTGTATTCTAATTTCACTTTGGTAAACTTAATGTGGTTGTAGTCTAACATTTTTCACTCTCATATTTGACTCCGTTATTAAAACAGTAAATAATACTCTCTCCTTCGTGATTTTACCATGATAATCATAAAATTCGTTAGATAATAATACATAATAATGATACATAAAATAAATAATGAAGAACTAGGTATGGATGGAATCCGCTCGTGTTATTAGTTCAATATTTGGTCAGCTTGCAATGTAACGGTTATTAATTATGTTTTTGACTTTTTGATCAGTGGTGGGGACCGGGGGAACGCAGGGTAGGTCGGGGCGCCCCCATACACTTTAGCCAGCGTTGAAATCGATGCTCTGATCAGATGCCATAACTAGCGACGGAGCAGCTCCGCAGCCGGCAGCTGTCAGAATTATAAATTTTGTGGCACGAGGACCAGCCTATGCCTATTCAATTAGGACGTGTGCTCAGTTCATTGCATTAACTATATAGAGCTGGTTTCTATCTACTCTACTAATTCAGTCACTAATTAATATTTGTAGGTAATAAGAAGTAATACGGTAATCAAGGGCTGTCGTGTTAAACTACAAAACCGGTCTATAAGTAACTATTTCACGATGAACAATGAACATAACGCTAGAATCTGAATTTGGTATATTAATCCGACCGATTCAAACTCAATCCCAATCTCGGAAAGCTTACAGTCTTTATGGTCTTCCTAGCCCATCACACACTGTTTTCTTAATTTTTATTTTTAAAAGTTAATCTTGTTCAAATATTGCATAGATCTTGCCAGTTTTTTTATAAAAAAAAAGAAAATAAAAACCAGTGATTCTCTATCTGACATGATTCGATTGATGAAGATTCAAGATCTAATGTATTGCAGTGAAGATTTAGTACTTCTACAGTTCTACTATAAATCCCATGCAAAATTAAGCAAAAAATTAAAAATTAAAAAAATATATAATTTATCAAAATAAAATTTGATACTAATTGCTTCCCTTAATTAGACATCTCAAGAGGCGTTACAATATTAAAACCGCTTCTCTGAGGAAAATCTCTTACTTCTTTACAACAAAAAAAAGAAAAAAAAAATTACCTAAAAAGGATTTTTAAAAAACGCTTCAACTTCAAGTGAAGAAAGATGAGAAAAAGAAAAGAGAAAAAAAAAAAAAAAAGAGAAGCCATTGAATTAAAAATATGAACGCTTCATCTTTTGGGTACCTATCATCATCATCATCTTCTTCTTCTTCTTCCTCTTTATTGAAGCAGATCAAATAATTAAAACAATTCGGTTCACCTGATCATGAGCATGGAAGTTACAGAGCGGAAGACGACTTCTTCGCAAGGGATTGTAAGACCCATGTCATGATCAAACCCGAACTCCTCTTCCGCTTGTCGAAGCAGCCATTGAAACTCGGGATGAGTTAAGACTGAAATGGGGACGATGTGTCGGCTTCTGTTCTGACCGACATAAACTACGAAATGACCTTTGGGGACATCTACTAGAACACCGCCATAATCTTCTTCTTCTTCTTCTTCCTCTTCCTCGTACTTTTCGTAATCTAGTTGTTTCTTTCCTAAGCTGGAACACCTCTTCAGAATCTGCTTCAGCACTCTCGTCTGAGGTTGCTTGCTTGATGTTGATCTGATCGCCATTTTCTTCTCTCTGTCTTACTCTGTCTATCTAACGGTTGGAAGACAAGGGAAAGAGCAAGAAAAAAAAAAGGTTTATGAGGGCTTGGGAAACGGTGTTAATGTTTTGAGGCGGAGATAATGGAGAGTAGATGGGTGTATTTATGAACAAGTGAGAAGAGAGTGAGAGAGAGGGTGAGGCGAGAGAGAGAGGGTGGGGGCATGTGGAATGTCGTATCAGAAGACATATCACGGGTGTATTGGGTGACGTGTTAGTTGTTGAAGGGAATGTAAGTATCTGGAAATTTCTCTATTACCAAATTTAATATATATTCTCTTTTAATTTAATTCCTTATTTTAGATTTATTAATGATTTTTGTGACCTATGTTCTTATTATATAACCTGTCTACGACAAATTTTCAAACTACTAATAAATTATTTTGGTATTGAAAATTTATTATCTGTTAATTTTTCTAGACACGACAAATTATGTTTCTTATTTTTAACTTATATCATTAATTTAATTTATATATAAGTATTTAATTAAATTTTTCTTTATAATAATTTATTTGATTATACGATAACGATATGATTCCTGTCACCTCACGGACCAAAATTCAGCGTACTATACCGTACAAACTCATTTGAATCCTTTCTTTTTTTGATTATTCCATTTTAGCCCTCCCCCTCTCTAATATATGGATGTATGTATGTATGTATGCATGCATGCATGAGAATTGTTGCAGCCACAGAGTTGAAAAAGCAGAAACCCATGTGAACGTTACAGTCGTTACTCTGCTGCTCTCTTGACCTCAATCTAATTTTATCTTTATATATATATATATATATATATATATATATAGTTTTAAATAAAGTAATAAATAAAAAATTCAAAAAATTTATTAATTATAAAATAAATAATTAATTTTTTAAAAATATTTTTATTTAAAATCCGATAAAAATATATCATATTATTTAATATAAATAAATAAATCATATTTTAAATAATATTATATTTTAAATAAAATAATAAATTTTACTCAATCACCCAAATATATCTTATTTCTTCCATCATCCTTATTCCTGATCCCATACAATATGGTCCAACTAAAAAGGCTGATCAATGAAACAACCACCACACATGTCACAACTACAACAGTTAACAAAGAAAATAGTAATTAGCACCGCCCTTCCCCCACCATGTTCTAAGACTCACAGAAAGTGGTCTGCATATATATATATATATATATATAATATATATATATATATATAATATATAGTACTATGATGGTGATACGGTAATGTCCTGCATATTTGTCTCTTAGCTTCCCCACCATATGTTTACTGCCACAAGGCCCAGAGGGTAACTAAAAGTACGTGCATTTTCTTGGCCCACAAGGGAAAATTCACTTTTCATTCTTGTATGGTTTATGGTAGTGTTTCCAACTGCTCTCTTTTTAAGCCTAGACGGTTAGCATTCCTATTTGTTGGCTTCATCAGATATTTTTGTTTAGTACTCTAAATTGTGTAACTGTTTAAGCCAGTTGCATGGAATCTCTTACATGTGCAAGCTGCAAAGGGTACGCTGTTCTTTCACTGTCTGGTACTGTTAACTTGCATGTTTCAAGGACATAATGTATTATGTGTGATTGTATTCAGTGACATTGACATTATTACATTGATGAGATAGATTAGTGATGTACATTTTGAAACCATGTGGGTTGTTATAACAAGGAGATGCTTCAAGCATTCAAAGATACGATTAATTGTCATTGCGGTCGGTTTATATTATTGTCACGATATTAGTTCAGAACCATTCAAGTAAGTCTTTTTCTTCGATAGCTTTGTAAGCTTGTTGCGGAGACTATCCGTGCATTCGATGAGAATAGAATTAGGAAGTAGTACAAAAGGTAAAAGAAGGGAGGGCAACTAGACTTTGTCATTGCTCTAATCTGGTCCTTAACAAAATGAACTTCTTTTTTAGAAGGAGAGTTTTCACGTAAGAAAAAAGAAAAAAAAAACAGGAAAAGATTAGCTACTCAAGACTCCCTCACGACTTGAGCCATAATGATTGGGGTGGTGATGAAACTTAAACTTGCAATCCTCGGATACAAGGGGGTTGATTCTTCGCCCAGCAACGTGTAGGGATGGCATCATTTAGATACAAGTATACCAACATGGGTGCATCAATCACAAGATTCACAACCTCTCCTTTCCTTTGTTTAATACAAAGATGCATGCTAAACCTCTTTATCTTTGGAGCAACGATGTTATAAGTCATCTACGTTTCGGGTGTATAATCTCCAGATAAATCCAACTCTTCTAATACCGGCAACCACGAATAATAGTCTCGAGTTCGTAATCCATTAGGTGAGATTGACAGTCGTTGCCAACAACTTTGGAAGCGAGATTGAGGATGGAACTTCAATGCCAACACGTATCACGATCTTCAGAACAACAAGCGTTGCACACTTGAAAAGCTTCCAAATTGTTCGGGCATTGTCTAGTGTCGGTACCAACATTGAGTCGAGTTCGAGCTCGGAAACTTTGTGTTTAATTGCGATGGAGATCCATCTCATCACGTTTTTATTTTCAGGTGCTGCCTATATACAACTTTTGAATTATATCACCGGAATTTCTATCTAAAAGCAGTTTGTCCACAAGGCTTTTGAATTTGAGTTTATTACCCTCCCTCCTATAATCATATTCGTTCAAGTTAATGTACGGAAAGTAAGTCCATAAGCGCTTCCATCGGGATGATAAGACGGTGGTCCTCATTGCATATTTAAGGCAGAGAAAAGATAGGATGCGGAGCAGTAAGGGATGAGGCAATCTGCTAATCAAGTCTTCGTCTTGATTTTTAACTCAACCGATACCTGATATTACTTCCAAAATTAAAGTTAAGAGTTTGAAACTTAGAGAAAAAAAAGATCCTCAATGATTTCTATTACATGCAACTTTCTAGATTTGGATTCGGACAGAACGTAAGATCCATATCGATTTAGATTTATGTTAAGAATTGGGATTGAAAAAATTAATTTTAATGGTTAAATTTTTAGTTGTCTAAAAGTTATCACTTGAGACCCAATCATAAAACTAAATCAGCTTGAACCTGTACGAACCGGATCCAAATCCCAACTTTCATATCTATGTCAGTTTTATATCACTCTATTAATCCACATGATTTATAGGTACATTAGCAAGTCTAGATACCAACATCTTTGAGGATGATCAACGGTCAGGACTTTTTACCGTAGCCAATTTACTGTAGGGTCTACCATAATTAATTTAAGTCGTTGATCTGATTAAGTTTTAATATGGATTTTGGATTAAAAAAATGAAAGAGTGAAATCTTTTAAAAATTACAAAACTTTTCCCTCAATTTTATTTAATACACGAAAACATGTACATGCTATTGCTAGCTCCCTATCTAATTATATTTTTCTTCGTTATGCAGCACAGATCTAGCTTCTTGTCCCATATATATATGAGTTTCATTTGTTTGCAAGCTTGAGACGATAAAACCTTAAACGTGATAAGAGAAACTGCTACTTGATGTCTGCTCTTCGACATCAACTTCTTCGAAAAGCAACTGCAAATTTTATTTATAGGTAGAAACTAGATACAAATCATAAGACTCCTAGGGTTGCTCAAGCGATTTGGTAGATATGACTTTTTGAGTTTGGTCTGGGTTTAAACCTTCTATATAATATTTGTGATTATATTTTAAACTTATTTAATAATATTATGAGTTCAACCGATGCAAATCATAGGAAGAGAGAGAAGACATGAAGACACATTTTACTACTCAATTTGTCCGTTTAAAAGATATCCCTTAAATTATCAGGCTTCATAAAAAAATCGTTTTAACTATACAAAAATTAAGACTTTACCCTTTTTATATATCTCTTGAACTCTTTTTTAATCTTATATTCATCATTTTTAATATTTTAACCCAAAATTTTATTCTTACATTCTTTAACCCACTTAATTATATAAATTTATTTTCTATGAATTCTCCCCTTCACCACCACCTCCACCATCCTCTTAGCCACCGCCGCCTTTGATCATACTCATTAGAAACTATTTCAAAATAACTTTGATTTATTTTTATACTCAATGATTCAATGATTCGATGGCTCAATAGGTTAATGGCTCAATGAGTCGATACCTCAATGACTCTATGGGTGGATGGCTTAATGGGTCGATGTATCGATGGCTCGAAAGAGTCGACAGAGTCAACGCCTTGACGTCTGCTTTAACAGAAATAGCAGAAGCTGCAATCTTTGATCCTTTTATGATCCTAACAAGTTTGCAAGCTCATTAGAGGGCAAATCATATGTTGTTAGCTTAGGTCTAAAATAACTGATTTGCTGTATCTTTAGTAGACTTAAGATCAATTAAATTTTGTAATTATATCTTAAATATTTTAGTTTCAATTTGTAATTGCTATTTAATTAATCATATTCAATCAATAAAATTTAAGCTTCAGATTTCATCAATCATTGACTGCTTTATTTTTTTTCTATTTTTATGTGAATATGCTATTGCCGGTTTTCAGTTTTAATCCAACTAAAACCAACTTCGATCTTTAATTTTTCAATCCACAAACACCAAAAAAGAAAAAGCAAGCTAGATATGGTTATTGGAATGTTGAACTTAATTGGACCTCCAGCATTTACTAAAGAAGATTACCAGTTTTTGTCAGTAAAAATGACCACTTATTTGAAGGCACTTGGTCTATGGGAGATAGTGGATGAGGAGTATGAAGAACCTGATGAAGAAGTGACTACATAGTCCAACCTGATGGGGCATAGAGCTTCTTCGGATGAGAGGGGGATCGCTCTATGTTGGAGCTCAGCTCTAGAGAAAATTTTATCCTTAAATAGTAGCCAGCAGAAAGCTTCCACTCGGGCGGGGGGAGGCCTTTCCATATCATAGCGACTTGAGAGCGGTTTGGGCCAAATGAGCTATTGTCCAAAGCTTTGGAAATGGATTCGGAGAAAAATTTACCATTGGCCTCAAATTTTCAAATCGGCTCATCGCTCCTCTCACGGTTGATGACCACTGAGCTAATGAGGCGGAGGAGGTCAGACCATTAGGACAATTCCTAATCAAAATTGGGCCTTCTAAGATGGATTTTCCAGAATCGCATCTTATCCCCTTTCCCCAGGTGCCAAGCCAACCCATTAGATAGGAGGGGTTTCCAAACAAATCCTTCCTTTCTTAGGGATAATATACCATTCTAAGTGAGGGAGGCATTCCGGGGAGGGGGGCATTTTGGAGGGAATGTGGGTGTGCTACATTTATTCGAGATCATTATTTTCTTGTAGCTTCCCTCCTTCCCCATGAAGCACCACCACCATTTGGATAGAAAAGATTGATTCTTTTTCCTCAAATTTCCTAAGTCCTCCTAGCTGATTGGGTGAAGTGAATTCCTACCCCACATGAATCCTCTTCGGATTTGCTCAAGCTTAGAGATGACCGAAATAGGGAGATTAAAGACTTGCATGTAGTAGAGAGGGAGACCGTCCATGACAGATTTTATCAGGGTGATGCGACTCTCAAATGAGAGGAGTTTTGACTTCCAGGAAGCCAATTTTTGTTCAAAAGCAGATATCACAGGTTGATATCCTAAACTTCTAAAGGCAAGTCAGATTAATCACAGGTTGATATCCTAAACTTCTAAACGCAAGTCAGATTAATCACAGGTTGATATCCTAAACTTCTAAAGGCAAGTCAGATTAATCACAGGTTGATATCCTAAACTTCTAAACTTCTAAAGGCAAGTCACAGCTCTCTGACATCCTAAACTTCTAAACTAACTGATAACTTATGAGTTCAAAGTACAGATTAATCAGGCTAGCGTGCTGCCTTATATATACGGATGCCCACTAAAGGCAAGTCCGGAGGGAGTTTGAATGAAAAGAAAATGAATTTGTGATCAAAACGGGAGGAGTTATTAATGGTGGTACAACTGGTACATTGGGTTTTGTAATCATCAAAGGGAAAATAACGAGTTGTATGAGATCCTATAACAATAGTACGATCTGATGGTTTTAATTAGGGCATAGGGCATATTTTCATGAAAATTTCACATGGGTTTGCCTGCCAATAAATGATCACAAACAACAGATCTCAAATTGCTTGTTCTCAATGATCATAATCAAACTGCTAGATGCAATTTACCTCGTCCGGGACCGGCTATCACTTTCAGACAATAATCATACATTTCCAAAACTAGCTAGAGGCTTAAACCTTGAGACACGTGCCTTTGTCTCTGAGACTTTCATCCGTAGATAATTTTGGGTACATTAATGAATGAGAATTTACGGATGTTCCAAGCATGTCCCTTGCCCAAATGGCCAGCTGTTTTGTCCCTACATATTTTGAAACTCACCTAGTCACCTGTCATTTCCATGAATGCTAGTCAAGATGCCTTAAGATTTAAGAGGGAAGGTCTATATGCTGGTTGTTATGCCTGAAGAGCTTCACACTATGTTTTGGTAGAACATGACTCACTATTAATTGCTTAACATGATTAGAAAGACAAAACCATGTGATGATATCAATCTCATGTGAGCCAGAGCTAGCCCTTCTCACCATTCACACATCATATGGTTTCTCTTTTACATACCCTTATCTATATATATTTGTATACATATTTCATTTGGTTTCATAAGCAGCATAACTCTTCGTTTCTTATTTCTAATATCCGACAATTTGCTGCTTCTCTTCTTCTTTGATATCTTCAACTCTTCAAGCTACTTGGTCTATTCTAGCAAGTTTATTAAACATGGGTTTTCGTTTTGCGCGTATTGTCCATGCAAAGAAGCTTCTTCAAAGGACAGCAAACCAAGGCTCATCAGCCGTTCCGAAGGGATATTGTGCAGTTACTGTAGAGGAGAATACTAAAAGGTGGTTTTTGATCCCTGTAAGTTACTTGAATCAACCATGTTTTCAAGATTTGCTCAGTCAAGTTGAAGAAGAATTTGGCTATGATCATCCTATGGTGGTCTAACAGTTCCCTGCCGAGATGATCTCTTGGGCATTACTAATTTCGTGTACATCTTTGTCCATTTGATTTTTTCTTCCCATTGGGAGTAGAAAATATTCTCCCTTCTTGTGGAAGTTATAGATGTTTGCAGAGCTTCAACGAAAATGAAGAGTTTTTTTTTTTCTTTTTTAGACTAATATCCGTTCTTTGTACCATTTTCAGTCTCTTTCACAGCTATGCCAATTCGTACTCATGTCTTGATATGCGTAGGCTGAGATTCGATTAAGTTATAGCAATTTAAGAGTCTAATTGGTGGCTTTAATGATGGAACTTTAAAGTTTATCAGCACTTCACATGAGTATCATAATAGTACCAGCAAAGACTGTTCAAAGGAAAGTGATAAGACTACAAAAATATGGGTTAAATATCCTTATTTTGTATTGAACAAGCAATTAAATATGAGTTCTTGTATTTATAATTTTACCTTTTTTGTTTGTATATAGTAGCCTAACCATTTCACTTCAATGCGTGAAAACCATGTAAGGCTTCTCACCAAATGAGTGCAAATAAGTACTTCTGAATTATATCTGAAATCAAATCAAGCATGTGAGCTCTAAAATGACTTGCATCTTTGTATTATCAGTTTTTCAACATTTAACTCACTAGAGGAAAAAAAATTCAGTTTTTCATGAATCCTGTAGAAATTTTTGCAAAAAATCGGGAACATAGCATTTATTAGTTGTGAAAATTAGAGATCCTAGACTTAATTTCATCGAAATGGAACATGTAAGTGTTCGATAGTAAGCGCGATAGTAATGCTGTGCAAATGCTTTTTTCTTCTACCAGATTATGCTTCAGCCACTGCTGATAAATGTCAGAGATGTGAAGTTTTTGGAGACTTCCATGAGTTGTTGACACAGTCACACTGTCAAAAGCAAATTGCAAAAGCATTGTGAAGTTGTCCAAAAATATGTCCAAAGTATAGTAATATGTCAGCAAAAGTATGAGTCATATTGTACTTGTAATTTTACATTTTGTTTGTCTTTAAATAGCAGCCTAACTGCTTCATTTCAAGTGTGAAAGTCATGTAAGGTTTCTCTCTAAGTGTATAGAGAGCATGTAAGGCTTCTCACCAAGTGGGTGCAAACAAGTACCTCTGACTTGTATTCATCAAGCAAGTACCTCTGAGTTGAGTTGCAGTCCTTAAAATCAAATCAAGCATGTGAGATTCAAAATTACTAATCTCTGACTTGCATCTATGTATTATCAATTTTTCAACAATAAACTCATAACAAATGAACTCAAACTAACAGTTTTGGTCGGTCAGATTTTCGCATGACTCGCTCGACTCAGATCTATAAGGACATACCGAGCACTAGCACTTCAAGGGAGTTATTCTCTAGAATTGAAGTTTTTGTTGGCATTTGAGAGAAGTATGTTATACAAGAAAGAAAAAAAAAGATGAATATGATTATGTCCTTTTCAATTACACAGGAGTTTAATAACAAAAGGTGAGGCTTAATGAGATAAGTAGCATTTTCAATTTATGAACAAATTTTAATTTCGGGACTACATGAAATTTTTCAAATGATAATATTTGGAATACCAAATTCCAAACTTCTTCTCAACTTTCCAAATGAAGATCATTCATTCATCTAGGAATTCCATTTGGGAAGACAACCGGCTTGGGTGGTACCTGGGCGGCTTTTGACCATATTTTTGGCCTCTTCAGTCTTCACCCTTCCTTGCTAATTGCCAGTGAATCTCATTGCAAGGAACTGTCTTGAGAAATTGTACGCTCATCATTTTGGCAATGAAGGTATCTCATGTATATTGTTATGTCTTAAACACTGATCATTAAGCGAGAAGAGAGATCTGTGAAGATCTCTTCTCTGCAGGGAACGGTGAGACCACCCATTGGATGATCGAATCCGAATTCTTCCTCTGCCTTGCTAAGTAATTCTAGGAATCCAGGCTCATTCAAGAACGATACCGGAACCACAAATCGCTTCTTTTCATCCTCTCCAACATAGACTGGAAAGAAACCTTTTGGAACATTTACAGATTTCATGGAAGATTCTTTAGCATTCGAAAAGGACTTCCTTAGGATCTTCTTGATTTCAATTCCCATAGCTTTCTATGTAGGAGTTTTTTGGAGAGGTTGAAGGCTTGAAGTTCACAAATGGCTTCTTGGATGAGCTAGTATAGAACTTGAAGAGTTTTTATGTGATTGATGAGCAATCTATTGTGTATATATATATACATTTATACATATGAGATATCAATGGGGTGGTGAGAAGGAATGAGTGAGTGGTTCTGAGGGCTTTGACACAACTGGAGAGAGGACATAACTATTTGAAAATCACATGGTTTTGTCTTTAAATTTTGGTGAACTTGTGGAAGTGATTGAGACTATAGATTTGTGGGATTAATACATATTTCCAACCTTTTCCAAGCTAACACCCAACAAGTGAACCCCATCAAGATTTAATGCCATGGAAGAAACAAGATGATAGAAGAAGCCATCTTTCTTCTGATCAATGAGATTATTTTCGACGAGCAGGGTCCCAGATTGAACGAGTTACAAACACCTATTTCCCTTCAACATGTGATCTTGCTTTTTGTTACTAACAGATGGACCTACCTTGACAGGAGGCATAACCAAACTTGAGCTAAGAACTGTGGGGCTAATCTACAAATTCAATTTGATTGACATATCCCGGTGTTTTTTACTAGTATTGTTGGTGATATAGACTTGCTGTCGATCACCTAATACCTTGAGACAAAGTTCATGCCAACCCAGATTTTCATTCAAGTTCCTGTTTGACGTGTGAGAAATGGATAAAAGAAAATGCAACAAAACTTAAGGATGTCCCAGACATGTCCTAGGTACAAGTGGCCAGAAATTTTCTGCAGTTTTATGCTAGCAACAGATAGCTCACTACATTAATTGCTTGATATTAATTGAAAGACAAAACCATGTGATAGCTCATGATGAGGTGATGCCTCTGACTAGACCCCAGCTGCTTCTCACCACTCATTTTAACACAACATATCATTCTTATCTGCATATCCTTTGGAAGAGGTTGAAGACTTCGATGTTTTTCTTGTTTATGTGATTGATGAAAAATGTAGTATGTATATATAGATATCATTGGGGTGGTGAGTGAAGGAATGAGTGGGTGGTATTGGGGGCCTTAATACATTGGAGAGAAGACATAACTATTTGAAGATCACATGGTCTTGTTTTCAACTTTTACTGAAGAATTTGGAAGTGATTGAGACTATAGAATTGTGGGATTAATGCATATTGCTAACATCCAACAAGTATAGCCCATCTAATTAATGGGATTATCTTTTATGGGCTGGCTCCGGATTGAGGTGGTTACAGACACCGATTTTCCATGGACATGTGATCTTTCTCTTTGTTGCTAGCAAATGGTCCCAAAATTGGCAGAGATTACCCAAATTTAGTTGGCTTATATATTCTACAGAATGAAGGAAACAGAAAAAAAACTGAGGGGATATATCCACAGATTGTATTTTGATCAACGTAGACCACACATTGATTTCAAATCCCGGTATTTGCTGAAATTGTTTGTGATCTTGCCTTGCCGTCACCTCACACCTTGAGACAAGTTCATACCAACCCGGTTTCTGTGTGATCTTTGAGAAAAGGATGAAAAAAAATTTATGAATGTCTCAGACATGTCCTTGGTACTAGTGGGCAGAAAGTTTCCGTAGTTTTATACATACAAGTCGTTTTCACTGGTTAAGATGCTGGACATTATGTTTTGCAGAAGATAGCAAACTATATTAATTGCTTGATATCACTTGGAAGACAAAACCATGTGATAGCTCATGAGGCAATGCCTCTGACCAGACCCCAGGTGGTTCTCACCACTCATTTTAACATAACATACCATTCTTATCTTCATACCCTTCACCATTCTGTATATATACATATACTCATTCGACTTGGTTTCTCAGGCAAATTCAAGTCTCTCTTTACATCTCAAACAATAGCCACAGCAGCAAATCTTGCTTGTTTTCTTGTGCTTTTTTGGTATCTTCTTTCTGTGAAAAGACTTTAAACATGGGTTTTCGTTTGCCGAGTATTATCCATGCTAAGAAGCTTCTTCCAAGGACAGCGAACCAAGGCTCTTCAGCTGTTCGTAAGGGATATTGTGCAGTTTATGTAGGGGAGAATACTAAAAAACGGTTTGTGATCCCTGTAACTTACTTGAATCAGCCATGTTTCCAAGACTTGCTTAGTCAAGCTGAAGAAGAATTCGGTTACGATCATCCTATGGGTGGTCTAACAATACCCTGCCGAGATGATCTCTTCGTCGATATCATTTCTAACTTGAGTCATTTGTGATCGGCATTACTAATTTCATGTACATTTTTTGTTCTTTTCTTCCCATTGGGAGTAGAAAATGTTCTCCCTTATTGTGGAAGTTATAGATGTATTGAGGTTCAATCGAAACACATATTTTTCACTCTACAAAATTCTTGGACATATATTTTGGATTTAGCTTACTCCACTTTTCAAGCCAATTGTCATATCATGGCTAAGTTAAAAACTGAAATTTTACTTTTTTTTTCTTATAAATAATATTATTGAATCATTAGAGAACAAAGGTGTTGGCGAACTAATGAACAGTTTTAGGACATTATAGATCTTGGATTACATTTTAGGACATCATGAAATTTCACATGACTTTGTCTGCTAACAAATGACAGATCTGATATTTTATTAGCTCATTACAAATTGCCAAAATGCATCTGGGGGCCCTGTTTTTTTGTCATTTGTTTCCGGTTGACAGAGGCTCGGTTAAAGTTGTTGAATGATGATCTACGTCAGGTGGAAAAAGGAAAGATTTTCTGAGAGATCAACATTGCATATAGAGAATTTGAGAAAACCAGAGATCATCATATTATATGTTTCTTGATGGCTTCGATCGAATAACAATACAACATTCCCAAGTACTAAAATAAGCAAGTTATCATACACAGCTCATGTGATTATGGTCTTAGATAGAGATTAGTTTAATCATGATAGTCAATCACTTATCGAGGATGCGAAAATGCACTGATTGACTAGGAGTGCCTAGAATCACCATAAATTATAAATTAGCCAAAAAAATGAAAGAGTTTGATTAGTTAGAACTAATCATTTTCTCACTTCTCATGTATACATGAGAATGTGGTATTAATTGTGAGGATTGATGTGATATATAAGGACTATATGGAAATTCAAATGATAACATATCTGGTATCTGTTCGAAATCGAAGAGTTTTGTTGGTGACTTCGTAAAGTAGCAAAGAAATCACTAGTTGAATTTTTGTGTTTTCGATAACTTTCGGTTGAATTTGCATCGGTTACATATCCAAGATGAATTGAAAGTTGCTGGAACTGATTTCGAAGCAATCAGTTAAGAATTGAAGAAGTTACTTTCCGAAGAAGTTTGACAGTTTTAGGCACCCAGTCTGTTACTTCATGATCAAGACAACGGTCAAATTCAAATTCTAGTAGATGTTTTAGAGTTGATTCAAGTTCAGATTGATGTTAAAGAAGTCTAGAAGGCTTCTTCAAATTTCAGAGCCAACAGCATCAGTTTTTTAACATGTCTGCATTTTGTCAGAAACCGATATTTGCTTTTTCTGCATTTGGGTGCTAAAAGCTGTTTAAGCACTCCTGTTGGTTTAGTCTTTCATTAGCCATCGTAGCGGTTAATTAATCAACGCTTTAAGTTTTAATTTTCAGTACCAAAGCGTGTTTTAACTTTATACTCGTAATCATTACATTTTTTCAACATAAAAACTAGTTAAATGGTTGACAGATTTAAGCAAGCAATTAACACAGCAGAAATTTATGTTCAACTTGTTCTAATTCATAAACTTTTTACATTATCAAAATCCAACCCCACCTCAACTTTCACTGTAAAAATCATTCATTAATAATTTCAGATGAGTAAAAACCAAAGTTGCCTCCTCGGCCAGCGCTGGTCACTGCAGAATCTCATCGGAAGGAACAGTCTTGAGCAATTGCATTCAGATTTCAGACTCTGTTCTTTCTTTTGAAGCTACCAAGATTTCTGTTTGTAGCTTCAACAAGGGAGAGATATCGTGTATTTTCTCCCATATTATACGCTAATTAAGCGAGAAGAGAGATCCATGAAGATCTCTTCTCTGCAGGGAATGGTGAGACCGCCCATTGGATGATCGAATCCGAATTCTTCCTCTGCCTTGCTGAGCAATTCTAGGAATGCAGGCTCATTCAAGTATGATATGGGAACCACAAACCGTTTCTTTTCGTCCTCTCCAACATATACTGCAAAGTAGCCTTTCGGAACCTGTACCAATTTCATGGAAGATTCTTTACCACTCAAAAAGTGCTTCGTTAGAATCTTCTTGATTTGAATTCCCATGGCTTTCTATCTGAATGCTTTTTTTTAACAGCTTCTTGGATCTGCTCGTAAAGAATTGGAAGAGTTTTTAGGTGACTGATGAACAATGTACTGTGTGTACATATATAGATATCTATGGGTGGTGAGAAAGAAGGAATGAGTGGTGTTGAGGGGCCTTGACACAATTGGAAGGAAGACATAAACATTTGAATCTCACATGGTTTGTTCCAAAAGTTATAGTGAATCCGGAAGTGATTGAGATGATTTGTGAGACTGATTCATATTGCCGACCATTTCCAAGCTAATACCCAACAAGTGCACCCCAGCAAGTCTTTTAGTGACAGAAGAAGCTATCTTTCTTCTAATTAATACGATAATTTTCTGTCATCTGGGTCCGAGATTGAATAAGTTATAGATATATATTTTCCTTCGCCATGTGTTCTTGCTTTTTTGTTGCTAGTAAATGGACCCGAACTTGGACAGGGTAACCAAAATTTGGATGGCTCACATATTTGAGAGGATGAAAAAAGAATTCTGTGGGGCTAATCCATAGATTCCATTTCATTGATCTATACTGCACATTGATCTCAAATTCCACTGTTTTCTGCTATTGTTTGTGATATCGGACTGGCTGTCGCTTTACACCTTGAGACAAGCTCATGCCAATCCAGCTTTCTTTTGGTTTTCCTGTTTGATATCTGAGAAAATTTATGGATCTTGTCTTAGACATGTTCTTTGGTACAAGTGGCTAGAAATTTTCTCTTACAAATTTATATACCTACGAGTCGCTTTCACCGGTTAAGATGCCGTGTGACCTATGCTCTGCAAATATAGTTCACTATACATTAATTGCTTGACACTATTTGGAAGACAAACCATGTGGTGATCTATCGCATGAGTCAAGTGCTTCACACCACTCATTCTAACACAACAGATCATTCTTATCTACATACCCTTCAATCTATATATATATACATTCAATTTGGTTTCCCAAGCAACACAAGTATTTCATTTACATTCCAAGAAGCAACAGCAAATTTTGCTTACTCTCGTGCTCCTTTTTGATATTTTCTTCTTTGTAAACAAACCACAAACATGGGTTTTCGCTTTCTGAGTATTATCCATGCCAAGAAGATTCTTCAAAGGACTGCAAACCAAGGTTTTTCAGCCGTTCCGAAGGGCCATTGTGCAGTATATGTCGGCGAGAGTCAAAAGAAGCGGTTTGTAATCCCGATAAACTACTTGAATCAGCCTTGCTTCCAAGACTTGCTAAGTCGAGCTGAAGAAGAATTCGGTTATGATCATCCTATGGGTGGTCTGACAATTCCCTGCAGAGACGAGCATTTCACGGATCTCATATCTCGCTTGAGTCAAGTATAGCAGTAGTCAGTGAATTGGCAAATGGCAATTTCATGTAAAATTTTGTTTACATTTTTTTCTTCTTCCCATTGGGAGTTAAAGAGGATCGCCCTTCATGAGGAAGTTATAGATGTATATACCATTTCAGTGAAAATTAAGATTCACACATATTCTTAAGACTACTTAATAACATCTTTTTTAGCACAACTGCAGTTGTTACTTAAACGAATCACTAATCAGCCATCTCAGGGTAACTTTGTCTCCATTATTACGGTCGCTTACAGTTCAATTTTAATCTCTATCGAAACTTATGAACAATTCTATCAGATACTTTAAAAGGCGCAAGTCATTGTTTTTGGTTTTGGTAGGATTAATCGAAAAGCAAAGCTTTTATGTAATTTTTTTCTTTTATCAAAAAGCTTGTCTGATTAAAATGAAATCCTTGTATAGATGATCAATCAAGTCGGTAGAAGTACCAATTATCAGATCAACCTAAAACTTAGAGATGTTCGACTTCGATTAGTTGAATTTTAAGTGGAAAACATTGATGGTTAGTAAAACCGAGTAGGACGATCTTGTTAGAACTTGTAAGAACTTTGCTAGTCAAGTGCACAATGAATAACAATGTTCAAACTCAATGAAGAAACAGAGGAAAGAGTTCTGGTTTTCTAGAAATTTCAGAACATATATTGAAAAATAAGAACACTTGCTTAAGTACTACAAACAATAATCAAAATAGTACAATAATGGAAATTCACTTAAAGTACCCTTAAAATACTGGAATGAGACTTACGGAAAGATCGTCTTAACACTTACAATCACAAGCATGAGAGATAAGCAAATAAAACAGATAAACAGTAATATTCAACAACTAGTGTACTTGCATTATTTTTTTTTTTACCAAAAACTTTCATAATCTATTCTGCTCCTTCTTCTTCACCACGATCAACTACAGAAAGTATTGATGGACATAATAAACTGATTTGCAACTTGAATTTGCCACAAAAAAACAGTAATTGAAAAAACATTTCTGCTGTCATGGAAAAAAACAGCAGCAACTAGAATTGATCATAACTTGATCAATACTTGTCCGATTGAACTGATTTCAATTTCCACATGCTCTAAATGTTGAGGAACAACTTTTTGTTGAGGAGTCAACGCAAAAATATGCACCAATAAAAAAGTCAACTCTGATGCCAAAAAAAGAATTAGCATGAAGCTTCACTTACTTCAAACAGATCTTTATTAAGGCTTTATAATGTTTGGGCAGATGATCCAATTGCTCGTGATTAAGTATAATCCAAAAAGGTTTACTTTTTGTTTGGATCACTTTTGACATTGACTCTCCAGCCAAAAGCAAGTTTAGATCAATTCAAACTTGTAGGAACAAGTTTCAAGTGATTTGGTTATCCTCACTTGTGTTTACTGGTTTTTTGACTGATGCAGAAGGTTGAATTTGTTCAATCTGGTTCCAATGGCTAGATTGTGGATTGGAGCAAGTTTGATATTTTTTTAGCATATTATTGAAGCATCAAGTGAAGTCCAACTGAAGATAGAATCGATTTTGGCATTTTTGGAGTCCTTGACAGTTTGTTAGTGGAGGTAGATGAGAATTTCCAGATTTTTGTGGAAATTCATGTACTTGATTCTGTTTGATTGTGAGAGTTCTTGATGTTAAAGGTTGTTTTCAGCTTAGAGAGGCCATTTAATTGGTTCACTGTTAAAGTAAGTTTTACTCTTTTATTTGTATTTAATCTAGCAAGTTCAATCAATGAAAAATATTCTGAAATTTTTCCAGAAACCTTTCCTTTCATTTCTCTCTGTTTTGTGCTTGCTGTTCTTGTGTTCTTGAGGCAGAACACGATATATATTTTTTCGCTCTCAAATTCTAACATATAATATGGTGGAAGACTATGCTTCTGTTATGATCGAAGAATAAAATCGGATCGGATCTGTACTATGGCAAATTACAGTAAGGTACTGGATTCATGGAAGAGCAATAAGCAGAAGGTGAAGATTATAATTATGGACTTTTAATATTATGGGGCTGACAAATACAAATCTATACATTATATGTTTCTCACTTCTCAGTACAAACTGGAAAGCAGGTCAATTATGTTAAAGTATCATTTGCTCTAGTACTTTGTCTAATTTCCTAGTTGTCACTCAAGAAACTACAAAAGAAATCTTCTTCTCTATAGGGAAAAGTAAGACCGCCCATCGGATCATCAAACCCGAACTCTTCTTCAGCCTGACTTAGCAAGCTTTTGAATGATGGATGCCTCAGGTACACCTATTGATACCACAAATCGCTTCTTTTCGGTTTCCCCGACGTACACAGCAATATGGCCTTTTAGCACATCGGCATTTCTTGGAAGAATTCGCCTTAAATTCTTCACATCATTCGCTATCTTTTCCATACGGATACCCATTACAACTTTGAGCAAGAATCGAAATCTTAAGGGTGTTTGGATGGAAAGAGAAATGAAAATGCAAAAACTGGAAAACGTAAAGGATAATGAATAGGATTGTGTGGTTTGGAAGTATATATAGAGAATGAGAGAACAAAAATGAGTTGTTTGTTGAATAAAAATAATATTGGAATATGCTTTCAGTAGGGCATACTCCATGAAAATATCACATGGGTCTGCCTGCCAACAAATGATCACAAAATACCAGATTTGATCAATCTTGTTTATGGTCATGATAGACTGATCAGTACATTTGGGACCAGTTTGAACTTGTCGAGGAAGTAACTCTGCCCGATATGTAACCAAGAAAAGCATACCTGGATCATTTGGGGATTATATAGATTTTGTAGATTCAAGATATGGATCATCAATCGTACACAGTATTGCAGAAAAAACCAGAAATCAACATATTACGTGTTTGTTGATGTTCACTGTCGAATTACAAGTACGAAAAAATTCCTTTGTAGATAAATTACAAACACCACAAAACAAGCATGTTATCATAATTTCAGATCATGTGGTTATGTTTGTAGATAAAGATTAAGTTGGGATATGAGGATTATCTGAAGCTGGACCTGATTTTTAAAGGAGTGATAATTGGTCAAGTTGATGACATATAGTCAAACACTTTTTCAAGGATGTGAAAAGCACCGATTGACTAAAAATGGCTAGAACCACCAGACATTAGACATGGAACCAAAAAATTTCCGGGCCATCGAAAAGATTTCAGGATATATACAATGCATTCACAAGTAGGTCTCTTTTTGGCTCAGTTGTAAAGCATTAAAAGGTCCCGTGGTCTCCTTGATATACACATGCACATAAATAAGTATGTTGCTTGACTTGAAACCACTTTAGATTGACAAGGCCCAGTTTCTTGATAAGATTTAGTAAAAGATGCAATTTGAAAAAGTAAGTCTTAATCTACGAAAACTTGGTTTGGGTGTAAGAGCAAGTGCTGTTTTGCTTGCTTGGTTAATCATGTCTTCAATCATTCTGCAGTTTATACTAAACAAGTCATTTATCAACTGCAGTTTGACTTGTGAAAGATGTTATGTTCAAAACAATAAACAAACCCTTCCTACAAAGTTATGATGATAAGTATAAACTAGTCAAGGAACTAGTTTGATTCTCAAGCAAGAAAACTAGCAAGTTGAGTCACTACTACTCCAAAATGACCCACCATTGTTGGTTGGCTAGTTAGCAGAGAGAATTAAGTACTAATAATGCCATTCCAAGTTCAATGCTTATGCTTATCACAATGACCAAAATCAATCTCAATATTTCTTCCCTCAAGATAGAAATTTTGTGACAAGAAAATCCCCAACATATACAATAGAAAAAAAAAATTTGATAATATATACATATACAAGTGCTTGATTGGTTAAGAGGCTTCATATACTCACATGTGCAGCCTCTTTAGCATATTTCAGCCTCAAAATGGTAGGGTATGATTGTCTAGCCCCACATGAGGCAAACCCATGTGAACTTTTAGCAACTTCTTCACCTGATATGTGATGTTATATACATAAAGTTTTATCATTCTAAATATAAATTAAGAATTTTGACCATAGTACATGATTCACACACTATATATACTAAGGTACTAGAAATTTTCCATTTCAAGTTAAATTATCATAAGCATTCAACTTCTACTAAAAAAAGCTTTCCTTTTTTATCAGATAGATCATAAGAAAAAAATGGGTATGATGGGGATAGCTCAAGCTACACAGAAACTACAGAGAACTCTTTCGGCGAAAATGGGTTCGAGTTCTATAAATGTTCCAAAAGGCCATCTTGCAGTGTACGTGGGAGAAACACAGAAGAGGAGGTTTGTGATTCCAATATCTTACTTGAATCATCCTCTATTTCAAGACTTGCTAAACAGAGCAGAGGAAGAGTTCGGGTTCGATCATCCTATGGGCGGTCTCACTATTCCTTGCAGTGAAGATTACTTCATCAGTTTAATCTCCTCCCTTAATTTTCTATGAATCAAAGTTCTGTGTAATAGAGACAATTATCTCTCTGGCCCATTGACATTTTTTTTTTTTTTTCAAGCTTTTTACAAACAGCAGAGATTGGAAAGAGGTTGAAGTAGTCTCTGCAAATCTTTTGTTGTTTGATTCTTGTAATAACCTTTTGATTATGACATGACAGAGTTTTGTCCTGAATTTCCATGCACATCGTTTTTTTTACTAAACCTAATGGTTTCAACCTTAGAACGACGGGAATTTTAAGTACACAACACATTTTTACCGTGCACATGGAATGGAGAGGAGTCGTTTTCCACTACAAACGTACTGTTTAAAGAGAAAGAGATCTAATTTACGCACTAATCAATTTTTATCTCGCAGTAAAAATTCCAACATGTAACCAAACAAGAGAACTATAACAAGTACATCAGACGATCAACAGCTGCGCATGCAAATTTATTTATAGCAAGATAACTTTAACGTTAATTTTTTTTATTTATAAATATCAATAATTTTTTTAATTCACTATTTATTAATTATAAAAAATCTTAAATTTTAATTTTTTTTTTTTTTATGACTCAAACGAGCGGGATGCAAGCTTTAGATTTTGACCCACAGAAAGATGATGATTTCGTGGAAGATGCAACTTCTCTAGTTTTCCAGGCCAAATGATTGAACGAATAAATGAAGAAGGAAATATTAGGCATGCAAATTGAAATCGCAATGCATGCATGCACGTGATGAACCCTAAATGATCACTGACACACTTATCTTCAAATCAGATCTACTCCCATTAAAATTTTTGGCCCAAGTTTCAAACTCCCACAAACTTAAATGATCTCTTACATCAAAATTTGTACTCTTTTCATTTTTCAAAAATTAGAAACCATGATCATAACATGTGCCTGTTATTTAACCAATTAATTAATCAATTAATTAGGCAACCACATACACATTACACACATCCGACACATATTTGGACGGGACGGTTCCTCCGGGACTCTCTCATCATTTTAAAAGATCCGGCTTCATTTTTAGTGTGGTCGACTAACCTTAATCCAAGACCACTCGAGTAGCTCGACTCTCAAGTGCTAGATGGTATAATCTTTGGAAGGTATATATATATATAATAATAATAGCCATCAAAATAGCCAAACAAAAGGCACATTATCTCTATGTATATAAAAAATAGCAACCTTCCATGCACGTATTCTCGGATCTTGAGCATATATATACTCATGTTAGCCACTAGGCCTGTAAGGATAGCATTTAACATGTCAGAACTCAGAAGTGAAAAACAGTGTGCGTGTAACGTAGCTATCATTTAGTTATTCATTTCTTAGCATATGGAGTGGGACCCTTCTCTAACCAAGTTGGGCCAATCATTGATATGATATCAAAAAACTAGCTACCCCTGTGCAAGTATCCTGCACATACTTCTATATATCCATCTATGTGTGTGTGTATATATATATCCATCTATGTGTGTGTGTATATATATATATATATATATATATATATATATATATATATATGGACACATACCCAATAAATTGAAGCATTGAGCAAGAACACAAAAAGTTACAGCAGAAACTTCTCTTACTTGTTGTGTTTAGTGAAATCTAATCGATAGCTCGAATGGGAATTCGTTTGCCGGAGATGGTTTCTCATGCAAAGCACATACTTCAACGTAGGCCTCTTTTATCAAAGCGCCATTTGCCACCGTCTTTGTGTAGTCAGAATGCATCCTCTACATCATCAGATCATCATCACCATAATAATCAAGTACCAAAGGGGCATTTCGCGATTTATGTAGGCGGGGAAGAAGATGATAAGAAGAAGCGGTTTGTGGTTCCGATATCATACTTGAAGCATCCTCTCTTTCAATATTTGTTGAGCAAGGCGGCTGAAGAGTTTGGTTTTGATCATCAAATGGGAGGCATCACACTTCCTTGTGATGAGCAGGATTTTATTCATCTCACTTCACATTTGAAGTAGCTATATGACAATCAGTATTATTAGAATTAACATTTCATGTATAGATTTTGGCCATGATCTGGGTTCATGAGAATGTTTTGTAGAACTCTGTTTCCTCCGTATCTGGTTTCTAAGGAATTAATATTAACTTCATCTTTGTCCTTTAATCTTATAGTTATGTTTACAAGTATGAAGTATTTACAGTGAGTGAAATATGTTGCCTTTGGGCTGTCTGATTGGGACCATGTGTTGAATGCAGCACATAGAAGCTAGAGGTAAATTAAAACGAGCAAAGCCATGTGAGGTGGGGTCCTTTCAAAATTTGGATAGCAATGGATTCGATTGTGAGAAATTTTTGCATGAGTATAACTCATACACTATTTTCGTAGTCTGACAAATGAAATCGTGTCATTTGATTTTGTTAGACTGTCAGACTAATAGGGAATAGTACATGAGTCACATACTCTTGTTAGAATTTCTCGTTAGGTTGTCCCATTTTTGACGTATGACCCACTTGGGCTCACCTGGAAACTTCATCCAGTCTGCTTCTGTTCCTTTCAGCCCCAGAAAGTACCACTCAATGCTGAGAGAAGAGGAGGATGCCTTCCTTTGATATATGTATATATATATAGATATAGATAGATTGGATTGCGTCATGCCTTCCTTTGATATATGTATATATATATAGATATAGATAGATTGGATTGCGTCATTGCATATATCATGAAAGATAACAGAGCTTTCAATATGATTGAAAAATGAAGTTAATTCTCAAATTCTATATTTCAAGGTTATTGTATGGAATTTACAGTAAAACTCAGTTTAAGGGCCACAGAAGCTTGATACATAGTATCTTGAGAGCCAAGCATGTCTGGCCAAAGAATCAAATCCAACAGCATTGCAGTTCAACCCCTCTCATTCCAAAGACAAGACTTGCAGTTTAAACTTTGCGTTGTCGCTGCCGACATGTATTCCTTCAATTAAACCAGAAAGTGGAATGAGCTGAGCTCTCCTGCCTGTCCAAGGTTTAAACCTTTCTTTCATCCACAGTTTTCTAGCAGTAGTCTTACAATATAAATATACATGCATTTATACAACTGCACTTTGTTTTCATGTTGCATCAGCTCAATAAATTTTATATGAGCTTGTTTTGCATCAGAAGTCCTGACAGAAAAAGAAATAGAAAGAATCAGCTTCATACTAAAATCACCAATGAAAAAAATCAGAAGTTGATAATTCATCATGGAAAAACCAAGCATCTACCTTAAAGATACGAGCGGGTACGTGTTGGACCTTATAGAAGTCTTTACCTCCAACCTCAAGCTTCTCCATGAGTTCCTTAGGCATTTCCGTGATCTCCAATTCAACAAGTGTAGAGACAAACCTCAATCCGTCTGGAACTGCTTTCAAATTTCTGCAGGCCACGATCTTCAAGTTACGTAGAGAAGGCATAGCTCCTTCCTCTACTCTCCACTCATTTAGATTGCTCAAGTCCCATAATTGAATGGACTGAAGTTGAGGAAAGCTTACCCTACCACAAACTATTTCATTTCCACAGAATGCATTTTCATACAAGTAAAGAAGCATCAAACTAGGAAGCTTCCCTAAGATTGACATTGGATTGTGTTCGAGCCGAGATTCCATTAAAACTAACTCGGTAAGATTCTGAAGAGCATGTTGAGGCTCTTCTGGTAAAGTACACATCCCTAACAGACTCAGTTCTTGAAGGCGAGGACAGCATAATGCCACCCGTCCTATATCAAGCCTAGTCTCACACTTTCTAAAATCAATCGATAAGGAATGCAAGTTTTTAAATGAAACAGTAGACGGATCGAAAATCTTCTTGAACTCTTCAAACCACACAATTTTCTCTGATGCCAAGATTAATTTTCTAAGACTAGTCAATGAGAGAAGATCTCGTGGAGTATAAGATGCAGGAAAGTTCACTAATGTCTGTAAATTAGTCAAATTAGCTAAATCTAATTTCTGGGTTTCAGAACAACAATTTATGGGAAGATAAAGGTGTCTAAGCTGCTTCATTTTCCAAATAACATTTGGTATTTTTGTTTCTCCACTCTTGCTAATGCAGTCTAGTTTCAAAGTAAATAAGCAACTCAACTTACCTATAGATGAAGGGATGTTGATTAATCTATAAGCTAAGATATTGAAGAATCTTAAGTGAACAAGCTGACCTATTTCTTTGGGTAGTCTGCATATTTCCCACAGATTTTCCAAATCCAAGAGTCGAAGCAGCATGAAGTTTCTAACTACCGATTTGATCAATGAAGGCATCATTAGATCAATCCCATCACCTGAAAAGCCCACAAGGGTTCTTAGGTAGCGGAATCCTTGACTTTCCAAAGGTGCATCACTAAGTGAGAAGTCATTTAAAGAAATCCCGAGTCTCCTAGTTTTACCTCCATTCGAATTTATTTCCGGTACATAATTTGGCAAAGAACCCAATTGCTTGTTTTTGCCGCGATGCTGTAAAATCTCGAAAAAGTTTTCCTTTTTGGCCCTTGACAAGCAGACGTCTCTCATAAGATCATGAATACTACAAGTTTTAATCCGTCCAGTTGAGCTCCGTTTCTGTACCTGAATCATGCATCTCTCTGCTAATTCATTCAACCTACGCTCTGCAATTTCCTCCATTGTTTCCTCACCATCATTCCCATCAGTCAGTACAATACCTTCAGCCACCCACATGTTTGTGAGTTTTTCTGTAGGGATGTGAAAATCCTTTGGGAAAATGCCAAAATACAGGAAACATGGTTTCAAGTTGTATGGCAAATCATCATAACTTAATGCCAATACCTCCAGCACTTGATTTTGCTCTTCCTGTTCATGCTCATGTTCATGTCCTTTGCCTCTCTTCAGCAGTGACTCGAAATCTTCATAGACCTTGTCCCATTCATTCAGACTCATCTTTGTTGCTAGAATACCTGCAATCACAGCAATGGCCAATGGCAAGCCTGCACAAAGCTTCACCATTTTTTGACCTAGCTCTTCCATTTCCGTGTCAAATCTAAACCCTGCAAAATAATTGCATCCTAACTAGTAAAATAAGAGGGAAAAAAAAAATGGGTTAATTAGTTTAATTTAATTATTACCCGTGTTTTCTCTTCCAAAAACTGCAATCTGCTGAATCAAGGTCCAACCTTCTTCAACCCCGAGATACCTTGGTTCATGCAAGAAACAATTAGAGTCAACGTGCTTAACCATTTTGAAATTACGAGACGTGAGCAGAATTCTGCTTTTTCCGTTCTTGTTGATCGGAAAACCAGCACGGAGGCTCTCCCAAGTCTGAATGCTCCATATATCATCGAGCACGACGAAGCATCTCTTCTCTTCCTGTAATTGATAGAGCTTCTTCGCGAGCTCGTCGTCCTTCATTCTGGAGATCTCGTCTCTCTGATGAACATCTGGAGAAATCAGTTTGATCAGAATCCCTTCCCAAATATCTCTCTGATGCCATTGCTGCGAGACGTACGACCAGGCGAAGCAGTGGAAATGACGTCTGATCTTGCCGTGGTGGTAAACTTTCTTTGCTAGCGTCGTTTTCCCCAATCCGCCCATCCCGCAAATCGAAACCACTTGACATTGTTCAGATTTGACCAACTGATCGACTAATTTCTTCACGTCTTCGTCTAATCCGACGATATTCTGGTCGATTACGTGTGAGTAAGTCCGTCTCAACTGTCTCGGCCTCTCGATCGGAAGATTCGACCTTCCGATCGGACCGACTGTTTCTCTTAGGTCTTTAATGCCGTATCTTTTCAAGCTCCGAGTCAACTCGGACAGCTTGTTCATAAGCTCCTGAATTTCCGATCCGACTCGGCGGCGTGTATAGTAATACCTAAATACATGAAAATGTCTTCTAACTCCACGATATGTAATCCTCGACGATGATGACGATGACCTGGTACTACAAGCAGCTCTAATGGCGTACAATTCGATGATATCCTCAGCATCGTAAGCAGCTTCTCTGATTTCCGAAATCCAGTTTTTGACACTTTCATGTTCATCTCGTCTAGCATCTGCATCTTTCAAGAAGCATTTCATCCTCTTAAGCTCGTTCCGCAGCTTCTCAACTTGCTTTCTCGTTCCACCTAAAAGCTCTGCTTCTTGCTTCAGCAGGTCGTTAAGCCTTTCCAGAGAAAAAGATACCACAGCCTCTGCCATTTTCTCGATCTCTTCTCAAGCTCAACACAGTAAGCCAAAAAAACAGCTTTTTTCTAGCCTTTCAAAGTCAAAGTCTTCGTTACGACATTGATAAGAAAATTCCCACTTTTTCTCTCTCTTTCATATAAATTATTTTACTTGAATTTTTGGATTATTCAGAAGGATAAAGTGCAGAAATCAAAGAAGTATAGTGATCATGTATGAGAAAAGTTGTGATTTTTAAGGCAATACAGCAACCTAAACAATCAAAGAAGTATAGTGATCATGTATTAGAAAAGTTGTGATTTTTAAGGCAATACAGCAACCTAAACTAGTACAAAATAACTGCAGAAACCTACATCTACTACTCCTTTTTAGTGGAAGGTAAAATCAAGGAGAAGCCATGATAAACAATACAAGCCAAGAAGGGTCCTACCCAGAAAACCCAATGACCATCCCATAAGGGACCACCTTCTAAAATAGCTGCGCCTAAGCACCTTGCTGGATTAAGTCCTACGCCAGTATACCCTCGTTGTCCGGTCACAGTAACCGACACAAAAACTGCCATTGCTATGGACCCTGCCAAGACAGTACGGACCATCATTATCCCGACTTCTTTACTTATATGTTCAACACTTGTTAACGCGAGATAGAGCACGAGGAACGTACTCACAAACTCTAACACCAATGCGGTTCCTGGACTTATCCCGGACATGGCTTGATCGGGTTTGGCGTTGATAGCACAACCACCTAACAAATGCCTACTGATCGAGTCGGGGCTCATTACGGTCTTGATCATGAGAAAACCGGAGATTGATCCGATGCATTGGGCAGCGATGTAGATCGAAGCGGGTACTAGAGGCATGGTGCCTTTAAGGACGAATATGAATGTGACTAGAGGGTTCATATGGCCTCCAGATACAGGAGTTGTTACTACGAGGAAGAAGAAGAATATGAGGAACACGATTAGCGAGGTTACTTGCTTCGAGGTATGTGATTCTCGACATGCTATGATTGATGTTGTGATAATGAACATTATAAGTGCTGTTGCTATTACCTCTATGAATGCTGCTTTCCATAGCTGAAAAATTAAGTAAAAAATAATAATACTTAATTGAATGATAATAAGGAAGCTTCATCACTAATTACTATTCTTAATTACCACCGGGGAAAAGAAATGATATGCACCAATGCTGGTAAGAAAGCTTTCCTTTGGAGACATAGTCTAAAACGTCCTCGTCTTCTTAGCTAATTTTATGTGGAGGAATTGTTGCTGCAACACACAATACCCTATTCTAATCTGTTCATCTTCATGCCTTTTTATAATGATGAAGATATAAAACATCTTTATAAGTCTCTGTCAGCCATCATCACTCAACATATGGTTTATGAATTATACGATAACTAATCGAATATTAATAATTATAAATATTATAGAGCTGTTTAAATATGTTTGGAAAATAAAAAAAATAAATAAATACAAGTTTAAAATCATATTAAATTCCATTTACGGTCCACTAAGAATCCGTCTCTTGGTAAATCCCATAGAAGGCAAAATAGGTAACCTTTCAAGTCTTTATTGGATGCTACTAATTCAAAACGAAGTACAAATAGATTGTTAGCATCACGCCTTATTCCCATTGGACAGCGATCCCTCTTGCTCGTTTTCTTTCTTTGTCTTTGTCTCTGTTTTTGTTTTTTTTTGTTTTGTTTTTTTTACTTTTTTTCTTAGAAGGTTGAAGGGCCTGTACGCTTAGGTAGGTGTATAGAAAATCCATAATACACAATACAAGCCATGAAAGGCCCAACCCAGAAAACCCAATGCCCAGTCCATAACGGGCCACCTCGTAACAAAGCTGGGCCCAAACATCTAGCAGGATTAAGGCCTACACCCGCATAACCAGCCCGCCCAGTTACCGTCGAGGAAACGAAAACCGCAAACGACACCGCGCCTGCAATCGAAACGCAAACCATAGGAAGCCCAATCTCTCTGCTCAAATCCCTGTCGAAAATAACCGTCACGCCAACGTAAAGCACCAAAAACGAGCATGCAAATTCCAACAGCAACGCCGTCATGGTGCTCAACTCACCGGAGGCGCCACCGGTTCCGTAGATGGTGCAACCGCCCAAGTAGTATTTCGCTGCAACCACAGGGTCCATTACGTCTTTGATCATGAGAAATGCCATGATCGAACCCAGACATTGGCCCAAGAAAAAGACGGCAGCACGTGTGGGGGTTATGATGCCTCGGAGGGCGGCGATGAAGGTGATGGTGGGGCTAAGGAAGCCGCCGGTTAAAGGGACGGTGACTAGGAGGAAAAGGAAGAAGATGACGAAAACAGCGATGGGGATGATCAGCTTTGGGTCTGTCTCGTGTGAGTTCAAGCATGAAATGATAGAAATGGTTGCTGTGAATATCATAAATGAGCTTGCTACTGCCTCTGTTAAGGCTGCCTTCCACATCTGAACAAAAAACAACCAACTGGTTAATTTATATATACACACACATGTATATATATATATAGATATATATACCTCTCCCGAAGAGAACTCGTGTGCACCAATGGCGGCAAGAAACCTGGCCTTGAGTGAGTTATCTGCTTTGGGTTTAGTTGCATGGCGATTGTAACTACCTTCTTCAAGTGATTTTGAAAAATCAGAGACAGCTTCCTTGAATTCAACAGACGAAGCCATGATAACTAACTTATTTACAGTGTAAGAGTTGCTTAATAAGTTTCCGTTTATAAAGGGGTTTATGACTTTTGGCAGATAGTGTGGTATGAGACAGGAGAGATGTAGTACTAGTCCCATGATGCTTGGCAGTTAGTATCAGATGGAAGTTGAAGTTGCCGAAACTGGATTTGGTAGTTATGGTGTTTCCAAGAAGATAGGGACAGTGGCGTCCCTCCTGCCTAGATTAAAACAGGCCCTAATAGAAGGAATATCCATGTTTCGTTATTTGTTAAAACAAGAACTAATTCATAGCTTTGATCACTACCAATCGTTGACATGATTATTATCCCTCTATTTGGTAGTTAGTTACTACTCCCTACATATTATCGGATGTGGGCCCATTCCAGCCCCATTTGGGCTCACATAATCTATTGTTATTACAGGCTAACAATCATGGGCTAACCTTGCCAAACTATTATAAATACTTTACATATCATGTTATATTAAAATTAGAGTCGACAACATCGGGTCGAACTAGCAATGAGTACGGGTTTAGATGTGCCCAATCCTAATACGGATTTGGGCACAGCCCGACCCGACATAGGAGCACTTTCTCTTATTAATAAGAAACTGATATCAGTTTATAAATAAATGATATTATTTTATTATATATTTGTGTAATGAATAAATAATGTAATTATGTTATCTTATTATTGAATAATTTAATGTGTTATCCTATTAATAAATGAAATAATTTGTTAGCTTCTTTATTAGACAATTTACATATAATAATTCCTCACACAAATACGTGACTATTGAAAGAGAAAAATTTTAAAAAGCAGGGGTCCGGCCCATTTTTGTGCCCCGATATAAACGTGCATATGCAAGTGCCCGACCCGCATTGTCACATTCGATCAAAATTACTTTTATTTATTTATTTATTTTTGTCTCCCTCTATACAACCACTAACAACACTTCTAATCATACTTACTGCTCGTAAGTGTTTACAATTAATTAATCAGAATACTGAACTGAATCGCCAAACTTCAACTGCTCTATTATAGAAAATTAAAAAACCCAACCCCACATGATTCTTGTCCTAATCATTGTCCCCATTTGCACATGCACATAACCAAAATCTTTGACTGATCATACAACAACTCCTCAAACAGGAAACCAGAAGCATGTAAGAACAGAAATCAAAACTTAGTCGGAAGTTTTCTTGTTGTCTGATCCGATAATGTTTGTATCCGAGAATGTCGTGATCATCGTTCTATGAAAACACATGTTTTTCAGTGCCATCTCTATATACAAACATTATCGGATCAGACAACAAGAAAACTTCCGACTAAGAAAAAAAAAAACATGATTAACAGCTTAGGCTCCTGCTGAGCCTCCCTAGAACTACAATTAGAATTACTCCTTTCACCTTATTATAATATTTGTTGTCTACTAATATCCAGCTGATGCTTCCAATAAGGCAGTAATGTAATAATGTAATCCTTGTTTGCTCAGAGCATACGGCACACTTATACTCAGCAGCTAAATCGGTTTCTCAGCAGCAGTATTTTTGTAATAACATATAAATATCTTTTCTTTTTATTTTTGTTGATAAAGTCAATGAAGACCACCGTTTGTTGCTTCATTTCTGAAAGAATGGGTCAAACCTTTTTCTCTGTCTGGTTTTCTTCTTTGCTACTTCCACTGCTGCTAGCTGCTATGTGCAGTTTATCAGGTAATCGATAATCAATCCTACTTTTTTTTTTTTTTTTTTGTGTTTATCAGGTAACCATACTTACAGGACTACCTAAGAATTTTCACTTTTGATCTCTATGTTGTGCAGATTGTTATGACCCTTTGGATCCAAATGGAAACATTACAGTTACTTTTGAACATTCATGCATGGAGAATTGATGGCTATGTGGTAATCAAGTTGTAACAACACGAACACTTGCCAGTAAAAGGGAAAAATAAAAAACTATTATGAATTAGACTTCAGTTAATCAAATGATCATCATTTTGGCAGGCGAGGGTGACGATTGAGAACTACTATCAGTGCCACCACGTAGACAAGCCGGGATGGAAGCTCGGGTGGACATGGGCAAAGGACGAAGTGATCTGGTCGATAGAGGTGCATTTGCTTCTCAAAGGGGAAATTGCTCGGCCTTCAAAACTGATATCCCGCACTCTTGTGTGAAAGATCCTGTCATTCTCGACCTCATGTCGGATGCACCATCGGTAAATCAGACAGATGGTTGCTGCCGTGGCGGCCTTCTTTCCGCATGGGCTATTGACCCTGCCACATTATTCTCTTCCTTTGAAATCACAGTTGGTAACTTGAATGATGGAAATAATTCCGAGCAAGCGCCTTCAAATCTTACCTTATCCGCACCGGGCCCGGTTACACCTGCGGCCCACTTTCCGATACCGATCCTATGGTTTCCTTGGATTTTGGTGGGAGAACACAAGTTCCGGCTTTCAGTAAGTCCATTTTTCGCCTAAAAAAATTCTGACACGATTTTACAAGCGACTCCTTTTGGTTTTATTTTCTCCTAAAATGGGTTAATATCTGTTAATTATATGCAGGGACATGGAAATCAACATGCACTTACTCTCCATTTTTGGCTAATAAAACACCAATGTGTCGTGTTTCTCTCTCATCATTCTATAGTGTCATATAATCACATCTTGTCCTAGTTGTAGCTGTGGATGCGGAGGAGATGGCACAAGCAATTCATGTATAAGGTATATATTTATACATATATGATAAAGAGTATTGTAAATTTTTATGTCATTTTCTATTGCCAGAGAATATCATAATCCAAAATCTACATCCGATCTCGTGGAAAACATGGAGATCGTGCAATGCACAGATCACATGTGTCCGGTTAGAGTTCACTGGCATATCAAGAACAGCTATGTGAATCAATGGAGGGTTAAACTCACCGTTTCAAACTACAGCTACAATACAAACTACTCAGACTGGAACATTCTGGTCCAACACCCTGGATTCGCGTAGAAAACAACAACATATAGTTTCAATAGCACAGTTCTTACGGCTAATGGATTTGCAGGTACATTGACTGAATACAGTCGTAAACATTTGAGACTACTGATAACTTATTACTAATTTTTATTGCGGGATTTTTGTTTTTCTTGTAGATGATATGGTTGCTTTGTTTTGGGGGATAGAGAATTATAACAAGGAGCTTGTACATAATGATGAGTCCGGTCCGGGATCAGTTACGACCGAGATTGTCATAAACAAAGACTCCTATTTGTTAACGTTTAGCAATGGATGGGCTTTTCCTCGGAGACTGTATTTCAACGGCGAGTATTGTGAGATGTCTTCACCGGACAAATTCCCCCTGTTGCCGAATTATAGTTCGGGCTATAAACCGCCTTCCCGCCTTATGATCCTCCTCTTAATCTGTCTGATTTCTGGGACTTGATTCACTTGGTTTTGAGCTTTGTTTGAAAACCCAACTGTTGACAGTTGATGTACATGCCTTGCAATAATTCGATTTTTGTTTTGTTTGTTTGATTACATGACCTTTTGAACATTGCTGTATATTGGTTTTGAGCTTTCATTTGAATCACATTTGCGTCCAAATCTTATCAATAAACCAATTTTTTAATTTTTTAATTTTTTTTAAAGAGATAAATTACAACAAAAAAAAATTAATAATAATAAGGCTTGATACAGAAAGAATGGTCTAGCTGCATTATTTTTTAACCATCCAATAGTCTGATTCCAGATCGTAGGGTCTCAATTATCCCCAAATCAAACCAAGAGAGAGTCTTTCGTTATCACTATCCACTTGTCTGCTTCTTACTGAAGAATTCAAATCATTTTCGCTACGTCTTACTGTATATGATTGCAACCGAAAGGTGACTTTTCCAATTAGCCACCCCTCCAAAAGACGCGCTGTTTTAGCAGCCGTAACTGGTTACCGCCGTAGAGCTCTCTCTTCGCACTATCTACAGTCGGGCCCTGCACTCTCTCTGCTTTTTTTTTCCCCGCCGGAAAATATTTCGTCACCGTCTCTGATGAGTATGGATCCTCACGATGACAAACCAGCTGTATTGGAGGAAGCCATCGTTCTAGAAGCTGAGAAGCGCCCCATTTCCTCCATCCTCATCATCATCGGTATCACTTATAACTTCTCCTTCTCGTAGTCTGCTTCATTTTTCTAATCTTTTCTTGTTTGCCTTTGTCTCTGATTTTGATTGTTTCTGATTTGGAATAAAGCTATGCAAACCGAAGCGCTTCCTGTTGTGAACAAGTTCCAGCTCACTGAAGACCCTAACTCCGCGTGAGTTCTCCCCCCTTCCGTTTACAAGATCCTTTTATCTCGTTTATTCGAGCTCTGTGATTTGAATTTTGAGACCAATGGGAGTTCGATCTTGATTTTCAGAGTGATTCGATCGGAAGGCTTATCCCCCCCCCCCTTTTTTTTTTTTTTGCTTTCATTTGTTGAACGATCGGAAACTGCAAATTGTGTGTGTTTGTGTGTGTTTTTTTTCCATCATTCATTTAGATTACATAAGCATATTCAGCTGAAAGATTTTTGCTTTATATGAAATAATAAATCGACTATCTAATTGTGTCATGTGATAAACCAATTTTCTCTTTATGCTTATGTGTGAACATATATATATTTTGGGGAAGTGGAGATCATTGCTGTACATCTTGCTTAGTTGTATAAATCTTTGATCTTCCATTAATGTGCAGGTTTCCAAAAGGGACCCCTTGGGTCCGATATCAAGGAACCTACAAAGATCTTCAAATCAATTTAGTTTGGTCGGGAAAAGATTTGACGTTAGGTAAGGTTGTGGTTTCTAAGTTATAAGAATTTCATGTAGAAAAACCATTGATTGCCCGTTTAGCCTATTTCAATTTCATATTTTCCCATGGCAAAATCCCTTTATCAAACACTGATTATTTCTCAAACTACTACCTTCCAGGAGTTGATAATGTAGGCACTCTATCAGCTTCCCTTGTAACATATGCTTCTATCCAAGCGTTTCAACCCGACCTGATCATAAATGCAGGGACTGCTGGTGCCTTCAAGGTATCCTTCATGCTTGAAAAACCATCGTGATTGCTAGTTTTCTTGACTGATTACTAATTGGTTCCCTATCTTTGCTGTATCTGCCCACCCCCCTCTCTGTTCTATTCTCTCGGCCATTGTTAATTTCGGAAGTTTTCAGGTCAAAGGTGCTGGCATTGGAGATGTGTATGTCGTGTCTGATTGTGCTTTCCATGACAGAAGAATACCTATACCTGTAAGTGTTCTTGAATATGATTTTGTCGTGTAATCATAATATTTTTAGAAATCTTAATTGTTTCATAATAATTTGCTGCCTTCATTCGTTTCCACAGGTTTTTGATTTGTATGGGGTTGGTTTACGGCAAGCACTATCTACACCTAATCTTATCAAGGAACTTAACCTAAAGGTACTTCCTATCTAATGCTCGGGTATTGTTATTGAACTCAAAATCCATTATTAATTGAACTCGGTTGATTATACAGTATATGCTTCATCCTTTTATCTATTGCACAGCGAAAATAAATTCTGCTAATCTGATGACTTTTCTGGGGAAAAATGTTTTTCTTCAACTGCAATTCATCTTTACATTTTCTACAGCTTTACTGAGTTCTCACATTATTTGACTGCAATGTTTCAGATCGGCAAGTTGTCTACTGGCGACTCGCTTGATATGTCCCCACATGATGAAGGATCAATTATAGCAAATGATGCAACACTCAAAGACATGGAGGTAACTATGTTCAATTACGCCATTGTCCAATGATCTGACCGGAAATTTAGCATCTCATTTCATCTCAAACTTTGCATTTTCAGGGAGCAGCTGTGGCCTATGTGGCCGATCTTTTCAAAGTTCCTGTGATATTCATAAAAGCCGTGACAGATATAGTAGACGGTGAAAAACCCCCAGCTGAGGAATTCTTACAGAATCTGGCTACAGTGACTGCTGCTCTGGATCAAGCTGTCACCCAAGTTATTGATTTTATCAATGGAAAGTCCATTTCCGAACTTTGATGCTTTGCATCTCATAAGTCTCATTTCTTCCCAACCCTGCATTAGAATTTCTGACGGTTTCCTGAGGAGCCAAATCACACTTGGAATTGGAACTGTGTAATAATTTAAGAAGGTTATGCAGCCTATGTATTCTGTTGGAAGGTGTTTAATATTGTTTTTGGTTCCCCCATTGTTGGAAGGCTATTATAATTCTACTTGTCTGTACATTGATACCTTTTCCAAAAAAAAAAAAAATATATATATATATATATATATTCGCAAAGCCCGACCGGCCCATCGTTGTTGCCATCAGTTTGTGATCCGAGCCTATCGAGTCGTGATTTATTCTTGAATTAAGCATAGTCCACGATTTATTCTTGACGCGTGTGCCACGTCATTTAAAATCCTGTTCCAAGCTATCCTAGAAGGTAAGATTGGCCTAATGTTAGAAAACCGTACCATTCCATGCACTAAACCTTCACCTGACTTACACATTCAAAACATGAACTACGTGAACACAACTTGCTTCTTAACTAACAATCATCAAGTCCATATACAATTGCACGCACACATTAAGGTCTTCAATCCTACTTTCTTATGTCACAAAATGCACTCACTATACATATTATGATCAATCTTCCCCATTTTTACTCGTTCCAAAGCTAAAAAGCTATTCATTCTCAGATTCTCTTTTCTGGGTCTCTCATTTTCAGGCCAATAGGAAAAAGAACACAAATGAAAGACATGGGAATCAACACAAACAAGACAAATTCCAGCAAAGCAACAATCCTTGCTCTAGGCAAAGCTTTCCCTCACCAGCTCGTCATGCAAGACTACCTCGTCGATGGCTACTTCAAAGACACCAATTGCGACGATCCCGACCTCAAGATGAAACTCGCTCGCCTATGTAACTCGTTACTCTTTTTAAACTCCTCTTCTATTCATGTCTTTTATCTTTTTAAGTTTTTTTCTAATGAAAAGATTGAACAGGCAAGACAACAACAGTGAAGACAAGATACGTAGTAATGTCGGAAGAGATTCTAAAGAAGTATCCAGAGCTTGCAATTGAAGGCAGACCAACTGTGAAGCAACGCCTAGACATTTGCAATGAAGCAGTCACTAAGATGGCAATTGAGGCTTCACAGGCCTGCATCAAGAACTGGGGCCGCCCCATTTCCGACATAACCCATCTAGTCTACGTCTCATCAAGTGAAGTCAGACTACCAGGTGGTGATCTCTTCCTAGCGCAAGGACTTGGACTCAACCCACAAACACAACGGGTCCTGCTCTACTTCATGGGCTGTTCTGGAGGTGTAGCTGGGCTGCGTGTGGCAAAAGACATAGTCGAAAACAACCCAGGAAGTAGGGTCTTACTTGCCACTTCTGAAACAACTATAATCGGATACAAACCGCCTAGTGCAAACCGGCCTTATGATTTGGTCGGGGTGGCCCTTTTCGGTGATGGGGCTGGGGCCATGATAGTTGGGTCAGGACCATTTGATCAAATTGAGAGGCCTCTTTTTGAGCTTCATACAGCGATCCAACAGTTTTTGCCCAACACAGAGATGACAATTGATGGAAGGTTGACTGAAGAAGGGATTAGCTTTAAGCTAGACAGGGATCTTCCTCAGATTATAGAAGATAACGTTGAGAAATTCTGTGAGAAGCTGATCAAAACTGTTGGGTTTGATGAGGAGTACAATGAGATGTTTTGGGCGGTTCATCCAGGTGGGCCTGCGATTCTGAACAGGTTGGAGAAGAGGCTTGAGCTTTCTCCTGAGAAATTGAATGCAAGTAGGAGGGCATTGATGGATTATGGGAATGCTAGTAGTAACACAATAGTCTATGTGTTGGAGTATATGATTGAAGAAAGCTTGAAGTTGAAGAAGATGAAGAAGGTAGAAGAAGAGGCAGCTAATTGGGGATTGATCTTGGCTTTTGGGCCTGGAGTCACATTTGAGGGAATTCTGGCTAGGAATCTTTCTGTCTGAGGGGGCAAGATTCCCCATTTTTAAGAAAACTGTCTTTGTTTGTATTGTCTTCCCCATCTTCTTTAATAATGTTGTAACTGCTATAACTGGAACTCTAATAGCATAACGATGTGTAGTTTTTCAGGTCTTGGCAAATATAAGTAAAGGGATTCCTAGTAGTTTTGGTAATCCAAGAAGAACGCACTTAGATTTAGAACAAAAAGTGCCCAATTTTTTACATACGCAACCCACTTGATTTATCTTTCCTATCATGTCCAATAAACGGGCACATAGAAAAGTAAGCCAAATTGTCTAAATTTTAAGTTAAATTTCTAATTGATTGATATGTGCCCAAGAGAAAAACAGTACGTGAGAGGTAGGTCAGATTTCACACCACTCCGGAGGGAAGGCGAAGGACTAGCTGCCCTCCGAAAACACTGCAAAACGAATAAAAACAATGAGATACGGGGTTTGAGGTTAAGTATTTTCTTGATGAAGAAAATTGAAAGGAGTAATAATAATCTTCTGCTAACCTTTTCACATAATAGTAACAGAAGTCAGCTAAGATAAACGTCTGGACGATTTCTGAGATAAGAACCATAGAAGGCCATAGTCCATAGCCAAGTGCGACCAGTAAGTGTCCACGGCTATCTAAAACCTGTAGTACGCAATAAAAGTGAATATGCAGATGTTTAAAGATGGATAGGAAAAATATAATCTGCTCGACAATAGCCTAAACGTGTATTTGCAAACTTAGAGATGTATTAAAATTATTTGGACTGGAAATTCAAATGTTAGGGAGATCAAACCTGGAGAACCCAATGGGCACAGCTCAGGAACCTTGCAACGCCCAATGCAAAGACATAATGAGCAGTGAAAGGCTCCACAATCTGAAAGAAAAGGAAAGAAAAAGAAAAGGAAAATAAAATCACTAATACCTTGTCCAATGCCGCATATTAGACTGAACGAAAATTCTAACATCAAGTAGTTATTTATACCTTGGTGTTCTGCATGACCCGCAACTGGGGTAGTACTGAAACTGCTTCCAGATATACACAAAATGCCCAGAAAATCCTGTTTACTATGTTATGTGAAGTTGAGGGATGAATTAACAAAGCTAATATAGCACAGGGTCCAATCTGCATTCAGAAAAGAGAAACAAAATTATCATTTTTTTTTTCTTTTTTATAAATAGAGAGCCAAAGAAAACTTTTAGAAGACTAATTGCCACCCAAGAAAAGGGAAACGAGAACTTTTATAGTTTTTTCCAATATAAAGACAACTGTAGAAAACACTTTTCATAGATTTACTATTTCATTAAGAATGTGAATATAATTTAGAAAGAAAGTTTATGGAACTGCCCGAGATCATATTAACAGCTGTGTTCTTCTTGAGATAAAATATATGGTAAGAGGCATCTAACTGAGAGAGAGCTCACCACATAATATAGTGCAAAATTATCCTTATCCTCCATGTAACTAGACCTTAGTTTGAAACGGATCATATAAATGACCCACAAGGTAGTGCCAAGAGTAGCTAAATCTAGTATGGTGTGTATATCATATTCCATCACAAAACTACAATACAGCCTAACGGCTAAGAAGATAGCGGTCAGCTCCTGAGATTTGAGTGATATTCCTGCAAATTATACAAAGAAAATTGAGAAAGAATGAGCATTCGTAAATGAGAAACACCAAAATTAAATAATTATTAGAAGCCATTGATATCAAGCTAAACAGTGCTAGCCAGAAGCATCTAAGAAATAAAATAGTTGGTGAAGAAATTGATAAGAAACTTCATGCGTTCAAAATTCAGAGTCAGTATTTGTCATACTTAGTAACGGTAATTGTGCCATGGAGACAATACAGTCCAGATTAATAAGTGTAAAATTACCAACAGAAGATATAAAAGATAATCAGCAAAGAAGGATCGAGTTCAATCCAGTAACAATATAGATCTTTTAAAATTTCATTATTAGAACACGAAGATACTAGTACCCATGAAATTAACAATATCCGGATCTACCCAATCAGAGTTCCCAGTGATACTTTTAACAGTGAAACACAAAAGAGAACCCTACAGGAAGAAAGGTATTTCAGATATGAAAAAATGATTAAATATCAGACATCCAGCACCATTCCTCAATCCCAAATTTGATTAAACATTTCTTAGTCATCTCAGCTTAACAATCAGATTAGGAAGGACAAGATGAAAGGTCAACATTCTTCAACCTCAAAAAGTCTTCATTTTTTCCTTTAATCAATTGACTATAAATTCCACGGTTGATCAAAAGACTAGATAAGAGAGAGGGGTAAGTAAGATTCTTCAATCTAATAAAAACCCGGCTACAGAGCTAACAATATTGACAACACTAACCATTAAAAACAAAAATTATTTCTTGGCTACTCGAAATAATAGAAAGCCCTATAATTTTCGAATGCTTTTTTATTTACCAGCACAAGTCCTCTCCTTCATGAGCTTATAGATGAGCACGGAGATTCCGATCGAATGCACAGCTTCAGCTGCCACAAAAAGATTATCATGGTCGTGAACGATGAATCGGAGCAGTACCAAAGCCGCCATGCCTGACACGACGGCCAAGAAAGCCTTCACCTTCGGCGGCTGCCGCCGCACCCATGCACTAACAGCGTGGATCGGCCTATTTGGCGCCCTCATATCAGCTCTCTTCTTTTTTTCCCCTTCTAGCACTTCAATTTTCCGGGAAAATTCTGTGTAAACACGACGCTGTCGATTTTTTCTTTTTCTTTTTTTTTCTTTTTTCGCAGGGAGTCAATGGCTTGAAATGATTATATATAATTTAGGTCAGCCACCCGAAATTAGGGTTTTTTTCCTCCCCCTTTTTAGTATTTTTTGAGTAACTTACTTTAATTAGATCTTAATTTTGTAAGAGAATTAAAAAAAAAAAAAAAAATCTTTACTAAAAATTTATTTTTATTAAATAAATAAATAAAATCCCCATTCTTACGTTATTAACATTTAACATTATATTATATTTAATTAAAAATAACATCAGTTGAGTCAATTTAGTCCACATATTTATTACGTAAAAAAATTCTCAATTATTTATTTATCATAAAATTTCAATCTTTCAAGAATTATAATTTATTCACTATTTTTTTAACTTTAAAAAAATAAAATCATATCATTATTTTTTTTTACATTTTAATAAATGAAATCATATTAATTAAATATATTTACGATCGAATAAATAAAAATCATATTATTTATTATACAGAATCAGATATTCTTAAAAATAATGGTCTAAGTATAATACCTAATGTAGGAATTTCTACTACCTATTTCTGATCTCCCTACCAGATCTTGCTATAATTGAAGAAGATGAAGCTTTCATTTCAATTTCCAATGGGAATAAATTTGCTTTTATATGTAGATATAGAATTCTAAATCCTGCAGAACCAAATAAATGTGCAGAAGGCCCTTGGCTTTAAGATCAAGTCATAACTGTGTCTCTCTATTGCCATGAACAGGCTAAGGTAAGAAAGGGTGGATGAAAGAAAACAGGGGGGAATTTGATTAAGAAGTCCATGAATTGGATCGTCTCATTACGGGCTTCATCTGCTTGTCTTCCTCGAGCGAGATCATACCGAGATGAGACGGATCTTCCAACATCATCTTTGCAACCAAATACCCAGCAATTGACCATGTCTGTAACTTCCTTGCCTGTTTCCCAACAAACCGTCCCGATTTCCCGTCATAATATTCCGGCCAGTTGTCTTTCTGCAACCTGCTCTCCGCTTGTTCTATAGCTCGTCTTGCAGTTTGAGGCCGTCCCGTCTTGATACTAGCCCCTGTTAGAAGCCATAAAAGCACTGCCGAAAAAAACAAAAAAAACAAAAATTTGCAAACATGAAAATAAATATCCTAATATTAAAAAATTAGATTTCAGAAATCCAATCCTAAAACAGCTAAGACCAACCGTACTACTATATTATAAAAGATATACCTGGCCAAGAACCTCCATTGTGGTAACTCCATCGGGTATTTTTGGGGTCACATCCAGTTTCGATCCTCCATTCATGGCTTTCTATGGCGGGATAACAAACTTTAAGCGGCATTTCTCCGACTAACTCCTCCCATCTCGATTCAATAAGGTCCATAATAGCCGTAGATTGTTCCGGAGTAGCCAAGGAAGAAAGAATCGCAATGCAATTACCTAAACAAAACCAACGGAAATCCATTCTTGCCGGACTAACATTCCCGATAAAGTAACCACCTCTAGTCGGCATGAAGTCGAAAACCCATTCGGGAAGAGAATCTGGAATAACATTAAACTTGTTTACCGCAGTGTGAGAATATTCCTCTGTTTTATACCGGTATATGTCGTTAAGATGCTTCAAGTCTAGCCAGAAGTAGCTTCTCATGTGATAACTTAAAGCATGGAGCCTTTTAACTATCCTTTCCACAAACTCCTTTCCTTCATCGTCTTGCTTGAGCAACACCATAGCACACCTTAATGCCATGAAGAATAGCGCCTGAATCTCAATCGGATATCCATAAACACCCTAACAGAAAGAAAAAAAAAATCAAATAAAGAATTTCAAAGAGTGAAGAATAAACAAGCCCCTGATAAGATTTTTGGGGAAACCTGACCATTCTACGATCAATCATGCAGCACCCATCAGCACAGAGAAGGGTAGGGAAAGTGTCGAACCCTTCAGAAAGGCATAGACTAAGTATAAGGTGCATGCCCTTCTGGCATTCCGGACGTTCTGCTAAGGAAGGGTCACCTGTTGACTTTGTGTAAGCACGGAGTAATATGATCCACCAAAATCCAGAATCAACAGGGGCCACTCTACCAATTGCACTCTCTCCAAAATCAGCCATTAAGGTCTCAGTGTTTCTGACCGGATCATGGAGTACTTTGAAACTAGCAGGCATCACTCCTTCTCCGAGCTGAAACCGATCTATCTTTTTCTCCCATGATTGAAGGCGTAGCGTCTTTAGTATAAAGTTCTTCACTATTTCCGGCTCCCCGTTCATCAGAAACGCCAATGCACTTGGCACAAAATCTCTTACAAATACCTAAACATAAGGGAAAAAAAATTTGTTAAGATCCATTCACACATGGGTGAAAAATGTTAAGATCCCTCACTCTGACGAATGAAAATTTGTCACATATTGTTCACTACACCATTTTTTATTGTTACAACAATACATGACAAATTTTCATTATCGGAATATGGACGTAGGTCATCGGTAATGACCCAGTAGAATTTCTCCAAACCGACATGGAGATGGAAAAGAGTGTTTTTGACCTGATCATAGTTAAGCTTTTCTTCGGAAGAGAAGTCTAAGGCAGCAATGGTTCCAACAGGTTGGCCACGGAAATGAACCAAAGACCGCCTCAAGGATTCCCAAGCCTCAGCCACTATGGGATGTGGTTCAAACCCGTTTTCGGACGCTGGAGTGTTAAAACCAGACCTTCTTCTGGGTGATGGGGAATAGATGTAGTCAAGAGAGTCCATGGTTCGGGAAAAATTGTCATTTCGAGAGGTGGACTGATATGGAGATAACCCAATTGAGAGCTCATCACAGGATCTCTGTCTGTCTATATTTAATAGCCTAGGCTTCTCTAACAGCCTTGAGATGTCACAATCTTCATCTATCGCCATTTCTATGCTTTTCATGTTCCCATTCTGAATTGGGTCGCCTGTGTTTACTGACATTTCCAAGGACTTATCTTTCTTTCTTTTTTTCTCTTAATTTAGTAGAGAGATAGAAGATGAACCCAAAACGACGAGCTCAGTGCTCAAAACTCTGCAATTTGCAATCGGTGAAGAACAGAAAATATGAATCTATCAGATTATGAAAATCACCAAAATCATTCCCCATTTGGAAACAGGAAATTAAAAGTGATATCCTGAAATTTAGTGACTGAAACAAAAACACAAACATCTAAAGGTCAAGTTAATCGTGTTTCAAAAACCAAAAAAAAAAAAAAAACACAACATGAAAACAGAGAACGATGGGAGAAAAACATACTCAGAAAATGGAATGCATCTGATAATGTTAAGGATCGGATTATTCGATCAGAGAAGAGGCATAAGTATTTGCCAATCTAGATCTTAAGAACAATAAAATAAAAACATGCATGGCTAATTACAACGTTGAATTTTCCAGATCCTCTGCAAATATGTGAGCGTAAACTTTTCAATTGTTTTTATTTATGGGTCCAACTAACCTTCAATCTGAGAATCTCTCCCGCAACCCAACTTTCAGAGATCTAAATCAATAAAGAAAATGAATGGGACAACCTCCATGCATGATGCGTTGATGCAAGCCCAACTCTATATATATATATAATTTATTTTTTTATTAAAATAAATAAATAAAAAGTGTTGTTGTTTGGTAGCAATCAAGTCGGGTTTCCTGCTGAACCGGAAAAAACTCAGATTGGTTTAGAGTGATGGGCAGTACACTGGTCCCGTTACTCAAAAAAGTTGCTTTTGTATCTTTTTGGGAGAGGTGACGTGTTTTAAGCCAGAAACGAAGATGCCACGTGGCGAATTGATTGGAGGTTAGTTAAGTGATGGAAATGCTTACGGTAGATTGAGTGTATGTATGATTTCGTGGAGTGAATGATAAAGTTACCTTCTGTTGAAAAGTAGATACAGTAAACATATGTGCAAAGACAGAGGATGTCTGTTTGTACACGTGTACGGTCATTAGGACACCATGTGTTGCTGGCAAAAGCTTAGTAGAACTAGTTATCGGATCTTTCTTTTGAGTTTTAGTATGCTTCGAAATGGGCCCTACATCTGTGCCGAAGAAATAAAGAAAAGGGAAAAGTGTGGGTCCATGGCCGCAGCTGGGCCCAGTGTCTATTACAAAACCGACGACTGAAACACTGTACCTTATAATTATAGATGTGTGTTTCGAATCTGAAGGCAAGCCTACGCGGACTGAAGAGCTGGAACAAATTCAATGGACCATAGCCCACTTAAATAAAGGCCCATAATGTCTTGGATTGGGCCCAAATACATCATAAGGGGGCCCATCTCAACGTAAACCAATAGCCACCCGCACAGGATCAAACACTCGCTCTCTTGCTATAAATACAGACCTTCTTCATTCTTGTAAACAAAAGACCTGGTCGCAGATCATTGTGATCTAAGTGAAACGAAAAGATGACGTCTTACTATCAGAGAAGAAGAAACGACTCCGTTTTGGACGCTTTCTCTCTTAACCCGCTTCCATATCCAGTTCTGCTATTTCTAGCAGTCATCTTCATATTTCTCGGATCTTCATGGTATTTTTCATACGAGGAGGCGGTGGAAAGTGCAGAAGATCAATTCAATTGGCTGCTTCTGGCCACACCTGTTTTGCTACTGCTGCTCGTTCGTTGGTTGTCGTCTATGGAAAATCTGGACGGGTATTTTCCCACCATGTCTCCGTGGGACCGCTGCCGTAAAACACACTACGGGCCGTCTGAAGGAAGCTCGCCGTGGGGCGTCGCTGCTTGTATCGTTCTGCTGCTCGTTCTGGTTCAGTTTCATTCTATGTTCCGCGACGGTTGGGGTTTTTGATAATTTTCACTCCCATGTGTTCTGTGTGTTTCGTTGGGATTGAAGTAGTGTTTGATTTCTTAAGAACAAGTAATAGTTTATTGTACAAGTAATAGTTTGTTTGTTGGGCAAGTTAATCATAAACTTGATATTTTATGAGCAAAAGTGGTGAGGGAGGAGTCATTAGTAAGAGTCAAGTCTGTGTCATATTCAATGGAGGAAAACAAAAAATGAGAGTTACAATTATGATTAAACTTTGAAGATATAAATGATATGCTGGGCCCAGAAAGCAATAGAAGGGTAAGAAAATATGGGCAAAAGGATGAATGCATGGGAAACATAATTATGAATTTATGATGCATTGAACATTATTAATCAAACGCTAAAGTGGGACCAGTTTATGTTGCAAACTAAAGTTTAATTTTGATTAATATGTAGCTGATATTTAATCTTTACGCTTAATTATTCAATGGTTCAATTATTGTTTCTATTTTCATGATTTTCTTATTTCTGCCTATTTAATTTCAATTCAGTAAAGGATATAATTTTTTCTGTTGAAATTAAGAAAATTTATTAATTTAATAAAATAATAAATTATCAAAAAAAAAAAAATTAACACGAAATTTTACTATATTTTATATTTCTTTTCTTATTTTAATCTTTGAGGTCAAAAATTTATAATGCATGAACATTATTTCTTTTCTTATTTTTTTATATTTTCTTTTTTTTTTTTTTCTTCTCCAAACACTTGCATACCATTTTTGCTCTAAAATGCTGATATTATTACCGCTGCACACTTCTAGCGCTGGCTCACTAACCTACTCTCTCTCTCTTCAGAATTTGAGTTTGTCAAACCTAAATTCAAAAACAGAGAGAGATTAGACCGGTGAGCCGGCGCCGGAAATATAACACCCCGTGGCGGTAATGTGATGATTGAGCTTGATAAAGTAGTTATTTAGGAAATGAGAGAAAAAAAAAATCCAAAGTTAAGGATAATAATTTTTTTTTCATTTTCTTTATATTTTATTTTAAAATTTAAATTTTAGAGACGAAAATAATAAAATAAAATAAATATAAGACAATTTGATTTAATAAAAAATAGAGGGACAAACAAAAAAAATGTAAACTTATTCTTTTTTATTCTCACCTACCATCTCCCTATCTTGTGGGCCCATCGATAATGAAGCCCATACAAACCATTACTGCTTTTTTTATATAACAAACAATGCCAGCTTTTCAATTTATTTACAGCCCATGATATTCAAGTTTTGTTAACACCCCCTCTTACATCAAGCTAGCTAACGTGGGCTCCAAAGAGGCCCAAACCACTTTGAGTGGAACGACGATTGGTAAGAGAGCAGTACCGAGAGCAGAACCGAGAGGATAGCAATGCCCCAAGGTGAGTTTCCTCGGTTCAGAACCGAGTGGTTCACCCGGTGGTTCGAGTTCGACCATCGGAGGGTAGAATAAGAAACCATGAGTAGTATAAATATAATAGGGATCAAAACAATGAGCAGCTGGAAGTTGATGGCTATGTACTCTGCCTGCTCTTTATAGCCTGCAGTTTGGGAATACCACAGTAAAGCAATGACAATGGCAAAGATTGCTAGGATATGAAGTGGTGGGGTTGAAATGGAGGATAGGGTTTGCTCTGCCCATCCTTGTGTCCAGTCCGGACCCCTCCTTCTAGTGCATAGCCAGTCCATCTCCTTTCTCTCTATATCTATCTATTCTCTATCCATGAATAAATATATACCGGACATTGCTGCTTCTGATGCAAGGTTGACTATGGCATATATGCTTTGAGTGATGTTCATGCATTGGAGACTACTTTTACTTTGAACTAATCATCACTCAAAGTGTCTGATGCAAAACCTTAATATTCGACCAATATCAATTTTCTAATTCCCTTTGGGCATAAAATACCCTTCCCTAACTACTCCAAATTGTGAAACTTGAAACATAAGTTAATTGAGAAATTCTTAGGTAGACCGATCCATCTCAACCATACACAATCTTGATGTAATGTATGATAGGACAGAATGACGTGTGGTTAAGATGGATCGGTCCACCATAGATACGGTTTACCTAAGAATTTATCAAGTTAATTTTACCGGTATAATGGCTATGGTTAGCACATCCAATCATATGCAGACAAGAGGAGATCATTATATTATTGACAAATCTAAAAAAGATTCAGTATATTTGGAAACATTTGACAGAAAACCACAATGTTTGCATATTATGGGTGAAAGGAAAAGAAGAAAAGAAGAAAAAAGCTTATCTACTTTTCTGTAGCCTCATGTCCTTCATTGGACTTTCTGCCATCATCAACTATACTGTTAGATGAGCTATCCTGTATGCTATGAGCTGAAGAGCATCTACTTGAAGAACTCCCTTCTGTAAAACAGCTTTCCTTCCTCTTCGCCCCCTTACATTTTCTTCGACCCGATGACAAATCCTGCAAATAGTAAATGGAAAATCTCGTAAAAGAACACACTTTTTTTTTTTTTTTTTTGATACAATGTCTTAGAAAAACTACTCTTCTATCTAACCTGATCTGTTGTAGAGCCAGGAGTCTTCAACTCCAAGTCAGTTGTCACTTCATTAGAATCCTCAGTTTTTTCCGCCTTGTTCTTGGAATCTTGTTTCACCGAGTTGTGAGACTGACTTCCCAGATGCACAAATTGAGGTACATGTTGTGGGGCAGACTGTTGCTCAACTAAGGTATTAGGGTGTATATACGGAACAAATGTGGAGCATGGATTAGTAATGGCACCAGGATTTTGATTTCCGAAGAACGGGTAAGGTTGAATGGATGGATGCATCGCAATTGGGCCCGGAGGCATATGTATCGGCATAGGAAATGGGTAAGAGGGTGGACCCATCACTACAGAGTGGTTCATGGCACCCCATGGATACACTGCCCTGAGTCTTTCTTGATATTGCGTGTTAAGATTCTCTATATCGGATTTTATAGATGCCTTCTCTTCTCTAAGGTCATTTTTCTCCTGTGTCAACTGTATTTTCAAGTTTCAATGAATTAAAGTAATCAGCTAACTTATCGAACAAGAAACAAGTCTCACAAATTACATCTGCCATGATAGAAAAAGGGAACAAAAAGATCACACCTCACGGGATTCTTCTGTTAATGTGGCATACTCGGTTTTCAGTTTGTTAACTTGGGCTGTTAAGTCCTTGAGCAATTGGATTGTATCGGTCAGAATGGTTGCCTTGTCATTTTTCGGCCTGTCAGGATCTGCATTATCATCACAAGTAGAAGATGTTAAATATAGTTTTGTTTAAGAGAAAAACTACCAATTCAGTAAAAGCATGATCATTGTAAATTTGTAAGCCGAGACTTGAATAGTGAAGATTGATTGATACTCAAATTCATGGTAGGCTGAAAGAATAAATTCTTCATTTCTAAAATGAGAGATGTCATATAACTATATAAGTAAGTAACTTTACCTAATACATTTCCCAGCTCAACAAAGTGCTCGTTTAATCGGTCTCTCCTTAGTTTCTCTCTATCGGCTTTCTGAATTTTTCTAGCAGCCATTGAATCCTTAGGCTGCTCTCCTTCAGGCACTTGGCTTCAGATGAAGCAACAACAAGAACATCAATTAGAATAATATGAGAAGAACACATAAATCCACGGTAAACACTAAAATCCCCAAAATTCCGAACTAAGAATCTCCCAACTAAAACACTAGAAATCATGCGAACAAACCTGGAATTAGGTTGAGAACAACTTTGGAGCTGAGAAAATTCTTCGAGCTGTGGAATTGAATTTGACGCCGCTTGAATGTAACCGTCCATTTGTCGGAAACGATACTCCATACGCCGCCGCTAACTCTAAACGGAAGCTCAGCTGCCGGATCCTTCCACAATTTCGATTCCTTTATCAGAAAATCTACTTCTTCTTCAAATTCCAGAACCAAAAAACCTTATCGTTTCTGATTCTTCGCCACTAATTAAGCGTGCTACAGGTCGGCTGAATATTATCCCAGAACTAAAATTGTATCTTATTTTCTTTTTCTTCAAAAATTTTTTTTATTCCAATAAAACTGTAAAACGATGTCGTTTTCCCTCTCACTCCCTTCCACTTCGTGCTCTATATAAACTGATAATGGCGTTTCGGAAAACGTCGACTCGAGACGCGCAGCCTGGTCGTCAGTGATCGTCTTCTTCCACGTTCTAATAAGAAGCTAAGCAGCAGGAGTACCTCACACAGAGAGCTACGAAGCAAGGCGATGAAGGCTTTAAGAGTTTTCGTCTTCGTTTTGCTCCTTCTCGCCTCACCTCTCTTTCAAGGTTTTATCTTTTTGTCTCGCTTAATTCCAGATCTGGATCTTTTTACCTTACCTGCATATATGATGAATGTTGTTTTTGGTGTTTTGTTTCGGTTTCTGAGATTGATGTATTTCGTGCATGGTTCCGAACTTTCGGACCTTAGGTCATGATTATCTGTTAGAATTAGATCGGCTTTCGATTGGATTTTTAGGTTCTTTGGAGGTTAAAGGATCTTCGCGATTTTGTTTTGTTATTGATTGCATGGATGTGTGGAAAGTTATCTGTAACACTGCTGTTCAAACGTGATGTATCGCCTGGAATCTGGATAAATTTTGTGCCTGTTAGTGGTTCTTTGATCGTATCTGATAGCGAAATGGAGCTTGATTATTTATCTGTCACTTGGAATTAAGCTCGAGAGAAGAACTCAAATACTATAGACCTTCGCTCAGAAAAATGAAGCATCTTTTTGAAAGCACCTTTGAACTGAATTAGAAAAGAGAGAGATTCATGCATGGCTACGGACTCAGTATCATTATCTTTCCCGATTGCTGTTATGAAACTTGTATTCTTTGCTTGTCCCGTGTTTTTAACATATTATTGATCCTAAACACTTGAACTCATTATCTCAATTTGCATGTATCCCATTTTTTCACTGAATTGCTTTTGTATGAACTCGAGTTAGTAGATTTAATACTTCTGCTCATTGCTTACTATAATTTCATCATATAACCAACAACTCACTGTGATTCTGCCTGAAATGGCTGGTCTTTCTGTTGACAGTTGCTACATGTCAATCGGATTCTGATGGGGAAACTGCAGAGGCTGCTGAAGAAGCAAGCAGCGTTGGAATTGTTGGTGAAGAAACCCAAGATTTTGGAGACAGCAGTTTTGACCAAGCTCCAGGAGTGGATACAATCTGTGTTTTCCCAAAAAATGGTCCACGGTGTAAGTTTGAGCTTAATTCTAGGAGTTGTTGCAACTGTAGATTTGGTATATATAAGTAATGAAAGTTCTCCTCTTCTTTGAATGCAGTGGTAACAGCTGGAGAAGACACTGAACTCATTGTGGGAATGAAAAATGATGGTAATTTAGTCTTGTTTCGGAAATATTTTGGCTTACACTCTTTTAGAACGAACAATGTCATCTCTCAAGTTGTATGGTGATTGGTGGTTCTGTTTTTGAGTCTTCAATCATCCTCTTGAAATACAAAGTATATAATTATAGTATAATGTGTTAACTTTCTGCTGTCTATTTTTTTGTTATCGTAGTTGTCTGGAACATATCTCAGTGTTTTTCTTATGGATGAATAAACAGGGGAATCCACCTTGATTGCGCTCGCTATTAAGGCCAGCATTCACTACACTTTTGATCACCGCATGTTGGTTCAAAATCTTACAATTCAGGTGATGCAATGCAGGATTGTAAATAGCATTTATTACACTTTTATTGCTATTACTCAAAAATGATTCCACGATTTCTAATATGATTTGTTTGTAATTATTGTATTGATTTATTTTGTAATTGACATAATACTTCTGGTTTGATTGTAGGAATTCAACAGTATATCGGTGCCAGCGTTAGCTCAGGCTACTTTCCCATACAAGTTTTCTGTCAGCAAGTATTTGCAGGTATGTACTCATTCTACATTTAACTTCCATGTTCTCCTAACCAATCAAAGGAAAGAATCTTGTGGTTTACCTGAAACATTCTTCTTCCTTTATTTTGTGTGTAGTCTGGAAATTTTGATCTTGTGGGCACCATTTATTACGAGGTAGACCAGCATCAATACCAGAGCACCTTCTTCAATGGTACCATTGAAGTTGTCGAAGCTGGTGGTTTCTTAAGTATCGAGTCTGTTTTTCTAGTTACCCTTGGAGCAGCCCTCCTTGTGCTATTTGGCTTATGGATTCATGGTCAAACACAGAACCTTTTCAAGGTACTCAATGCTTTAAATAATTATAGAATGTTTTTAATTCTATAATTTTTATTATATAGTCGGGGTGGGTTTAGGGAAAAGATATATTATACTAACATCAAGCCTGAAGTTCTTGTCCATACACTTCGTAGCATTATAAAAACAAGTCTTTTAATGAATCTTCAGATTTGACATATGCAGAGCGACAGATATAGGGGGCAGACTCATGGATAGTTACCATGAATCTCTCTATATGGCCATTATTATTCAGTTGTGTCCCGCATGCTTTTTTTTTTGGTAGTAATTTTAATCCACGTCTTGTATTTTTTCAGAAAACCAAGCGGGCTCCCAAGGTTGAAGTCGGAACCAAAACAACAGATGCATCAGTAAACGAGTGGCTTCAGGTCTGTTACTGCTTCATCAGAAAACCTTCCCTAAATAATCATCTTATCGTGTAATATTTTAGTCCATAAACTATGAATTGCCGTTCACACATTCTGACCATGCTCCTGTTTTCATGCTCAGGGTACCGCATATAGTAACTCACTGTCAAGCAAATCAAAGAAAAAGAAGTGAACAGTGATTCTTTTATGGATCGCTTGATCGGCTGCCTAAAAAACACCGATGATTCGAAGACTCTCGTAACTCACACCACTCATTTGAAAGATGCTTAGAGAGAGGCAGCCAATGTATTATCGAAACGTAGTCCATTTAAGACCTCCCCTTCATTGTAGCCTGTCATTTTCATCTTTACTTAGCATGAATTTAAGAATTTTTTTAGGTAAACTAACGCGGATCCAGGTTATAACTTATAAGAAGAGAACTTTCTGCCAGAACATGCGTAGTTGTGACATTTCATTAATATTTCTGTTTGGGTTGGTTTTTCTGACGTGATTGCGTGAAAACCATCTGCCAATCAGCATAATTTCTACTTTACATGTAGCTTTTTTAGCTGCAGTTAACAGCATGGGAGTCTGTAACCATGCCATGATTCTTGCCAGTTACCCACTTTGCGTAAGACAAAAACTCATGGACCCAAAATTGCACGGTCAAAAGATAAAACCTCTTAAAGTGAAGAGGAGTAAGGAAAATAATGAAGGCCAAAATATGCAACATGTGAGGTTCTCCTTTTTTTAGATGTTTGGATAGGTCGTTTCTTTATCCAATGCATTATTACAGAAATTCATGTGGGTGTTTAATAACAACGACGTTATGTTATTACAACAACTGCATTATCACCTACTATGGTTGCTTCTATTAAAAGTTGCCATTAAAATAGCTTAACTAACTGGAGCAACATCATTGTGGGCTACTACTACGTTACTGCGATCCATTCTTATAAACCAGAATCACGTGCTCCACTTAAAAGTTAAACCGGCTAAGCCAGAGATAAGAGATCCATTATAAAGATGTTGATGAGAAATTCTCGTCAATATGTGTATTTGAGTTGCATAATTGCACCGTAGATTAGATCTACTTAAGTAATTCTTGATGTTAAGTTGCAAATGACACGACCACAAACATCCAAAACTAGTTCTTCGACCAAATTACCCGGTGGTGGCCGGTGGGACTCGTTCTTGTTGTGTGTACATTTGTTTGGTATTAAGAACAAAATAATAATAATAATAATAAATAATATTTCTTGGAAAACTACATAAATCTAACTTGAAAATACATTAATATGTCTTAATATGTAATCATGGTTTTAATGAGAGAGTTTATAAAGATCCGCCAGATTCGACACCGAAGCACTGACATTCAGACATGAATAGAAACAAATTACTATCTATTTAGTGCCTTGATTCTTATCAGTAATGTTGTAACGTAGTACGCAAGCATAACCTCTTTGTTTGGCCAAAAAGAATCCAAACAAGTAAGTACCCGTGCATTTTATTTCATGTTCCAAATTGGTATATGTTAATAATAAGATTAATTATGCGATAAATTCTTAAGTCGATTGTGTTTATAATAGATCGATTCATTTCAACTACACGAACTACACGCAAGCTTGATAGAATGTATGATATAATAGTATAAAAATAACATGTACGATTGAGATTGATCAGTCTACCATTATATAAAAAAGTTTTCAAATTTCAAACGGAAATTTAGTTTACACTTAAATCAAACTCTATACATACGTAGGATTTAAATATGTAATTTACATCCGGAAAATGTTTAAAAACTAAGATGATCACGCCACCACATCAGAAATTTTAAAAGTGTTTGGATATAAATTATTATTTTGTAAGTTTATAGGATGTAAATTATATTTAAGATTTAAAATTTGGGGTAAATTTTATGTTTTTCCCAAAACCCATTTCATAAAAAATGCATTAATTGGAGCTGGTTAGCAGTTTTAGACAGATGGGGGAAATGAGCTGTGTTTTTAGATAACTAGATGAGACTCATTCAATGCCAAAGCAAACAGAGTTGGAAAAAGTTGTTGGAAGAAAAATTATCAACGCATCTTCCTCATATTGAAAACTAAGTGCAATCTCCGACCCAAACTGGTCCCCCCTCCTTTACCTCATGTGAAGCCCTTAATTCCTCTGTCGGTACAAAGTCCTTAAGAACACTATATATAACACTACAAGCGAACTGAAGTTCAGAAACAGCTTCCCTGTCACCTCCTCTAAGAAAAAGGGTGGGGGCCCATTAAGAAACACAGTTTGAGTTCCCGATGAGGAATCGTCCTCTTGCTTCTTCTGCAACTGAACTTCTCTGTTGTGTCTTCTTGGCCACATTGCTTTTTGCAGCAAGCTTCTGCCATGGCAATGATTACCAGACCGTTAAGGTTGTTGGTTTTGGAGAATGTGCAGACTGCAAGCAGAGTAACATTAAAACCAGCCATGCTTATTCAGGTAAAACTTAATGTCGGTTTGTTTCTTTGTGTTGCTGTCTTGAGTTTTTTGAAACAGCTGGTAACTTGAGAGTTTCATGCAGGGTTAAGAGTGAGCATCGATTGCAAGACGGCAGATGGGCATTTTAAGAGAAGAGGGGTAGGAGAGCTTGACAATGAAGGGAAATTCAAAGTGGAACTTCCTAAAGAGATTGTGAAAGATGGTGCAGAATTGAAGGAAGAGTGTTATGCTCAGCTTCATAGTGCATCAGCTGCACCTTGTCCTGCTCATAACGGTCTAGAATCTTCAAAGATTGTTTTCAAGTCCAAAAGTGATGGAAAACACACATTTGGATTGAAACACAAGATCAAGTTCTCGCCTGTGACATGCACTTCAGCCTTTTTGTGGCCGATTTTTAAGTACCCGCCACTACCAGGACTACCGCATCTACCGCCTTTGCCTAAGCTGCCGCCCTTTAAGAAATATGGTCATCCATTCCACTTCCCTCCCAAGGTTTTTCCTCCATTTCCACCCCACCCCAAGTTCCCACCTATCCCGCCTAAAGTATTCCCTCCTATCCCTAAAAAACCGCTCCATCCACCTGTCCCGATTTACAAGAAGCCTCTTCCTCCTCCAGTTCCAGTATATAAGAAGCCGCTACCTCCGCCTGTCCCCATTTACAAGAAGCCTCTTCCTCCTCCAGTTCCGGTATACAAGAAACCTCTTCCTCCCCCAGTTCCTGTTTACAAGGAGCCTCCACCAGTTCCCAGATTCAATAAGCCACCTCCTCCTCCAGTTCCAGTATACAAGAAGCCGCTTCCACCTCCTGTTCCGATATATAAGAAGCCGCTTCCACCTCCTGTTCCGATATATAAGAAGCCGCTCCCGCCCCCAGTTCCAATCTATAAGAAGCCACTTCCCCCTCCCGTTCCGATATACAAGAAGCCGCTCCCGCCGCCAGTTCCAATCTACAAGCCGAAACCACCAATCTTCAAACATCCAAAGATCCTCCCACCAAAAATCAAAAAGCCTCTTCCTCCTCCCATTCCAGTATACAAGCCTCCAGTTCCAAAGATCCTACCCCCGCCTGTCCCCGTGATTAAGAAGCCGCTTCCTCCTCCAGTTCCAATCTACAAAAAACCACTCCCACCTCCGGTTCCAATATACAAGAAGCCACTTCCACCTCCATTTCCTATATACAAAAAACCATACCCACCTCCTCTTCCAATTTACAAGCCCAAGCACCCATTTTTTAAACCTCTACCTCCATTTCCAAAGATCCCTCCATTTCATAAACCAAGTCATCCTTTCTTGAAGCCTTTACCTCCATTGCATAAGAAGCCACGGCCTCACATTCCAAAAATATTACCTGTTCATCCCAAGTTTGGAAAGCTGCCACCATTCCCTCCTGTTACCCAACATCCTTAATTCAGCCTAGTGCATGATGCATTATCATTTATCATTTATCCTTATTATTATTGTTATTATTTTTCTTCTTCTTATTTTTCATGCATTTTATGTAGGATTAAGGTTTGAGATGCAGTTATGAATGTTGTTGCTTTTTAAAGATTTCTATAATAAATGAACAGAAGAGGGAGATATATGTATATATATATATATACATGCAATATGGTGAGAAGAAGATGGATAGTGCTTGAATTGTATTGATCCTATTTGAATTTGGGTTTGTGTGAATTTGTTTCTTCAACCTTCTTCTTAAAAGAAGCCTTTCAAAGTTTTATGTATATATTTGGAGTTAAATCCAAATCATTAAGAAAAATGTTACATCTGAATGATTTATTTTATATAGTTCGTTTAACGTCCCAATTGTGCCATGCAATGCATGTCGTGGTAGTTACATATCATGTACATGTGGGAATAATGAGATGTTAACTAGATTTGGGCCATGACTTCAATTGGGCCTGTCTTCACTTGATCCATATCTTTTCGATTGACGAGATTAATACTTTATTCGATCTGAACCTCTTTGTCGGTAAAAAGTCTAACGTGTGTACGATTCCCTATACCTAGGAAAAATACTGGCATTTAATTATTTTTTATTCAACTAAAACGCCGCGTTTCATTTCCCCCCCTTTACCTTACTGACACATAAAGACTCCGTTTTAAGCATCAAGCCACGTGTCTATCACTCAACGGCTAAAAACAACCTTCTTCATAGATATTCGCGGCCTTAACTGCTATTTAAACTACCAGCCCCCACTAGGGCTTACCACTCAGCATCATCCACTGAGGGAACTTTTTAGAGAGGGAGAGGGAGAGAGAGAGAGAGAAACCTTTAGCTTCAAAAATGGGATCAAATCCTAAAGTCTTCTTCGATATGTCCGTCGGTGGCCAACCGGCCGGCCGAATAGTGATTGAGCTCTACGCCGACGTCACTCCCAAAACCGCTGAAAATTTCCGAGCACTCTGCACCGGAGAGAAGGGAACAGGAAAGAGCGGTAAGCCACTCCACTACAAGGGATCTTCCTTCCACCGCGTGATTACTAACTTCATGTGCCAGGGCGGCGACTTCACCGCCGGAAACGGAACAGGAGGCGAGTCGATCTACGGCGCGAAGTTCGCCGACGAGAACTTCACCAAGAAACACACCGGTCCTGGCATTCTGTCCATGGCGAACGCCGGTCCTGGAACCAATGGATCTCAGTTCTTCATCTGCACGGTGAAGACGGAGTGGCTGGATGGAAAGCATGTCGTGTTTGGTCAGGTCGTGGAAGGCATGGACGTGGTGAAGGCCATTGAGAAGGTCGGATCGAGCTCTGGAAAGACATCGAAGCCTGTTCTCATCGCCGATTGCGGCCAGCTCTCTTAGATCGATCGATCCACCCATGGCGTTCTTTCTAGCTTTCCTCGTTTCTAATAGATTTTAACTGTTTCAGTTTCTATGAATCTTTTCTTTAACGGGTATGGGTTATCGGTCGGGTCAAGATGGTAATCTTTTCTACGAGCTACCTTTTAAATAAGATTAGTTTCTACTTTTGAAAATATCCATATTCGCCACCGTTAGTTATAGATGCAGTTAGCGTAAATTTGAACGACGTTCTAAAACGCATCTATAACGTTGAAACAGAAAACAGTTTTTACTCCGGAACTGGTGGGAGATTTTTATGCCAGAAAAGTAGATAAAACAGAAAATTTAATTGAATAATTACATATGAAGCTGAATTTTGAACTGAAGTTTCGAGAACTGGAGTTACAGATAAAGAGTCGTTTATGTAAACTATCCTAAATTTCTTTCGACGCCGACAAACTCGAGTCTCAAACTGCATATTTGTTGCGTTGGGTCGTGGCAATTTGGAAGCCTGTAATTTATTGTCGTGTTCTTTTCCTCATTAAGGAACCCTCCGATCAATAGAAAAGGGTGTTTTCGTCATTTTACTTGCTATGACAACAACCCAACATCATACACACCACTCGTTTTACAGTTTCCCAGCTTTTCTTTCTATCTTGCGTCCTGAGATCAGGCGTCTCGCACCATGACACGTAGCTAATGTTCCTTGATCAAATTAAATGGACGAACAAACAAGGGGATGTAATAAATGCTATTTGATTGCGACGCACCTGATCTCTGCCCATCCGGTCCGACTGCAGAAATTGGAAATTTCCGACTAGAAGACGAACTCGCTGGAGTTTTCCTTTCTGGCGTCCTGGGAGTTTTGGATCTCGTCGTCTTTCAATTTCTTGCAGAGAATCGAATCGTCTCTGCTATTTCCTACCTCTTTCCTTCTGATTGTAGCTCCATCATTTTTTTTGTTTGGAGGGAATCGAAAGCCTCTTCCCGCCTAGTTGGCCTAAATTCGCCTACGCAGAGAGAGTGAGGGAGAGAGATATATGGGGGTATCGGATAATACGACGGGTTTAATACTCGCTGTGGGCTCGAGCGTCTTCATCGGCGCGAGTTTCATCATGAAGAAGAAGGGACTGAAGCGCGCTGGTGCGACTGGAACTCGTGCAGGTTTGTGCTTATGATTTTTAGGTTTATCGTAGCTTCAATTAGGTTGATCGGCTGCTTGTAATCTATGATTGTTTTCTTGTTTCTGGAAACTAAGATGGATTGGACTGAAAGGGAGTGCAAATTAACACCTTTGACATAGGATTTGTTTAGTGATGGGTGAAAAATGCTTGAGATATAGTTCTTCACAGGAAGCTAGATCATATTTCCGTTTGTTCTTTTTCATCTTCATGGCATTATAAATGTCATGGAATCCAGGCTACTTATGAAATTACATTTTTGAATTTCTTGTTGGCTCATGTAATTACTTTCCATGTTTTTAAATAATGCAGGAGTTGGAGGTTATACATACTTGCTAGAGCCACTTTGGTGGGCTGGAATGGTGACAAGTAAGTAAAAAAATCTGTACAGGGTGCAAGTTCCCCCCTCCCCCATAAAAAGGAAAAAAAAAAGTATCTGAAATGATTATCAAAAGCTTATGAAGTTAATATTGACCTTTGGAATTTCTGGAAAATAGTGATTGTTGGAGAGGTTGCAAATTTTGTCGCTTATGTTTATGCGCCAGCAGTTCTAGTAACCCCGCTTGGTGCATTGAGTATTATTATCAGGTGAGTCCATTTTTGATCTGAGACTATTATCTGAGTATTTATGTTTCTCTTGTATGATCGTGGTTACTTTGTCAGAAGTTCTTAATAGATTCACATGCTTTATTGATCTTTGTAGTGCTGTGTTGGCTCACTTCTTGTTGAAAGAGCGATTACAGAAATTGGGTTATCTCGGTTGTATGTCCTGCATTGTCGGATCGGTGGTAATTGTACTCCATGCCCCTCAGGAGCAGACCCCAAGTTCTGTAGAAGAGATTTGGATTCTTGCAACTCAACCAGGTTCTTATGATAAATCTCTTTTCGTTCATGATTTGTTTTATTATACAGCTTATCTTTCTCTTGAGCTAAATATGTCCTTTTTTGCCTTTTGTCTATGAACAGATTTTCTTATTTATGTTGCTGCTGCAGTTTCAGTAGTGTTTGTTTTAATTTTGCATTTTGAACCTCGCTACGGGCAATCAAACTTACTTGTCTACCTAGGAATTTGTTCTTTCGTGGGTTCACTTACGGTAAAAGTTAAAGGCTATCTTTTATTTGTGGCTTCCTATTATATTTTGTTTGTTTCATGGGGAAATCTCTGAATTGTTTCACGTGCTTTTAGGTTGTAAGCATAAAGGCTATTGGAATTGCAATAAAGCTTACACTGGAGGGGGTAAGCCAAATGGCTTATCCTCAAACATGGTTATTTCTCACTGTGGCAGCCATATGTGTTGTGACACAGTTAAATTACCTGAACAAGGTTTGTATATAGATCATATGGTGAAAGCATCTTACTCTGTGCTATTTACTTGATGCTAATTTAAGTATTATGTGAACATCTAATCGTTCTGATTCCTAATAACTAATAAGAAAGACTCCTCTAATCTCTTGGTTTCAGGCACTGGATACATTCAATGCAGCAATTGTCTCACCTATATATTACGTGATGTTCACGACTCTAACCATTATTGCTAGTGCTATAATGTTTAAGGTATAGATCGTTTGGGAAAATGTAGCAGGCTTTGTTTTTGTTTGCTAAAACAGATAAGCATCCTTGCTTCAAACAATCCCTATATATGTTGAATGCATTCTCTCGTTTTAATTCTGCAGGATTGGTCTGGTCAGAGTGCAAGCAGCATAGCCTCTGAAATATGTGGATTCATCACTGTTCTTTCAGGAACAATCATACTCCATTCAACTAGAGAACAAGAGCCAGCTACCCCACAAGGTATGAGACTCTCTTTCAAGTATTGTCATGTTCTTCATCATCTTTAGTTTCATTTTCCCCTTCTCTCTAGGGTCCCAATTGGCTGCAGCGAATTAATTTCTTGCTCATGATGATACTCTTACTTGCACTGTAGGAAGTGTGGCATGGTACGTTAGTGGGGATTCAATGAAAGGCGCTGAGGAACATTTGATCACGATAAGGAATTCAGATTATGCTGAAGAATGAGGGTATCTTCTAGTTTGATGCGATATTTTCTTTTGCAATCATCCACAGCATTGAAGCAGAATTCACATGTTTCCCCCATCAGCGGTGTTACTTTTTCTCAATGACCTGGTGAACAAGACCATAATCAGCACACCAGAGAGAGTTGCGTTTTGCTTAGGCTCGAAACGACAGTTCTTATCGGATCCTGGTGGGGTTTATTGAGCCTTATGGATAGCCAGTAAGTGCTGATAGTCCATTACTGATGGGATTACGGATTGGTTTTAAAGGTCCATAAGTGGCCTGTGAAGCATGATGCATCACATAATGTTTTTCTTCTTCTTGCACAGCATAAACCATCATCGTTCATTTTGGTGTGAAGTGTTCATTTTCAGTTTCATGTGATAAGTAATTCAAAAAACAAGGATTTAGGTGTCATGTGGGACCTTCCATGTGAGGGAGAGGGTTACATTGGCGGTTTTCTCGTCTAGACATGCAGGTTTAGGGTTGAGATTCTGAATTGCATTGATATATCAAACATTTGACAACTATGCATTTAATGTGGATTCAAATAAGGTCTTATTTGAATGCTATTTATCGAACAATTTTCCTCTTTCCTTGTAAATAAGAGGAAGAGCGGATATGAAGAAGAATATGTGGATTATCCTCCTCTCTAGCTACATATCTTAATCAAGAAGTGTACAGCCAAGTCATGCCGGGCCGGGCTGGGCAGGGACCGCTTAGTTCGATTTCCTGAGCGGAGTAAAGAATAGAAATGTGTATATATGAATTCAGGGATTTTAATTTAATTACTTTAATAATTTTAAAGAATTGATTTATGTGATTAAATTATATAATGAATTTATTTAAATTTAAATATTATACTAAGTAAATGAAATTATTCAGAAGAAATATTATTTATTTTAATTTAATTTTCTTTCGGAAAATCGATGCCTTTAAATTTGGAGTGAGGAAGATAGAAGGAATAAATGCCAGAGGAAGATTGTAATCTCTTAAATAAGTAAATTAAATAATTAAATAATTAAATAATTAAATAATTAAATAATTAAATAGTTAAATAATTAAATAATTAAATAATTAAATAATTAAATAATTAAATAATTAAATAATTAAGTAATTAAGTAATTAAATAATTAAATAATTAAGTAATTAAATAATTAAATAATTAAATAATTAAGTAATTAAATAATTAAATACTTAAATACTTAAATACTTAAATACTTAAATACTTAAATACTTAAATACTTAAATACTTAAATAATTAAATAAAAGATAGAGATTAGGAATGGAAACTCTTAACCCACACGTAAGTCATAACAGCTAACGGCCACACAAAAGCAAATAAGCAGTATATATAATTAAAAGTACGAATGCCAAAATCCCGAACTCTCATTCTCGTCCGTCCGATCTGATTCTGCATCGTTCCGTATAAAACCCCTCCACGCCCTAATTTGCTGTCAATAAACGCAACGCAACGTCTCAACTGGAGAGTTGAGAGAGAGAGAGAGAGAGAGAGAGGAAAGCGAGCGAGAGAGAGTCGACAATGGCGGCAACAGTTTATGTTTGGGGCAAGCCCGGAGCTTGGGCCCTAGATTCCGAAGAACATGAAGCCGAACTCAAATCGCAACAGCAACAACCTGAGCCTAGCGCTGACTTCCCTTCCCTCAGCGCCGCCGCCACCACCAAGCCCAAGAAGAAGAAAGGTCAGACTGTATCCCTCGCAGAGTTCACTACCTATGGCGGTCCTAAACCCTCCGCCCAGCCCACACAGGGCCTCACTCATGAGGATCTTGTAAATCTTCCCACTGGTCCTCGCGAGCGCACAGCCGAGGAGCTGGAGGGAGCTCGCCGGGGCGGCCTTGGAGGTGGATTCAGAACTTACGGTGATCGGAACCCGAGGTATTCTAGCGGAGAGGATTCTAGTTCGAGATGGGGTTCGTCTAGGAGCGGGGGTGGATTTGGGAGAGAGTCCGGGAGGGAATCAGCTCTTTCTAGGGCTGATGAGATCGACGATTGGGGCGCAGCAAAGAAGTCTGTAGTAGGGAATGGATTTGATAGGAAGGAGAGAGGATGGTTTTCTGATTCTCAGTCTTCAAAAGCAGATGAATCTGACAGCTGGGTGACAAACAAGGCCTTTGTGTCATCACCGGAAGGACGTAGGTTTAGTGCTACTGGCGGGGGATTTGAAAGAGAGAGAAGGGGAGGAGGCTTTGCTTCTAATGGTGGAGGTGCTGATTCAGATAACTGGGGGAAGAAGGAAGAGATGGGAAGCAATGGAGGTTTTGATAGAGAGCGAAGAGGAGGAGGATTCAGTTCTAATGGAGGAGGGGCTGATTCTGAAAATTGGGGGAAAAAGAAGGAACAGGGGAATGGTGGCGGAAGTGTAATTGGTGAGAGGCCGAGGCTTAATTTGCAGCCTCGTACGGTGGCTGTGAGCATTGAGACTGTGAAGCCCAAGGGCTCAAATCCATTTGGGGCGGCCAGGCCTAGGGAGGAGGTGTTGGCTGAGAAAGGTCAAGATTGGAAGAAGATTGATGAGCAGCTCGAGTCCTCTAAAACTAAGGAGGTGGAGAAGTCTAATGGGTCTTCATTTGGGAAGAGAAGTTTTGGGATCGGGAATGGAAGGGCTTCTAGTGGTTCGCCCGAAAGGAGCTGGAGAAAGCCCGCTGAATCGGCTGAGGCACAGCCCGACTTGACTAAGGCTACCCATCCTGACTCTGAGAGGTTTGATCAATTGCCATTGTGATTTCTGGGTTTGCTAGAATTGTAGTGAAGTTGATAACTTGCTATGATTTATCACACTTGTAAATGGCTTACTGTTCAACGATATTCAGGTGTTTGAGTTTGTCTTATACGTTGTTAGGGAAACTTCTGTTTGAGTACTAGGAATTATTTCTAGTTATCAATTTTATCATTATTTATGGCCAGAACCATTTAATTCGTTGTTTGGCATTATCCTTTGTCTAAGCAGGAGGAATGTTTTTAGTGGGATTCTTTACATTTTATTCTAGTTAGTATTCTACTCTCTGTCTTTGTTTCGCAGCTTTTTCTTAGATTACTAGATTACTGATCTGTGGACAATAATTTTGTTATCTAGTAGTCATGAACAGGTAAAAAATTAATAGGCTTTTCTTTTAAATTCCTAATGATATAGACCAGTGAGAAGGTGAAGTATGCTATACAACTGATGTGCATTCTGGCATATTAATGTAATCTCAGTACTTTGAAATAGTATGTTGGAAATAGATATGTTCATCCTGTTAATGCAGTTTAGTATTTGCCAGTCCTCTCTCTCTTAGTACCAAGTATACTTGCTCATAGGTTCATGTACCTGATAAAAGAAGTTCGCTATCCCCTGAAGTTTGAAAGAGTCAGTTTGTTCCAATCAACTAACCTGTACTTGCACCTTCACTTTCAAATCTTTCTACTGATTTGTTTGCATACTTTTGGTTGCAGCGCTGAGAATAATGAAGACAACTGATGCGAAAGCCATCGAACAAGAGAGTGAGATGCTGAAATTGTACGGAAAGTGTTGCCGATGCGCGGGAGAAAATTAGACATTAAATTATTGAAAAAGTTTTGAGCTAATGACTGCTGTTCTCTTAGTTAAACTTTTGTTTATCTTGTTATTTATAGATTATGGTGTGGTGCTGTGAATTTTTATTAATGTGGAACAGAGATAAGGAGGGACCAATTTTGTTGGAGAGGGCGGGGGGGGGGGGAGGGGATAGTGTTCTTTTTGTGTAGCCGTTATAATTACATGTTTCCATGGTGGAATATACGAGTGTTATTAACTCAAACTAAGGTTTTTTATTTTTTGGTTGTCTAAATTTTGTATTCTTGACACAGTTCGAGCTGACACAGTTCGAGCATTCTTGTGGGTAACCGGTTCACATATGTATTTCTTAACTCGTGAACAATATTACAATTTAGAGAAATGGGCTTGTGATAATTGAGGTTTCTAATGCTTTCCCATACGTGGTTAGTTTATAGAGTTATTCGTGAATACCTCTAGTTTTCTAGTTTTTATTCGTGAGAGTTACTGTCCCATAAGTTTTTCAATATTTATGTTTTTATCCCCATAAAATTAATTTTGATTAAAAATTTCTATAATTTTTCCCCACAAATTTTTATAGATATATAATTTAAATTGTTTAGATATAAATTATATTTTATTTAGTTAATATTTTTCAAAATATTACCATCTAAATAATAATTATTTTTTTTTAAATGTATTTCTATATATAGAATATTATTGAGTTATACTATTTTTAATTTCTTAATTCTAACTTCCATTTTTTTTTTAATTAAACATAAAATTAACATCTATATTATATGTGTTTACCTGCGAAGACTTCGTCCTCGAATCCCATTTATTTATCATATAAACTGTTCTCACAACATTAATTTCCTAAATCCGCCACTATCTATATTAATTATATTAATTAGTTTAGTTTTGTCTGAATCTTATGAAGTACTCTGTCTCCGTCCAATTGTCAATGAGTACAATGAACATTCTTGTGGACTTGTGGTTGTGTAAGCATTCAATCAGCTAACCTATTTCATTTGCTAGCAATTGGTTTAAACTAATCATTTTTCTTAATTAATTAACGAACATCTAATGGATGAATCAAAATCCTCTGTTAGATTTTGAATGCTGTAATGAAAAAACACCCCATCATCTCTCCGCAGGGGGATCTTAGTTACAACTGTGATTTCGTGCAAACTTTGTGCTAATCCGCTGGTTAAGTTGAGTACACGCTTCTGTCCTTACGCAATTGTCAAAATCAATGTCCAAAATCCTTCTTATAAGTAGTTGCAACTTTGAACTTAACTCACAACTCAAAAACCTCACTTCAATGGCATTAACATTGAGCTTCTCTTTCGTCTTGAAAATGTTTCTAGTCCTTCTCACCATTATCTTACCATCTGTTTCTAATGCTGTTGCATCATCGAGCCATGATCAGCCCCCTAACGGCTTCCCATTCAAAGGAGCAACCATAACTCAAATCCGTAAAGCATTCAAGAGCGGTGAACTCACCTCGAGACAACTTGTCGAGTTTAGCATTCAACGAATCCTTGACTTTAACCCAACCCAGCATGGGGTGCAAGAGGTGAACCTAGGGGCCTTAGACCTTGCCGATAAGGCTGATCAAGAGCGCAGATTATAGCAGCAAAGAAATGGTTGCCCATGATGCATGGGATCCCTGTTTTTCTGACGGGTAGTATTGCAACGAAGGATGAGCTGAACACTACGGCTGGTTCATATGCTTTACTGGGCTCGGTTGTACCGTGAGATGCTGGGGTTGTAATCAAGTTGAGGAAAAATGGTGCTATCATTTTAGGCAAAGGCCACTATACTATGTCTGAATGGGGCGGGTATAGGTCTAGGAGAGCACCACATGGTTGGAGTGCTAGAGGAGGTAAAGGAAAGGTACTGGGTTACATCTACATAATCTAAGAGGTATTCTAGATTATACAATTATTGGATACTCATGTGACTTAAGATCAAGCCATTTCAGTAGCAAAAGATTCGAAATTGTCGATGATTGCTGAGGAGCGTGATCATGGTCATAGAAGTATTCTACTTCATGTGCAGTCGCGAATTCCTCTATAATCCGCCTTAGTCGACATTGATATGATATTGAAATTAATTATACTTAAAATCATCATATGAATGTCTAACATTCTGATCGTGTAGTAATATGCTTGGTTTGGTTTGTATGTTCTGCCAGCAGATTGTTTATCGTTGTTGCTGCTTTTCAGCTTGTTTATGTAACTTTAACTCGTATTAACAAATAAAAAGTAAAGATGCCTCTGCCCTATATCATCTCTTGCAGAGTTCATAGGATTGAACATTTTGTTATTATGTTCATGAATCTTGTGAGACAGGCACGAGACAGAGCATGAGTGAGTAAGAACAAGATACGTAGTGGTAATTAATCAAAACATGTGCTGTGTGGTTGTAAAGGAAAGAAGCTAACACTGAGAGAAATTTTAAACTAGTCTTGCGGATGATGACGTGACACCATTTAGACCGTTTAGAATATTTACTCTCGGACTACTCAAAAATAGTTCCCCAACATTAAATAGCGACAGTCTTCTTAACTGTCCATTACTTCTCTCCCTGTATTCTATTCTAACTCTCATTTAGTTCTAATTTCACGCCTTTTTAGTATACTTTTTTTCATCTCATAAATATTGGTAGTTGGGTGATAAATGTAAACACTATTCAATTATTTATGACCATTGCGGCTGATCTGTTGTTCATCTCACATATATATTTTACTCTGGTCTCCTCTGTGCATCTTTATTCTTTACAGCTTCCAAATTTCATGGATTGGCTAGGGAAGAAGAAGCACTTGATCAATACTCTGGTATCATTTGCCATTATTTTTGCGGTCATTCATGGAGGTCGAGCGTATACTACAGTCACTGGCACTGTCTTCTGTGACCAATGCAAAGACGGCCAAAGATCCTTCTTTGATTATCCCCTTTACGGTTAGATCTATACAATAATGTTATATATAGATATAACAAAACTATCACACTTAGCAACAAGATTAAACTAAAAGGTTCTTGATTTGTTGCAGGAATTAAAGTGGAGGTGGCCTGTTCAGACAGTAATGGACAGATCACTATGTCGAGGGAAGAGACAACAAACTGGTTTGGCGGCTATGCAATGAGGTTTGATGGTACTCCTGATATGAGCAGCTGTTATGCTCAGGTTTCGGGCAGCGGGCAGGCGTCGGGCGACTGTGCGGCAGCTGCTGGTCCTGCCCAGAAACTCAGGCTCCTGTTTAGAATGTTTGACATGGAAATGTATGTAGTAGATTCCTTGCTTTCTCAGCCTGCTCAACCTATGCCCTTTTGCCCTAGATCGGCTAACCCAACACCGTTACCTTCACCGGTCACTCCGATTACTCTGCCACTTCCTCCACTTCCACCTCCACCGCCAGTTCCGCTGGCGCATCCACCATTGCCTCCGTCACCACCATCTCCAGCACTAAGGTTTCCTCCAATCCCTCAATTGCCACCATTACCTCCTTTTCCTCCAATGCCTCAATTGCCACCAGTTCCCTTCTTGGCTGCTTCTGCATGCGGACATGAGTAAGTCAATCATTAACGCTCATGTTACAATTTAACATCGTATTAAGTTTCAAGCTTTTGACATTATTGATAACATACCAACGGATTGTAAATACATAGGAATTGGACGAGGCCGGAGTACAAATGCTATTGGAGAGCAGTGAACCCAGAGATGAAGGTGGGTGTTGTGTTTGGACTTGTAGCGGCAAGCCGATATGGGAATGACATGACATTATGGGAAGGACTACAAGGTAGAGGAGACCCTTATAGGACTCTTTTAAGGGAAGCCATTACTGCCCTTTTGAACTCTTATAATAGCATTCTCTTCCCATACCCTACAATTACTGTAATTCAACATTTGAATTTGGCCCTCCTCGGTTCTCGAACGAATGTCCTCTTTATAGCTCTGCGGTTTAAGAGGGCTAATTCCGGTAACGCCAATGTCACCTGCAACTTCACTCCCTGCAAATGATTTTCAGTTTATATATGTATACTTGTAATACCCTTTTGCTCTAAGCAATTGGACTTTTCATGTAATCGGTGATTCTTGTAGTACTAATTTTACTCATTTGTAGCCTATAAGTTTTTATCTTACACGATCTGATCTTACCCTTTAGGGAGTAGGGACTATTATTATAACAAGTAACAAAAAAGAGATTTATACAAAAAGTTCTGTATAAATAGCATAAGGCAGAGGAAGTAGATGATGAGAAATTCTTGCATCAATATCCCCGTATTCATACAATATACATGATTTCATATACTATGATTTCATTTATCCGGTAACGGCGGCAACACATGCAAGAATTACTCGAAGTCGGCTGGGGTGCCTGAACAATCCATGCACATTTGGATAATATCGGATGGTTTTAAATAATATTATGAAAATACGTATAAATATATTATATATTAACTATATTTTTCTCAGGACGGTGCACAATTACGTATGTACGCACAGGCATGGGGTGCGCACCTCAGCCGACCTCGAATTACTCGAGTAATGACGTGCTAGATAATAACTTCCAAACTCATCTGGCAGCTTAGATTTTTAGGAAAAGGTGAAATTTTTTCGACATGGAAAGGAAGAAGAAAATGTGGATCATATACATACTTGTTCTCTCCACTTTCATCAACAAAATCGAAGCTTCTGATCAGTTCAAGATCACAGAAGCGACAATAATCGACATCCAAAATGCCTTTAACGAAAACAAGCTCACTTCAAGACACCTCGTCGATTTCTACCTGGCCAGAATCGAGAGCCATAATCCCTTGCTTCGCGGCGTACTGGAAGTAAACCCAGACGCGCGTGATCAAGCGGAGGAGGCCGATCGAGAGAGGAACAGGGCGAGAGAGGAAGGTAGATCGTTAAGTAAGCTCCATGGGATTCCCATACTGCTCAAGGACAGCATCGCGACAAAGGACAAGATGAACAACACCGCTGGCTCGTATGCACTGCTTGGCTCGTCGGCGCCGAGGGACGCCGCCGTCGTTGCGCGGCTGAGAAAAGCCGGCGCCGTCATTATGGGGAAAGCTAGTATGAGCGAGTGGTACAAGGTCCGGTCTAGTCGCATTCCTAATGGCTGGTGCGCTAGAGCTGGGCTTGGACTGGTTAGTCAGCCTACAAATTTTTTATTTTTTACCTTTTTAAAAAAAAAATTTATTTTCTGTTCTTTCCGATCTCTACGCATTTCACCGTACGCATTGCAGAATCCATACGTGAAAGGGTGGAATCCATGTGGGTCAAGTAGTGGTTCAGCGCTTACAGTGGCTGCAAATCTGGTAGCTGTGTCTTTGGGGAGTGAGACCCGTAGCTCGATCATCTGTCCGGCCGAGCACAACTCTGTCGTGGGCCTCAAACCGACAGTGGGCCTTACGAGTCGGGCTGGTGTCATTCCAATATCTCCCCGGCAAGACACTATCGGGTAAATTAACAGAATAGGAAGATTCAAAGTTCAAACTGCGAAGATTGTTTCAATAACTTTGTGAATTATTTACTTGCAGGCCGATTTGTAGGTCGGTATCAGATGCAGTGATAGTGCTTGATGCTATAGCGGGTTTCGATAAAAGGGATTATGAAGCGACAATGGTGGCATCTAAGTACATACCGGCAGGTGGGTATAGACAATTTCTGAAGAAAGATGGGTTGAAAGGAAAGAGATTGGGAGTTCTGAAGAAACCCTTTTTCGACTTTTACAAGGGAACATCTGCTATTCAAGCATTTGAGTTTCATCTCAAGTTCTTAAGGTAAGATTGTAATAAATTGATACTTGTAGTAGCTCATGACCATGTGTTTTTTTAAGTTGAGTAGTACTTGTTGATTTCATTAAAGGCAAAGAGGTGCAACCATAGTGGATAATTTGGAGATAGTGAATATTGATGTGATTCTGAATCACAATCGAAGCGGGGAATCGATTGCAACTCTTGCCGAGTTCAAACTTTCCATAAACAATTATCTTAAAGATTTGATCATCTCTCCGGTGAGGTCACTAGCCGATATCATCGCCTTCAACTTGCATAATCCCAAATTGGTAAGTAAATAAGCATAAATTGAGAAAAGGAAAAAATAAACGAAGAATATGAATTGCCTATATGTGAGGGTGCAGGAAATGATGCAAGAGTACGGTCAAGACGGGTTTCTAGAAGCAGAGAAGACTATGGGAATCGGAGAGAAGGAAATCCAAGCAATGCAGAATATGAAGAAGCTATCAGAAGAAGGTTTTGAGAAGATAATGAAGGACAATGAATTGGATGCAATGGTGACACTAGGTTCTGGTGCTTCTCCAGTTCTGGCTATTGGAGGTTACCCAGCAATTACAGTACCAGCCGGGTACGAAAACGACGGTAGGCCTTTTGGTATATTTTTTGGGGGACTAAAGGGTAACGAAAATAAGCTGATCGAGATTGCATATGCGTTCGAACAAGGCACCCGAGCACGAAAGCCACCTCTTCTTTGATGCAAAATACATAGTTGGTAGGTAAAACTTAAAAGGCAGACTAGGCCTTGAGCAATATTGGCATTGTAAAAGCGGACGAGATCCATGAAAATCTTTGTAGAAAAGGGTCAATTTCTTAATATGAAAATGCTTAGAATCGTTTACATTAGGGGTTTATTGTAATTTTAGTGAACATTTGGGTTTTTTTCTTAGTTTCCCATATTCTTAAACCCTTCTCAATATTCCGCTTCAGTCCTCTGTCTCTCCTCTCTCGAAGCCACCCCTCTCATAGCACCTTGGATTTTCGCTCCTCTCTCTCTCTCTCTCTCTCTCTCTCTCTCTCTCTGCATCCCTCACTCGATCTCTCTCGACGTTATCTCTGTCTCATCACCAACCTACGATAGCTGTATTCCGCCTCTCTCAGGTAAACCGCTCTCCTTCTACTATCTGTCCATCTCTCGCACCAAAATCTGCAATTTGGGCATTGAACGATCCAAAATCTGCATTTCAGGGTTTCTATCGCTTCTCTAATCTGAGGTGGATTCTCAATTTCCTTCGTTCATTCGTACTTACATATTAGGATTAGTTTACTGGTCTAACTGATAGGGCTAAAAGTTAGGCTTCATTGTTTGCATTTTAGTCATTCTATGGCTTTGAATTACTCTTGCTTTCAGATAAACTGATGGGGCAAATAGTTAGGGTTCCTCGGTGTTAGAGTTTGAAATTGTAGTTTAGGGAACCTGAAGATTGTATTGCAATTAGAGTTTGCATTTGAATCAGAATTTACGACAAACTTGACTTTTGTAGGGATAAACTGAATTTTGGATTCAAAATGTTGAATTTGAGCATTCAAAGATCACAACTTTCGACGTGGTTAGAGGTCTTAAATGTCATTTAGAACCTGCTTTCATTGATCTCCATTGAATTTCATTGTATATTCCAGCTCTTTTCCATCTGATTTGCCGTTTGAATTTTCTAGCATCGGTGTATCTACTCAATGTATTTCTTCTTAGTTGATCCACTCTTTATGTACTTTTTGACCCCCTAAAGTTTGGTAATTGCTTAAATGATGATGTTTCTCCTATAATACTAAATGTTAAGTTATATTAGCGTAGTGAAGTATTTCTTTCCTTATTTTGATCCCTGTCCAGAAAGAAAAAGGGGAAAACAGTTATAGATGTCTACCTTGAAGGAAATCCTCACCAGGCGACCAGTATCTGCAACCATAAGGCTAACCGTTCCAGCTGGCGCAGCTCGACCCGCGCCGCCAGTGGGTCCCGCACTGGGTCAATACAGGCTGAACCTGATGGCATTCTGCAAGGACTTCAATGCACGAACCCAGAAGTACAAGCCGGACACACCAATGGCAGTTACAATAACTGCCTTCAAGGACAACACCTTTGAGTTCACTGTCAAGTCACCATCCGTCACATGGTACTTAAAGAAGGCTTCCGGAATAGAATCCGGTAGTGGCCGTCCAGGCCATGTGGTGGCCTCCACACTTTCCGTCAGGCATATTTACGAGATTGCCAAGGTGAAGCAGTCCGACCCTTATTGTCAGTATATGTCTTTGGAGTCTATTTCCAAGTCCATCATAGGTACTGCTAATTCAATGGGGATTAAGGTTGTTAAGGACTTGGACTAAGGCTCCTCTTCTTCTTCTTCTTCTTTCCTTAAAATTTTTGAAAAGCTATCGACTGTAAGTTGCTGATGGATGGAGTTGTTTTATAACTCGATCGAAAAACTATTTGCAACCGGTTTGAATTGTGGTTTAGGAGCGTTTGCTGCTCCATTTTTGGCTTTGAATATTCATATCATACTCGTCAAAAATGGATCCCAAAAGGACTGGTTTTGGTTGTCTCTAGTTTTGGACCTAATCAAATCAAATTTGTCTCAAAAGCTGAATGATTGATTCATAAGTGTAACCTAAATTACCAACCAATTTAACTGAAATACAGTTTTGCATGAACTGCAATTTCGAGAACTAGAGTTACAGAGTAATGGGGGTATGGGATCGTCAGTAGAAAAGGGTGTTTTAGTCATTTACTTGTGATGACAACAACCCAACATCGTTGGCGCCATCGGCATATGGAGTGAAGTAAACGGTCTGGATTCTACGATCATGGAAGCAACAGTCGAGGGTATTCAACGAGGATTTGCTGAGAATATGTTCACATCAAGAGAGCTAGTGGAGTACTACTTGGACCAGATCAAGACCTTGAACCCTCTGCTTCGCAGCGTAGTGGAGGTCAATCCAGACGCCAGGGATCAAGCGGACGAGGCTGACCGGCAGAGGCAGAACATACAAGACGTGTTTTTTTTAATAACATCATCGAATCAAATATTTTCTTTCATTAGCCTTGTCCAACAAAATGTATGGATATGACACTACAAATGGCATGTTGTCTTTTATATAATCTAGGGAGCCTCTCAATCATTTTAAAGAACAGAAACTTTCACATTTGGTAAAAGGCATTAGAATTAAAATAAACCATGTAAGTTTAAGGTAATGTGTTTATATGGGCATACCTATGATTAATCAAAGTCGAAATGGACTAATTTAACTTCTAATGGAATCATCAAGTCTTCCTCTGTTCTCGTTGTTGCTCGGTATCCTTTCCCTAACCATATTCCCATATGGCTGTCAAGCTATCATGGGCAATGGCTTCAAAATTGAAGAAGCCACCATAAAAGATCTGCATTTAGCTTTCGAGCAAAATCAACTCACCTCTAGACTACTGATCGAATTTTACATCAAAAGAATCCACAAGTTCAACCACATCCTCAACGCCATCATAGAGTTGAACCCCGATGCTTTATCTCTTGCAGATAAGGCCGATCAAGAGCTCAAAGATAGAACACAAGGGTCGATATTGCCTAGATTGCATGGAATTCCTATTCTGCTCAAGGATAACATTGCAACCAAGGATAAGTTAAACACAACAGCTGGCTCGTTCGCTTTACTTGGCTCTGTTGTCTCTTATGAAGCAACTGTTGTTACCAAGTTAAGGAATGCAGGGGCTATCATATTGGGTAAAGCTAACATGGCCGAGTGGGCTGCTCTTAGGTCATCTTCTATGCCGACTGGTTGGAGCGCTAGAGGTGGTTATGGAAAGGTAGTCTCAACTAACCACATGGTAAGATTAAACAGTATCATTTTTGTCAAACTAGGTATTGTAACAATTTTTTCTATGTCATACAGAATCCGTATAATTTGGCGGAACAACCTGGAGGATCAAGTAGCGGATCTGCAATATCAGTTGCAACAAATATGGTAGCAGTTTCACTAGGGACTGATTCAAGCGGATCTATTTTATATCCGGCAGCTTTAAATTCAGTGGTAGGAATAAGACCAACTTTTGGACTGATTAGTCGGACCGGAATTATCCCATACTTGAGTAGATATGATACTATTGGGTAAGACATTACTCTATTCCAGACAAGATGTAAGACTTATATATGATTGATTCTAACTTTCAATAAAATTGAAACAACATACTATTTGGTTGCAATTATGGGCAGACCAATGAGTAGAACTGTATCAGATGCTGTTTATGTTCTCGATTCTATTATAGGGATCGACCATCATGACAGCGCCACCCGTGAAGCATCACAGTATATTTCAAAGGATAGTTATGTAAAATTTCTCAAAATTGATGGACTCAAAGGGAAGAGATTGGGTATAACTAGATCAGAGACATTATTCCGTACAAGTGATCCTATGTTGGACCAAACCTTGAAGGAACATGCCCAAACATTTAGGTACAACATTAGCACATCATTGATTTTGATCCCCCTTCTCTCCAACGATTATTTGATCAAAGTATTCATGTTGTGTTATTGTAGGGAACAAGGGGCGGTTTTGATAGACCATCTAAACATTCCCAACCTTGAACGTCACTTCCATGCAAAGGCCACTGCCTTGGATGCAATATTCAGTTCGATGAAGAGCTCATTGAATGGATACCTAAAACAGCTTTTGATTTCTCCCGTACGATCTTTGAAAGATGTCATAAAGTTCAATAACGAGAATCCCGGATTGGTGAGAATACTTGATAATAATTAATTTCACATGACATGAATCATGCTTGTGTGTATTCTATTTTAATGCATCATCATGACGAGTTGAGTTGTGTAATGCTAGGAATCAACCATGGTTTATGAGCAAGATCTATTCCTTCGTATTGAGCTAGCAAGAGGAGTAGGAATTAGGGAACATATGCTATTGACAGAAGTTGAAAATCAAGCAACGGTGGGATTCGAGAAGGTGATGAAAGAGAAAAACCTCGATGCACTGATTTCACCTATCGTTTACGCTGCTAATGTTCTTCCATATGGAGGATTTCCCATCATTATGGTGCCTGCAGGATATTCACAAAACGGCGTGCCATTTGGTATTTGCTTTTCCGGACTAAAAGGCAGTGAGGCTACTTTGATTGAGATAGCATATGGGTTTGAGCAAGCAACAAAGATTAGGAAACCCCCTTCACTTGAAAATATATAGTCAGATCATTTGTAGCTGACATTAGTACTCTCTACTAACTACATCTTGTCAAAGTTGGTCTTGCTGTAAGAATAAAACAACAATCTGTTTGTGTTGGTCTTCTTGTGATAAGTATAGTGGCCATGGACCATGGCTGTGGCATGATATGAACAAGATCCTTATACATAGTACATGTTTTTTTTTGGAGATATCTGAAGCCATGAGTAGATATGCATGCCTACCTTGTACATGTCAAAATTGAATATGTTGATCATGAGTTTTTCGTTCCCTTAAGCGGCTCTTGTTGTGTATAAGGGTTAGACAAAACCATACATTTTAGACATTGGAAACTTAACTTGCCCTTTGATACATGTTAATTATTTACATGTAATGTTTATTATCTAGGGGGCCTTTCAGAAGATCATACAAAACCACACGTGTAATTAACTTTCCAATCACACACCATCACACCTCTGTAATTTCTAATTCCTGCTTCTAATTCTAGTACACATTCTCTCATTTGGATCTCAAGCTGTTGTCACGAGCTATGGCTCTCGGATCGAAGAAGCAACCATAGATGACATTCACCTAGCTTTCAAGCAAAATCAACTTACATCCACATAACTTGTAGAATTTTATCTCAAGGAGAATCCAGTCAGCTCAACCATATGCTCAATGCAGTCATAGAGGTAAACCCAGATGCTTTACTTATGGCAAAAAATGCTGGTCAAGAGCGCAAAGCTATGACGCTAGGGTCAAGGTAAGATTTTGATGCTCGGTTGAATTTAGAAATGAGAGTGAGAGAATAAAAAAGGAAGCTGAGTTTTTCGTTCTATAAAAATAGAGTTGTTAAAATGTATTAATTTCGTCGAATTTCTTATAACTTAAAGAAAATAAAAGAGATAATTATAAAATATACTCACAACCATACTTAGACTAAACAAAGCATACCGAAAACACTAAATATCAACCCGGTTAATTAAAGTTTAAAACCAGCTTTTATAGAAAAGTTAAGAAAAATATAAAAAAATAGAAAAAGCAAACTTACTTTAGTCATACTTTTATAGACTTTTATTGTCAAGGGTAAATCTATCCAAAATACATTCCAAACATTTGCAAGACTTAAAACCAGCTTCCATATGTTTAGAATCACGAACCAAATATGTTGGCATGATCATATCTATTATATAATTCAAAATTGGCTTCTAACTGTTCTGCAAGTAAACCAGATAAAACTAACACTGTAGTCGTTGACCCGTCGAGCCATCGATCCATCGACCCTATCAACTTTGCCGAGCTATCGACCATGTTGACCCAAAACAAGCATTTTCTAACAGTCAACACCGCCTAGATTGCATGGAATTCCTATTCTACTAAAGGACAACATTGCAACCAAGGTTAAGTTGAACACTATGGCCGGTTTGTTTGCTTTGCTTGGCTCGGTTGTCCCACATGATGCCACCGTTGTCACCAAATTGAGGAATGTTGGGGCTATGATATTGGGTAAAGCAAACATGGCAGAGTGGTCTAATTTTAGGTCATCTTGTATACCATCTAGTTGGGGGGCTAGAGGCAGCTTGGGTAGGGTATGTAGGATTAACTAGCAATACTTTTCTTACCATTGCATTTATTCCTTGTAATACTTTTTTACTACAGTCTGTATTATCTTGTTAGAATCCTGTTAGAATTTCTGAAGTTTTTGATACTCCCAAAATATATATTAAATATTGGGAAAATATATTATCTCAATATTAAAATATTCTTTATTCTTAATATTATTATTAACCATTTGGGTTGTAATATTCTATAAATATTAGTTCAATTCATTGTATTTGTTTTCAAGCAAACAAAGAAACTATTTTTACTTCTGACTTATCTTCCTCTGAAAATTTATCAGAGTAATTTGTGTATCCAATGTGGTATCAGAGCATTAGTTAAAGATATAGTCTTATTTCTGTGAATAGAATCAGAGCGAAGAGTGTCACCCAATGTTGATCCCGAGAAACCAACCGCACAGAAGCCGGTAGTGAAGATTGGACAGCCGATGGAGCAATCAAGACAAACCAAACCGGGCACTACGGTGTGACGTGAAAACACTCGATCCCATTCCGACCTCAATGTGTGGAATCGTCTTGGGCCATATGTACAACTAGATCCTTTACATAAAAGTAAGGGTAAAAAGGAATTTTATCCATCTCTGAATGTACACCCAATGGATTATTTGATCCATATTGATGCAAGAAGACGAAGCTGAGGCGGAGGGTTACAAACCATATATGTTAAGCCAGCTAACAGGCGGAGAATTGGTCCTCGAACAAGTGAATCAGAAGGGCTTGCTCTCGATACAGGCTTCGCTGCCATCCCTGCTTGCATTTTTTTTTCAGTCTGGTCCGTCCAGTCCACTTCATTAAGTTACGGGGCACAGTCCGTGACCTAAAATTTAGATAGAGCACTATTAGCTCATCAATCACTATTTCCGGCTTCATTGGCACAGGCGCCAGGAGGATCGAGCAGTGGATCTGCAATATCAGTAACAACAAAGATGGCAACAACTTCATTGGGAACTGATACTACTGGATCTATTCTACAACTGGCTTGTCTCAACGCTTTGGTAGGGATAAGACCAACCGTTGGGCTCACCAGTCGAACAGGAATTATTCCAGTATATGAGCTATATGACACCATTGGGTACGTGATGTATTATGCTATATAACATACAATTTTCGATTAAGATCCTTTTTTCCGAAGGGTTTGGGGGATCATTTAACATAATAAGTTATTTTCCTGGAATGGACAGGCCAATTTGTAGGATTGTGTCAGATGTTGTTCATGTTCTAGATTCCATTGTAAGTGCTTACTCTCGCGTCGTAGCGACCGGCATAGCATCCAAATATATTCCGAAAGGCGGTTATGTAAAATCTCTCAAAGTTGATGGGCTCAGTGGAAAGAGATTGGGTATAGTTAGCAATTCATTAATCTTCAATTAAAACGATCCTATCGTAAACAGTACCCTTGAGCAACACTTCCAACACACTTGTGTACAATTCTGAAAAATGAACAACATTTTAGTCGAATCTTACGTCTCTCATATTGTAATGTGTTAACTGGATGATAGTATCCTACTATCCTTTCAATTATAGGCAACAAGGTGCACATTTGATATTCCATTTAAACATTTCCAACATCAATGCCTTCTTGCATTGCAAGGGTATCGCAACAGATGCAACACTGGCCGAGTTCAAAAGCTCATTGAATAAATACATCAAAAAGCTTACAGTTTCTCCGGTACGATCATTAAAAGATGTCGTAGAGTTCAACAACAAGGAACTCCAAATTGGTAAGCATTTAAGTGTACAGTCAAGATCAATTGATTAGTATAAGTGAAGAAGTTATATCGCTCGGAAGTTTAATGTAGGAATTGACAACAGTCTCTGGTCAAGTTCTGTTGGTAGATGCAGAGCAGACAACTGGAGTAGGAGATGAGGAAAAGACTTCATTGTTGAAACTAGAAAGTTTGTCGAGAGAAGGGTTCGAAAAGGTTATGAAAGAGAACAAGCTTGATACTCTTATTGCTTCTGGTTGTTATGCTTTTAGTGCTCTTTCATTTGGGGGATTTCCAGTCATTACAGTCCCTGCCGGATAATCAAGAGAAGGTCTACCATCCAGCATTTTCTTTGCCGGACTAAAGGGTAAGGAATCGAAATTAATCGAGATCGCATTAGCTTTGAGAAGGCCACTAAGATAAGGAAGCCCCCTTCCCTTGTAAATATGTCCTTATAATTATGTAAGAGTTGCAGTTCATGAAGCTGACGTTACTCTTTACCCACTCTGTTGTTCCCTAGTTCATTTGTCTGAATAGCTTTTAGCTTTTACCAACAAAACTAATAACTTAATTATTGAAGCAAAGAGTAAAAGTGAATGGCTCCATTTAGCAAGCTGACAATTTGAAACAAACAATAGAGAGGGAGACAAGAACAAGCCGACAAGGTTAAGCAACCAACCAAGCAACCAAAGTTCCGGTTATCGGCTAATCTGATACTCCAAATAATAGTACAAACAATGTAATAACAAATTATTTTATTAAAGGCAGATGCCCACCGTACAAACATAGAGATAAAATATAATGAAACCGATAGTAGCAAACACCAAACATAACGCTGACTACAAAAACGCTCTTCGGAAAGAGAGTGCTTAGGGTTTAGCATTTTCTGCAATGCAATGCAAATGAACTTTCTTCCACCCATAAAAACATATGCAGGCAAAATGATGATTGAACAAGAACCCATAACTTGGTCCGGTAGATAGATTGTTGAACAAGAAATCATTAATACCCAACATTAATATCTAGCAAGGAATTCTAAAACCAAAAGATTCATATGGGTGGGGAAAGATAGAAATCAACAGCTCAGAATGACTCACTTTTGATGAGCACTAGCATGGTTATTCCCTATGAAGGCAAAACTGCTGAAGCATCCACATAACCTGAATTCCCTCATTGTCCAAACTGCAGTTGTTGAGGATAACCGAGCAGCTTTCTGGCAAGTGGAATGAGACCAATTAAAGCTATCTGAAGCTGTTCTGAGCTGTTTAATCGAATGCTGATTTGCCCTGCCCCCCTGTTATTTAAATTGGCACGACCAATCAAGTTAGTTGATTGTCCAACAGGAATCTGAGACTGTATATTGCATCCAATAGCAAGGTCTCCATGCCAATCCATGACGGAAAGCCCAAGAGTTGAAAGTGACCGGCCCAATGGATAATCTTTGTCCCTCAATTGAGCCTCCAAACTTCCTCCATAAGCAATGTCTCCTCTACCACTCATTGCACCGCCGGTAACAACTACTCGGAAACGTTTATTAGCAACCAATTTATCTTCGATTTTCACTCCAGCAGATAAGGCATCACCTAACAAAGTAACTGAAAGGCCAGCAGTTGCCTTGTTCTTTCTGAAGTTACTAAATACTGTTTCGCTCCGTAGAGTGTAAGCCAAGTCCTTACCAACAGTCTGCATATCAAAACCTAAAGAAGTTGCTTTACCTTCACCATGCTTCACTGAACTCGTCATCTCCATCTGAACATTAGCATCTTTCTTGTCCTTTGAAACCTGTCCAGAAAAGGATATGGGTATTTTGTCTTTAACAACAAAAAGCCTCTCTACATTGATACCTTCATAACCAACATCATGATCCCAACCATGTGTTTCAAGTACAGGCCTTATTAGCCACTGGTTGGATGAATCGAGGTACCGATAACGGTGAGTGGGATTATCAGAATCAAAGGAAGCTGGTAAAGCCAAGTCTGGCATAGGGACGGGGACAGATGCTGCACCACCAGTTTCCTCTTCTACATTCTCACTAAAGTCACTAGGCATATTCTTTGCCTCAGCAGCCATTTTCTTCATCATCCTACGGCGTCTTCTGTCTTCCTTTAGTTGTTTCTTCATAAAAAGCTTTTCCCTATACTCTAATTCATCAAAATACGCCCTCTTCTGAGCCTTGGAGAGCTTTGCCACCTGAGCCTTTGTCAAACGTTTAAATGGCGGCAATTCATCAAACTCCGATTCGTCTTCAGAATCCGAAGATTCATCCAAGTCATCTTCAAGTCCATCCTCATCACCAAACTGATCCTCAGGCAGCTTTGCTTGGGGCCTTGATTGGAGAAGGGAGGAGAGAAGGAAAGGTAAAGGAGGAGCTCTCGATCGAGTTGCGAAGGGCCTTCCAGGTGGACTATCTTGCAACTTCAAAAGAGCGTTAGCTTCTGCCAGAATTTTCGATGCAAAAGAGAGTAGTAACAAATGAGGCTTCCAAACTTGACCATTTGGCAATACTCTTTGCCCAGCCCTATTTGTTCGGCAGGCAGAGTGGTTCTCCACTAATGAGACGGGATTCATTAGCCGCATATCCCCAGCTGCCTGTCGAATAGCTTGCTGGACAACATGAGATCGTTGAGTGACAAACATATCATATCCAGAAGCAGTACCATTTGGGCCATCTGGTGGAGCCGAAGCTGCATGAGTGAGAACAACAATTGCGTTGAACCATATAGATGGGCCAAATATGTCGGTGATAGTGCGCAAAAGAGGCATATCACTAAAATCCCTACTCTGCATATCCAACCTGTCTAGATACAGTACAATATCCGGAGGTGTTTTCTTTATGAAGCGCTTGACAGAAAGGAGGATCTTCTCGTTCTGACGCTGGTCTGACCATGAAGGTAAAAGGCCCGGAGTGTCAATCACACGTACCTTAATCCCTTGAACAGTACCCACAATGTCCTGAACCTTTTTTGTACCCATCTGAAAAGCATCAGTGTTGAATTTAACTTCATCAAATATGGAATTGATGGTTGCACTTTTACCAACACCTGTCTTTCCAAGAACCATGATTGTACAAGTGAAATCAAGAGGCTCTTGCCCTGCTGCCTCAAGCTGCTCTGCCATGGCACTTGCACGGTCAAAACTGAAGGCACCAACCCGGCCCCCATTTCTCCCTCGCAGTTGCTCGGCTAATCCCAGACGGTATAAAACCTGTGCCACAACAACATTATGGGGAGTTTGCCCAAGCCTGTGTGCCAGTCGCAAGAATTTCACCCTGATCATCTGGAGTTTCTCACGAGTCTCATCGTTCTCCTCAGCCTCCCCACTAGCAGAATCCTCCATCTGTTGGGTTTGCATATGAGATGGAGTACCATTTGCACGGGGCTGTTGTACAGCACGAGGGGCCGGTTCTAATAGTGGAGCAGCACGGCCAAGACCAGCAGGACGAGCAGAAGGAGGGACTGAATTTGTAGATTTTCCAGATGATGAAGCAAACTCTGGTGCAGGTTGAGTTGTTGGGGCACTATTCGTATGAGTGCTCTGCTTTACTTCCAGATCTTTCTTCTCTCTCTTCTCAAGTTCCTCAGTGCCAGTGTCGTTATTAACCTTATTATCAGAATGCTGATGTTGAGAATTATTGTTCTCCTCAGCTTCACTACCCTGAACTTTTTCTGTCTGCTCATTGTTTATATTTTCAGAAGAAGAAAGTGACACTCCATTTTCCATCTCCACAGCCCCCTCATCCACAGATTTATGGAAGTCAGGTGAAGTGTCTTTCATTTCGAAAGTTTCCTCAGAATTTTGTGGATACAGGCCAATTGCAGTGCCTTTTACCTCTTCAATTTTGTGATCAAGATGTTCTGTATTTAGGGAAGGTGAGGTATATTTCAAATATTCACCTTCATCGTTGCCAATACTTAAATCAGGGATAGCTGTGGCATCTTTTATTTCCCTACTCTCGTCATCATGATGTTTTGTACCTCCGTTGGTAATATTGTCACTTGGTTCCGCACTCTTATCATCGTTAATCTCCAGAAGATGGTTAGCAGATGCATTTATAGGTTCATCCATCACCTCCTCCACACCCAAGTTATTTTCACCCAGTTCCATGTGATTAGCACTTCCATTAAAAATCACTGTATTCGTCTCAATTCCTTGATGAGAATGAAGGTTACCTTCCTCCACTGCAGTAACAGCTTGTTCATTCTCTACTTCTTCATCCGCATGAAACAACTCCACATTCACATTATTGGAATCTTCATTTTCAGCCTTGTTAATCACTTCATCAGAGTACAGATCAAACTGATCCCCACGTTTCACGACTTCGTTCTCTATTGTAGGAGAGATCACTGGCACCTCCTCCACATCTTTACTGCTACTTACAAGCCCATCGTCCCTCAATTTACCCGATTCATTAGGAATCACTTCCTCTTCATTCCCTGTTTCATCACTTACATTAGGCACATCAATCAGCTTCTCAACCACCATACCATCCTCTTCCTTTTCAGCATCCACTAACGGTTCTCCCTCCTCGCTTTTCCTCACTTCACTTGTAGCCTCTATTGCCCCTTCAGCTTCCTCAAACTTATAATCCACACTAGAATTCTCAACAGCATCTCCAAACTCTGAGTCACCATTTGTCTTCCCTTTTACATCTTCGTCAATCATATCTGCCTGCAAATCTGATTTCGACCTCTCCTCCAACAAATCCTCCGGTATGTCCACAGCCTCCTCAAAAACATCTTCGTCTTCCAAATCCTTCAGCTGAGGAGATTCAGCTACAACTCCCTCCTCCACCCTCTCCTCAGAAACCCCATCCTCCAAAAGCTTCTTCTCTACCACGTGCGAGATATCAATAGTCTCTACCCCATTTTCCATCACAAATCCTCGACTCTTGCCTCGAGAATACTATATTCAGAAATAATCCAATGTAACTAAGACCAACCGATAATATTTTAAGCTAAAAACAGGAAAAATCACACAGTCAACCTGACACCGTAATCAATTGAACCAAAAAACCCTAATGCTCAAACTCAAACGGACTCTCCTCATTTTCGATGCAATAATCTAATCCGAACCAAAAAAATCAAGATCGTATCTAATCACTGATACAATATCAATAGAAAAGCCCATCAGAAATCAGATCCTAAAAAAGAGTTTACATGTTTTTTACAGAGCTTTTTATGCACAAGTTGAAAAGCAATTGATGTGTACAAAAGGCAATAAATAATGATAAACAATAGCAGTGAGAGAGTTTACCTGGTTTCGAAGATAACAAGGAGAGAGAGAATGAATTCTAGAGAGAGAAAATGGTTTGTTAGAGAGAGAGGAGGAGAGGGACTAGTCTAGGGAGAAATATGAGAGAGAGAGAGAGGATCTTCTTTTCATATGCTTACTTTCTATATTTCATATCTAACACTTAACCTTCAGACTTTAGGTAAAATGGAAACTAATAAGGATAAGAGTTTGATCGACAGTTGAGAATCGTTGCGGGGTTTGAATCGGACGGCTGAGGATGCTGCATAGAAATCATCGTGAAAGACGCCAACGTGATGGGATGATGTGTACGTGGGAAAAAAAATGGGGAAGAAAGGATCGCCTGTTTCTCTCCTCTACCATTAGCACTAGAGCATTTGGCGGATCTTGAATAGTCACGTGGAGTTAGGAACTTGGACCCCACTGCGAACAAATCTTGACCCTCCATATGATATGGTACCGGTATCTAGCAGGTACTACCACCTCCATTGTTTCTTGTAATGGATTGGGCCATCGATTGATATCTTGTAGACTGGGCTGGGCCATTAGTTTCATAGATTCACAAGTCCGAATTATAATGACCAGAAACATAAAAACCTTTTCATCTTAATTAAAAAAATATTATACTTTTATTAAAAAAATTAGCCTAAATTCCCTAAATTTTTACTATATATTTATTTCGCTCTTAAATTTTAAATTATTTTAAAAAATATATTTTTAGTTTCAAAAAAAATATATATAATAATATTTATAAATTATTAACAAAAAATAACAGCTAAAACCTATAAATACTAAAATAAATTGAAATTTTTGCAACTTCAAATTACAAATTCATATTTTAATCTTGATTTTTTATTGTTTTTCTAATTTCAAATATCAATAATAATCATTAATATATTAAAAAAAAATTTATGTATTATATTAATATTAATATTTAAATATTTAGAGAAAATAAATAAATTATAAAGAAGTTGAAAATGCTTAATTTTCATCTGTCAGAAGGCGGGGCGATACCTGACAAGCCGACTACTAAGATGCCACTTTCTCCGAACGGTAGGATTACCAGAATCCGGACGCCGCCTCTGTTACTTCACTTTATCCAAATTGGTAATGTTCGCCGGAGTTGAAGATCCTGCCACCAGTATCACCACACAACCGCCGTAGATGAAGGGGTCATCCACCTCACGCCGCACCGCACTGCAATGCCCACTCTGCAAAACGCCATTTTCAATCCCACTAAACGCAAGAGAAGCCCTCCTGCTAAGCTCCCATGCGTGGTGCAATCCCTCCTCAACCTCATTTCTCAAGGTCTCCTTTCAGAAGCCCTCTCCAACCTTGATCTTTTAGTCCGCAGAGGAATACGTTTACCTTCTCGCACTCTAGCACACCTCTTACGACAGTGTGCGAATGCTAAGTATCTTACAGGAGGCAAATGGATTCACCTCCATTTGAAACTTACGGGATTCAAACATCCCACTACTTTTGTAGCCAACCATTTGATAAACATGTACTTTAAATGCTACGGAAGTGAAGTTGACGCACGCAAGGTGTTTAATAAAATGTCTGTGAGAAATGTGTACTCTTGGAATAATATGCTTTCTGGGTATGCTAAGCTGGGGAATATAAAGCAAGCTAAGAAGTTATTTGAGGAAATGCCTGAAAAGGACGTTGTGTCGTGGAATACAATGGTGATTGCCTATGCTCAGAAGGGTAGTGTTGAGGCTTTAAGGTTGTATAAAGCGTTTAGGATGCTTTCCATAGGACATAACGAGTTTAGTTTTGCTGGTGTATTAACTCTTTGTGTGAAATTGAAGGAACTCCATCTCACTAGGCAGGTCCATGGGCAGGTTTTAATTGTCGGGTTCTTGTCAAATGTGGTGCTTTCCAGTTCTATTGTTGATGCTTATGTTAAATGTGGGGTCATGGACAATGCAAGGAGATTGTTTGACAACATTTCGATAAGAGATATCCTTACTTGGACCACTATGGTTTCTGGGTATGCCAGATGGGGTGATATGAAATCAGCTTGTGAGTTATTTAATCAGATGCCTGAAAAGAATCCTGTTTCTTGGACAGCTTTGATATCAGGCTATGCAAGAAATTCTTTGGGACATGAAGCACTGGAGTTGTTCAAACAAATGCTGGAATTTCGAATTAGACCTGATCAATATACTTTCAGCAGCTGCCTTTGTGCTTGTGCCACAATATCCACACTTAAGCACGGTAAACAGATACACGCTTATTTGTTAAGATCTAATTTTAAACCCAACACAATAGTGGTTAGCTCTCTAATCGACATGTATTCTAAGTGTGGAAGTCTAGAAGCCAGTATGGAAGTTTTCTATTTAATGGGTAACAAACAAGATGGTGTGTTATGGAACACAGTGATATCTGCTTTAGCACAACATGGAAATGGTGAAGAAGCTATAAAGATGTTCAATGACATGGTTAGATCAGGACTTAAGCCAGATAGGGTCACTTTTGTTGTAATTCTAAGTGCTTGTAGTCATTCTGGTCTAGTTCAAAACGGGCTAAAGTTTTTCCAATCGATGAGGTTCGACCACGGCATTGTTCCTGACCAAGAACATTACGCTTGCTTGATTGACCTTCTGGGTCGAGCCGGACATTTCACGGAGTTGATAAAACAGCTCAAGAAGATGCCTTGTAAGCCTGATGATAAGATTTGGAATTCTTTACTAGGTGTTTGTAAAATGCATAGTAATATGGAGCTTGGAAGAGAAGCAGCTGAGCAATTGATGAAGATGGAGCCTGGATCCTCTGCAACCTATGTGCAGCTTGCAAGCATGTATGCTGAGGTTGGTAGGTGGGAATCTGTGGCGAAGGTTAGAAAGGTGATGAACGAGCGAGCTGTAATGAAAGAGCGTGCGATTAGTTTGATAGAGATTGAGAATAAGATGCATTCTTTCACTGTGTCTGATAGATTGCATCCATTGAAAGAAGAAATATACTTGCTTTTGGAACAGTTAACTGACCATATGGGAACACCCGATTTGTCTCCATTCTTGACCGAAAGGTAAAAAGTTTGTAGATCTTCTGGTTTGTCGAATCTTATATTTGGTTCAAATTCAAATATCAAAAAGTGATTGTTTTAGCTATAAGAGTTCAAATTCAAACATATCCAAAATGCTTTCCATGATCATGAGCTTCAAGTTAAACCGCTGTTTAGATGATTCTCCTTCCTTTCAATGATACCCCATTAATGAAGGGCACTTACATTGTTGCACGCAAAGCTAGCATTAAACTCTGAAAAACTTTTGCGGACCAAACTTAATCTGAATTTAACATTTAATACAAAATCAGTAAGATAGTATTTGTACCAGAAATTCTTAGTAGAGTATATAAACCGAAGCACTTATCAATCTTCATGACGTCACATATACTAACAATACAGCTCCCAGGCCTACCTGTATTTCTACTGTTAATATTATATCAATAAATTACAAACCCAGACGTGACTCATGGACACGGCCTATCCATCGATAGTCATCTGACTCAGCACTGCACCACCTGCTCTTATGGATAAAGCCAGCTTAATAATTTTAACTTAACCATGGTTAAAAACCTTCGTCTAAAACGCACTCTCCTTAATTCTATATAACCTCTCTCGTCACTCATACCCCTCTCACTCTTCATTCCTCGTTTCCGAGCTTTACCTCCATAACAATGGCTTCCTCTTCTTCATCTTCATTTATTAGTTCGCATTAATAGCTTAAAAATAAGCTGTAATCATTTAAATGATATGAAGGGATGTGGATGGTCAGATTTTCTACAAATGAATCATAATCGTTGATCTATTTAGTCTGTATACAATTTGGCTGTATTTGAATTCGATCAAAGCAGCACATCTTTCTTTTTTTTTCTTTTTTTTTTTTGTTCAATACCGCGACCTTAAATTGGGCCATTCCATTAGTGATTGCCCCTTCTGTGTAGCCCATTGGGCCAATGCACTGTGCTTGTAGTTCTTGAATCTTTGAAGAAGTGTTTTAAGGGTGGACCGGGCCGGGTCGAAAGGCGAAAAGGTGTACAACATCAACATTGGTAACGGTAACAGTTTTCCTTTCCTGATTAGTGAACAGATTGCGAACACCTTTGAACAAAATGATTCGTCTTGTCGTCAACCAACTTGCAAGGCTTAAAAGTAAAAGAGATTTCATAATTATGCACCAGATCACACCTTTTGTTGAAAATGATAGATTTCTGTGTGATGCTGGGCATAGAGAGAAAAAGGTAAGATTGGTAATGTAAGTACTTAAATCACTAATAACTTAACTAATTAAAATAAGTAAAGTAAAGACATTTTTGTATACCCATAAATTTTATGTTTATTTGTTAAATTATTAATAAAATAATATTTATAATTATTATAAAGTTTAATATGAACCCTAACCATACATTACATTCGAAATTTTCTTATACGTAATTAGGGTATTAATTATGTGAGCTACAGAAAATTTGTATAGAAGAAAGGAACTAGGCAAGATAGAAAGACTAGGCATTGGATAAGACACGTCGAAGGGTCTCATCATCATCCCATCCCATCCCACACGTGCTTTGACCGCCTTTTTTTAGCCCTTTTGACTGGGTCTTCTGTCTATTCTAACGTCTTGTCTATTATATAAACTATTTACTTTTATACCCATTTGTTTCAATCCAATTCAGGTAAAAATTAAATGGGCTCCTCAGCTGTAATTATTTTTACCCATTTTCTTTACTTTTGCATGATTTTAACTTTTTACTGCCCAATTACTGTTTTAATTAATAATAGGATAAATTATTTATGGATCCTCACTTTTATTTGCTTTATACACCCGTCAGTTACAAGCACATTATTTTAAGTATGCTTTCTAGTCTTTTTTTTTTTTTTAATTATAAATTGATTTTTTTTATATTTATAATAAATTATATATAAATTTATTTATTTTTATCCTAAATTTTAAATTTAATCTAATTGTTAATAATTAATTTGAAATTTAACAGTCAATCAAAAGATTATATCTAAATATTTATATTATATTTTTTTTGTTTATAATAATTAATTAGTTATTGATTATTAATAATTATATTAAATTTATAACTTAAGATAAATTTAAATTGATTGGTTAATAATTTTAAAACACTTGTATTTTAAGTCAAAATTAAAAATATTAATTTATAATTCTTAAAATAAAAAGAGATATATATATATATAATATTAATAAATAAATTTAAAAGAGTTACAGATAATTTATCCTTAGTAATATTATGGAATTCTAAAAATAAAAAATTATGATTAGCTTTTAAAACTTTAAATAATTAATAATGAACATAAAAAATTAATAATAAGTTTAAATTATAATAAATTCTTAATTTTATTAAATATTGATAAATTTAATATAGTATATTATTATTAAGTAATTATTATCATAAATTTAAATTTAACTTACTTAAATAAATTTTATTGATATTTATATCTTATTTTAATTTAAGTTTTGATATTTTTAATATTTTTAATTTTTAATTTTCATTCTATCGTCACCACCATTTTTATCTATGATAGCTACCACTAACATAAAAGTAACAAAAAAAAATAACGGTGATCGGATGAAAATAGAAAAAAAAAAAAAAATATATATATATATATATATATAATGTCCGATTTAATATTTTATTACGTAATTGTACATAATTGTTTTATATAATTTTAATGAAATTCGAAATTTATAATAATTTAAATTTAAAATTATATCTTTATTATAATTTATATTACTTATACTAATTTATAAATAAACGGGATTACCGATAAAACCCATATGATATGTTATGGAACGGGTTGAGGAGACTGAAACGATTCCACTTCCATTCGCCAAATCCAACGGTCAAAATTCATTTTAACTCTCTAACCATCGCCCCAGCCGTCGGATTACGTTGAGAACAAATTCACTAATTAATAATTAAAAAAAATTAATTTTCCTAGATTGTTGATAGTATAAAGGTATCATCTTCAACCCTAGTTAAAAAAGGGCAGACTACATTTCTTCAGAGGCAGAGGGGAAAGAGGGTGGGTGAAAAAAAAGTAGGGTTTTGGTGATTTCGCTGGGGTTGAGGAGAAAATGGGCGAGAGGGTGAGTGGGAAGGTGAAGTGGTTCAATGACACTAAGGGTTTCGGATTTATAACCCCTAACGATGAAAGCGACGATCTGTTCGTTCATCAGTCCTCGATCAGATCCGAAGGATTTCGCAGTCTAGCGGAAGGAGAAGATGTCGAGTTTAACATCGAATCGGACTCCAACGGTCGTGCTAAGGCTGTTGACGTAACCGGTCCGGGAGAGGCACCTGTGCAGGGTAGCCGCGGCGGTGGCGGTGGCGGTGGCGGTGGCGGTGGCGGTGGAGGAGGAAGAGGTGGCGGAAGACGAGGAGGCGGCAGTGGGTATGGGTTCAACGGAGGAGGACGTGGTGGTGGAGGAAGAGGAGGGTTCGGTGGAGGCGGTTACGGTGGAGGAGGCGGTTATGGAGGCGGCGGAGGCGGAGGTGGCGCTTGCTTTAAGTGTGGCGAGACAGGGCACATGGCTAGAGACTGCTATCAGGGCGGAAGCGGTGGAGGAGGCGGAGGTTACGGAGGTGCTGGTGGGGGCGGTGGCGGTGGGAACTGCTATAACTGCGGTGGATCTGGGCACTTTGCGAGAGAGTGTCCTGATAGAGGCCAGTGATCTCCTTCCCTCCATGGTTAAAGACCCATTATAACCAGTACGTTGTTTTGAGAAGGAATTTGTTTTTGTGGGTCGCGTTTAGTCTTTTAAGTTTGAAAGTTTGTGTTTGGATCTGAATCATGTTGGTTTCTTATTTATGGATATGTTTTGGTACTTTGGATTTTACTTTCCATTAAAGAGTGTTTTGTGATGTTTCGAATTAGGTTTAGGGAATTTGTGGTGAAAGAAAAGGTGCAGGGGTAGATAGAAGAGAGGTAGAGAGGAAAACCCTTCTTGGCAAAAGGAAAATGTTGAATCTCTATTGCTTTAAGTTTTCTCCTATAGCATTATAACAAAGATTTACATGCTATCAAGTTTGGTTCATTTTTCAATCATTCATTTTCTTCTTTCTTACTATGTGTTTTTCTGTTCTACGTTGTAGTAACATCGTTTATAACTAATGGCCATTCAGAGAAATCTGAACCATGCTTATTGACTAGAGTGAAGTTCTATTTTTCGAGTGGTGTTGATGTTAAAAGGGCTCTCATTATCGAGTCAACAGCGGGCACCGAATTGGTGGTGACCAGTCTGCCGCATAGAGCCGATAGGAAAGTAAGCGGAAGATCATCCTAGAAACACAATTTCCTGCTGTTCAAGATAACAATTTCCTGGTTTAAACCTGTTACCTTGTTTTTAGTATTTACCTGAATTTTGAAATGAAATTTGCTTTTGCTTCAGATCGGGCGTTTGTTAATGAACCTCATGGCAAGCTACCAATTAGCTTCTTTCATTTAAGAAAACAGCTTTGTATTCTTTTCTATTAGATCAGTATGATCGTGAGCGACGAATCTATTTGTGGGGTCTGGAGAGACCCGTTTTCTTCGATGGTTCTGAAACTGAAATTTCTTTTTCGTTTTCTAGCTCCCTTTTCTACATTCTAGTGTCGGGCCTGTCGGCCGTTTCTGTTTTTGCTCGTGGTCGACATGTCGTAATCGTTAGCTTCCCGTATAACGCTTAAGCTGTATCTTTAGTGTCCTCGTTTGCGGGGAGAAATAATCTGTGAGAGAATCTTGCGTGAACATGGTTCACGACAGTATGGTCGATCAAAGCTAGTAGTGACTTGATACGTGGTCACTTTTTTTAAAGAAATTGTCGGCCATCTCTCCTTCCAATATTTACTCCCTTCTGAATTCTAAAGAACGACTCATCTACTTGTTTTTTTACACTTCTGTTCCGATACCTGACAATCATCACTGATGAGCTAGGTCAAGCGGAAAGAAGTGAAGATTCGGATTTTTTTAGGGTTTTCAAGCTATTGTACGATTTGATTTAGTGAAAAATGTAGAGAATAGATTTCCCCTTTAGCTCTTCTCTAATCATCTTTTCTATTGCACAAAATTAAAGACTTTGAAGCTTTTCCGGATCTTAGAGAATAAATATCATAACAAATGATAATAAGAGGTAATTTGGGATACATCTACGAGAAGATATTCCAAGTTTCATTTTGATGGAGTTCACGATTTTAACGGAGTTCATGAGCTTGGTTTAATCTTCTAGAGCTTGTATAGCTTAAATTGCACCAAATATTTGTGAAGTTCTTGTTCGGTACAATTCCGTATAATCTATAGATGCCCTAAAATATTGATAATTAAATTACTGTTGATATTATAATTTTTCGAACACATGACAAAATGTGATTGGATCAAATTGAAATAAATATAAGTCGGTTAATAATAACTAAGCCGATCAATTAGTATCAAGTAATTAATGTGATCGGTCAAACACTAGTTTTAATCGGATAAAAAATCATTCTGATCGATCGAAAATCATTTAACCATGTCAAATTCGAGTAAGGTGACATAAAAATCAACCGTAGATCGTTTACACATTGATCACTCAAGATTCAATCTCAATTGTCTGATAATAAGATAACCAAATAACACACAAGGAGAGATTGGATTTTGTCTTTTTTTCTCCCCCACAAACTAATCGAAATTGTTCACCAAAAGATGAATTTCGGCCAATATCATAGAGTAACCGAAAAGTGATATTTTGAAGGCCAAAGTTGGTCAAACATGTGGTCAAAATCGGTTAACACATGTATGGTCCAAATAGATATCATATTTTCCCTAAAAGAAAGGTGAGAATGACCTTTTCAACCCCTTTTGTGACCCTTATAGAAGGTTGGCCGAAATTGAAGAGAAATGGATAATTTCGGCCAAAATGAGAGAATCAAAAGGACTTTCGGTCGAAATCTTTTCTTTTAATGGAAATATCTCGCTTTTTCCCAAAAATCAATTAGAAATCATCACTTTCTCACACAATTTGATAGGTGGCCGAAAATAAAGGGTAAAATAGATTTCGGCAGAAAATGGGGTGAATGTGAGAGAAAGTTGTTTGGACGAACCTAGACTCAATATTGACCTGAAACTTGGTTAATCAAACATCCACTAAAAAAGGGCAATTTGGGCACACAAAATGGGAAAAAAAGACAATTCGGAATTAGTAATTAGAGCACCATGTTCTTACATGAGTAATAGTCTCAATCTATCGATTATGGATTAGACACCTTCGTCTCTTTTTAATTCATTTAACTTTTCATTTATCGTTTAAAGTTATTTATTGTCATAGATTAGATCTATTGCTTTTAATTCCACAATTTCATTAAAGTTCTCTTTGCGTATTCATTTACTTATGTCTTTCAACCTTCAATTCCACTTTCATTTATTATAATTTTACATTGTTAGTTTTAATTCAGTCTGTTCGTCAGTAGATATGTTTAAAAGAAAGTCGAACTTAGATTAACTTTAATTTTTACACTTACCTAAAAGTGAGATCAAATTTCGTTATCATAAATTTATTTTATTTTATAATCTAAAAGCCACTTGAACTTTCTGGCACACTCGCACCGCTCGCCCTTCTAGTTACATCTTGCCAAGGTATTGCCAAATGTTAAATTTGTCCGATCGTAAGTTTTAATCAATGTTAATTTCTAAATTTTTCGGTAATAGATTTTTCCGACATTAACAAACACATTATATGAAATTTATTTGAGCGAGAATTGCATCTCATACTTTTAAATTGTCAATACAAAGTCTTATCAAGAAGTTACTCTCAAACGCCTAATACCAACTCTCACTCTTATACTAACAATATATAAGTAATACATCTTAGCTCCTTGATCAACTAACTATATTAACTCTCCTTGTGACACACATGGCTGTGTTTGATTTGCTGTTTCTTATTTTTTTAGGTTTTGTTCCATATAGGAAGAAGGCATGGGCTGTAATTTTATCGAATACGGTGAAAAGAAGGACCAAAATCAAGCTCATTGTCGTCTTTCCGCGGGGAATAACAAGGGATGAGACCAACATCATAGGAGATAAGGAACACAAATAGCACTTTTATTTTCGTATGGGATTCGCGTGCTTATGGGGTACTATTCTACCATACGACGCTCTCTCTTTTGCTTTCTAATTGAACAGATGGATGATTAGATTCCCCCCTCCTCCCCCTTCTCATTTTGTCAGTGTGGTAGCAGCCTTATCACCCACACTTAGGATTGAACAACTCATCCCACAGTTCCCATCGGATAGGATTACATAGTGTTTTCCGATTCGATGAAAATAAGTTGGATCGCGGTCCGAGAATCCTACCGTGATCTAACTTCTTCTCCTTTTTATTATTATTGTGTTTTGGTAGGTAGTATTAAATATAAGGAGGGAGAAAAGTATGAAATAATAAGTATAATTATAAATATGAGATAATCAATTAAATTCATTTAATAGTTTCAATATAAAAAAAATTTTGAATTCAGTCCGATCCGATATCCGACCCAAGAGTCTCTTTAGCTTAACGGATCAAACCGTGATCCGACTGATCCGAATCGATCGGATCGCATCGGATCAGTTTTGCTCACGCCTAATCGAAGTTACTATCATTTGGAAAAGATGGTGGCAATCCATTATGCACGAGAAGATATTTCATGTAGAGGTTATATATACAAATAGTGTACCAAATTTATGAGAGCTTAGTTAGTTCAAATTTAAGTTTATTACATTACATTGATAAGACCACATATTACTATGGTCACAGACAAGATATAATATAATATATTTAAATATATAGATTAAAGACTTATAATTAGTTACCTTGTGAAGAAAGAAGTCGCTGAAATCACAGAAGCTATGTCCGTGGCAGAGATGGGTTTTTTTTTTTTTTTTTATTGTCATCGATCAAAACGAGAGAGAGAAAGAGAGAAAGTGTCATTCCACCTCCTTATCAGAATTCGTGGTTCTTATAATGAAACGATGTCAACATTCTTATGCCATGTCTTCGACATATATTTGTTTATTTGTTTTAATATATCAATCATTTTCTATCATTAAGGGTACCATCCTCTGAAGGGACCGGGCCGCCCCAACTTGTGGGCCTCCGCTCCGTTTGGACAGCCCAACACATGATAAAAGATTTGTTAAATTGTCGATGTTAGAGCTGCAATACGTGCCGGCATGGCCCATTTTGGGAGAATAAGTTGGCAGTATAAAATCCCCCCATGCTAGTTTGTTCCCTTTTTACTTGTTGGAGTGGAGGTAAGGCCCATTTCCATTTTCCCCCCTCTATGAAATCTCACTCTTATACTAACAGTACAAGTAATCAACTAACTCTATTAACTCTCCTTTTTAAGACATGGATTGTGTTTGATTTTCTGTTTCTTGTTATTTAGGGTGTGTTCCTTATAGTTAGGCATGGGATGTAATTTCATCGAACACAATGAAAAGAAGGACCAAAATAATGCTCATCGTCGTCTTTCCGCAGGGAATATTAAGGGATGAAAGAAACCAACATCGTTAAGGAAAAAGGAACACAAACAGCAAACACTTTTACCAGAAAAAAAGGTTAGAAGCTTTTACTTTTGTATGGGATTCGCATTTGCATGCTACTACTATACGACGCTCTCACTTTTTTGCTTTCTTATTGAACAGGGAGATGATTAGATTCTCTCCCTCCTTCCCTTCTCTTCTCATTTCATCAGTGTAGTAGCAGCCTTAAACCCACAGTCACTCAGCAACAGTTTCCAAACTCTCTACTATGCCCCCCTTCCCTTTTCAGTTCTTTCTTTCTTTCTTATTTTACAATTTTTTTTTTTAATGTCATTTTGATTTGTCACCTTCTTCTTTTATCACACCATTGACCATTCAATAGATTGGCCCTTCCCTGGAAGTTGCATGCACGTCAAAAAAAAAAAGCTCTCTGATTTTCGTACCCGACTATCTAAAATGTAAGAAAATTAATCGAGAGAATGCTCTTTTTGTTGAAACAAGCATAGACATTAGTTGGGTGAAGTTACAAATTTTTGTTTTTTGGTTTTTTTTTTTTTTTTTTCCGCATATTTCACACACAACTCTAGTTTTCTGAAAAAGACAACAAATTTAAGGCCTAAGCTAAGGAAAAGAGATGAAATATTACAATAACAACAATACTGAATATTTATGGAAGTAATTTGCCGATAAAATGTTGATTTCTTGATCAAATTTCGAATCATCCATTGGCTGATACTTGATTTCTAATCGTCTCAACGCCTTGGGCCTAGTGCGTACTCCATCCGGGTTCGGGAAAAAAGTGATTATCGGGTAAAAAAAATGAACCGGTCTAGTGGTGTGGGTGGTGGTGGAGTAGCGGAGCAGGTGCAATACTGGTGCTGTTTTGGAGATGCGGCGGTGCTAGAGACGGAGTTGACGGCAGAGTCGACGGCGGGCATTGGTAGCACTTGGTGAATAGTCCAAAAGTGTCGATCTGGTGTATGAAATTAGTCATGCTCGCCCACCCACCGAATCCAAACCCAACCACTAGGACCCACACCACCACAAATGCATTAATCGCAAAGGTCCCCACCCACCTTCCCGCGAACTTCGGTGGCTGTTCCACTGCGTTCTGCACCCAAAAAAACACACAATATTTAAATAATAATAATAATAATTGACTAGTCATCGCATCAGACGGTTAGAAAACGATGAAATGCCGCCCACAGTACTTGTCTACTATGCATTCAATGCATGCTGATTAAGTGTTTGTAAAGACAAATTAAATGCAGGAATCAGGTACGAACAGATATTCTGTATCATACTTGCAGCTCGAATCCCGTGTTTTCTTCTACCGTACGATCAAATATTAATTTATATAAAAATATAAATTATTCTATCAAGTAGTAAAAATGGTGAGGTGTGGGCAGTAGTAGAGTAGTGAAGGTGTGGGCGGTTGGTTACCTCACGAGCAGCGGCTGACTTGAAAGTAAACATGTGGGCCAGAGCGGGGATGATGTAGACAGTGAAGCTAACGAGGAGAGATCCGACGGTGGAGTTAATGGGCCCAAAGAAAGGGAAGACGATAGCTAAGAACCAGATAGGAATGACTACAGGCAATCTCGCCGCCGCGCGCTTGCATAAGCTTTTGCATTCATGCATACCTATGGCCTTCTCCCATACGAAGTACAACGGCGTGCATGCGAATCCAAATGTAATAAACTGCAAGTTGAGACATCAGACATTTACATTATTAGATAAAATTAACATGCATGAACGTATGTGAAATATAAGTATGTGGGTATCCGTGCATGCATGCCTGGTGGATGAGCATGAGAATGACGGCCATGTCACGGAATGGAGATTTAGGGAGGAGAGCGAAAGCGTTGGAGTGGTTGAGAAGCAAATCGCCAAACGCCCAGTAGACAGCTGAGGCAGAGGGGAGTGTCAGTGTTAGCACGTACAGCGTTGCCAGTAAGTATATGGCTTTGAATTTCTGTGGCTTCCACATCGCATGCATGATCTCCCTGTTTACACAGACCGTACATCTTAAATTTTACATATAGTTGAAAAATGTTAGAAGAAAAAATGTGGGTTGGAACTTACACAGTGACTGCGTGACCACCGAATGTGTAGAGAATGTTAGTGGCTCCGGTGAAGTAGAGGACCATCTTGGATGGGCCAGAGTGCTTGACGCCCTCCACCTGTATGATGAATGCCAAAGAGAGATTAAACAATTAGTGAATGGACTAATTGAAGTTTTTCCTTAATTGGGTTGATAAATTAATAGGGTTAAAGGTATTACCTGGCCGTGGAGAAGAGATGCAATGGTGAGGTACCAAGCGGTGTAGGTGGTCATAAGGAGGCCCAAAAAGGACCAGATTCTGTAGTTGCGGAAGGAAGGGATAAAGACAGTGGTGGCACAACATGCTCCGAATATGTAGGTCCAAGTTCTCTTGTCTAGATTGTCATTTATATAATATATGTTGCTGCACCATTTCATTTGATTAATGCAGAGTGATGATCAGAATGGAGTTAAAAAAGGTAAGGTGAGTATTATAAATTAGGTACCTTGCACAAGCAATGAGTTGAATGACAGATCCAAAGAGGAGAAATGTGCAGTTAAAAGCCAAACCCACGTTCCTCCAATGCTTTCCCAGAAGCCCGTCAAGAACCTCAAACCACTGTTTGGAAGAGTTAAAAACAAAACAAAGACCCCATGTGAAACCATAAGATGCAGGGAATGAAACCATAAGAAACAAAAAGACTTGTCTTTTGTTTGATATAATTAAAATGATTAAGCAGTGAAGCAGTTTAGTTTACCTGGATGACATGGTTTCTGAAATCAACTTTTTCTCTTTCTTTTCTGGTTCTGTATTCAACGTAGAGAATGGAGATGAGATAAGCAGTCCAGCTGCCCAGCAAGCCGTAGAAGAGCTGGAAGAGTATGCCTGATACCATACCCAGCTGTGAAAATGAGTATGGCAAAGTCAGCAGAACCTGTGCCACCTGTGCTTAACAAAAACAACTCATCAATTAGTCATTCAACTCAATTGGTTAAGTAAGAGTTAATTAGTTAGAAGAAAAAAAGAAACCTGGTTTGAGGCACAGCTAAACCAAGCATCATAAGCAGAACCGCCATGCCAGAAGAGGTTGGAAAGCTTTGTTTTCACGCCCTTAGGCTTCCCTTCATCAGCCTCCATTTCCACATAATTCCCTACTATCACTGTCTCCACTACCTTATCAGCTGCCATCCCTCTCTCCCTCTCTCTATCTCAAACTAGATCTCTAATTCTCTAGTACTATTTCTCTACTTGCTGCACTATTTGTCTGTAATGGTGGTGGCTAAATCTACACTCCCATGCAAATGAGGATTGAGATTTGAAATGAGAGCGAAGAGTGTGTTTTTACAGTGGGTGTGTGTATATATATATATACACACGCGCGATAGATGAAGAAGAAGACAATACTGTTCTCGAAAGGTGGGAAGGCTCTGTGTTTGAAAGGTATTTTAGTTTGCTTTTCGAGAGAGAAAGAGGGACAAAAAAGAAATAAAATATAATAATAATGTTAATAAATTTAAAAAAATAATTAAAAAAAAAAAAAAATATATATATATATATATACACATCCGCATTGACGAAATCCATTGGTTGAGGAGACCTTTTTTGGTAATTAAAAGTTTTGTTGTTTAGCACATAATATTAAAATATTAAAAATATATTTTATTGATTAAAAATAATTTTATCCAAATCCAATTAGATTAGTGAGCATGAATTGGGTTGTCCGCACGAGTGGCTCTGTCCTGTTTCCGAGCTGATTATTTATATATAATTTATTAATTATATTTCTTTAATCCTAGTTTTAAACCCTAATTTAACCCTCCCCAATCACTAGCTTTCCGTACCTTCCAATTTGCCCACTTCAACATATGTATATAAATAAATAAATAAAAATATTCATTACAAGGATCTTTCATCTATAGGACCACATTTCCTTTATTCTCGAAATTATAATTAAATGAAAATTAAATAAAAAAAATTTATGCTATGGTCCAATTGAAAGACATGTGGAAGTGAAGTTGTAGTTCTAACTTAACAATTAACAAATAACAAATATATGAATGGAATAAATACAAACTTAGAGAAAAAAGGGGGGGTATTAAGGTAATTATCATGGGTGAATTTTGAATAAGTAAGAATGTAGGGGAAATTTTTATAATTTAAAAAAAAAAAAAAAAAAGTTTGGTAATTTTTGGGAGATGAGAAAAAGTATAAGAAACAGTAAAGAAATGAGGCAATGGAATAATAACGAAGTAGACCACATAATTGCATCCAAACGGGCGTGGTCGCCTTTTTTGTTTTTTGTTTTTTTTTTACAAGATCGAACAAACACTACTTTTCTCACATGCCCTTCTTCTTATTTCCTTCGATCATCATGTGACATTGTGATTATTTTGATTAATCATACTCAAATTTACAAGATTTTTGATCTATATGTATAAAATTTGTTATGTTTAATTCTTTTTCTTTCATGAAAAAAAAAAAAAGGTTTTGAAATATGCAGACATTTTCATTGATTTGGTTTCAAAGATGTCATTCTTTTTTTTACTACTCATTATATTCCTTTCATGATGAAAAAGGCACAATGAATTTGTCTTCATTTAAATTGAAAAGAGGAAAAAAAAAAAAAAAAAAGGTTTTGATTATAAGAGAGTGACTAGATAATAGAGTAAAAGCATGTTGGAGAGAAAAGGATCAGTGATTCAGTCATCTTTATTGCTTAGGTGCAGAGAAACATATTGATAGTCCTTGTGTTGTGTTGGAAAGCAGTCATGACTCTATCCGGTCCCATGCAGCCATGGGGACCAGAACCAGAAACATTCTGCTCTTTACTTTGTCTCCTTGACTGTATCCAATCTACAGTACCTTACTGCATTTCTGTTTGCTTAATTAATCCTTTTAATTCATCTTCATTTCATTACCGGTCCAGAGGCCGGTCTGACCCTCTATTGCTTGCGCATGTTAGCCTGTAACCCAACTTCGAAGCAGAATCATCCATTATGTCTCACCAATCCATACCAAAAAAATTTTTTTTTTTTTTTTTTCCTTGCACGACTTGAAAATATGGTTGTTATGATTCTTAATTGTGTCTTGTTAATTACTAGGCCTTGATGAACAACTTGATTAGGTTGCTTGAATCACAATTTTTGGCGTTGGTCAGGCAATAATGGGGTACTGAAATCAAAATCCTTACACTTCCAGTAACTAACTCTCTCTTTTAATCTTTGAACTAGTTTGTGTCGTTTGAACAACAGAACAGCCTTTTCAGCTTTCAAGTATTCTTAACACCATTTTATTACACATTACCCTTCTTTCTTCTTTTTTTAATTGTCTTTTTCTTTCTTCATTTAAGGAAAAATGCATAACAAATAAAAAATTATCATGTTAATATATCATGTAATTAGATTTAAAAGGACCACTTTTGGATTAACCAATAAAAAAATTACTTACATACTTAGATGCTGGATCCTTAAGACCCTCTTTGAAAAAAAACAAAATTTGAATGTTAAATTTTCAGTATCTTTAAGAGTTTGAACATGAGATTAATCGAATGTTAATAGTAACAGTTTTTTTAACTCTAAATACTTGGATAAAAAAAAAAAAAAAAATTATAGATACTAGAACTAGATATGGAGATGTTGGGACAACGTTTGTGTGGTGGTAATAATGAACACCAAGACAAGACAAAGAATGACAAGGTATAGGAGCGTGGCGTAGGCTTTGGCACGCCATGCCCTCGGAATTGGAACTATGTTTAAGCACAGATTATAATATAAAGTCATATAAAACACATCACGTTAATTAATCATAATCATGAATTATAATAATGATTAATAAATTTCCCAACTTGTATTACGCAATTACTACGTGAAATTGACGCCAGCCATGCATCCTCAACGACAGTAGTTCATCCTGATCAATTCTTGACTTAAACACCAAATTAAGCTCTAACCACGTTTGGAAACTTGTTTGTGTCTGAGACAATGATTAGAAAGCTCCAAAATGGGGTCAACACTTGAACCAATTTTCCATATATACTCTTCTTCTCTAAAAAGAATTGACCTGAAATAATAAAATGAATAGCATGTGGCCTTTTTTGCACAGAGTGGGTTGGGGGTAATGGTGGTCAACTCGCAACATTATAATGTCCATGTTGAGTAGTAAGATTTATGCATTTCCATGCCGAGACCATATTTTTGAAGGGGACCCTAAGGATCCAAGCAAAGCTTTCAAATGGAAAAATGGGTTCTACTTTTCTGCTCTTTTGGGCCTTCTGTGTTTCCTTTTTTCCATTTAAAAGCTGCTTTTTCACATCACAAATGACCAAAAAGGTAAAATTGTAATTATCACTGTTTTTTTTTTCAATGGCCGGGAGCTGGCTGGTCCATTTTTGCGATTTTCTCCAACAGTCAATAATGAAGAGATTTTTTTTAAAAAGGAAAGCCCAATTTTGGTGAAGAAAGAAAGTGGAGCAAATATTTTGGGCTTCTTCTATTATGAATTGGGCCAAGAAAGCCCAATTTTGATATCAACCGTGAGAAAGTCAAGAGATTTTGACGGTTAAGATCTGCCGAGCAATTATGACCAAATGCAAATGGCGGGGTCTCTGTAACGGTAATCCCGCGCCTCATTTCCGCTTCGCTACCTCTTGCTCTTCCAGCTTTCAATCCGCCTTTACCGGTTCACAGCTACTCTCTTTTCCCGGTCACCCAAACTCAACGTTCGATTTTGAGCTCCGACGTTCTGGTAAGTTTTTCTGCGAATCAAGTAGCAAGATCGATATACGATGTTTGAAATGTGGGTTTTTTCGCCAAGTAATATCCGCTTTCTAGGGCTTGAATTTGATAGTTACTACTCAGTACTTACTATATCCCTAATTTTATTTTCTTGTTGATGTTCGAGTGCGTGAGATGTTTCTTCTGTGAAGTTGAATGTGGAATTGGGATGAACAAGGACTTGATTAAACTATAGGTGTTCTGATAAAGCGCGGTTAATCAAATAATCAGATTATCTTCATTAGTTTAGATTGGCTGATTGCGTTTTAAGTTTCTGCTTGCTAGTCTACTCGTGATTTGCGAATTATATAACAATCTTTTATTAGAAACGATTTCTCAAGCCGGCTTGTGTACCTGTTTGTGCTCTTGCAAAATCTGATAGTCCTATAAGATTTTGGATTACTACAAACTTAACGAGCTAGAAATCGGCAAAATATTGTTGCTGATGACAATGTTTTGAAACAACTACATTGTAATAAATACTAAATAGCATCGGTTGGACCTTTGAGACAAAAGACTAATCGTTTTCCAAGTTAATATATATCAAGATCTAAGATCTTGTTTGGAGCTTTCAAGAACCTAGTGAACAATCTGCTGGGAACAGGAACAGGAATTGGAGTGATGGTTGCTTATAGTACCCCTAACTCTTATTCAACAATTCACATTTTAACTAGTAAGAACATGCTTTAAAGTTGGAGTGATGGTTGAGAATGCCATGCATGAGACTTGTTGCAACCAAATGAGTAAACTTCCTCTCAGAAAGCGTAGAGTAGTTGCAGACCCGTGTATAAGAGAGTTGGTTTCTCTCATTTTCCTTCGTCATGAAAATGATCTTGATGTTTGGCTTGATTGTGGCCCCTATGGTAAGAACAGCGCTAAAAGCTTAGAGATGATCTTAGGCAACTTGGTCCTACACCTTTTTTCATTGTACGGTATTTTGCTGTCTCCATGCAAGTGAAGTTTGGTTATATGACTGAAATAAAACCACACGTTACTTGCAATAAGTGACCACAAGTTCCCATAACATTTCTCATCCAATGCCTAATTCCTTATATTCATATCTGCTTGCCCTTTTGTCACATATATTCTCTTTTAACTTTCTTCCAAGAACATCAATACCAATTTAGAGTTGTCCTTCAGGTGAAAGAAAGAGGGTGAGAAAGGGGGGTCACTCATATTTACTATCATTGTAACGTACTGTATAGAGGTGGTAGGAAATCATTGAAGGCAAGAAGTTAAGAACTAGTGCCAGAATTGGTTTGGTGGAATGGAACACTCTTGGGAAAAACCATCCATAACATGGTTCAAATCCTTAATCAATCAGGTGTACATGCATGTGCTCAGCCAATGAGGATTGCCAAAAAACTCGAGTATTGCACACTGATGATTTCTCACGAGTATAATTCTTTAATGTTATCCGAGAATATACATGTGTATAATGTAGGACCAATGGCGCAGGATAGCGAGAGGAAGATTATAGTCGTATTCTTTGTTTTGTGAATCTAATTTGCTTACATGGCATCTTGGTATTGGTCCAAGAGTATATAACTGAACACTCTTGAAGTATGCAAGAAAGTCTTGCCCACAAGATGCGGGCCACCCACATGATAGACATGCCTCCCTTTAGTATCTGTAATCTGAAGTATTTTTTGGTAAACATTTGCTGCATTTTTTTATTTTATTTTAATAGAATGATTGTTGGGATGTTACCCTTATCTTCCACCTCTTTGTTGGTCAGATTTCTGGGGAACCATAGCATAAAAACTAACCAGATATTGGAGTTTGACAAATAAAGAAGAAAACAAGATCATATAGGTGATTGGATGAATATGCATTGAATCTCATTTATTCCGAATGTGTTTACCCATTTGCGCCATGTGAATTAGCTTCTTCTTCTTCCTCCACGTAAGGTGGTCAAGCCTCTCTGCATCTTTGCTTATACGCAAAGACAGTGTTGGGGAAACACCGGAGAGGCAAAAATTGGAATTGTGGACAGTGCTTTATCCTAGATGGGACCATTGTGGTCAGCTGCATAGTCTATGGTTCTTTATACAACATACTATTTTCTTAGATACATATTGATATGTGTAGTATTATGAAAGAAAATAGGTATAGCCAGTATACCATTATTGTACATGTAGTACTTTCTAGCTCGAAATACGTGATTCATTAATCTAGTCAAGGAATATATATACATAATATATATGTTTACAAGATTATATATATTTCTTCCTCGATCACAAAATATAAGAAAAATTAAAATGCGATTAGATCCAACCGAGAAGACAATGAGATAGTAATTTAATGATATATAATTGGACAATGATGGTAATACCTTGTAGTCCTTTGTATCTACCAATACCGACATCCAAGATCGTAATTTTCAAGAGCATGAATGTCACTTTCATAGATGGCATTCTCTGTTACTGTCTTGGTTGTAGTTGTATGGAAAACTAATTGAGTCATGAACAGGCAACCACGGGAATGTGGGTAACTTGATGAATGTAAGAGCTTATTCATGGAACTGAAATGGAAAAAGGTTCTTCGCTACATCGTCTTCAAGATCGATGAGAAATCGAAATTGGTCACTGTCAATAAGGTTGGCGGGGCAGGGGAAAGCTACGATGATTTTTCCGGATCATTGCCCGATGACGATTACCGATACGCAGTCTTTGACATCGACTCTGTTACAGTAACTGCTGCAAGAGCAAGATCTTCTTCATAGCCTGGTCAGTCATCAACATCCCAAATCAAAATTTTCACTTACATTATGTTAACTAATAACCAAATTTTGTTTTGTAAGTTCTGAACTGTTCAGGTCCCCTACCCCGTTGAGAATTAGAGCGAAAGTTCTCTGTATGCAACTTCGAAAGATGGGATAAGGAAAGTGCTGGATGGGATTCACTATGGGGTCCAGGCAACGGATCCGACAGAGATGGGGCTTGATGTGATTCAGGACAGGGCCAAATAAACTAATAATGCGGTGGAACTAGTCATGTTCTCCCAGATCTTACTTTCTTTAATTAGTATAAAAAAAAGTAACTCTCCAACTCACTCATGTATAAAATTATTAATTAGAAATCAAGAGCACCTCTTTATAATTCATCAAAAGAATAAACAAAATTAGAGACAGTTATCCGTCAATTCGGGAGAGAAACATGCGGGGTCAATCTACGACCGCACATCGCGACATCCGATCTCGACCGTTCGATCCAAAAAACAAAAAACAAAAACAAAAAACAAAGAAGGAAAACAAGTCATAGATGTGAAAAATGTCTCTGTCATCGTCTCCTTATGGCTTTGTTCATCTTTTGATAGTACTGGGATTGTTGAACTCTGACCACGCTCATGCCGTGCGCGTGTTCGGTCAACCTCCTACATAAATTACATAACAAACCCCCCAAAATTTGAGTTGCATTTAAATTTCATAAGATGAGCGTGAATTATCTAAAAGCACATCTATATGTAATTAAATATTATTATTTAAAATAAAGTAAAATGCTGATCTGTCAGAGAAGCCGACAGAGATTCCACTCTTATCCAACCTACTACACTAGACACCTCCGGGTAAGAAATCAGCAGGTCAAGTGTAAAATATCATAGGATCGCCGGTTAAAATTCGAAGGTTTTGTTGGGCCCTACCAAAGTTATGTACCGATCCTCCTATGGCTGTGGATGAACAATCACGATCATGATGGATTTGATCCCATGCATGCATGCATGCAAATAACAAACAAAACACTCAATAATTCCCTTTAGCTATACCTTTTTCAAGTTTCAGATGACAAATTACCAAAGTTAATGTACCGATCCTCCTATGGCTGTGGATGAACAATCACGATCATGATGGATTTGATCCCATGCATGCATGCATGCATGCAAATAACAAACAAAACACTCAATAATTCTCCCTTTAGCTTTACTTTTTTCAAGTTTCAGATGACAAATCAACGTGAATATCTTTTCCTTTTTGTTCACATTAAAAGGCGGTAGCGGAGTCAGGGTCTGTATAGCGAAACGACAGCGTTTTTACAATAAGAAAAAAGTTATATGTAGATTAAAAATTAATAATAATGATTTAAGATATTCTCTTATATCACACACTCCTTCTTCACTCCTCTCTGTCCACTCCACTCCCCACTAAGCCACACTCGGTCAAAAATGGCTCCTTTTCTCTCGAATTTGCTTTCCATCTTCTTCTTCTTGTTCCTCTTACCGCTAAGTCTGGCCCTTTCCACCGATCAGACGGCGCAGACCTTCATTTTCCGAGTTGACAGCCACTCCAAGCCCTCCATTTTCCCCTCCCATTACCACTGGTACTCTTCTGAATTCGCCGACCCTCTACAAATCCTTCACGTATACGACACCGTCTTCCATGGCTTCTCCGCAACTTTAAACCCGGTGCAAGTGGCCTCTATCCGACAACACCCTTCCGTCCTCGCCGTGTTCGAAGACAGCCGCCGTCAGCTCCACACCACACGCTCGCCTCAATTCCTCGGACTCCAGACCCAGCACGGACTCTGGTCCAAATCCGACTACGGCTCCGACGTAATAATCGGAGTCTTCGACACCGGAATCTGGCCGGAGCGACGGAGCTTCAGCGACTCGCACCTCGGTCCAGTTCCTGCAAGGTGGAAAGGAGTTTGTCAAACCGGAGTGAAATTCACATCCCGTAGCTGTAACCGCAAAATCGTCGGAGCCAGATTCTTCTCCAAAGGCCACGACGCTTCAATCAGTGTTGGCGGTCCCGTAATCGGAGCCAACGACACAGTTGAATACCGGTCACCTAGAGACGCAGACGGGCATGGGACCCACACCGCATCAACAGCAGCGGGAAGGTATGCTTACCAGGCAAGCATGGAAGGCTACGCTGCCGGAATCGCGAAAGGAGTCGCTCCTAAAGCTCGTTTGGCGGTTTACAAAGTTTGTTGGAAGAATTCAGGCTGTTTCGACTCTGATATTCTCGCCGCATTTGACGCGGCAGTCAATGACGGTGTTGACGTTATATCAATTTCAATTGGCGGCGGGGACGGTATCTCATCACCTTACTATCTCGACCCTATTGCGATAGGAGCATACGGCGCCGTTTCGAGAGGAGTTTTTGTCTCATCCTCAGCTGGAAACGACGGACCTAGTGGGATGTCTGTTACCAACTTATCGCCGTGGATCACGACGGTTGGATCGGGGACGATCGACCGGAACTTTCCGGCGGTTGTGATTCTCGGAAATGGAAGGAAGCTTTCCGGCGTGTCGTTGTACGCAGGAGCACCGTTGAGTGGGAAAATGTACCCTCTGGTTTATCCTGGAAAATCAGGGATTCTCTCTGCGTCACTGTGTATGGAAAATTCGCTCGATCCGAATCTGGTTCGAGGTAAGATCGTGATCTGCGATCGTGGAAGTAGTGCAAGAGTGGCTAAAGGTTTGGTTGTTAAGCAAGCTGGAGGGGTAGGAATGATTCTTGCAAACGGAATTTCAACTGGAGAAGGACTCGTCGGAGATGCTCACCTCCTTCCTGCCTGTGCTGTTGGCTCAGACGAAGGCGATGCCGCCAAAGCTTACATCACATCCTCTGCAAATCCAACGGCCACAATTGAATTTGAGGGCACCGTAATCGGAATCAAGCCTGCACCAATTGTCGCTTCATTTTCCGGTCGAGGACCAAACGGTTTGAATCCTGAAATTCTCAAACCGGATTTGATTGCTCCAGGTGTGAACATACTCGCCGCTTGGACCGATGCTGTGGGTCCTACTGGCTTACAGTCCGATAAGCGAAAAACAGAGTTCAGTATTCTGTCCGGCACATCCATGGCGTGTCCTCACGTCAGTGGAGCAGCAGCTTTGTTGAAATCTGCTCATCCAGATTGGAGTCCGGCTGCATTGAGATCTGCGATGATGACATCGGCGACCGTAACTGACAACCGACAGCAGCCGATGACCGAGGAGTCCTCTGGGAAAGCTTGTACGCCATACGATTTCGGAGCTGGACATGTCAGCTTGGATCGAGCAATGGACCCTGGACTTGTTTACGACATTTCGAATAATGATTACATCAACTTCTTATGTGCGATCGGGTACGGGCCGAAGGTAATTCAAGTGATCACTCGAACTCCAGCGGTTTGTCCCGCGAAGAAGCCACTGCCTGAGAATTTGAATTATCCCTCCATAGTTGCCCTCTTCTCGAGCTCATCAAGTGGAGTTTCTAGCAAGTCGTTTATTAGAACTGTGACCAATGTGGGTGCGTCAAACTCGGTTTATCAGGTGAAAGTCGATGCGCCTAGAGGAGTGACGGTTAATGTGAAGCCGGCAAAGCTAGTGTTTACAAGTGCAGTGAAGAAGCAGAGCTTTATAGTCACAGTGACCGGAGACAGCCGGAACCTGGCTTTGGATGAATCAGGTGCCGTGTTCGGTTCTCTGGCTTGGGTGGATGGTAAACATATGGTTAGAAGCCCCATTGTGGTTACTCTACTAGATCCTTTATAATCTCTCTCGACTTGATCACTGTCTTCCCGATCAATTCCCGATCAAATGAAAAGTTAAAAGAGGCTTTCTTAATCAAGTTTTCTCTTAAGCGTGTGTTGTTAGCGCCATGTTAGAGTACTCAGCTTATAAGTTGCAATGGACTAGATCTGAATAGTTCATTTACAGTTGTTGTGAGGTGAAAATTTATCTCTTGTTTTTTTGGGAGCTGGATTATGTTATTGTGATCAATGTATTTATAGACCTGAAAATTGTCTGTCTGTATGTATGTATGTATGTATGTATGTATGTATGTATGTATAGGAAGGAAGGAAGGAACGAAGGAAGGAAGGAACATCATATTATATGTTGCACACTAGCAGTTAAGTTAGAAATACTTGTAGTCAACGTAAGTATTTTAATTGTCATTTTCCTTTAAGATTTGCATAATCAGTCAAATGCAGGTCTAAATTTCATTGACAGAGGAGATGATGTGCTATTGACACGTGTGTTATAAGATTCCATACCCTTGACTGACTACATTTGTAGTAACTTAGGTAATAATGAAAAGAAAAAACACCGTTAAAGATTAACTTAGGTAATAATGAAAAGAAAAAACACCGTTAAATCTTTAACGGTGAAAAATGCAGTCGGTTAAAAACGTGTTATAAGATCTTTTTTTTTTTTCTCAAAATAAAGCAAGCTCCTTTTCTGACTGACTGACTGACTGACTGACTGACTGGTTACGCCACATGCTTTATCAACCAGTCCACTTGTCTACAAATTTCAAGCTATTATGCATGCTTTATAGTCTTCTCAAAGTATGCATATAATAATTTTAAAGAATAAAGAAAAAAAAAAAAGGGTATACGACGAAGAAGATAAGAGGCCAAGTTCGACATGTATGGTCAGGAACAAGGATGGCTTTGATTTTTTGTTGATTGATTGATTGAATTTCTTTTTATAGCTCCTTACGATTCAATTATTTTACATCCTAATAATTGAAGAAGTATAAAGAAGGGTACCCACTTCATATTTCATGATACTTTATTGCAAATTCTATATCTTCATATAATATATAATAAATGATATAATGTATAAAAATAATAATATTTTTAAATTTATAATTTAATTGAATATATATACAAATATCTCGTCGTCTAAACATGTCCGTCCATATATAATCTTTACCTAAAAAAACAAATCTGATATCTTAGCACATTGATGTTTGAGTGCACATCCACCACTTTGGGCTCAGTTTATCGACGTGTATGATTGTTATTTATAAGTATATTTATTTTTAAATTAATTAATTATGATTAATTAAGTAATTAAACAGCCTTAATTCAAAATCCCACCACCACCTATTTTTTTGGAAGCATGATGATAAGCTTCAAAGTTCATTTTTCATGAAATTTTACATGATTTAAAAATAAATATTAAAAAAAAAAAAAAAAAAAAAAAAGGGTGGCTCTAACTACTAGAGAACCTTATTCCTTATACATACAAACACCGTATATGTTTTGCTTGGACAAATTTGTACTCTCTATGCTATTATTTCCTTCAATTCCTTAGTAACTAGTTTTAAAAGGCTTATAAGTCTTGAGATCCAGAGCTACCCCAGCAAAAGACCCAACAGCAGCTACTATCGAAATAAGCAAACAAGTCATACTTAACATCTGCAATCCGATCCAACGGCTCGTCCATCTTCCAATCTTCTTCTGGGAAATATACATCTCAATCGGAAAATAAACCGTTAACGGCCAGAATCCGAACGCTCCAAGTATTCCCACCACATCGTTAAAAAAAGGCATCAACATGGCTATTAAAGTCGTGAGAATGACAAAAATAGTCCTCCATATAACCCGAAAAAAGTTGAGCTGATAAACACCACGGAAAGGAATTGGAATTTCATATTCTGCTGTTACAAAATCATTATTTGACCATCTCTTTGCACTCCATTTCTCTACAAATGCAAAGAGTGGTTGACAAAACACCTGCAGTTTGAACAAACCAAAAAAAAACCGGTATGTATTAGGCCGGCCGGCCTGAAAGAATTGGAGAAGGTTTAATTAAGCAATTAAGTTGTACCTGATATGCACCAACAAGGTGGACAACAATAGCAATATTGGCAATGTCTAGAAGCCAATATGGGTTGTAAAATCCAAATCCGGTTAAGAGATTTCCAGGAACTTCATTGCCAAAAGCGGCATACCCGAAACCTCCACAGAGTAAATAGAAAACAGTGGTCACTGCTATGCTGAATGATGTAGCTTTCTTCATTGTCTTGTGCTCAGCAGGAGGTGACCTAATTGTATCCTGCAAATTAACAACACAAGTTTCAAATTAAATATTTGTCTGAGAATTATCTTTTTATTTTAAAACAAGTCTAGGGTACCTGAATTTCTATAAGGATGATAGAGAAAGAGTAAGCAAAGGCAATTGCACCAAGAGCTTGTAAGCTCCTCCATGCTTTCTGCGTAGAAGTAACCAATCCGGCACTTTTCGTTACGGTCCCTATGCTTATACCCATTAGGCTTCCTTTGAATTCTCCATTTTCTGCATATTACACAACACAAAAACTCTGTTTTAAGAAATTTTCAAAACCAAGTTAAGATGTTTAATAATTTGAAGTACTAAAACCTGCAGTTTTGGCTATGCCGAGTGCTAGACCGACCGTTGAGTATGTAAATGACATAATAGCAGCTACTATAGAGAGCCACCATACTTGATCAAAATCCGGGATCTGAGAAAATAGAATCTCGATAATCCCGAATGTTATCATGTACCCATTGCTAGACATGTGGCACGGATCCCTCCCTCCACTCTTATGAAAGCAGTTTGATCTCTTTATCGCCCTGATTGGAAAAAGAAATGTTCTATTACATTAGAAGCGTCGATTTTCATTTCATATCAAACTAATCATAAAGAATCATGAGGACTTACATCATACTAACTGATGATGCAATTGTATACCCAATTGCAACTCCAAAAAGATTTATGTATTGAATCAAACCACACATGATGACCTTTTTCCCTCCTAAGTTGGCCCTGACGGCATCCATGTAGGTATAGTTTCTCTGCCCCGTTACGAGGTCTCCAGCGCGATAACACTGAGCTAGGAGGTTGGAAGTGTAGAGATTGACAACAGCGAAAAGGAGCATAACCACCGGCCCAGTAATCCAACCAAGTTGTCCTATAGCCCATGCCAATGAAAGCACACCTGATCCTATCACTGCTGTAATAATATGTGATGTTGCTGTCCAGAATGTCCCTGCAAGTGATGAAATAATAAATTTCTTGTGCTTTGTAAGAATATGTTGTTATAAGAGGATGTAATTTTGATTTATTTTTACTTATTTTACTATACCGGTTCGTTTCAATCGGCCATCATCGTCGAAGCATTTGGAGTAGTTGGACTGAAGATTTATAGCTTCAGCTTCACTGTCAACTTTCAATGGAGCTTCAACTTGCAAGTAATGCCTAATATCATCTCTCCCTTCCACCTGAAATTAAGAATTTTGAAACAAATTAGGTAAAAGTTTTAAGGTAACATGTTCAAACACTCTGGCAATACATATACACACACACACACACACACACACATATATATATATATATATGTCTTACAGCTCCATGATGGATTCTGCTTGGAAGTGTTCTGCTCCTTGGTAACATTGGCTAGGGAGTAAGGCTAGAAATGTTAAAGAAAAAAAAAAAAAAAAACAGAGAAGGTGGCAAGGTGAAGGAAAAAAAGACTAGAAGTTGATGGATGGTAAGGAAAAGAAATGGGAAGGATAGGTTTTATAGATGAAAAGTGAACTCTCAAGTTGTCTCACCTGTTGCATTATTTTCATATGGAATAAGTAAAGGTGGGTTGTGTAACATGTTTGGTGATTAAGCTTTAGTGAATAACCCTGTTCCAAAATATAGTAAAAAATTTTGTCTAGATTAAAGGACAAAAGGTAACACTAGTTTCTTTTGATGATTACAGCTTACAATCATGATAGTAAGTAATTAGATAAACATGGATGATGTAAATCCTTAACATGTTTTCAATCTGCACATGTCACTTGACATGGATTATGCTGTCATTAACACACAAATACTTAAAACTTGAACCCTTAATCTGGACATATCACTTTTACACTCTTACTTCATACATCACATCAACCATATATGAAGTTGAAATAGATTTTTTATCATCTTTATCAAAAGATAGAAGAATGGAATGGCTAGAGATTGACTCGGGATAGTAGCCAGGGAAGAAAATTAGTGGGCTTAATGATTTCTATCGTCCAAAAAAGAGGGATAAAATTACTTTTTTGCTATTGCTTTCAAAATGCAATCTCTTGCGCAAGTGAGTGGTAGGTTTTCAGTTTATTTTCCACTTCAAGGACATGACATGCACGCTTTAACACAAACACACGCACCCATTTTAGTTAAAACGCTATTCCACATTCAGGTTTTAACTTTCACCATTAGGTCTGAGTGTTATTTTAGGCCGACTGTGTTTGTTTCGTGTGGGAAAAATGGAGTCCCATTACCTTTTTAGTCGAGTCTTCTCCGTGTGAACGACTTGACCCCTCAAAGAAACCACATTCTAAACAGGTCCATCGATACGAGATATTCTTATATGCATAAATGCATGATCACTTGTAATACTCAAAACTTTATAACTATCATAAAATGGAAACACAACCCCATTTGATGCTTTGCTGACTCATTGATCCACTTACAAGCCACACCAGCTCATCTCTTGTGTGAGAGACAAAACCCCATTTGTCAAACAAAATATCTCAAAAACTCCTACCTAATTAATTAACAATAACTCTGTATATAGAAAAAAATAGTGTCCATCTTTTTGCCTCAACCTTCTTTTATTGTTCTTTTTAGATGGTCTGGAATTGGTGGTATCACTATCATGGTATGTTGAAGACGATAGGGAGAATAAGAGCAATTATGAGTACAAATACGATGATAATGTGATTGAAACAACTTGTAGGTAGTATCACTCCGTGCGACACAAGAAGCAAAGTGCTGATGAACAGGGACGACATTATAAATCGTGAGGTAGCAAGAGATTTCGTGATTAACATAATTGGTTACACGAATCACTTTATTAGTTATCTCTATCATCATTTAGTCGTTGCACTTGCATTGCAGCATGTGATAATATTATCCAATGGTGCTGAGTCTGGAGTCTGGAGTCTGGAGTCTGCTGACTGCTGAGCTGGCCCCCCTTTCCACCTCTTCCACTCCATGCCTGATATATTAGCCAATGGGCTTTTAACTCTTTACTGAGAAAGGGAAAAGGGAACATCACTGGTTCCAAAACTCAACGGGCTCTAAACAATGGGCCTATATTGGAGTAACGTTTTTAGTTTAAGCCCAACCCAATAATAAGCCAATAAAGGCCAGTGGCCGGATGAGAATTGCCTGTATTTTATTTAAATAATAATATGTATATATTTTTATCATGAATTAAATTAAAGGGGAACATCATTGTGATCTTTTTCATCCAACAGTCACCGTCACTAAGGGGCCCACAACTCAAAAGGAACAGCATGTCCATCCATCCATCCATCCATCCATCCTGCCTTATCTTCTACCACAATAATTAAATCACACACCTAACTACTCTCGTAACTGTATTCCTACCAACCAGCACCTACTACTAAATAATTCATGTGCACACAAACCCTATTCAATCAAAATATCCTAAACACATATTACTGTGCTGCACTTATGTGTAATTAGTTACGAGCAAAATATCCTAATTGACCAATCAGACTTGATGAATTTGGATTAGATCCTAATTTTTTAAGATTCTGTCTAATTATCTAGTTCAATGTTCGTACCTACACTAATAAAATGGCATAGGCCCAATTAACTTACAACCCCACAACGTTACAACTATCCAAACCTCCGTTTATTATCTATATAAATACATATATCCATATAAGTTAGTAATTAGGATGCTTAGATCAGTGGTGTCAATAATTAGTATAAGTTATCTATGGTGGGCGAGTATAGGCTAGATCTTTTATTGAGATGTAGTTAGATCAGATTTTTAAGGTTGTAGGGACCATAATGAGACGAGACTAGTTACAGTAGTGACCTGGCACTGGCACTGGCAGTGGGGCTGGAAGCGGAAACCTCTCACATGACCTAACGTTGGGCGGCTGCCAACTACTGCTCCAGAATTAGGGGAGTTGGTAGCGTGTCGGAGGGTTTACTTTACCTAAAATGCCCCTTAAATTACTCAACAATTTCAAGTTTCAACCGAACATCATCATTTCCCGATATTATTTTTAATACTAAAAAAAAGGGAAGCAAACCGTAACTAACTACCGCGGATTATTGACTAAAACACACTTTAGTTCCTTAAACTATCCGATTACTAAGTTTATATTCTTTTATTTAAGATATTGATAATCATTTTTAGTGCCCAACAAAAAATACAGTAACATAGATACTGAACTGATAGGGATAATTTCTATCCTCATTTGGGTAATAATAATCAAGGAAGAAGCTAAGGTCCAACAAAGCCAGACCATGTTAACAGTAGCATGAGTCACAAGAAACCAATCCCCTTTGGCCGCAAAGATTTTAGCTTCATATTCATATGAGACTTTGAAGTCTGATACAACCGTTTTTTCATCAGTAGCCTCGCCCAGTTGTGTTTGAGTTGAGGCGAGTGAGAGGCCTTTTGAATCTCTATTTCTTAAGAGAAAAAATCGACTTAATAGATGAAGCTCTTTCTAGGAGAGTGGGGTTAGGTTTCTTCATAACATTGATAATAATCTTAAATTTTTTTCCCTTTCTAAATCTCTAACCGGGGGGGTGACACATTATTAGAGATACAGACATACCAGTACATAATGGGGCCCACCTAGGTGGGACCCAGTGAATAGAAAAATGCATTGATAGGTGGGTGTAGAAATTTCGAATTTATTGGCTCTATGTTATGTATGCATAACCAAGGCAGAGAGAGAGAAACAAAGAACATCCATTCAAATGATGGATCGGAAAATATTCAATTTATTTAGAAAAATAATATAAAAAATAAATATTTTAAAATATGATAAATAAATAAATATTTATATTAATTATATTTATATTAATGCACGTGAACTCATCCACATAACACATTTCCTTATCGAAGTAATATATATATATATATATATTTTTAGACAATAAATATCTTTATGGAAGCTTCTATTAAATGTCCCTTTCTACCACCAACGGCTCCAAAGGGCAGAAGAGAAAGTGACATTTTTTTTTTCGATCGCTAATTATTATTATTATTATTATATAATCAATAAAATACTTATTTTTAAATTATAAATAATTATTAATTTATTAAAATTTATACAATATTTATTTTAATTTAAATGATTTAACAAGTCTAATTGAGAATTTAAGATTTTTTCTCTAATAATAAGTCACGACAACCTCTAGTTTTCCTGTTATATTAATATTGCCAATTTATTTCAATATTTTAATTTAAAAATATTAAAATAAAGGTAATATAGACCTAACAATTTCTCATATGCAATCAAAGTCTTAATTAAGATGATGTGGCGTATGGATCATGAACACGAATCCAGACAGATGATCATACAACACATGTATGTTAACATATTATGAGAGTGTTAGTAACGCCAAGGTTTTGAGGTTTGAAGTTCGAACCATATTTTTTTATTATTTCTTTACGTATAGTAGGGTTAGGGATGGGACCAATTTTATTATAAATAGTCAATGAAGGCGAGTTCATAAATTACTCTCTCCATCCAATCAATAGATTAAGATTATAGTGATGATGATCTATTCTAATTAAGAGGCACTAATCATCGATCAACTTCAATTAGATTCAGTTTTCAAATGATTTGCGGAAACCCCAACACCCCTTTCTCTCTTTGGTTTACGCAATTCTTCATTTCTTAATTGAGTATAGATTTTATTTGGTTATAATACATGAGAATTGTATCTATTTTTTATATACGAGTTCATATAAGTCTATGACTAAGGTAGATATGTAGACTGTATTTATACGAAGGTGGAAACTATACGAGTTCGTAAGTCAATTTTATATTCTTATTTATTCTTCGAAGAGATTGAATGATAAAAATTTGAGGAGAGAGGATGAAGGAATTGGTTGATGGTTTAAGAATCTATCCAAAAATTATCCTGGAATCCACATCATGAATGATGTTTTTCATCATGAAGACATGTCATTCGATACTCAAATAAGAAACAGTGTTGGGTGTATTTTGATGTATTGTACGTGGTATGGTTGTTTGGATAATTATAAGGTATGAAGAAGGTTGGTTGGTTAGTTGGTAGTTGGTAGTTGGTAGGTAGGAGAATGGTTTGAGTATTCTCACTGACACTAAACTGTTTAGTTCCTTCATGCTTTTTTAGTACTTCTTTTACTCACTCTTTTTTTTTTTTTTTGAGAAATTTGAATATTTTCTAACCCTTAAAACTATGTTACGTTATTTAAAATAAAATTATTTATATATATATATATATATTTTTAGGAAATTATATTTATAAATAATCGATTTATTTTAAAATATAATAATATAAAAATAACATATATAAAATTAAAATAAATCAATCTATTATAATTACAATCTAATAAAAAATTTATATTTTACGTAATCAATTACGAACCTGTTATTTAACTTACGATTATCTTAAACAATGACATCGGCTCATATTTTATGAAAAAAAATTATTAAGTAAATATATATAATTATATTAATTTTAACTAATTATAATTATAAAAATATTATTTTTATATCAATACCAATTACCAAACGTAGCTCTAGATTTTTAGATTTTAATATTTGTTTTGTTTTTGTCATTTTGTTGTATCACAAACAATTGAAGGAAGTGATGGGATTGCCTACCTACCACCCCCTCCCCCCCCCCGTAAGAGGATAGGCCCCACCTTCTTCCGTCTCACTTCTCCTCCTCCTCTCACTGCTTATCCCTCTCCCCCCCCCATCAATCGCTTTCCCTCCAACCAAACTTCAAACGAATCTGGCCTTCCAGAATCTCTCCTCCTCTTAGCACGTGCGTAGACAGACCATCAAACTTAATCATCATCCTTAATTAATCGTCTTCCCTATCTTTTTGTTAATCAATGACTTAATTACTCTAATTAACGTTAATTTGGATTCAGACATCATACATTACACTAAAATTACAATATGTGGTCATAAAACTAGATACATGAACAACAATATATCTCTATCCCCATTTAATTTGATGATGATCATAATTGATCAACGAAAAACTGAGAACAGAGTACACTCTAATCCAGTCTGGCATGATGATTTCCACGCTGGAGGCTTCTATAATCCAAAACACCACTTTTCATTTTCAACCCCAGGAAATCATAAACAGTACTACTGTTATGGTTATTGTTATTGTTGTTATTATTGCTTTTCCCGCAAATACAATCTTTACTATTAGGCTGTAATCCCAATCTACAGGAAAAGCAGAGACTAGCACCATTAGTGCTAAAACCCTTCTTCCCTTCGCCATTGTTAATCTTCAACGTCTGATCATCATCATCATCGTCGTATTCATGATCATCACGAGGTGGGCTGATTCTCAGATCAAGGTTCAAATCCAGAAACCCATCTACTTGATTATGATGGAGACTCTTTTTCATGATAATATCTTTACGATCAATATGACGGTCGTGGTCATGGTTATGGTCATTCCCTGCATAATACAACTCCTCTGCACTCTTCGTTGTTTTTTTCATCATCTCAGATTCCTTGAGACCAGGAGATGTAAACGATATCGTTTTGGTGGTTGTAGTAGTGTTATTACTAGCTGTAGTAGCACTGTTCGCCTTCTGAATTGGCTCGTTGATCGGCCGGTGAGTCGTCGGATCTATTCCTCTGTTCAGAAGCTTCCTTCTTATATGGGTATTCCAGTAATTCTTAATCTCGTTATCTGTCCTTCCCGGTAATCTCGCTGCTATTAACGACCATCTATTCACAAATCAAAAGTAAAACTTATTAATTAATAATTCCATAAGAACAGAGCTAGAAAATTAAATTAGTTGGAAAAAAAAAAAAAGAGAGACGTACTTGTTTCCGAGAAGGCTATGGAGTTTAATAATGACTTCGTCTTCATCCTCAGTGAAGTTTCCACGTTTAAGGTCAGGCCGGAGATAGTTGATCCATCTGAGGCGGCAGCTCTTGCCGCACCGTAGAAGGCCGGCGGCTTTAGGGAGTGAACGCCAGCAACCCTCGCCGTGTGCTTGGATGTAGGCGATGAGGCGGTCGTCTTCCTCCTTGGTCCAGGCCCCTTTATTCGTGTGAGCTTTCTCACAGCAGGGCGACCTTCCCATCTTTTTATTTTTTATTTTTTATAAGATCAGATCAGATGAGATGATCAGTCGCTAGCTTTTCTTGCTGCTACTCTTCAGTGCTGCTAAAAAGATCTTAACTTGCTCTTTTTCTGGTTGAAAGAAAGTGGGAGGAGGAGAAGAAGAAGAAGAAGGTGGGTGGGTATTCTTTTTTTGTCACTGGAAAATTTAAAGGGGCTGGCCTTTTGTGCTAACTATAAAGTCTTTTTGACTCTTTTAGAGAGAGAAGAAGGAGAGAGAGAGAGAGGGAGGAGAGAGAATACTTCTAGATGCGAGTTGGTGAGAGAGAGGGGGGAGTTATAGAATAAAAAAGATGGCGTGGATGGTGGTAGTGGTGGTGGTGGTGTTAATGGAAAATAATAATTAAGATTAATTAAATGATTTAAACATAAAATTAGATGATTAAGAAAATATATTAAATGTGTACGGGTAAACATTGGGTAGGTGTAAAGTAAAAGTTATCATTATTTCTTTTTAATAATGATTACTGATGTAATTAGCCTCAAGAGTGGAGGCAATCTATTTGATACGGACCCTCGATCCTCTTTTTTTTTTTTTTTTTTTTTAATTTAAATTTAAATTTTAAAATTTGTAACTTTCCTTTCTGCCTAAAATATTGATTAACTTTAGATTAATTTATTCTATTAACTGGTTGGTTTAGATTCTTAAATAATTAATAAAGCTGCCTAAAAAACGCACCAGACATGTACCAGAATACTACCAAGTAGATCCAGCATGTGGTTTAGTACTAATGTAATAATTTTTTTATTTTTATTTTTAATTTTTTAAAAGACACATGCATGTTATGTTATTGAGATATGGAAACATTTGTAAGTTGGAAGAAAATATAGAAAACATTTAGAAATATTTAATAAATTTGTGGAGGAAAATGTAAATAGGGAAAAAATATACGAAAAAGTGATCTGGGCTGTTCTCTCTTTTTTGTCTCGTGCCCAAGCATAAAGGTGGGTTGTTGCGATTCTTTGTATCTTTAGGTAAACATGATGATGAGAGTTTTTTTTTTTTTTTTTTTTAATTTATCACATGGAGAGGTTCTAGAAGGTTTGGAGGTTTGGTACTAATAAGTAGGAATTCTGGTGACGAGATTTAGGGGGACGGGGGGGGGGGGGAAATTAAAAAATTTAAAAAAAAAAGGGGGAAAAAGGAGAGAATTGAAAAAGATAACTAAATAATAATCAAGTATGGTTGTTGTCTTGATTGCATTTCTTTATGTGCTGGTTCACCATTCCATATTTCTCTTTCTCTTTTTACCTTCCCTTCTCCCCATCCTTGCACTACAAGTTAGGGCAATTAATTCTTAGGGTAGGGTCTGTTAACTACCTTGTTAAAAAAGTCACATAAAATTTCTTCAACCTTATTCTTCTTTTTATTATCAGAGATTCATTATCCAGCTATAATCACCATAGGTGGGTATACTAATACTATGCTGACTGAAACTGATAAATAAGGATTAGTATAACTTATAAGCAGGCGAGAGAAGAGGAGGCATTTACTCTAGAAATACGCTACGATTTTGGGTTTGCGAGAAAAGACGTTCACTTTCTGCTCATACATCTCTAGATGTTTGTATATGATTTTCACACCTACCCCTTTCACCCTTTTTCTCACTGTCCTATTCACCTAAGTTTTCCAGCCATGCCCCTCTCTCTATCCCTCATTACACATCACTTCTCTCTCTTAAATGATTCTTCTTTTTAACTCCTTCCTATTTCCACCACAAAACCAAACCTAATCTTTTCCCTATAAGTTGCGGAACCATAGGTTTGGTTTGCTACTAATCTTTATTAGCAGAAATGAGTATAGATCTATTTATTACCTAGAGTTGCTTTAATTTTTGACCATAAACACTAAATTGACCATTCTTCTAGAATTCTACTGACTTCCTGATTCCATCAGATGACATTCACTGTTCTAATCAGTTAGGTAGTGTCAACTACGAAGATTAGTAACAAGCACAGCGATCACCATTTTATCCCGCAAATAGAGTAAGTAGTAGTAATAGCGGTTTCCATCTTGGCATAGTCTGGAATTTTCAGGTTACAAAAGTCCTCGACGAAAATTGGCACACTATTAATAGTAATAGTAATAGTAATAGTAATAGTAATAGTAATAGTAATAGTAATAGTAATAGTAATAGTAATAGTAATAGTAATAGTAATAGTAATAGTAATAGTAATAGTAATAGTAATAGTAATAGTAATAGTAATAGTAATAGTAATACATAATAATCTCACCCTGTTCAGAGATTACTATATAAGCTAAACCTGTCACAGATCATTACAGTAAATTATTTGGTTAGCGACTTGGCGAATAGTGATGAAGTCAGAGTGATAGCCGGCACAGCAGCACCAGGTAGGCATGTGGTTAGATACAAAGCAAAAATAGTGGGGCCGTCCCTAAGAGCCCTCTCACCTACCACTTCTCATGTGGGGCTGACTATCTCTCCCTCTCTCTGCCCAAACATCATGTTTCAATGACCCACATGGACATGGTGGATAAAAGCTCCAAATATGATGATGCCTTCTCCCTCTAATAATTTAATTTTCAAAGTGTTCGGTAAACATTATTGCAAAGCATTGTTTCCCATCTTTTGCGGGTTTTCACATCAGCTTGAATGTGCTACAACGTGCACAAAAACAGGGTTTTTAAGTGGTTTCATAATCCCAACGAAGAACCTTAATTATCGGCTGCTCCGTTTAAAGTATAATACTTTAATACATTAGACCAAAAATAATGCGTCGATAGTTCAAACCTCAAACCAGTGCATACGTGGATCAAGCATTTCAATATGTGCAAGAAATATAGAGATACATGTCTCTAGCTTAACAGGTATCTGCAATTCTAGAGTTACTATTATATGATAAATACTATTATAAGATCTTTTAAGAGTGCACTAGGTATGGTCGCATAAAAATGGTCTTGCTTCTGTCACATAGGAATGATTAGAAGTGGTAAAATTCAGAAAAGATTTACTTGATTCTCTTGCGCACTTCATAGAGGTAGCTGAGAACAACCACAACAGCTGCAACTGCAACTCCAACAGCTTTGTGCCAATATAGTCCGGTCCTTAACAATTCCCTTACCACCAGAGGAGCTTGGACTAAATCCTAATTCTGAAAGTTTCTTATGTGATTCAGCATAATCTCTGAAGAATGCTTCTTCATCCTGTAACAGAGGATCGAGAGAAGAAAAAACAGGGAAAAAAGAGAGGAAATTTTAAAAGAAAATAAGTGGACTAATCGCAATGCTTAATTCTTGTAACCAACATAATAAGTCAATTTAGTCAAGCTATTCATGAATCAAGGAGTATGTATATGATAAGAAAAGTATCGGCCATTTAAAGATTGGCTCAAGCCCCTGTCAGAAATAACTACAATAGTAAACTTTATGAGCTCTTTAGATGAAGAGCTTCTTTCTAAGTTTCGAGAGAGTAATTTTTTTTTTTTTTTAAGGATTCGAGGCCCCAAAGACTTTTGGTGATTCGAACCTTTGACCTCTACATTGGGAGTAATATTAGATGGCCAGTTGAGCTAAGCCCACTGGTCTTCGAGACAGTGTTCAACTTCACAATATTTTGTCTAAAGCAGACGTCCTCTTTTGTTTTGAAATCCAGGCAGTAAAATCAATTCAACTTTGAGCAGTGAAATCCAAGAGGTGACCACCTATCTTTTGGCTTAAACGTTCTAACACAGTACCATCCAGAAGGTAAGAAAGGTTGGACATGCACTTTATTCAAGCAAGCACATACCTTTGCATATAGTTCCACATAACAATGAAATTCAGAATCATGCAACAACGCATGGTCCGTTGGAAGTTTCAGTAACCCGTCAGATTCTCTTTTCAACAGCTCCCTAGTATAAGAAACCATCACGAATTGGTATTTAGAATTCATACAGTATCCAAAATCTTTCTGCAAAAGGATAGAGAGAAAATACTCCAAAGTCCCATAGGACTTGCAGAAAGTAGGAGTGATCAAACTTGAGAGGTTCCTGTGTCCAGGGGCCATCAAAACCCGATCTCTCTGTATGTGCCCTTCCCTATACATTATAGAATGTTGATATACGTCAACCATAAGTCCGTAGCCATAGAAAAACCGTGTATTGATTGAAGATAATATGTGGAGACTTACCAGAGTATGCCCCCCTGACAGGGCTACAATATCCTTGTCAGACAGACCCATTCAATAGAAAATGTCTCGAAGATGTGATGAACCTATGACCAAAAAAAATATATATATATTCAACAGCATAAAAAAGGAAATCCAGAATCTCTTAAGGCTCCATTAGATTAAAATTTTGTAGACAAAGAAAGCAATCGGCTATGGGAGGATGTTCAAGGATTATATGCTTACAGGTGCAAAACAAACAATTGGTATTCATTAAAGTACAATTTAAAACTACGAAAGTGATATGCAAAAGATTTTGTCTGTAATTAACTTGAGCCATAGCAGGCAACCTGGAAGTTAACACCGAAACATATTACTTATATTTGAGCTCTGACTAGAATGCGAGGAAATATCCAAAGATGAATTTGATTAAAGTCTTGTTTAAGAAGAGCAGCAGATGATAAATAGTCTTAATCTGCGTAGTTTTGTGAAATTCACACTGACTAAGGCGTGAAATGCAATCATATGTGAATCTTTGACATTCACGCTAAGCATATTGCTATACCCAATTATACCTCTTTGCTATTTCCACTTTGAAAAACTCTAGTCCCTTTGGTGAGTCTAAATCCATATGATTACAAGGACATCTCATCAAAATTAAGGCAATTCATATGATTATAGGATACCTTGTTTAGCATCTGGAAGCCTGCCTTCCTTGGGACAAACGTTTGAATCCTGTAGAGAAAAAAGACGTCACATTGTAGAAAGGAAAAAACATGCTAATTCTGAAATTATCTGAATATAACATACCTTTCTGCCAGGAACAAAGTCAACAGTGGGGCGTCCAGTAACCTCAACAGCATCAATACCAGCAAGCTATAGACCAATTCGTTGATCACAAGTCAATCTACTTCTCATCTAGTATAATAGATGAAAGTAGAAGATTGACAGAAGGTTTCTTCTAGTAAATATGATATAAGTGTGTGTGTGTGTGTGTCCATACAAATCCACGACGGTGATAGAAATGAAATTCAAAAGATAGACAGACACAAGATGGCCATATTAACATTTAGTCATTCGTGTCTCTCTAAATCCATATTATATTAAAATAATGCTTTGTACGACTTGATTAAAATCACCTTATATCTCCCCAATGAATTCCAGCCACTGGTTAATTACCTGATATAGGTCAGCATCTGTAATCTTTGGATGCTTGGACTTCACTTCCTCTGGCATTAGAGAGACAATGAATCACACTTCTAAGGGATAAAATAGAAGGTAAAGAAAACAAGTGCTTACGCATATATAAGTCTTTTTTGTCTTTTATTTTTCTTCCAAGCCCCGGCAAAAAAAAAGTTATAAAGCATTTGCCAAAAGGATCCCACAAGTCTCTAACTAAGTCCAACAAATTGAATAAGCTTCAAGCACCAAGGCAAAAAGCTTACCACAAAACTCTATAGCTTTTCTCAAGCCATTGTTAGAACCATGAGAATACTCTTCCTCGTTCCTAATTGATCCATTAGGTCCACCGGTCTTCATCTTTGCATCATAGGTACCAGCATCATGCCACCTGTGAGGAAGCATTTAGGAATTTAACAATTTTTAAGAGATTCATATAATCATCAACTGAAGCTCAATGGAAATACAGAGATAAATTAGTATCAGACAGTTTCATCTCCAATAAAACATCGGTGAAAAATCAGGAGTAGCGATTTCTCAGTATTCCATTTTCGGTTACTTAATTCAAAAGATAAAAGAGCACATAGTAAGGCTTAAGTTGATCATTTCCGTAGTTTGCTCTAATGTTTCCAGGAAATGATAGAAAATAAACTCTTGCTTATAAAGTATTCCTTACAGACAGTGAATATTACTAGCTCAGAAGCTGAGAAACGAAGAAGATACTGAGAAAAAACAAAAAATCGTCATCGTTCTCTGTCTGATACGAATAAAGATATATATCAGTAAGGAGAAAAAACAAAAATCGTCATTGTTCTCTTTCCGTCTAATTTAACCGGAAAACGAACGGAGAAGAGGGCAAGAGAGGAAGAAAAAAGTACGCTAAACGGAGCATGATCGGAGCGCAGTTCCTGCTAGCGATCAGAGTACGGAGGTCGCGACGAGCCTTGTCGATCTCCTTGAGGTATTCTGTGTCAACGACTGGTAAGGCTTCGATCTTTGCAAAGCTGCTATTATCTTTGATTTTTTCCTTTTTCTTTTCTTCTTTTTGGATATTTAAAAATTAATTTAATATATTTTTAACTCATAAATGAAGTTTAATATGACAATTATATTTCGATTTGCATCTCTTTTGAAGAGCATATGCTTGTTTATAAATAACAAAATAAAATAAAATAAAATAAAAATAACAAGAAATAATATCTATGGCAATTTCATTTCACATGGAAGTTTACATTCTGTTCCATATTGCTTATATCTCTGTCGCCATGTACACGATGAACTAACACATGTTTTAAATCTGTATGAAAAAACAAAACCCCACAGTTTTTGGTGTATCACTTTATCTCTTATCCTCATATTTTATTTGTGTAAAGAAAAGCCTACAAAATATCTCTACACCGGAGATGAGGCATGAATGAGGCACTGAGCTCACGAAGAAGCCCTCCATTGCAGTTCAAGGTGGATCCGTCCATTCCTCGAGTCTATAAGATGAAACTTCTCATTTATCCGTTTGTTCGCAACGACATCAGATAGATCAATATCAACATAACCCAAAGATTCCTGATCGAAACAGAAAAATGCAGTTTCTAATCACCTCCAAACGAAGAACAACAGAAACTACTTTCAAAACTGAAACTAACTTCTGCAGTTTCCCAACTGACAGTTGTTTTCATTCTCGTTCATTGGATTTTACATGGGGAATAAGTAATAATAGACTGCACTGTTATTACCATCATGTACAACTAAAAATAGGAACGAACTTCAAACATCAGGGTTTCCAGATACCTGACCATTCTTATGCTTAATATTTGATATGAAATGATAGGGAAAATTCAATAGTCTTACCTTGGGATGCAGGATTCCCAATCTTGATGAGGAGCTGTAAACTTCGGCATGTAGTTTTTCATTAATAGGAGGCTCTTCCAGCATAAACTGGAATTCCTCTTCCCATCTAGGATCTCGGTTCTTCTTTACAGACTGCAACAAAAAAAAAAAGCAAATTTAATCTTTAACCAGTCAAGTTTACTTCAGAGATGGCTATCCAGTGAGCTAATCGCAGAGTCGCAGACCTTGGTTTTTTTCTCCTCCCCTCTGAAAAGAATCCGTACATAGGGATTGGTGTGGTGCCTTCCTTCAACGTCTTCAGCTCCATGAACTGTGACCACAAGTAGGCCTCCACCAGAAGGGGCTCCATCAGGAGCCTTTTGTTCATCGAGTGTTTCTTTATTTCCATTTGCTAAGTCCTCTTCTTTAAAGGGTTTATATGTCAATTCAACGACAAACTGTCCACGATTCTTCTCATTTTGAGCATCATTTAGGTCCATATTTTTAAGCAGGTCCAGAGTAAAAGTTTTTGGCTCATCAGGAGTCAGTTCTTTCAGAGGGACTACATTCATGCCCATTTTGTCATGCTTGCCAACCTATAAACATTAACCAGAAAAATTCAGCAACATTTACGAAGAACAGAAAATACAAGTTAATATGGGTAATAATAGTAATTTACCTGCTCCCAGTCGTACAAATGGAGCTCTAAAGCTTGAGACTGCGGATCTTTTACAACAAAATTAAACTCTTCATTCCATTCAGGGTTCAAATTCCTGTGCCTCACTGTTGTCTTTTTTGATGGTAGCTTGTCCTCGGTGAGATTTATTTTCACATAAGGATCTGATGCACCTAGAAGATCTTTCTTTTTGAGCTTCATTGCTCTCACAATCTTCACATCGAGAATCCCCACAGGCTTCTTCAAGGCTCTACAAGATTTAATTTGACTAAGTTAGCCGAGACAGAAAAGCACAATCCCAAAGAGACAACCTAACACGATTATGGAAGAACAAACACTTTACAAAAGCGTACTTTGCAGGGTCCATTATTGACACTTCCAGGGTTTTAGGCCAAAGATACATGTTGGCAACCTGATCTTTAATAAGCTCCTGCACGAAAACACTTTCCAACTTTAATAAGCTCCCATACGAAAACACTTTGCAACAGATTAAAATGAGGATTTTGAAAAGTTTAAAATATACAGATAACAATAAAATGGGACTTGAAAAAGAGAGCAGTTCTATTTTCTTCCCAGACAAGAGATAAAACACATCACCTCTATCTCACAGGATGCTTAAGGCAACATGACACAAATCAGTTAAAAAAATGACAACACATATTGTCCTGGTCCAGTGACTGGTTATTTAGAGAGCAGAATTTATGGGAAAGGGGAGTGGAGATACTCAAGAACAAACATCAGTGACTGTCATACCTGGACAAACCTGTAAAGACCAGGTATTGACATAAGATCAGCCCCTACAAGTTTTAACCCGAAATCAACATGAGGCTGCAAAACCAAAAACAGAATAATCAACAAAAGACAAGATACTAGCAATCTTGAATGATAATAGGAACTGAGGACGATATAAAAGGACGACACAAACCTTTTCCATAAGAGAAACATAGATGTTGGCAAAACAAGGAAAGCTTGGAACCAAAGGCTTTAAGGTAATGCGTGGCACTGCAAAGAATTGCAAATCCACCACCTATCACAACAAGACCAGAATCCTCAAGTACTATATAAACTCTCTCACTAAGAACAAGCACTCTGAATAATCCTAGTCCACCAAAACAAGGGAAGAAAAAAGAGAAAAACCTATCACCTGTACTGTTGCTTTCAATCCAAATGCTTTAACAGCTAACATGATATTAGGATTTCCTGCCCATTTGATAGATGGTTCCATTATCAATTCCTTCTCATCTGTGATATATACCTTCATACCTGATAAAAATAGTAGGGGTAACTACTGATTAGAAGCCAAGTTTTAAGAGGACATTGTAAACAATTAACTTTCAGGAACTACAACAAATTAGTTAATAATTTTTACACATGACATTATGAATAAGATTGTTACACACAATCCCAATAATTCACAAGTATTTCTCTGAAAACAGAAAAACCAAGACAAGGTTTATCGTTTCAGCACCTTGGAAAGTTGGTGATAGAGACCCTAACGTGAGTTCTTCAAATTCAACTGAGTCAATCTTATACTTAGGTATTTGCTCCGCGATAATTGGCTTAGCAATATCCCTTGCAGTTCTACAGATTGCCTAAGTCAAAGAAAATCAAATATCCTTAGACAACGAATAGGAATAGCAATAGCAGCATCGGGAAGACTAAGAGAGATCGGATCGATAACCTTGTCAAGATAAGGCCACATATACTCAATAAACTTGTTAAGCCAGTCCACCTTCAAAAAACAAACAGATTCAAGTGGCAGAGCATTCAGTAGTCTGAATTTCAGAACCATGAACACATGATTGCAAGGGAAACAAAGTTACACACACGATCATAGTCTGGATTTTTCACCCACAGTGGTATCTCGGGAAGCATCCTCTGCAAGGTTTCCGAGTCTTGCTCAACCAGTGGACGAATTTTAGGATTCTGAACAAGTTACTAAAATCGAATCACCAACTCTGATAACACAAATTAACTTAACAGAGAGAAACTAAAACGATTCACAGTCAAAAGAAGAAGAAAAATGAAGCGGTGGAAACTTAAAAACGCACAACATTTTCACCAACAAATACGTTTGCATCAGGATTCGGTGTTTTCCCTTCATTTTCTCGTCTATTTCGATTTCTTACTCATAAACCAAACAGTGCATTCTAGAATAGTAGAGTAGCAGTAGCAGCAGCAGCAGCAGCAGCAGAAAGTAAGAATCAGTATTTGTATAGAACATACCTGAACATTGCTGGGTTGATAGAAGATGAAAAGGAAATAGCCAGCCCCAAGGCCAGTTGTGATTCCAACTCCAAATCCAAGAAAACCTAATACAGTACTGAAGAACCCCATACAGTTAAACCAAATGAAAATTTCCCACCCGTTTCTTCCCAATTCCCGCGATCCAAACAATCCTCGAATCAGGACTATCTTCGCACCTTGGCAAATCCGGACGGGGACCCCTATTAACAAAGTATGTAATGAAAAGAACTCCTCGAATTGTCAAAAAAATTATCCAAATTACTCAATTGTCCTTCTCGGTCGCATCGGATTGACATCGTGCATAGGGGCAGGCGAAGAAGCCGTGGCATTGTCAAGAATTTGTCCAAATATGTATTTTGTTTTTTCTAACCGTAATTATGACATCTCAAAGAGACTAGAAAGTAGTAAAATGGCATAAACTATAATTCAAAAATTAATGTGCTTCGTTAACTGACTGCACATTGCGCAGGATAATGGGCAGACTTCTGAGCCCATGGGCCAGCTTGTTGGGCTTTGGGAATCAAATCGGGGAACTGAATTTGGACACGTGCCCAGCCATGCATGAGGGTGGGTCCCTTCAATCAGATAAGAAAAGTAAAAACTCAACTTGTATTTTTCCTATCCTCGTTTAAATTCTATTGAATCTGATTGCACCTTGCTCGAACAGAATCGACGGCCAGGATTAAGATTCCACAAAGAACATGGATGGACCCACACTCCAGAAGCGTGAAACCGCAAGATTCTGCGAGTCCAGTATATAACAAATTTTAAAAGGCTTTTCAATTCGCGCAAACTCTGAACCCAATCGCACAAATTTCTGTTTTGTTTTGTTCGCCTTCGCGAAAATCTTCTCCATCGATGTAGTTTCCGTATTTGCCTCCTACCTAGGGTTTTTAAAAATTTCACCTTTTATGTCACTTTCTTCTCCATTATTGATTGAAACGCCTCCCTCTATGTTCTTTTACTTTTCAGCATCTTTCCGTTTACTCAGCTTCGTAATCTGATTCTTCCTGACGATTCATTCGTGATCGGATTTATCGGTAAGTGTTTCATTTGCTGTTCTTGGAAGCTGTATTGTTTATTAATTACTTATCGATTTTCAAGGTTTATCAGTTGAATTGTAACTTGAAATCTTGAATTTGCCTTCATTTCATTGAATTTAGGGTTTTCGAATTGGGCTGAATGCTGATATTTCCCCAATTTTGTCTGCTCCTCTAGGACTCGATTTTCTTCAGAGCCCTCAATTCGGTCTTTTGCTCTGTTTCAAGGTTGTGAATTATTATGGACGACGGTGAGCTCGAGTGCTCGAACCAAGAACTGTTTTCGAGCCAAAACATGGTTGGTGAGCTTCTAAGCAGTAGCTCATTCAACGGTTTCCTGGACCTAGATGGACTTTTCAAGGAGGCTCCTCAAGCTTGTATTCACACACACACTTGCAATCCTCCGGGCCCAGACCACAAGCACACACACACCTGTTTTCATGCCCATATTGCCTCCACCCCGACCGAGGAAGATGAGGCTGCCAATGAGGCGGAATCAACCAAGAAGAAGAAAAAACGGCCATCAGGTAACAGGGATGCAGTTCGAAAATATCGGGAGAAGAAGAAGGCCCGGGCAGCATCATTAGAAGATGAGGTAGTGAGGTTGAGAGCTTTGAATCAGCAGCTGGTGAAGAAGTTGCAGGGTCAAGCTGCATTAGAGGCAGAGATTGCTAGGCTGAGGTGTTTGCTTGTGGATATTCGGGGAAGGATTGATGGGGAGATTGGGACTTTTCCGTATCAGAAATCCATCAATCCGAACTTGAACTCGTTGAATTTGATGAACAATATTGGTGGTCCTGGTATTGGCGCTTACATGATGAATCCATGTAATCTGCAGTGTGATGATCAGGTGTACTGCCACCAATTAGGAGGGGTTGATGGAAAAAATGGAGATGGTGGCACTGGAGTAGATGGGCAAGGAACTCGTGCTTGTGAATTTGAGAATAATTTTCAGTGTTCAGCAGGTCAGAACTTGAGTGGATCAAAGAAGTTTCCAGGCCGTTGAGCTTTAAAAATGTGGATATCAATGTTCCTTCTTCAGGAGCATATAAAAAGCAGCAGGTTGAAGTCTGAAAAACTTCTCATTAGCATATGCATTTAGCTTTGATTTGTGCGACTAAACGCGGTTATTCTTTTTGGTTTATCAGGGGAGTGCTGGCATAGCAGCAGCAAGGTAATGAGCTGATCTGCATTTAGTGCCAGTATGTTCAGCATCTCTTGTGCATGTTGTATTGGAATAAGTAATTTTGTCTGATTGCTGCCTGCGCTACCTTTTCTACCTGCAATCTATTTTCTTTGTTAGTGACCCCCCCGTGTCCTGAACTTAAATCTAGCAAGAGTAACCTGTTACTGTTGGTTTCTTTTGCCATGATGGTTTTTGTGATTCTATTTTATTGTCTTTTGAGGCAAGTTAATGAGAATTCTTAGTTGTTCGTTATACAACTGATTCATGGCATACCAATAGCAGATCTCTGAGCAGCGAAGTTTGTATGACCTCGTTCACTCTTTGTGTAAGTTCCTAGTACCTTACATCAGTTGCTCTTATTGTGCCTATTGTCTCAAATCAGTTGCATATAGATAATTCCGGAAACGCGGAATGTTTACACTTCTGACAGAGGTTTCAAATGAATCTAAGACAAAATCAATTGTCATTGGAATAAAGACTCTAAGTCATTTGCCAGACTTGAACAGTGTTATCCTCAGCAACACTTGCAATGAGCCATGGCACATTCTTGTTCCATGAAAAGTCTGATATCTTACGTTGTGACCCCCATGAGAAAACAGAAGCTCCGGTGTCCCATCTTCTGCATCTGCTTCCTGCCCGTCCCCATTTCTGAAATCCATATCACCATCTTTAGTTTATGAATCAAAACATTTACCTTTTCTTCTTGTATGCTGTATACTTTAGACTCTGCAACTTAGATTGAACTGAAAAGATAGGCAATAAATACAACTTAAATTACCTGTTAAGGTCCCACACCATCAATCTTCTATCATCAGCAGAAGAGGCTAACAACACAGTTTCATGATTTGGATCCCATTCTACCTGGATCCCATATTATCAACTGACAATCATCTCCCACAGATCCAAACAAGTTCTTATTCTTCAAACGCCAAGCTGCATCTCCTACTACACTTTCGTGAGCCTAAAAGAACACCATTTGAACCTCACCAATCAAAATATCATATATCATAGCTTAAAATCAAATAGCATCATCAACAACAAAAACAAACGCAGCAAATTCAAACCCCAAAAGCACTACCTCATAAACATGTAATGCATCAAGCACTTTCTCTTGAGCCACAGCATAAACATTCCACAAACATATTTTATGATCATGAGAGCCACTCAATAGTTCCCTCCTTGAAGGGGCTCCAAGACAATCCATAACCTTCTTTCTCATGGCCCTTTAGTTTCAAGTCCGGATCACACTCACCTCCATGAGACTTCTCCCCTTGTTTGGCGCAATTAAACCACATATACCTCAGACCCGCTCGTCTTTGCACCAATAATTAGTGGGTTTTGAGGCATACAACGAGCTCTATTCACCTCCCCATCAACACGCACTTTCTGCTTCAAAACCAATGAGGTAGAGGAAAAAAAAAACCGCGGCATTCAGTGAGAAATTTCGTCGAACATTTGGTACGATAGATGATTAAAAAAAAAACTAATGGAAATCTCTTTTACTGACCTTAGGGATGATGGGATCTTCACCACTAGCATCGATCTGGGTTTGTGAAGGCTCAATGGGTAAGAGAACATCAGCAACCATGAGGAAGTTAGGAATTCCATCTGAGGTGTGAGTTCCGAGCAGAAGCTTGTGGGTGGCGAGAGAAGAAACTGAGTCGTGGGGCTGCGGAACCAGCGGGACCCAATCGACGGTGAGAGATGGCCATTCGTGAGGTTTGGAGATGATGAAATCGTACAGAAATGGAGTGTTCTTCTTCCTGACGGTGTGCTCCTCTTCTACTACCTGATCATTTACTCGCGTCTTGCTCGTCGGCCATTTCCCGCCAAAATGGTGCAGGAATGCAATTGATCCGAGAGAGAAATCCCCCTTCTTCCACCGATTTAATGGGATGGGTTCGGTTCATTACTTCAATTCCATACAGAGTTTGATTGATGATGGGCCGTATTACTCACTCGCCAACATTTTAGGTAGATATCTCACATCTTTGTAATACTTCCATTAAGAACCCCCAAGCAATTTGTAATGATGAGTAATTATTTTTTCTATCTCCATATACTCCACTGCTAATAATGATTATCAATTAGATGGCAGATTAAGTCTTCTCCGCAAATAGACGTCCCCTTATCTTCCCCAATTAACTCAGCTACGTATAATGTTTGTTTATCCATGATTATCCAAATTCCAACTACCCACCACCATTAAAAGAAAATTCAACGTCATTTTCATTCCTACCAAAAGCTAAGCAGGAAACGACACCTAATGGGCCTGGCTTGCGACCGAGATTCCATCAGATAAAGTTGCAATAAAGCGCGAGCCTAGCACGTTGGCTAATCAAAGATGCGGACCATGCATGACCCAGCCTATACGTTCCACCTTGAAATCATTCAGGCATTACATCAAACACCTAACTAATATACACTGCTCATCGACATGAATCATCATCACTTTAGCTTCACCAAATTCAATACCATTAGTCTCCATGACTAGTTTATCATTTACAGAAATTCAATACACGCCAAAGAAAGAGTAAAACCACAACCAAAACCAGAAAAACAAACGACAAATAAATATCCTAAACAAGACGACAAAAGTTACATGACGGCACAAGCAGCTGGGTTCTCATCGCTGAAGGCAGTAGTATAACGGACTTCAGTCGAGCTGGCACGGGCGAGCTGCGACACCTGTTGGTCCTCGGTGTACCGCACGTACCCAGCCGGGGCCTTCTTATCGTACACACCAGGAGCGTAAGGGTGACCCACGACGTCGTATGGGACATAAGGCCAAAGCTCCGCCCTCTTACCCGTCCGATGGATCACTCTGGAAACAACCTTGTGTGGGTCCACGTATCCAACTACAGTCACCTTGCTTGCCTTTGGCTCTATGTTCACGTCCTGCACTCCCTTCATCCCTTCCAAAGCCTTCCTCACCTTCCTCTCACATCCTTCGCAGTCTATCTTCACCTTCAGCTCCACCGTCTGGTCAAGAAGCAAAACACAGATCCAGAAAGAAAAATACTTAGATCTAGTACTACTTTTAAGTACTCTTAGCTTCTACTAATTAAAATCACAGATCCAATGAATACAACTCGTAAATCAATTACCTGAAGTTGCTTGCGTTTCTTGTGCATGGAACTACCGCTAGAACAATCAAAGACATTAGAAAAATGATCAAGAACTCCCATTTTTTTTCTTCAACTATGGTTGTTTTGAAGTAAGTACAAATAGATATCAGGTCGAAAATAATCAGAAAGCTCGCCTAATATTTAGAAGAGAGGAAATGACATAATGGTCCTGGCTAGGGACACGTAATGGGGTTACGTCTGAGCAAATGCATATTGTATGTAATTTACGGTTCAGATTTTAAAATAATAGATCTAATGGTTCTAATTAATCTAACTCAGACAGAGGGACTAAATTGCAAACTACATAAAATGACCTTCTAGACAGAAAAAATGAAAAAAGAAAAATTCCTTCTCTGCAGTGATGTCATGTCGTCTTCTTCTTCCCCTTCTTCAACAACTTCGTAATCAAAACTCTAAGAAATTTCTCTTTCTTTCTCGAGCGAGGATTCAATTGGTAGCTTATTCGCTCCATTCTTGCTTGTTTTAGAGGTTATAATACCGAGTTTAGCAATGGCTGAAGATACTCATAGCCCTATGAGTTTTCGTCTCGGACAAATTCGGAAGGTACAGTCTTCAGTTTCGTTGTGAGACACTATAGATTGTTCTTTTTCCTTTATGATTATGGATTTTCTGTTGTTGAATTCTTTGGTCCGATTTCGGCTTAACTTTATTTCGTTTATTCTGTTTGGTTGCTGAGAAAGTCAAAACAAAAGAACGGAAAATTTTGTTTATTTCAATGCCTGTTTCGAAGAATAAGTGTTTTGGGCTTACATTTACATTGACATTCTTGGGCTCACACGATTGAAGAGATTTCTTTACAAGCTATAGTTGGTCTTCGCACACACCAAAAATCATGCGAAATGAAGCAAAAATGGAACTAAGAAGATGAGAATACGTATGTTGTAGAGAGAAAATGGAAGCATGGATGATGAAGAGATGAAGAATGGCGGGATAACTGTTTCAGTCTGTAAGCTTGTCCTTTTTCTTTTTTGTTTTTGCTTAAAAGGTCATATATTTTTCATTTTTGCATTTTAACCCTTTTTATCTCTTTAAAACGTTAACATCGGTGTTTCCTTTTGCTTTGCTGTCACTTTAGATTTCTCTTTCGCCTATACAGGAAACCGTTAGATTTATTAATTTATGCATTAAAAATTTACGTGATGCATGGTTTATTGCCACGTGTCATATCAACACCGACAAAGCGGGCCCCAATGATTTTGGCGCGAGATGGGAAGGTGGTCCCACGCGGTAGCCCCAATGATCTTTTGAGTTCATCTCGGAAGTCGACCATCGTTTATCTCGCATCCAAGATAGCCGACATATAATAAATGATGGAAGTTATTACTACTGACAGGGAAAGATTAAAAATGATGGCCACATGGGATGATGGATTTGGACCGAGTGTTGGCATTTACCATTTAGGCTGGAGAATGGGGCTGAGACTGAGAACATGGGCCACTCCTACGGGTCGTGGCCCATCTCGATTCCTCGTTTTCAAAAAGCCCAGAAGGGCTGTCATCACGATCAAGGGAGACAAGGACTGGTCAAAAATTCAGACGCAACTGACCGACTATATATACAACTGAACTTTCCGGGAACCAGTCCAAAGAAAAAAAAAAAAAAAAAAAAGGAACGTTAAGAGGACGTTCATAATAATGATTGAAGAAGGACAGTCAAATTCTGAACCGTGTATTGTTATGTATTTACAAAAATATGTGCTATTATTTTGCCGTCTCATTGGCATTGCTCACACTTATATAATGATGTATTATATATCATTGTTAGATGCTATTATAACATTGTTTGTTATAAACGTATAATATATAGTTTAGATCCGATCAAAGTTCTCACTGTTTTTTTGTTATACATGTGTTTGGTCACGTCCCAAGTTCACAGTTTTCACATGTACGGCTCACAGATTGTCGAGTATTTTTTTAATAAAACAACAACTTACCGACACGTCGTCCCACTCGTTAACTCTTACCATTCTTCTGCTTGTGGCAAGTGTTGTAATGATGGCTTTCTGTCGCTTTTTAGATTAGTGATCCACGCCGACGGGATTTGGCGGGAGATCGTGTCAGAGTTTGGAACAGAGACAGAGTAGACATTTTCTTCGAGGGAGGTTTTGGATTTTATCATATTTTTTCAAATAGAAAGAAAATTATGATTAATTATTATTAGTAAAGTGATCGAAATGGGTTCACATGGATTGCACCAAGAGGTTGCAGAAGAGCCGCCCCAATAATGTCAATCATGGATCGGTCAATCATGGGGTCTACGCGGGTTGGTCCCACCACTGGGACCACTTTCGCCCAAAACAAAACACAAATCGAATTTGTCTTCCTAATTTGGATTTATAGTGTTAATTGTCGTATATTAATGATGTTACGTACAACCTTGTCTAATGGGGGGGGGGGGGGGGTTGTTAATTAAGGATGGGAATTGAAGTATTATTGTCAACGAGTGAGAGTATTTGAATTATAAAAAAAAAAACAAAAACCAAAGTCAGAAAAACATAAGAAGATCATGACCAACCAAAAAGGTGACATGTTATGTTAATTTGACAGGTCATATCTTTATAGCAAAGCAAACGGGTCTTCTGGAATTTGGAAGAAACCATTCAATTCAAAATCTGATTAAATTTTGGTCCAAGAAAGCATGCAATTTTTTATGTCAAGGCACCAAAAACTCCATAGTCTAACTAAACCGTTTCAAGCCAAGATTTTAGGGGTGCCCCAAACGCTCCACGTTTTTTGCAGTACCATTATATTTTTCTTTATTTATTATTATTATTATTTAAATCAATACCGTACGTTACTTGATACTAACCATGCATGCATGCATATTTCCTAAATATAATAATTTATAAATAAATAAATAAATAAATAAGAAAAATGTAAATGGTGTGTTTATTATATTATCCTATTTTTCAGCATATTATCGATGATGACTAAACTAACAAAGGTTCTGATTTTTTCTTCATGACTTGTTCACAGACAGCATCCCATCCTCCCCTGCCTCCTCTCTGTTTTCTCAGACTGAAAAATATCTGACCCGATAGTTCAGTCACAAAACGGGCATGTGTACGTGGTTTCTTTCACCTTTTCTTTTATTAAATTGACTGAGATGTATGTATATATATTGTGCATGTTCCCTAACCATAAAGAAAGAAAAAAGATAAAAAGTCAGAAACTGAAACTTATGAAGGCTATTGGAATCAAACTCATTTGAGAGAGAAGAAGTTTTCCTGGATTGTTTCGGTTTCTTGATTTGGTTTTGGGGTATAGTTGTGAGAGAGATGGCCATTCATGCACAGATGTACTCGGAAAATGTATGGGTTTCATTGTGTGGTTCTCAAGATTGGATGGTAGATAATGGTGGTTGTGGCGGCGGTTTTACTCATTTCTGTTTCAACCCACAACAGAAGCAACAAAAGAACTGCCAACAGCCACTCCAGTTTCAAGTGCAGTTTCAAAATGAACATCATCAGCAGGAAAGGGTTCTTCCAACTCAGTGCTTTGACCCATCTTCGTCTGTCCCTTCTCTGTTAGACAATAGCCAGAGCGTCACCACCGCCCACGGCGGCAGCTACCAGCAACAACAACAACAACAGTCGATGGACTTTTCTCCGTCGCTAGCTCCCCACGTCGAGAAACACAGACAAGATATTGATCAATATGTCCGATCAATGGTAAGAATACATACAACATTAATCAATTTCGATAAAATCAAGTTTTTCTTTTATTTATTTTTGCTCATATAAATTAATGTTTTTTTTTTTAATTAATGTTTCAGAATGAGAGATTAAGATTGACATTGCAAGAACAGAGGCAGCAACAATATGCAGTCTTGATGAGGAGAATGGAAACGAAGACAACGATTCTGTTGAGAGAAAAGGATGAGGAAATTGCACAAGCGGCGAGAAAAACAATGGAACTTGAAGAATTCTTAAGAAAGTTAGAAAAAGAAAATCAAATATGGCAGAGAGTTGCTCGGGAAAATGAAGCCATGGTCGTGTCGCTAAACAATACATTATATGATATGAGACTAAGGGCGTCAAGTTGCGTCAACAATGGGGCGGATGATGCAGAGTCTTGGTGTGATTTGAACAGAGAAAATGAAGGAGGAGAAGCAGTGGAAATAACAGGGGAAAACAGGGGACTCTGTTTTGACGTGGAACAGAGTAAGAAGATAGTGGAATGCAGAGGATGTAATTCTAGGAGTTCGAGCGTTTTGTTCTTGCCTTGCAGACATCTCTGTTCATGTATATATTGCGAGGCTGTGTTATATTCTTGCCCTGTTTGCGGCATGGAAAAGAAGGCTAGCATAGAGGCATTGATTTTCTAGTCAAGTTTTCCCGGAAAAGTGAAAGGAAACACAGAACCCATGGGGTCTCAATGAAAGCTCTGTTTTTTATGCAATGTTCCATCTTTTCTTTTCTTAACCTTCTCTGATAATTAGATCTAAAATTGAACTAGAAAATTGAAACCAGTAAAAAAAATAAATCGATCGAGAGCATATTTTAGACTATTAGAGAGTAATAGCATCTTTTCCTTTCTAGGGCGTTTTGGCCCTTTTGCTTTTACCATTTCTAGGAATCTTAGGTACTCTTATTAACTCTTATTCCTTGCAGAGTAGGTGGATTAATAAGATTATTCATGTCAGATCCATAACAATTATTTTGCGTGAAGAAGAAGTACTTGATTGGCCAAACCAACAAAAAAAAGTACTTGATTTGCAGATTTCCCATTGCGTTGGCATTGGCAACAGGGATTGAAAGGCAAAGCCCAAAGCCCAAAGGCAAAGCAGTGTCAGAATTGAAATCAGTCTGTCTTCTTCACCACTTCCTATTGTGAAATGGTAAAATATCAAGTCTGTAGCCTGTAGGTATGACAGAGTACATGCCATTAAAGCGACAAGGAAACGAAAAGTAGACTGCCTGCTTCTAACACGGCATTACCATCTTAAAATTTTAATCTTAATTATAATTAGTGAAAAGATTTGCAAAATGGGTATTTAATTAAGATTTTATTTATTTATCACATCTTAATTAAAAATTAAATAAATTAACTAATTTAACTAAATAGAATCCCAAAAACAGTGACTCTGACTGATTCTTTTTTAATTTCTTACACTAAAGGATGTGACACGCAGATTCTACTACTAATGGGTCGTCCTTAAAATACGCAACTTTTTAGATACTGGCAGAAGGGTTTTTTTTTATTTTTTTTTATTTTTTTAAGAAAAACAAAAACGATATTTAATTTGTTTCTCTTATTTAATTTTATTATTGTTAATTTAAAAATTTTAAAAAAAAAGACATGAATTAGGTATTATATAAATTAAAAACGGTATAATATATATTTTTTAGGGTTATCTCGATGTTCTAGTCGGATGTAAGCTCTCGAGTCCACTTAGATATAGATTGAGAAAAAGTTAGATATAGATTGTAATATTTTATCTAAAATTAATCAAATATATCGAAGTGCTCATTTTTATTGGTAATAATATGATAGGATTATTTTTATAATTTATTTATATTTTAATTATTTATAGTATAAATTTTTAATTTATTTAAAAATAATATATTAATTAATTAATTTTTTAAATAATAAATTAAATATTTTTTATTATTATTTCATACTTTTGTACATTTAAATATTATTAATATATTTATTATTTATTACTACTTATTTAATTATATTTCTTATATATTATTTATATATTACAAATTAAATTAATAATATATTACTAATATTTTAATAATTATTTTTAAAAAAAAATTATCACTTAAAATAAAATAAAATAAAAAATTCACGAACTGAGGCAACACATTTTATATTCCGTTACTGTACCCAATCCGTGCCCGCAGGGCACCTCTAATCTCTAACATTGAACCTTTCGATACAAAGTTTGCCACTTTGACATGTTTTGGTTCGACTATTATTTACCTTCTTTCTTGTTGGCGGAAGAAAAAAAAGAAAAGACCACAGTTTTTTAATTGAAACATGGAAGTAGAGTTTGAACGCAGAAGCGCATAAGAAGTAAGAATTCGTTCTTTCTATGGGAACATTTGAAGCACAGAGCAAAGAATCCAACATAGCAAAAACACTACCAAATCAATCTCACATGTGAAAAGATTGATACAGAAATGCGCATTTAGATCCTGTGAATTAAAAAAAAAAATCTATATCTATAACAAGACAAAAGATAATGCGGTGAACGACTCAATTTTACGTGTTACTTTCCAGTCTCCGTGAATCGAATACTATCTTCTACCGAATCTGTCTAACACAAAAGAAAAGACAGGGAGGGGCAACAAATGTAAAGGACTTGGACATGAATCAGACTAGTTAGTAGAGGCTATACCCGAAAAACTGGCTGGTGAGAATAGCGAATCCTAAAGCAATTGCAACAAAGGAAGATGCCCAAGTGAGTTTTTCGGTTATTCTAGGTACTCTATCCTTCAATGCCTCACTACACGATCCTATAACAACTGTATAGCTTCCCATTGCAACTACAGTCCCGACCAAAAACATGACAAGAAATGCAGCCCCAGCTACCCTGGAAGGCAAAGCAAGTGCAGGCAGAACCATCATCAATGCATCCGGTTGAAGCCCATGAACAATTCCAGTAGCAAAAGTAGCAAAACCTATCTTATTCTTCTTCTTCTCCTTCTTCCCATTAATTGGTTCTTCAAGTGTTTCATATGGAGTAGAGGATGATTCTGAAGCTTCTTTGAAACCAAGAGCGCCTATTACTAAAAGGGTTGCTCCTACAACTCTTGTGCCCCATGTTCGGATTATTTCTATGTGAAGTTGGTCTTTTAGTAGTAGAAATACCAAACCGAAAATGAGCTGACCAGCGTCATGGCCACAGCCCCAAAGAGCTCCAACGGCTACACTTTCCATACGAGTTCGTCCGATTGAAAGGGGGGCCAGAGCTGCGAGGTGGTCGGGTCCAGATAGCGTGTGTAAGCAACCTGCAAAGAAACCGGTCCAAGCACTGCTGAACAATTCGTTTTGGATCAATTTTCGCCCAACTGAAGTAGCAGTAACAGGATTTCCAGTCTTAGCTGCAGCTTCAAAAGCCGGTTGGATCAAGATCATAATGAGAGCTGAAAATATTATAAATGTCCTGGCAACCTAAGAATGGTATAGAATATGAAAATTTAGATTATCATGTAGTTACTCACTGGAATTGAAAAACAAAATGTGAAAGTAGTATTGTTGTACGAGCCATAAGGAGAGTAACAACAATGATTTAGTGCTTCATAAATTCCCACCAAAGTTTGAAATGTCTTAGAAAAAGAGACCTTCTATTTTAGATCATATTATAGCAAATAGATTGATCCTAGATCTTAATTCTGCAATACGCTGTAACAAATATAATGTTCAGTATACTCAGAATTTTGATTTATTATGTAAATGAGTTCTGATTAAAAAGGTCCATACCTTGATCCAAAGCTAATAGCAGAATGCTCCAAGAAAAAAATCCATGGATAAATATAAAATTTATATCCTATTCAGTGCGTAGAGAACAATACCTTTCGTTTTCCAGAGTCCTCAATTGCGATCTGTTTGAAAAAACTGGATTCCGGGACCGATCCCCTTGGCGCGCTGTATTCTGAATCAGATAGAGACGGAAAATCATTCGACGGAGAAGAATGAGACAACGCCGGAGATGAGTTTACATATTGGCTGGAGATCCAGTTCAGCGGCCGGAATTCCGGGCGTAATGAAGACGGATAATTGAGGACGTTCGCCGGGTCGATGAGACCACATCGATGAAGAGAATCAAATCTCATAGAATGAAATTTCATTGTGCTTGGAGAAGATGAATACAGAAGCCTCTCCATTGCTCCCCTTTCAGTTTTTTCCTCTCCGTGACTCCGTCACAGCTTTTGCTTTCAGTCATTTAACCGAAAACTGAACACTATGAAGAGCTGCCGCCAAGGCTGGAATATCGGACCCGCAACGAAGCCCATCAAAGAGCTTAATTCGTAATGGGCTGAGCCCAACAAAGAAAAAAACTGACCCGTCAACGAAGCCCACTATGTTCGATTACTCCAGCAGCCCAAGAGCAGGAGGGTTACTTCAGTTCTTTCACACAAAAGAATAATAGCTCTTTGACGTGTCCCGTAATTATCGATGCCATGTCATTATTATCTCTTGTACCCAAAACGAGAGGTCCAACAACGCCAAGCACAAAACATGCACAACAGCACAAGAAACAACACTATCTAAATTTACAATACAAGGGTAAGCATCAAGTACTCTCTACCGCACTATAATTTACATACATCCTTCAAAATCGATCACTCCGACCATATCCTAATCCTTCCACAGTCAACACCTTCTACGAATCTTACTTACCTATTCCCAAATGAACCTCATTTACTTTGATCTTTACCAATCTACATTGCTAGAAAAGTTTGTCACAGGCATGTTGAAATCACTTTCATATATAGTACTTACGAATTCTCGAGTTTGGAATCATTCCTTTTTCAGCTGGATACTTAAGAAAGTGTCTTGCTTTTGCAGCTTATGCTGAGTTCTTGAAAGCCAATGGCGAGCAGCCTGTGACATGGAGAAGAGCTTCTTCTATGGAAAAGGTTCTCCGAGAAGCCGACGTGGTATGATTCAATGTGCCGTTAATGAGTCTTAACATGCTAATTTTCTAGAACCTAGATGTCATATTAGATAAGTTTTTCACCAAAACTTATCTTCTTCACTGTAGATAAGTCTTCATCCAGTGTTGGATAAGACCACTTACCACCTTGTCAACAAAGAGAGACTTGCAGTGATGAAGAAGGTGAGGCTCTACCATTCGTATTACTATTTTTATTTATTCTCATTTTCTTAAGGTGATTATAGATTAAAAACCATCGTGAAACTCTGTATATTTTGAATACAAAGGAAGCGGTACTTGTTAACTGTAGTAGGGGACCAGTCATCGATGAAGTACCTCTCCTGGAGCATTTGAAAAATAATTCTATGTTTCGGGTTGGTCTTGATGTTTTTGAGGTATATTTTGGCTCGAAAACTCAAATTCAGAACAATAATAAAAACCCCCGACATCAAGTATTAGTTCTTTCTCATTGTCATTGTATTAGGATGAGCCACACATGAAACCGCGTCTAGCAGAAATGAAGAATGCTGTTGTCGTTCCTCACATTGCTTCTGCTTCCAAGGTATGATCAATTTTACAATACTCTTACTGGAATTCATTGTTCTTTTTTTCTTTTTCTTTTTTTTACTGTGAAGTGGACTCGGGAAGGAATGGCGACACTAGCTGCTCTGAATGTCCTGGTACTCTACTCAAAATTGTTTACAAACTTCTTACCATTAAAAAGATTCTGTTTTTAAAATTTCTTCCATTTCTGCTTATAAATGACTCTGGCTCTCCACTTTTCCACTTCACCCTTTTGTCATGACTTAATGACAGGGGAAGATCAAGGGATATCCGGTTTGGTCCGATCCAAACCGGGTCTAACCGTTCCTTAATGAGAATGCTAGGCCTCCTGCCGCATCTCCTAGCATTGTCAACGCAAAATCCTTAGGTACCAAAAGATACTGAAAAGTTTGTTCAGATTTTAAGCTAACAAACTCTCAATTTGATGTTCTGTTAACAAATGCAGGATTGCCCACTTCAAAGCTGTAGCGTGGACGATAGTACGTGCGTAGATGAGGGTATAAAGGACATTTTGGTGCAAATATTGACCAGATTTTCTATTAATTATTAATCAGTTAATCAGTAATAATATTTTCGCATCAATTATATATATATATATATATAAGATATTTATTTTTTAAAAATGCAAAGACACTTAGATTTTATAATGGAGATAAATTGAGATTTTACGATAATAAAAAATATGTAAGTCATATTTAAATTATATATTATTATATTTGTATAATATATATATATATATATATGTAGACTGCATTAATGAATAGTTTAATTATTATTTAGCCGTTACGGATATAGTTTACTAACTAAACAAACTAACTACCTAACTAACTAATTGAAAACAGATCGATGATGATATGCAGAAGACTTGTATTGTCATCTGCAACCTGATCAATATTATGTAAAAGAGTTCTATAATGCTCGGACGAAACAGTTGCAGCGAAAAGCTTCGACATGAGACTTTCTCTCTCCTTTTCTATCTCTCTTAACTTTCTTATAAGCTTATCCGCCATTATCACTGATACCTCTGCCGCTATAAAATTCATTTTATCAATCTTCGAATTTAGAATCTCTCTCTCTTCCTCCATCTTTCTGCACATTCCTTGAAGCTCATCCACCATCCACTGCAATTCCTCTTGTTTGGAATTCGCTTCATCAAGCTTCGCACTAAGCTCAGCCACCTTCATCTCCTCTTCTTTCGCTTCGCCTCCAAAATATTCATGCCAAGGGATTCCAGGGAGATCTTCAATTATTTTCTCCAATCTTTCGTTTTTTTCTTTGTATTCTCCGATCTGATCTCTGAGTTGTTTCTCCGTTTCCAACCATAATATCCCCGAAACTTTGTGAAACAGTTCAAGTTTCTGGAATCTTCGGGACAACTCTTCATAATCTTCATCCGATTCAGAATCCTCATCATCAGATGATGATTCAGAGCCAGGATCAGACTTCACCTGCGTATTACTCTCTTCCTGTTCTGGTTCTTCAATCTCGAACTCATTGTTATCGGATCGAGCATTAGGAGCAGCATTGACTTCCCTAGCATTTCCGTCTTCTCGAATGTCTCCTTTATGATCGTCTTGTGGTTGTTCTTCAACAATATCATGAGATTCACGCTTAATTTTCTTCGCCTAAAGCAATATATCATACATGTCAATATCATATACATATATATGTATGTACATAATTAATTATCTGCTTAACTTTTAATTAATGTTCATGTGAAACAGATCGGATTAATCCGCGCTCACCACGGGTTTGAGTTCAACATCTGTGTTCGACCTTTTCTCGAGCTGTTCGTGATAACTCGACATCCCATCTCCAATTCTTTTAAGATAACCCATTCTCTTAAGATAGAGAAGGTTAGAGAGGTTAGAAACCAGGAAAGCTGCTACGTGAAACCAGATAATACCCGTGTAATGGTGACTTAGAATTAGAATAAGACTGCTCAATCGCTCCACCAAAAACTGATCAGCATTCTGCTGTAAAACAAGCACATACATGATTAATATATCCATCATCAAACCGCATGAAATATTGATTTGTCAATTGTAACTAATCCTTATTAACTATTTACTATACTTACAGTAGACATGAAGGGCGCTCTATAATGAGGAGGAATATCATCAAAGAGAACAATTAGTAGGAAAAAGGGAAGGGTGAGAAGCAAGAGTGTTAGGGCTCGAAAGGAGATTAGTGTAGCTTCAAAGAGAAGGAAAACGAATGCTAAGCGATCAAGCAGGAAGAGAAAACTCCCAAACATGATCAACGATTCTGATATAACAGCAGCACTCTTGCTTCTTTTTTGATCCGCCATTGTTTCTAGGGTTTGCTTGTTCCGAAGCAGATACATTGAATAAGTGAATCTACTAAATATATATAAATAGAGAGAGAGAGAGAGAGACGTCCCCGTCTACGACTCTCAAGTTTTGCGTAATCTTTTTCACAAGATACTTGACGGTGAAAGTCAAAACAAGTCTTTAAGTATTTGTTTTTTCCCTTGCGACTGTGCAAGGTTTCTTGGGCCTTTACATATGGGTCGTGCCTATGAATTCGTTTCGCAGGCCTTTGGGCCAGCTCTATGAGCTGATCGTTTGACTTTTGACTGACGGTTGTAATTGTTTCTTCCGTTAATTCTGTTATCAACGAATAACAACGAACCATGCCGTCATTCGTCGTCTCGTCGCCCACCTAAAATCCTTCTTCTTCTCCTCCGACGCGTCGGAGACGATATATAATAAGTTGACATTACTTCTGAGGCCGGAATATCGGCGTCTCGGCCAGTGAAATGGCTTATCCTACGTCGCTACTGATCTATGAGGAAGAGCTTCCAGCTGCTGCTCGGAAACCTCCTCGTCTCGCCTCGCTCGATGTATTTCGCGGTGCCGTCTTCGTGAATGATCTGTCTCTGTCTCTCTCTCTCTCTCTCTCCCTTGTTTGGTTGCTGAAAAAATGTAAGAAAGGTTAACTGAGTGATCGGCAAGGAAAGAATTTAACAGAATTTAGATGTAGCTTCATAAATGTAATAACAGAATTTAACATTTTGCATGGTTGCTTTTCAGCTGATGATGCTGGTTGATTATGGTGGCTCAGTTTTTCCAGCCATTGCTCATTCCGCGTGGAACGGCCTTCATTTGGCTGATTTTGTGATGCCTTTCTTCCTCTTCATTTCTGGGGTTTCACTTGCATTTGTGTATAAGGTAATTGAAAGAGTTCCGATCCTTTATGCTTAAAGACATTATTGCATATTGTTTGAGTTGGGTATTGATCTTAGTTTGAAGCACTTTGGATGAGTAGCATATTGACTGTGCCTTGCCGATAACTCTGCTTGCTGTTTACAATTTCAGAAGGTACCAAACAGAGCCGTAGCCACATGGAATGCTGTGTTTAGGGCAGCAAAACTTTTTCTCTTAGGTGTTCTTCTTCAAGGTGACTTTGAGATACTAAGTCCTTTAACTTCCATCTCCACATTTAGGCCTGCAAAGCTATTGATGCAACTGATTTTGGCTAAATAGTTGGAATGAAATATTATAGGTTGTAAAGAAGATATGTTAAGAAGTATAAATTTTACGTATTCTGGAATTGATCGGTTAATTAGTTGGGTCATATTACACCTTCATGCCATTTATTTCATGTGGTTACTTCCATGGAATAAACTCCTTGACATATGGGGTTGACATTGAAAAAATGAGGTGGCTTGAAATCTTGCAGGTGCATCTCTTTGTCATTCCATTCAGAGAATATCTATTGGATACATTGTTGCTGCATGATGTGAGATCTGGCTTACTAAGTCGGATTTATAAGAATTTTATATCTTTCTGAAACCTCGGAATTTAAAGCTTTCAATCTTGGTCTTATTTTGTGGTGATGCTTGCCCTTTTCACTTTGTATCACCCAAGGATCACTTGCATCCTATTTTAACTCCATATGCTGTTTTGCAGGGGTTTCTTGCATTTTGATTGTCAGCTGTATACTTGGGTTTGTCACACGGTTTATATGTTCCGGACTGGCAATTTGAGTTATTACCATCGATCATCATATCCTTTGCCTGCAATTCTACTGGAAAGATTGATGGTTACATTCTTGGTATTAATCATCTATATGGTAAGCCCGTTTATCGAAATCTGAAGGTACGGTTTAGCCAAGTTTGCTTACAGTCGATGGCTATTAACAATTTACCTTTTCAGTACCGAAAGAAAGAAAAAGAAAAAGAAGTTAAATTCCTTGCTCTGCTTCTCTTGTTCTACAGGTTCACTGGATTGTAAGCCGCGTAGTGCATGCATGATGATGACAAAAGCCCCATGCAGGATCTGTCCATGTCCATGTCCATGTAAGAAATAGTAAAAAGCTTGAAAACACAGACAACGCTGGCATGGCTAAGGGGGGACCCAATGAAGAGGATTCAGGACCACAAGTACAGATCATCATCATGAAACATTAATGATTCAAACAAACTAAAGTATTTTTCCATATCGCCCCCTATTTGGACTTTACAACGCATACTGTCTTAAAATGTAGTAACATCGGACCTTCCTTGGGCTGTCCTTACCAATTCATGGGTCACTTCACCCAACCTGTCCAGTCCGCGCATGTCAATCCACTGTTTTCCTCCCCCACTTTCTGTCCCTCCCAATTCTTAGATCAACAATTTCTTCCTCTTTTTATTTATCTATTCATTAATTATTACCATTATCTACTCATGTTCTTCGTAATCAATAATTAATATTTAAGAAACTACCAAAAACTAACAGTTTTGTACTTTATAGTATCAAGAGAATATCGTAATTCTTATTCTCTGCCTTCTTTTCTAAAAATGATTACGTTGTAAATTATTAATTTATCTCCTTAATCACGGACTGGGTCTGACAACTATTTTCAATTATAATTAATTATTAATCCAATTATTTATATTAATCGCCGAAATTCTATTGTTTGATTAAGCATAATGGATCAATCGAATCAGGCTTTGTACCTGTGAACTGTTGTTGCTATGGAAAAACTGTTTAATTAATTAACGTTAATTAGTCCATTAACTTGTTTAATCCTATGGGTACGGTCGGATGGAGTTGGAACTTGGAAGAAGAAGATAGAGATCAGGTCCTTTTTCGCCGTCTCAGGAAAAACTGGTGTTGTCGTTTTTCTTGGAAGGTTTATGTACGGTGGATCCAGCTGCAGGATAACGGAAAAACCATACCATTGGTCAGATAAATATGACCGTTGGACGGAACACTTTCCCAAGTAGTAGAACTTTCTAGTTCCTCCTCCTCCTGTTTTTTTTTTCGTCGTGGATTTATTATTTACTTTTTTTGGGTACAAATTTGAAAATAGTTGCACTCAGGCCCAGTACAATAATTAAAGCGACTCATTAATTCCCTTTTTTTTTTTTTTTTTTAAACTTTTCACCTATAAGTCCAAGACGTTGCATTCCTGAACTAAAAGGGAATAATTTCATTTGGTTAAGAGATTCAAATTGTAAGTAGGTGAATTTCATTTCATTTCATTTTAGAATATTGTAACATAACATAAATGAGTTAGCTTAAAGAAACAAATTGTTTACTCTAAAAGGCAAGAAGGTAAGCTCTAAGATTCCTCAAGAGTTGTAATGTTAAGATAACGACGACGGATGGAGGAATGTGCCAGCTGGAGTCACGTGATCCCCCTTCATCTGTTCCATCACTTCCATTTTCAAGCAATTTGCTCTCTCTCTCTCTCTCTCTCTCTCTTTCTCAAAACAAAAGATATAATCTCACCCAGACTCAGTCAAAATTTCGGAGAATGTTTACGGTTTGGTGAGCCATTCTTATCTTCCTATTATACTAATATTATATACTTATTTATTAAGACCCCTAAATAATTGAGAATTTGTATTATGACACCCTGCTCCTAATAAACACAGCTAATATCATCCACTATTCCCATATATCCTGACAAACATTATTAGTAATCATACTCTCTAGCTTATGAACTAAATAATATTTCTCATTTCATCCGTAAATTAAAATTAATTAATTAATTTTTTTTTTTTTGGTAAAGCCCATCACTTTTATCATTAATCATTAATTATTATGATAAAAACATAATTATTTTTACTATAAAGATAAATCTTTGTCGTGAAACCTTGGAAATAGCAGTAACTTTTTAATCTTTGTCCTCATAGAGTATACTTATTATTTGTAAAGCAAAATTTACTTGACATTATTTGAAAATTTAATTATAATTATTATGTATGGTTGTTAAGAAGGATTAGTGAATGATTAGCAGAGAGGACAAAGAGACAAGATATAACCGTTGTAGGTAGTGTGGCTTTTAGTTGGCTGCCAGGCTGACTCTTTTGAGCCTCTCTTCCACCTCACACATCATTAGACTCTCACATGCTTTTGCTGTACACACCATTTCTATCTCTATCGCTCTCCTAACTTTTAATTTTCTAACAAAAAATAAGAAAAAAATATATTATAATATTAATACTTTTGTGAAAATACGGAAATACCCTTAGTTTAATCCATAAATCAGCGCCCCTACCACCCTCTCGCTAGAAAAGACCAAACCCTCCTGCTATCTAGCTCTATCATCCATCCAGCTACTACTTCTCACAGCAGCTCTGCAAAAACACAGAGAGACAGAGAGAGTAAGAAAAATGTCGAAAGAAGTGGGCGAAGAAGGAGCCAGACACCATGGCAAGGACTATGTGGACCCACCACCGGCACCACTCCTCGACTTCGCTGAGCTCAAGCTCTGGTCCTTCTACAGAGCCCTCATCGCTGAGTTCATCGCCACCCTGCTCTTCCTCTACATCACCGTCGCCACCGTCATCGGAAACAACAAGCAGAAAGACGCCTGCGCCGGCGTCGGAATCCTGGGCATTGCATGGGCTTTTGGCGGCATGATCTTCGTCCTTGTCTACTGTACCGCCGGCATTTCCGGTAAGTAACACAGAAAGAAACCTCTACCTTTGCTTTTTAAGTTTCTTAATGCATGGCTAACTTGTTTTCTCTTTGTTTATTTTTTTCTACGCAGGTGGTCATATCAACCCAGCCGTGACGTTCGGACTGTTCCTAGCGAGAAAAGTGTCGCTGATCCGCGCGGTCGCGTACATAGTGGCTCAGTCGCTGGGAGCCATCGCCGGCGTAGGGCTGGTCAAAGCTTTCATGAAGAGCGCATACAACGCGAACGGCGGTGGCGCGAATCTCATCTCTCCTGGCTACAACAAGGGCACTGCTCTAGGCGCTGAGATTATCGGAACCTTTGTTCTAGTCTACACCGTTTTCTCAGCTACTGACCCAAAGAGGAGCGCCCGTGACTCGCACGTGCCCGTCCTGGCCCCACTACCTATCGGCTTTGCCGTGTTCATCGTCCACTTGGCGACTATTCCGATCACAGGAACTGGTATTAACCCTGCTAGAAGCTTTGGTGCGGCTGTGATCTACAATAATGAGAAAGTTTGGGACGAGCACTGGATCTTCTGGGTCGGTCCGTTCGTCGGAGCGTTGGCCGCGGCGGCGTACCACCAGTATATTCTCAGAGCGGCAGCGATTAAGGCGTTGGGATCTTTCAGGAGCAACCCTAGCAACTAAGGACTGATGAACGCATGCATGCATGCGCTGCTGTTGTCTCTAATATTGATTCTATTGGACTGTTCGTGTGTAATGGTGGTGATGGATAAAAGACGTCTTATTTTACTTTGAATTTAATTTAATGTTCTTAGTGGAATTTATTTTTAGATTTCTGCTTTGTATTTATTGTTCATTAACTAGTGGTTGTTTTTCACTGCACATTCATAGTTATAGCCCTCTCTCTCTCCTCTCTCTTTCATTTTCAGTCGCGTTTTTTTTCTGTTTCACCAAGAGAGATGATGATGAGTTTGGACGGACGGTGAGGATGAAGCTATTGATAAAAAAATATTTGTGTATAGTTATTATAAGATATGATAAAAGATAAAATTGAATAAAAGCCACTTTTTCAAACTTCCTCCCAAGTTAAGAAATAGATAAATAAATAAATAAATACTTCTTTTTTTTTTTTGCACTGATCGGGGCGCTTTTTTAGTGACTGAGGGGGAAGATAAGAAGATAGTCACAAATCCGAGGAAGTCTGTTAATTATAAAGAGTAATTTTACTTTCTTGCTTGTTGAGTTGAGGATGCTTTTTATGTTAATAGACTTTTACATTAGAATACTACTACCAGTCCATGAGATGAGACACCCATTTAAAATAATGTGAAGAGCTATTTTGAGAGGAGTTGCCCAAAACTTTGTCTAGAATCACTTATCAGTTCGAATTCTTCGAGATCTTCTTTTTCCACGGTGAAAAGTGATGGAAACCGAGGAGGCGGAAATGCTTATTTGTAAAATGTTGTAGTCATTAATCTTCTTTATAGAATTCCAAATTTAATTTCTAATTTTAACGAGAGAGATTTAGGTGATCATTTATTGATATATAAATAATATTTGACACGTGTTAAGAGCTGATTAAACTGTTATTTTAATTAAATGCAAGTCGGTTATAGTTAAACCGATTAATGTTAGTTTTAATTAGGTATTAATTAATTTCGATTGACCAAATATAACTTAAATCAAGTTAATTTTATTAAATATGATATATTAATAATAAAATGAATGAATTACTTGAATTAATGATGTAGCGTAAAAAATGACCATAAATCATCTCTATAATGATCATGGAAAATGAAATCTTGACCGTCTAAAAAAATCATAAAACAACTTCTACCCGACTAAGGAGTTCAGTTGAAATTAGAGAAAAAATCAAGCATTTTGCCCGAAATTGGAAAAGTAAAAGGAAAAGTCGGTCTAATACTTGCCAAATAACTTTTTCTTAATAGAATTAGTTGGAAGTTGACTCATGACATTTATTGTTTCTATTAAGTATCTCTGTTTCATTAAGATTCGTGCTTATGAATAATAATTATAATACTTAATTTTTATCTGAGTGAAATCTCAATCCCTCGTTCCGAGATTAGATATATTCTCCTTTTTTTTATTCATTATTTTTTATCATATCTTAAAATAGATATAATATAAATTTTATTTTATGTAATAATGTAGAGTTAATATTTAATTCTAATTTTATAAAAAATTCTTAATTTATTTTATTATTTTATTAATAATCCTTTATTTATTTCAAGTATTTATTTTCTAAATTTCTATTTTTAGTCATTTTATATTTTAAGATAATAATTTATAATTAACCTCCTCGTTAGTAATTACGTTTAAAAAAAAAATCTCTCAATTTTTTTACAATTTCATTATAATACTCAGATTTAATTTTTTTAATAAAATAATAATATATTTATTAAAAAATTTAATTAATAATATAAATTAACTAAAATTTTCGTCAAACCGATGATGGTGATGATATACTTTTGCGTGTAGTGAGGAGAAAGCAGGCTTTATATCGTTATCTCTGTTGCTTTGGGGAAAAGTGTTTTGGAATGGTGCTCATTTTAAGAATATACAGTGAGTAAAGCTAGTTTAGCCAATGAGAGGCTCTGCCTCAGGCAAAAAGTAAACAAGCTAGGTGGTAAAAAAAAAAGCCCGGGCCCAGATTTGATCGTCATGGATACGTGTTACATTACTACTGGCTGAGTTATCTGCAATCACATGGTCAAGCAGGTAGCCTAGCCTAGCTTGGTAGCACTGCACGATGCAAACTTACATTAAATGTGAAATTACTGAATTACCACATGGGGTCTGATTTATTGCTCGACCGTTTGGTCTTTTGTACTAACTACCAAGTACCAACTATATGCTATCTAAAACGACAAGCCCACCACTCATCCCCATGGGCCTAATGGGCCGAATTACGGCCCATTTATCATTACTATAAATACGAGCATTAGAATAAAAATTGCTATTCATATTGAAATTTCAAAGTTACAACCATAAGACTCAAAAACTGCAACCACCCTCTTACACTTATTCAATACAAAACTATAGAAAACGATTCTGACATTTTCAGCTACATATAATTTCCTCAATACACTGCATGCTTCCTCCCGTCATTACTTCTCATTAGGCTTTATCAAACAATGACTCGTGATTAAAAGCATCAGCCTTCGACCGTATCGAAACCATGATTTCGTTCAACCGAGCGGATTTGAGCTCGAGCTCACTCAACCTAGCGTTAGTTTGATCAACTCTTTCTTTAGCATCCAATACCTCCTTCTCCTTCAACCCCAAATCCTCGACCCGCTTCTGTAACTCTTTCTTCACCAACTCCATTTCGCTTTCACAGTTTGCCTTCTCCGCCTCAACTGCCTTATTCTGGCCAATTGCCTCGATAGCTTCCGAGATTTCTTCAATTATCTTACGAAGCCACTTGACATCAATCTCAGAAGCCTCTACATCTTTTAGAATAGCCGATAACTCTTTGACTTTTGACTTGGTCAACTGCTTGCTACCTTGACTGCTATGAAGCTCTTGAAGCACATAGCAAACACATTCTAGGTAGTAAGAGCGCATTGCGACTGATTCCAGTTTGCAGGTGGCAGCTATGTCTCCGTATTTATCTAAGATGGATTGTAGAATGGAAGAGAAGCTTGCTTTCACACGGTATTTTCCTACTGATATACAGGACTCTGAAGTTACGGATTCGACCTCTTCTCGGTCATCATTATCTTCCATACTTAGTTGACTAATACCCGAGAAACTAAAGCTGAATCTAGCGGCGGGGCCTACATTGTTCTCTGTGTTGATAATGTTAGGAGCTTGATCCCTAACAGACCCTTCAGGAAGGTTTTCATGAGTGTCTTCACGATCATCAGGCTGCTAGAAAGTAGAAATGTTAAAATAGTGTTTTTGGATGATAAATAACAAGAAAAGATGAAAAGAGTTAGTTTTTTTTTTCTTTTTGGATACCTTTTCGATGCTTTGAGAGGTAGGAGGATCTAATGAAGAGGGCTCGAGTTTATCCTCGTTAAGCGAGCGGCTTTTGATGCCAATTTCTTCATAATGGTTGAGAGAATGGGAGACATAGTTACCATTCCTTGATTCTGTCTTTGTCTTAGGAGGAGCAGAGGCACGTTTGGTGGGGTCGGAAGCAACTGTCCTTGCGGTGCGTTCGGAATTGAGTTCTTTCGGTGGCTTTGGTCGAGACCCCTTCTTCTTGCCAAAGCTTCTGGAAATGTCAAGTACAAAGGAACCTGAAATCAAAAATGGACTTTCATTATGAAGATTGGTCCCCTTCTTTATTCATTATAAAAGCCCACGGACTTTAGGTCAATTACTCAACCAATATTAGCTGAATCTCCATCCTGGGAGTGTTCAAGTTTCTTGCAAAACTATTTAAAAGCATCCTTGAATTTGGCCTCGTAATCTCTTGAACAAACAGCTATAAGGTCAGCCTTAGATATATCGTCTTATTGAACTTAACCAACTTAAGTTTCATTGACTTCAAAACAAAACTCAAAACATAATAGCATCATTCTTTATGAACTTCCTCGGTTAGTTTTTAGTTAATGTGAGAGGGAGAGAGAGAGAAGACATGCAACAAGCGATGGGAAATGAATGTTAGAATAGCATGCAGAAAAGTGGGGAAGGGGAAAAAAAAAAAAAAGAGACGGAACCTGATTCCCTTTTATCCCCTTGAGTCCGAGCTTGCGTAATTGTTTTGACGCAGGACTCATTACATTGATGAAAATGATTAGATGCTTTGGAGCAAGCTGGGTGAGGTCTCTTTCCTTGTACAATGTTTTTGTTGCTCTTGTTCTCTTTCATACCACCCTCATTATCTTTAAGCAGGGAGAGGATAAAAGATTGAAAATTTTATACTTCAATATCAAGACTCGTCATAGTTAACATAACCACCCACACTGGGATACTTAGAACACCTAATATTTTATTATCATGACGCCGATTTAGACATATTAATTAGTATAGATATAGTAACTAGGTACCATGTTCATACTAAATAGTACTTCACTACAAACTACAAGAAGAAAATGGAATATACTTCAGAGTTTAGAAACGAAACGATATGAAACTTGGACATAATCAAAGAGAAACCATGATACCTGAATTCTTTTTACTCATCTGCTTCTTGCTTTCAGCCGTCTTTCTCAGGCAGTAGTCATTGCATTCATGGTAGGGATTTTTGACATATACACAATCTGGGCGGACTCTTCTTGCTCTCTCTGCCATCTTCTTTCGTTTTTTAAGAGCTTATTTGTTCTTTTTGGTGCAAGGATTTCACTAATCTGCCAAAAAAGAGAAACCTTTCAGCCCAAATTCTATATATAACTATGAAAGATATAAGACGTAGAGTTGCCTATAGGTCCATTTGATATTTGTGAACTTAAGAAATTGCAGAAGCTAAAAGAGGCGAAGAATATTATTTCTAACATTCATACGTTTCAATTTCTTGGTTAGTGATTGAGACAGAAAGAACCTACAAAATATTACCCAACCTGAGAAACTTCACAATAATTTATCAAGAAACAGAGGATGATCAAGAACAGAGGAAGATTATGCAGAATTGAGAGAGACAAGGGAAGAGAGAGAAAGAGCGAGAGAGAAAACAGATATATTTTTTATTTACTCGTACAGTAAAAATACATGCAAGTGTATCTTAAATATCATGATTAACAATTTAACTAAGAAACAAATTAATCATTTACAGCCTTTAACCATAAACGACTCTAACTAACTGAAGCTAACTAATCGCCCAGTACCCCCTCAAGGTGGCGGGTGAAATATGTCAAGAAACCCCAGGTTGGATAACAAGTGAGTGAGTTGATTTTTTCCTAAAGGTTTGGTAAACATATCAACTCATTGCTCTGAAGTATAGATAGCAACAGTTTGGATCAAACTACAAACAATCTTCTCCCCGACGACGTGGCAATCAACTTCATTATGTTTGGTCCGCTCGTGGAAGACCGGATTAGTTGCGATTTGTCTTACAGAGCTGCTGCCACAGTGAAGAGGAATTGGGGTAGACCAAGAATGATCAATGTCTTTTAAGAAATTAACAATCCATACAAGCTCACAAGTTGTCATGGCCATGGAGCGATATTCAGCCTCAGCTGAAGAACGAGAGATTCTGTTTCTCTGTTTTCCAAGAGATCAGAGATCCACCAAGTACGATGCGAAAATCACTAACTGATTGCATGGAGATCGGATAAGAGACCCCATCAAAATCGCAAAAGGCAGTCAAGTCCTTGGTATGGGAAGAGTTGTAGAACAAGCATTGGCCATGGTTTTGTTTGATGTATCTGATGATTTTAAGAGTTGCTTCCCAGTGTAAAGGATTAGGCTAGTGCATATGCTGACTCAAGACTTGTACTGGAAAAGATATATCTGGGCATGTCATGGTAAGATACAAAAGTCTACTAATGATTTGCTCGTATGGAGCTACATCAGATAATAAGGGATCAGTAGAGTTTTGTCTAGATAAAACATCCAGCTCATTAGAAGTGATCTTCTGATTTTGATCCATAAGAATGGATGAAGGTTTAGAGGCTGCTAATCTCGCTTCATGGATTAACTTCATAGCATACTTCCTTTGTGTTATGCAAATGCCAGAGGGGCTACGAAGAACCTCGAGGCCAAGAAAAAACTTCAAGTCTCCCAAGTCCTTGATTTTGAAATTGGAAGATACGAATTGTTTTGCTTCATTGATAGATTATAAATCATTTCCAGTAACCAAGATGTCATCAACGTATATTAAAATAACAGTGAGAGCAGCAACAATTTTCCTTGTAAATAGGGAATGATCATGAGGAGATTGGATGAAACCACCCTAAAAGAGATCTTGAGTAAGTTTCAAGTTCCACTGCCTAGAGGCCTGTTTGAGGCCATATAAGGATTTGACAAACCTACAAACCCTTTTTTTCACCCTGAGGTTTTGAGAAGTAGCTTTCCAAAGGAGCTGAAGAATTTGGTTATATTGTTATGTAGATAATTGTGAGCTGGTGTTTGAAGATTAGACTTGGAGATTATTTGCAGTATTTGAAGTTGAGAACGTCTACTTGAAGTTCGGTCTTTGATTCTTGAATTTGAATCCTGGTGTAAATCCAATTAGTCTATAGCAGTTCTCCTTCTTATGCCCAAAAACATGGCAATACTCACATTCTGACCTCTTATTATTTAAATAAGTCTTTTGTGGTGCTGATGTGATTTTTTGAATTGTAGCACTATATAGTGCTATTGTATCCACATAACTTGGGTTTCTAGAGGTTAAGACTCGTGTGTGTTCATCATCATTGATCGTAGCAAATACTTTGTTCATAGAGAGTAAATCCGTGAGTCATTAATCTTGTCAAATCTTTCAGCAAGTTCATCCCAAAGTTCTTTAGCGTCAAAAGCAAAGATTGCCTCTTTTGATAATTCTTTTCGAGACCGAGTTTAAAATCCAGGCACAGAGTGTAGCATTGCACCTTTTCCATGGAATCAGAAAAGGTGAATCGGGATCAAGTTTGGTGAATCTACCTGTGATGAAACTGATTTTGTTCTTGGAGTGAAGAGAAAATTTCATTGAGCGACTCTAGTGGCCATAGTTCTCGCTCCCTGTGAGTTTTTTCTGAGACAAGTGATATCCTTGGCGTATCTGCAGGATGAATGAATAGAGGACTGCTAGTATCAATCTAGGTAGGGCAGCAAGGTATGGATCAACATTGGCAATTGAGGAAGCTGGAGAATCTGTGGTGGAGGTCGTATTGCAATTGTTTTTAGGATTTTCTACATTTTCTGTAATTGCTGATATTGTTGAATTGAAATTGTGATGAAAGATTATGATGAATTGAAATTGTGATGAAAGGTTATGATGAATTGAAATTGAGAGGAGAAGATTGTGATATAGTCGACGATCTGACGCAGAAATGAAGACCAGAATCACATTGACTCTGATATCATATCAAGAAATAGAGGATGATCAAGAACAAAGGAAGATTATGAATATTGAGAGAGAGAAGGGAAGAGAGAGAAAATAGTAATATTTTCTATTTAATTATAAAAATTAATGCAGGTACCTGCATCTTAAATATTATGATGAACAATTTAACTTAGAAATAAATTAAGCCTTTAACCAACTCTAACTAATAGCCCCTTTTCTGACAATCCAAACAGAAGAATCAATACATAGTTTACATCACCATATCAAATGCAAAACTCCTCCCACACGAACTACTAATCAAACCCAAGAGCTATTACTATGAATTTCATCATAAAAGAGGCCTAAAAAGAGTTCTTATAATCAAATAAAGTAAAATTTCTGACAAAAGAGTAAAATTTTTGACCAAAAAGATATTGGGTACCACAGAAATTCATACTCCACAGACGAAAACCCATCAAAATTTTACCCCAAAAAAAGAAGAAGCAGAAAACAGAGGAGAAACCTGGCAACTTTGCTCAGATGGAGTCGTCAAGTCTTTTCTTCTTCTTCTTCTTCTTCTTCTCGCTCTCCCTCTTTCCTGGGTATCTTTTCTCAAGTAATAATATCCTCTCTTTTTTCCAAAGGTAAAAGTTTTGAACTTAAGCTTTCTGATTCGTTCACCCACCATTTGTTTCCATATTAGTACTCAAATGGATTGGGGTCTGTGTAAAGCCGTTGAAAAACGTTCCACGAATCAGTGAAAGGAAGCAACACAACGTTCCTTGTTTATGCGGCTTACAAACGTCATCTTCAATGCTTTCTGAGGTCGACACTTACGCACAGACAACTACAAATGTTGCTGTTTTCTTCTCTCTTTTTTTCTGTTTTCTTATTGGGACCGTATTCTACTCCATAAACGCGCCAAATCTTATTATTATTATTTTTATGGGTTAATTAGAATTTGTCCCTTACCTAGTTTTCCATAAATAGAACTACTTAAATAATTTAAAAATATAATAATAATAATAATAGAAAAACAAAACACGTTTCCTCCTTCTAGAAATGGTTTCAGGTTGGATATGTCAAAGGGTCACTAACTTGAAAATCAAAAATAAAATTAGTGGTGCTGTTTTTAGGTTGAAGATGCTTGCTTTCTGGCAGAGGATTCGGATTTAATTTAGACCGTACGATTGATTCATGCTTTTGATTAAGATTAAAATAAAAATTAATTTCAATCATTAATTTTTTTTATATTTTATTTAATTATTTGATGAAAAAATGAAATAAAATAAGTTATTCGATTCGAATGAGGAATCGTTCCGTATGTGATCTGGACTCTGGAGTCTCCTAATTCTCTCTAGTCTCTAGTGGTCGGCTGATCCAATTTTGTTTTCGTATTATGTTTGACAAATAAACGACATGTCGGCTCACAAGTTGAATTCCGACAATAGAAAAAAAAAAATAATGGGTCCGGTTTTTTTTTTTTTTTTTTGGGGGGGCCGAAATGGGCTCGGTTTCATTCATGAAATATAAACACAATGACACAAAATAATCTGTAATGAGAACAGTTTACAACAAAAGAAAACTACGGACCAAATCAACAATTCAAGCCCATGAGAATTCCAAATGCAAGAAGGTGGAAGCCCGCTAAACTCCACCACCGTAGAGAGGCGGAACCAGTACCGGAGTTGGGCGGTGGAGGAGGAGGGGATACGGTAGTGGAATTATTAGTAGTACTACTATTACTACTTCCTTGTTTTACATCAACTCCAAATCTCATACCTCCAAGGCAATGACCATCCACATTGCAAATGAACCAATATTTCTTCGCTTCTGGAAGATCGATCCGATCCTCTCCACTTTCATACTTTGCTATAACTCCAGTACTCGAATCGCATGAACGATATGTCGCTTCTGTCACTTCATACACATTATGCGACCCCTTTGCATAATTGAAAACTACACACACACCCAACAAAATGAAAGTTGAAAATCAATTCAATTTCAATCGAAAAGTAAAATTTTTTTTTTAAAAAAAAGGGTAAAATTACGTACCTAGCACATCTGCGGCGGTAAAGTTGTATTTTTGAGACCATAAACCGTAGTTGGTTTCACTATTCCAGCCCAGATCATCGCCAACGGTATAGATCACACTGGACGTGGCTGTCTTTAATAGGAATGGATTGATGATGATGAAAAGGAATATGTAGAAGATGAAGTAGAAGACATTAAAGTTTTTGAAGAACGGCAGAGCTATTTTCATGGTGGGAATGAATTGATGATGGCTTTCTGTGAGGGGAATTGTTAATCTGTTTTCTCTGTGAAGCAAAATGAAATCAAGATTGCTTCTTGAGGAGGGGGCGTAGCAAGCTAGAGACTTTTTCGTTAACATTTTATTTATTTATTTATTTTTATTTATTTATTTATTTTAATTTTTTTAAATCAGTTTGCTGGGTTGTAACAATATGAAAAAGCCATTGTTCAACTTTGGTTTGATTATAGTAATGATCGACCAACAACTAGTAACCTTGGGATGTATAGGAATATCATTGAATTTTATGTATTCAATGCTTTTGTGGGTCCAAAGTTATGGCGTTTTGCAGGCCGAGCACAACACGACAACCTTTTTTTTTTTTTTTTTTCCTTCTAATTAAAGCCCGTAAAGACTTTATAAAACTCGGAACCTAACCAAGAGGACCCCATGACACAACTTACAGGTCTCTATCTATTTAACAGATATATAATAAAAAGGGGTAGGAATAAAATATGTCAATTTTTGTTTTTCTTTCTTTGTTTTTTTCTTCTTTCAATATCATCAAAAATCATAGAGAGAAGAGAGTATAACTTAAAGTCACCATCAAATACAATTTGTACAAAGGGTTAACAGAAAAACACAAAGTTATTAACCAAATCATAAAGAATAGATGTACTAAATTCACAATTAATGGTGTTAGAACTGTTGACAATTTTCATTCCAGTTCCGTTGAGAAATCCCCAATCTTCTAATCGGATGTATTTCACACGGTCGAGAGTGAGTTGAAAACACCGACCTTGTGGAAAGGTGCTATATGGAGATGTGAAAATCTTTTGGCCCTTCAAATCTATACTGTCTGGTGAAGATGTTTAAATTCTTGACAATCAACACCAACTTCGCTCAATGCCGACACTAGCTTTGGAGAAATCTTTGCCAACATCAACTTAAAACCAACTGTTGTAGAGTTAACCTCAGCGTTATCAGTTATGGTAGCATCCTTGTTCAGAGATCCAATTAGTTGACCTTTCATATATGCATCACATGCCTTAAGAATGTAATAACCACGAATTCTGAAATGGTCTTTGATAAGCTCTTCAAAGTCCTAGACATTCATAATTGATTTCAACCAAAATGAGTTAGGATTAAAAGATCATCATGAGCTACACATATACATAGTTAAAGAAAGAAATCCAAGAAAAAGAAGTTCCACAGTTTTGACATGTCACCTTAGGGGGCTTCCGCATGAGATACATCATTGTCTTACAGCTGAGTAGGAAGGTATTCTCATTATACGACAAGGAATTTTTTTCTCCTTCAGCTGTACCAACCTGTTTATCATATCCAGCTTCATTGAAATATGGCTTAGAGTTCAAAACTAGCCCTTGTAGGGAAACAAGTACTTGAAGGATGCTAGAGGACTTTGGATCCCAAACTTCATTTCCCCTGCCGGTCCAAGTATTTAGCAGGCTAAGGCACACCTTGCCTTCCTCGTACAAATTTGGATTTATCCGCCACCCACCTGAGTGATAGTATGCTGCCTGTGACATTCAAAGACATGGTGAGAAATTTGCCAAACAAGGCGGGGATAAGGAAGAGAGTTTTAAGGTGCGAAATTCTTACTGGTGGAACATCAGGATAATCTGGTGGAAGGTGGAAATCAAAGAAGAAGAGACCATCTTGGTAAGGGGTCCCATATGCACCTATTATGACAGCCCTTAAGAGATCCATCCGATCTTCATAGACTCGAACATAGATTGTGTCTGTTAAAAATTTTAATTAGTTATGCAGAGCTAAGCCGATTTAGTTAGATCAAATATTGTTCTATGTCACATACCGGGAAGGTTATTCTGAAGGATGTTCCAATCTTGCTGGACCTTCTTGAACCACTTCCTTCCATTGTTATTCTGCAGTAATAAACAATATAGTAAATAAAGTTGCAGGAAAAAACCTTCTATATCCCAACCAAATAACAGTATCTGGGTTTTAAAAAAAAAAACCAGTCACTAACCTGTTCATTTCCAAGAAAGTGATGGTCCAAAGGATCTTTAGCGATATCAAAGTGTTTGAAGCTACAAACAAGATCTTTGGAACTCATGCTGCATAAAGTTTCAGCCGCTTCCAAAACTTCTAAATTCTCTGCAGCAACATGTTTTTCTCCTTTTCTGCTATCATTTTTCAGTCTAGAACTATCAGCGATATCCCGGTGGTGAGAGGTGAACTCCTCATTGGAGCTCTGTTCTTCAGAAATATCTATCATTCCCTCAGAGTTTAATTTACAGTCACCATTTGAATCCAAATCAGTTCGGGTCAAATTCTTTTGTCCCAATGAGAATATTCCTGAGGCTAGTCTCGAAACAAACCGCATTGCAGCCAATGGAACAGAGAATGCTGGATTTATGCAAGAATTCATTTCTCCATTCTCCACCACAGATTTCGCATCAGTGGCATCTTGCACCTCAATATCCTGAAGAATGACTTGCTTCATTAACCCATCAAAACCGAAATGATTTATACAGATATAGTTATATAGTTATTCCACAATCAAAATTCAAATCTAGTTTCAAACAGAAGGTACCTCATTGGAATTCTCAAATGAATCCATTTCTTTGTCATTGACAGTTTCCCAACTAGCAGCATCATCATTGATGTCACTTCCAGCACCAATTGACTCATCGTCATCATCTCGATCAACAACATAAATTGCTTGGGGACCAACCTAATAATGAACCAGTCAAATGAGCCTATGAACAGCATAAATTGTATATTACTTCATCATCAATGACATGAAATAATTCTATAAAGGAAATAATTTGGATAGCTAGTAATAAAGAGTGGCACCCACACATTGCCGGCAATGCCCAAGAAGAATGGTTATACCCTATACTATAAGATAATTCTATAAAGAAACTGATGGAAAGAAATGTAAATAACAAATGATCAAGAAATTGAAATACCGTTGAAACCATCCCATCTGCCCAAGTAACTTCAATATCACCATTCTTAAGTCCTGTTATATTGCCTACCCAAGAGAGATCGGCTTCCAGAAAACCCTTACTGTCAGACAAATCCTTTACTTTCATAGAACCTGAATGTTTCTTTATATCACGTTTGACCTCATCGGATCCAATTTGGTTCTTTGATTCTTCGGTAGAGTCTCCACCAGGATCTGTTTCTGTGAAAACAGACACTGGTGACAACCGCACAACCACATCCCCATAACAATACTCATAATCTGGATGCATCTCCAGTTCATATACACTTACGATTGCCTCCTCATCGAACTCTCTAGGATCTTCTGCTCTAACAACTGGCCTTAACCATCTCACTGAAGCTGTCCGTTCTTTGGCATTAACCCTTTTTACAACCCCAACTCGCTTACCTTCACCAATGTTCTCATCATCGTCAGAGGCTTTCTCCACCACATATTGTTCAGCAACAAATTCATGATCACCAGGATTATCAATTGGAATTAAACTTGTTGAATTGAGAGCTCGTCCTGTATTACCATCTTGCCATGCAACATCTATTTTTGATGTAGTATTGACGATTAAAAGGGCTCTTTCAAAAATTTCCTCTTTCTTTCGAGCCTTCTTATCCCTCCGAACCACGACTTTACGAACTCTTTTGCGATGAAGAGGCCAACTTTCATGACCAGGCTCCTTTGAGACCGTCAAAGAACTAGCACAAGAGCTAGCTTCAGGTGAGATATTACTTTCAAAATTTTGATCATGAACTTCTGATGCAGCTATTGGCTCAAGATCCAAGGATTCATTTTTCCCATTTTCATCTAGCGAGACTTCTTCTAAATCACCACCAATCCCAGTCTGCACAAGATCTAATTCATTTTCAATTGAATCATGAAGTCCCACCTTTGACAACTCCTTGTCCAACCCATTAAAGGATGACAAAGAGGGAAAAAGACACCAGTCACCCAGTTGCCAATTAGCATGAGCAAAGCAGGACAACAACTTCAGATTCTTCGGACTTTGTTCTTCTGCAGGGGCAGTAGAAGAATCCGGCCCATAGCCAGCAGAGGCTATCCAATAGATAAATACCGAACCAACTGTAACTTTAGCCACAGTACCTTCCAACCGGTTATGTCTCCAACTACCAGAAATCCATTTAGCATTTTTGAAAACTGATGATGAGCTTGCCCTCACACGTTGTCCAGGGTAGTAAGGAAAATTCACATCATCAAGGATATTCTTGGAAATTGGTTTGAGACGCAAAGGCTCTGCTTTCATAACTTTACACATGGATCCATCATCAAACAACACCGTCACATTATCTAGGACATCATCAATTCTACCAAGCCAGGGACCGAGGACCACATAATCACCCACAGTGAAATCTCTCACACGCTTTAAGTCTTTGGATGACACATCTTCTATGATAGAGCCATCAGGTGAAAGCAAGTCAACAGAAATGTTGACATCCACAACAACACCTACTTGCCCGGTTGGGTCGGTAGCAGAAGCAACATAATCACCATGTAAGAATGCTCGATCAATAACTACCAAATCAGTAACATTTGGAGTTGACTCACTTTCATCCTTCCAAAGAACTCGAACTTGATCAGGAGAGAGGGGACCATCCTTATTACCACCAATGCTAGTTTTTGAATCATCATTGCCATTACAAAAATTGCAGTCACCATTATCCCTGTGTTCACCCTTTTCGTCTCCATCATCAATATCATCGTCGTCGTCCTCGTCATCATCATCATCATCATCATCCTCATCATCATCTGTTGAACTATCTGAATCTGCATCTCCAGCAACTTCAGTCACAATACCAATCATGCCATTCTGCTTGCTCCTCACAACATCTTGCCTGTAAATAGAGGGAATATTCTGTTTTTCACTCACCACCTTGTTGACTCTGTTAGATTTGTTGTTATCACAATTTACATTTGGTTCACTAACAGAAGCACTTGTGATAGCATCATCTCGGTTCAAAATACTATTGAGTGCACTCACGGTAGAGTCATTTGGTTTATGGACTCTTTCCTGTGGCCCACTTTCCATCTGAAACAAAAACTGTATTAGACCTGAACCATGCTCGGTCCTTATGGAAATCAGAAGAAACAACTCATAGCTCTTGAAGGTACAGGCATTTAAAGGTGGAAATCAAAGCGATTGTGAAATTAAAATTGCCAACGCATTGTAGATTCTCTCATCCAACTAATGGGTCATGACATATACAAGGCCTCCAAGAAACAAAATTTCAGAAGCTCAAACTAAAACTTCGCTCATCACACAAAGCTAAAATTAAAATAAGCATCCACTCATAAAAGCTTCCCTTATCAAGTGCTTCAGTCTATTATATTAAGAACATGATCAAAATCGAAGATAGAATAAGATTTCAGATTCAGAAATTGATTTGGAAAATGAAAATGATAAGAATCAATAAATAAAAAACTCTAAATCAGCTCAAAAACGCTCACTGCAACCAGAAATCCAATTATAACTAAAAAAATGAAGAGGGAGATGAGCTGAAATCCGTGCAAGGAAACCTCATTGGATCATTATTCTGGCTGGATACAAACTAAAACTATTGCCTTCGATCGCGTTTAAACAGGGATAAAACATCTATAAACATTATATACACGCAAAGAAAAGGGATGAGCTCGAATCAGACCAATATGTAATTGCAAGATTGCAGCTCAGAGCAGAAAAAATAAATAAAATGAGCAAACAGCAACATACCTGTATTAATCTGAAGGAGAAGAAGAAGAAGACGCCGACGACGGAGAGGAAGGAAGAACAACGAGAGACAAGCTTTCGCCTTTCGCGATTTTAAACGAAGGGGCTTCTTCGTACTGCTGCTGTTCCTGAAGAAGAATATAATGCAAAGATGAACAGAGAGACGGAGCTGGAAGCGGTGTAGGGGTATGATTGTAATTCTGCGTTTTATTTATTTATTTATTTATTTATTTATTTTTATAATATGTTTGTAATTTTGAATTTGTATACTTGTTTGTATTTCTCGAGCTTATACAGGGCCCCCGTTGTGTAACAGAAGAGGTAGTAGTTTCATGTAAAATCCAAGAACGTGTGATCCATCACCGCCGTTGATTTTGTGGAAATTTTCCATATAATATATTTATTTATTTAAAATTCATTGGAATAAATAGAAGAGTTTATAATGGTGGGTGATTTCTTGGGGGGCAGGGGAGAGTGGTGAGAGTGTTTTCTACGTTAAGGCATTGATTATGATCCAAGTTACACAACTTCTTAATTCCCACCAATTGATTCCAAACTAGACAAGTAAACGAGTTCCAAATTTGATCACAAAACTGCTCGGAATTTCTATGACAAGAGCATGCTGTAAAATGGGAAAATGGAAGAGGATGATTACACACACGCACACACAATTGCAAGAAAGAATGAGGAAATTCAATGTCAAAGCCTTTAAAACCGGTATAGTCCTTAAAAACAGATGCAAAAAAGTACATAATTCAGAATATTCCAGAAAGAGGAAAGATCTTTAACGACATGACAAAGCCAAAGTTAGCAAGAATGGCTTTCACATTAAACCCGAAATGGCCAAGGTTTTGCTTCCTATAAGAGTATTAAATAATTCAGAAATCATCTTCATCCTCTTCGGCTATATGTTTCGCAAGCTCTTGCTCCTGCTGTTGCCTCTCCCTCCTCTTCTCAGCACTTTCCTTCTCTTTATGGTCATTGGGTGGGAATCTAAGAGCACGAACGGCCTCATTGTGCATATTGAGGCAGAAGGCAATCCTAGAGTTGAATGCAATTTGAGGCTCATTTGTAGAGTAGATATCTCCAGTCTCCTTTGAGACCATCCATCCATTGGCATGATCCAATGTGGCGTCAATTGCTCCATCTCGGATTGCCTTGGCCACAATACTCTCAGCATCAGCAACGGGGTTTGGAGAGTCCAACCTCAGCTTTTTTGCCACATCAACCAAAGAGATACGGGAATAAGAGATGCTAATGTTGCGTAGCCCTGTTCTAATGACATTGTGGCGCAGCCGGACAATCAGATTCTTGGTCCCATCTGAGCTGAAAGTACTTGAGAAAGTCTCAGCTACAGTTCTGAAAAGCTCTAGATCTCCAATACGAACAGCCTGAGAAAGAAAAATGTTTTATTAAAAAAGTAAGAAGCTTGTTCTAGCATAAAGGACTAAATTAACAAACTTAGACTCACATTGGTAAGCTCAAAGTAGGGCTTCAAAGCCTTCTCCATGCCTTTCTGCATGAAAACAGTCCTCTCAGGGATTTCTCCAAGAAGCAAGCGAACAATGACTGCCCATTTGTTGCATTGAATGCGGAAACCAAGGGCAGCAGCAGGGGCTTTCCGAGCAGCCTGCAGAAGGGACTCTTTTGCATCTGTGTACTCCAACTGGATTGTCCTGATCTTTCCAAGGTAAAACAGGTACCGGCAAAACTACAGAATAAAACAGTGAGTGTCAGGCTATGTAGCTCAGGGTTGAAACATCTCAAAAAGAAATCCAAGAAAGGAGATCGATTGCACAAATTAAAAAAGCAAAAAGGATTCTAGTCTAGATATAACATATTGGAAGTCTGTCTATAAAAGGTATTCAAGCTTCCACTGAAATTTTCAAAGAAATTACAACAATTCACACGATGCAGCTTATCGTATCCTATGAAAGAGGTGAAGTCTGAACATTCATGCTACCATATGAGTTTTTGAAAGTATATAAGTTATTTGAATTATAAGATTCAGTCACATTATAAGTGTCTATAAATGAAGATTCACCACAGCCATTCCAAGTAACATTCAATCACATTCTTGCAGACATCAGTAACTAAAAAATATGTACAACAACGGAAAAGTAAACAAGACTTGCCTGCTGATTAGAGTGAGCCTCAAATCGGGGAGCCTTGGACCTCAGCTTCTCTGCCTGATCATACAAATTGTAGTGGAGGTAATTGCGAAGTAGCAGGTTGAGAAGTGTTTCCTGCATCACATAGTTATTCACACATAAGGAACCAGTTATATACCCAGGTTGCAACAAAACTATACACTTACCTGTCCCAGCTCATCATGGCGTAAGGTTGCAATACGGTGGAGGGAAAGAAGGTTACTGTGGATAAAAACATGACCACGTTAGTCATCACATGGATGATGGACAGCTAGTAGTTATATGTAAGAAAGAGTGTGTCCAAGTTATCCTGTATCAAGATGAATCCAACAACCAAAGGGAACATATATTATCTTATCAGCTTATGCAGAATCAAGATGGTTGCTAAAGCCTACACCGGAATGGAAGTACCAAAAAAGAAATAAATATATATTCACAGGAACCAGTAAATAAGACTCACCCCCTTATTTCAGCAAGATCGCCTGTAAGTTCATAGCTTAACGAATAATAGTAGTACAGCCTTGATGCAAGCACATCAACAGTTCTTCTGTTGATGTTCTTCAGTCGAGAAATGCTTGCTGAAGCACAAGCCTTAGCCTGCAGATATAAAAAACTAATTAGAATGGGAAGAAGGCCAGAGCTTAAAAATAAATTAATCGCAATATATAATACTCACCTCACTGTACCTCTTTTGGTCGATCAGAAATATCAGCACAACCAAGTAGCAGTATATCTCCAGTTCTGGATATGGGTGTTTTACTGATGCTTGAGTTGCAGCTGACTGAGTCGCAGATGTTGCAGTGTCGATATCCATGTCATGATCATCTTCCTGAAAAATATATTATACCAATTGAAACCTTCAAAACAGATTGCAGACTATAGCTCAAAACTCTGAAACTTGTCATATTGGCACTCATTTCATAGCAGGCATCACTTCCCTCAGTGGAAAATAAAGCTAAGATGTGATTCGTAATAACCTGGGTTTAGCATGAGATGTATGGTAACTTGGGAAAAGGAATATCATGAGATGCACGGTTCACTACATGTGCGGATTAGTCTGTAACCAAACTTGATGCTACTACATAAGCAAAAAAGAACTGCCAGATTGGTCCTCTCGAAGAAAAACATACCTTGGGAAGATAGCAGGATAACCTAGAATGCACCTCAGATCCTGGAGTGAGAGCAAAATTCAAGAACGCAGAAAGCACGGGTGCCTTCAGCTTCTTTCTTGAAGCCATGGTTAGACGGATCGCACGAAAAATTCGCCGAACCTCCTTGGTATATGCACCGGTCTCAATGAGTGACGCAATCTCCTTCAAATCTTTTTAAAACCAAAATTATAAAAACTTTCAGAAAAATTTCAAGATCCATCCAGGAATTAAGAACTGGGGAAAACTGAAACAGCTCCATTAAAATCTCATAATCCCTAAACCCTATGACTTCATATACCAAAATCAAACCGAATTTAACAAACAAGTGCAAAGTATTGTAAGAAATGTAAGGGTATCTTACGGTGTAAAGTTGAAGGTGAAATTGAAGAAGCAGAATTGGAAGGAGCTGGAAGCTCTTTCATTTCAACGTCTTGGGTCATGATGCAGAGAGTCTGTGCCAAAACTAACATAAATAAGTAAAACCAATAAAACTATGGATTGAAACAAAGGAGGAGTGCAATACATGAGCATCACCTTGAATCTTCGGAGAAAATGGAGTTAGGGAGGAAGCTAGGGTTTCGCTAATTTGCTTTCCCTGCAAGACAACTCAACGAACTGATGAAGTGAACGTAGTAGATCCACGAAAAAGGATGTTAGGACAGGCCTAACAAAGACGACGCCGTATATCGACCTATCACCTGAATATCATAGAATATAATTATATAAACATTTGAGTTTAGAACATGAGAAACTGTGTATCACGGGCTTAACGAAGATTAAAATAATATTTACAATGTGTAATGAAGTTAGTAGATTTCACTAAAAGTGAATTATTCTTTATTTATGGATATGATGGAACTAGGAAGATGTATGTATATAATATAATAATCACAAAATTTCAATCGAAGAAGGATATTGTACTTCATATTGCGTCGTCGAGTATAGCTACTCTTTTAATTTTTAGAGGTCACATAGATTACTCGAGATTCAGAATCTCTATTAATCCTAAACAAAATTCAACTTATGACATAAAGTAAGGGAGTCAACTTGCCGAACAAATATGTTTAGCACACTTAATAATATTAGGATGAAGCGCTAATGGACTATAAATATGCCTTTGAAGCAATTGATCGATCTTTTAGGGATATTTTATATGCAGTCAACCCATAGGCTAAAGGGAATAGATAAGATAATGTTATTCGAAAGAGATTTTAGACATATATTACATGTTGTTACTAAAGGGAATAGATAAGATGTCGTTTTATCATCAATGTACATGTCTTATATCTCGGATTTTTGCAGGGTTTTTGTTTTCACAAAAAATATGAGACTAAGAAAGGGCACTATATCCCCAAGTTGACTATCCTATTTTAAAATATGGGTCTTACAAATTAGCGATGAAATATTGCGCGCGATTGCAAAAGACGGCGAAGATGAATAATCTTGGGAAAAGATTCTTAATAAATTCATTCTTAATAACCCGAACAATCCAATTTTGTAAATAGTTTCCAATACGTATCATTTAGCTCAGCGATCTCAATCGGATATAGATTATTTAAAGGAATGGATAATTCTAATACCAATAAATGACAATGTAGATGAAATCAATGACTACATGTTAGAATTAGCAAGATGCGAGATTAAATAACATCTTAGCTCGGCCTTGATTTGCAAAGCTACTTATGATATTGTTGATCAAGAGATTATATATCTAATTGAGTTTTTTAATACACTTAAGTTTCATTGAATTCATAACCACAGTCTAAACCAAAATCAAAATATTCTATATTCACAAACACAAGTTCAAACATTGGAGCAAACATTTTAATTCCTCGAGTGATTCTTTCTCTAACATAACCAAAATGGCTTTTTTCTTCTACGAACATGATAATGCCCTTTGAGAATATCCATGTCCACAATTATTGAAGTATTATATATATACATGGATAAATTAATAAAAGCATAAAACAAGCTTATAATTATCAAATTACACTGCCCTTTTAACAATATATATACCATATAAATCATGAAAGCTTCCCACAATCAAAATCAGAAATCTTCAAAAGCAAACGTGCAAGGAATCCAGCCAAAATCTTATCCCTAACAAAGTTCATGAACTTCCCTTCACTTTCCTGAATAAAACCAGTCATGTAAGAACTAAAAACAAGCACCATAATTCTCCACCTCCTCTCTTTTGCATATTTCTTCAACCCCATCTCAATCCTCTCATATTCTTCCTTCCCTTCATCTTCTCCTTCACTTCTCTTCTTCACGTCCATAGCTTCAGCCAAACATCTGGCTAGAACAATGCCATCTTCCAATGAACTACACCCACCTTGCCCAAGGTCGGGTGTCATAGGGTGGAGAGCATCCCCTGCAATACAAACGTTTCCTCGGCTTATATTACCCCACAGTAACTGCCATGGATATCTATGTCTCAACGGCATCGGTAAAAAGTGTTCGGGTTTAGTGCCTTCCATTTTGGCCTTTATTTCAAGTGGTATCTTTCCTAGCCTGCTTAAAAGATACTTCTTCAGTTTATCAGGGTTCTCTTCAAGCTCAGTCTCTACCACAATAGAAAGAAAGAGGGCCATGTGACATCTTCTTACATGGAAAAAATAACTCATAGAATGTCATAAAATTTAATACGAAAAAACTGACCATGGTTGAGAGGAGTCCAAGTGATGAACCAGTAAAGAGTGTTGTCATTGCAAGGGCAAACACCTGATCTAACACCTTTCCCGAAAAACCAAGTGAAGTTGGACTCAGATCCATGGCTGCATTCACAATCTAAATAGCCCCTAACAGCATATCTTCCTGACCAAGCAGGTGAGTTGAATCCAAGCCATTGCGCTACCACAGAGTTCACTCCATCACACCCGATTAAAACCTTTTTACCCCACACAAAATAATTCTCATCACATCAATCCACCAGTTAAGTTTTCACAGCAAGATTCACGAGTAATTTCTTTTTTTTTTTTTTTTTACCTTAGTTTTGAAGACTGTGTTGTCAGCAAGATGCACGAGCTTATTAATGCTGGATTCCTGAATAGAAACCACCTTGGAGGAGTATCTTACTGTGCCGCTAGGAAGAGCGTTTGCAAGAGCTTCTAACAGTAGTTTCCTTTTCACACATCGAGCTTCACACTCCCCACTGTAATATTATAATTTCATCGCCAAAAGATTTCAACTTTGTCAACACTCCACTTTAGCAATTATATAGCAAGGAGAAGCATTTCATCAATTATAAGAAATTTTGGCTGAAAATGTATGAATGACAAGTATTTTGACTTACTCTTTCCCTTCGGTCTTGAACAAAAACCCTGAAGTTTGAAGTCCGGAAACAGCAGAGGTGGTTATGTTCCTGCAAGGAAATCTCTGTTCATCAGTTTTACTATACAAAGCCACATGCATATTGCACGATTTTTTTATCAATCTTGCACTATTTTACATTCTTGAATACATAAACATTGAAAATAAATGGAAAAGTTTAGTTGGTTGAGGGGATTCATCAAAACCCAGACTTAACTATCAGAAGCAGTCTTCATTTGTGAAGATAAGGCAACTTCCAGGAAAAGTAGATAGTGATATTTCCTTACCCAATAAGAAGCTGATGTTCTTGCCGGAGAGAGTCGCCTACGCCCAAGGCATCCAAGGCTTTCCAAGCATTAGTCCATGTGGTTATTGCAAATCCTTCTACTCTCAAACAATCCCATGATTCCAATACTATACTTCTAAACCCTAACCTGTGATATCTTGGACTCATCATTTTCCATCACGATGAAATTAAAAACATGACCAACCAAAAAAGAGAAAAAGAAAAGGAGTACCTGTGAAGTGCTAAGGATGTGGTGAGGCCTGCAATTCCAGCTCCAACTATTACAATATCTTCAACTTCTTCCATGATAGCATAAAAAGGTGGAGGACCTTTGCTTTCTTGAGAAAATATATTTCCTGTTATGACGGTATATCAAACGATGAAGGGTGAGTTTTAAACCTGAAAGTTTTGAAATAGATGGTTAGATAAAGACAAAACAATTGACAATGCAGCCAACTTCTTCCACGGTAGAGTTGCGGATGATTCTGAACTTACTTTTTTTTTTTGTTTCCATTCTGGAATGCAGTTGAGGCCAACTTGAACTTCTCCTCTGGTAAAAATAAAATAAAAAACATAAGTAAAAAGGTGGCTAGAGCTTCAGGACACTCTTCCGAACCATTTTTTGTTTTTCTAATTTTCGACTTTTTCTCATTTTGTTGGTGGGTGGCCGGGATCTCTGTCTTCTTTTTGAAGATATTTTGAAAGTGAATCATATGATCCATCTTAATTGTATATATAGAAGTTTTATGTGAAAGTGATATATATGATTAGAATAGATATATTATCAGCTTAAATATTTGATACAATGATATTTTTTTGAATATATTCTCTATTAATTTTGATGTTTTATATCATAGACTATATTCTTATATATATAATTTCAGTCTAAATAGATTAGGGAATAAATCAGACTCCTAATAAATTTAAAATGCTCTTAATAAGTTTAAAATCCTGTAAAAAAGGATTGACATTTATTCTAACCGTATAATAAGTAGACAGCTATATGTATATCTAGTGTATAAACAATCTGTATAAGAAAAAAAGCTAATTAAATCCTAATTCTTGACACTCACGCAAGAAATCTGTATAAAAAGGTTCAATATCAAGACATACTGTAATTAATATGATAGCTAGTGTAAGTTGAAACAAAGGTTGCTTTTGATCAAATGCTGAGCTTCCCACAATCAAAATCTGCCCTTTTCAGAAATGGCCCAGCAAGAAACCTAGGCAAAATCTTCTCTCTCAAGAAGTTCATAACCATTCCATCACTCTGCTGAACACAACCCGCCACATAGGACATACAGATCAGCTCAATGCTTCTCCATTTTCTCTCTTTCGTAAATTTCCTCAACCCCATTTCAATCCTCTGATAATGTTCTATCTCAGCTTTCTCATTTGCTTCGAAACTAGGTTTCTCCAACATGGCTTCAGCAAGACACCTTGCTAGAATAATGCTATCTTCTAAAGCAGAGCATCCACCTTGGCCAATATCTGGTGTCATAGGGTGAAGTGCATCTCCAGCTAAACAAACACTGCCCTTGTAAATATTGCCCAACAGAAGCTCCCATGGTTGTCTGTATCTTAACGCAGCCAGAGTAAAGTACTCTAGCTCTGTTTTCTCTATTACTGCTCTTGCTCTGTCAGGCATTTTCCCAAGCTTGCTTAGTACATATTGCTTCACTCTTTCTGGGCTATCCTCATTCTCTCTTTCTACAAGACAATCAAGAATCTTATATGTATGTTGTGTGTATATACATCTACATATAGGAAGAAAATTGTACAGAGAACTACCTTCACTGGAAGGAGTACAAGTGAAAAACCAGTAAATAGTGTTATAGTCGCATGGGATGATACCAGCTCGAACACCTTTGCCAGCGAATTGCATGAATTTGGGCTCCAAACCATGACCCGATTTGAAACTTAAGCAACCTCTAATTGCATATCTCCCTGTAAAAGCTGGTTTCTTGAATCCTAGCCATTGCGCCACCACTGAGTTCACTCCATCACAACCTACCAGCACCTTTCAAAGCACAACAGACATATAGGAGTCAGAAATCAAGCTCATTTCTGGATCTAACAATTGTTGCTACTATGAATTAACTAGTTGAATGATAAATGGTAAAAATGATTATTACCTTGGTCTTGATGATGGTTCCATCGGCAAGATGAACAAGTTTAAGGAAATCAGATTCTTCAATAGAGACCGCTTTGGAGGAGAATTTGATTGTTCCACGTGGGAGCTCACTTGCCAGAGCTTCTAACAAAGACTTTCTCCTCAGACATCGAAGGTCATGGTCCCCACTGCACATCAATTTCCCAACAAGAAAGCAAAGTTCAAAAAACATCACAAAAAATTAGAAGTAGAAAGAGGAGCAACGTTTGTCTTGTAACTCACTTTCTTCCTCTGGCGACGAAAGATATTTCAGAAGTTTGAAGTCCTGAAATCGTAGAAGTACTCACAATCCTGCACCAACATATCTAATGATCAAAATATGAACATAGCCTTTCCCATCAAGACAAAAGCTCTTAGAATGAGCGAAACAGGATAGAATATTAATTACCCATGAAGGCTTAAATGTCGTTGGCGAAGAGAATCACCAATTCCAAGCTCATCCAAGGCCCTCCAAGCATTAGTCCATATTCCCAAGCCAAACCCCGTGATCCGCAAACTATCGGCTGATTCTAAGACCAAGCTTTGAACACCTAACCTGCATATTGTTCGTATCCACACTTCAAAATGTAAAATTGTGAATAATTTTCATCCAGACATTTAGACTGAGATCTCGTGTGCAAGTTTACAACTTAACCTGTGAAGTCCCAAGGACGTAGCAAGACCAGCAATTCCGGCTCCGACAATCACAACGTTTTCTACTACATCCATATTCACCTTGATTAGCGATCAGCTGGCAAAAGTTTTTCTTCTTTTAGATTAGCACTTAGCAGTGTATTACTGAAAGCGGCACGAGGAATACGCCTCGCTAGAACAATGCTGTCTTTCAATGCAGAGCAGCCGCCTTGGCCAATATCAGGTGTCACAGGGTGAAAGCGCATCTCCAGCCAGACATACGTTGCCCTTGTAAATGTTTCCCCACAGTTGATCCCATGGATATCTGTACCTCAACGGAGCCAGCGTGAAGTACTCTGTCGCCGTCTTCACCACCCCCGCTCTTGCTTCGTCCGGTATGTTTTCAAGATTCCTTAATACATATTGCTTCACTTTAGCTGGCTCATCTTCATGCTCTCTTTCTACAAAAAATAAACCAGTAATCTGCCTGTGGAGACGGAAGTGATTCTCGACAGGGACGAGGCCCGAATAGAAACCTGGCCAAAAAATTTGACGACTTCGGTCTGGAAATCGTGGCCCGATTCGAACGTAGCGCAACCTCTAATGGCTAGTCTGCCTGTGGAGACAGGTTTAGTGAAGCCTAACCATTTTGCTGCAACTGAGTTGACTCCATCACATCCTCATTACAACCTTTTTCACGCAAAACAAAAACAAGATTTGTATTAATTAAAGCAAGCATTGATTTGGATTTAGTATTAATTAAATCATCTTACTGTGTTATGATATTATTACATCGACCTTAAGGATGGTATCATCAGAAAGATGAACAAGTTTTCAGGAAATTGGATTCTTCAATGGAGACCACTTTAGAAGAGAATTTGATGGCCCCACTTGGAAACTTACTTGCCATGGCTTCTAGCAATGAGTTCCTTCTTAAACGTCGAAGTTCATGCTTTTCCCCTTCATACAAATGATCAGTGGTTATAAACAAAACATTATTAGAAGTTGTCAAATAAAAATCACACAATAAGCCGAATGTGGTGCCGGCAGAGCGAGTCTCCGATATTCCGAGCCCATTTAATCTTGTCTATTCCTCAGACGAACCTGCAATAATCTTGTCCGAAGGCTTTCTGCTGATTCTAAGACCACACTCCTGACCCCTAACCTGCAATAATGTTGTAATTTGTCTGTTCTAATTGCTATTTTATGAGTTAAAATATACACATTGCATACAATTCCTATGACTATGTATATATATATATATATACATATCCTCTTCCCCTCTTTGCCACTGATCTCTCTCTTCCTCTCTCTCAAGTTCAGAACATAGAGGCATTCTCTATCTGGTACTGTTCTTCTCTAATATTCCATTAATTTTCAATCCTTCCTTTGCTTCTCTGTTACAAAAAATTTGGTAGTTTGAAAGCTAGTCTAAGAAATGGAGAACAAGGATCAATATGAGCAATTTCCTGAGTCTAAACATTAATGTGCTTTACTCGATAAGTCAAGTACATATGAATATCTCTTTCATGTACAAAGTTAGAATTAAGGAAACCTGAATGATGACAGAACGATGTACCTCATTTACTTTCAGATGTAGATGATACTCTCAATGCCCTTTAGCTCTGGTTTGTCTCTGCAAATCACCAAGAATACTCAAGATAAATGTGTGCATATATAATACATAAGGAATGCTGTTTTCAGTTTCTAATTTATTTAACTTTTCGAATAAATATCATCTTCAATCTACTGTAGAATCTATTCTAAGAATCTTGGCAAAGAAGAGGATAAAGTTCCCCCAGTTGTGCATTCCATTATACAAGGAATATGGACCAACAATGGCTTGTCTTAGTGTAAGTGTCAACTAGCCTTCAAACTGTGCTTTGATGACAGTTTTCGTAATATACAAACCAGTAAATTCATGGGCCTTCAAACTGCGCTGGTAAGTTACCATCTCCCCCAACTATGAACAGAATACATATGCTTAATGACAAGAAATATATTACAAATTTGGATTTGAAGAAACAATTTAGTCCTATATTGCAGGTGCGAACATCCCTTCGAGTTAAGGGTGCGGATTATGCACTTGAGAGCATCCAACGTGAAGGAAGCATTGCCCCAAGTTCTGGCAAGATGTTCAAGACGAGTCCGCTAATGCCGTTTATTCAGGGAAGGTAGCTATCGAGACACCAGTTAGAGCATAGGGTTCCAATATGGGGGCTCTTTTTTTTTCTTTTTGAATGTGATTTCTTAACTCTATCATTAACTATCTTGACCCTGTTTGTTTTTCTTAAGATGTAGGGCTTCTGAACAATGAATGTGTTATGAATTGTGATAATAATAAAGTAAACTCATTCCAAGTTCGCAATCTTCTCTTCATTGTACATCTGATAGATACTGCAAACCAAGTGCATCTAAAGCCTTCCAAGCATTGTTCCATGTTGTGAAGGCAAATCCCGTGACCCTTAACCTGTCTGCTGATTCCAGTATCGAATCCCCAACCTGGTTTTTTGCTTTTTGTTTTTTTTAAACACAGATTTAGTAAACGTAAATACCAGGAATTTTTAAACAATAAAGGAAGGGGACAAGACACAGAAGATTTTTTCCTGTGAAGTCCTAAAGATGTAGTGAGACCAGCAATGTCAAGCTCCAACTATCACAATGTCTTCTACAGAATCCATAATCGCTTATTAGTCATTACTACTACGTGCCATGTTTATAGATGGCTAAATGGTGTTGATGATGACAAGTTGTTGACAGCAGCCATTACGTTTTCAATTTCCAATCATACTTAGCTATATTATCATTATTATATGATAATTTTCTTATGTCCCGATTCAATCTCTAGATTTTTGTCCTTCACCCACCGCCTGAAAAGCAATTTTGAAACCTAGGTAGTGGTTGTACTTGTTCGTGATTGAGTAAATAAATCCAGCTTGGTTTGGTTTAATTGCATCATATGTAGGCTAACCTACGAGAACCAGAATTTCTTATACATTGCACAACGCTCATGCACTATCCTACCACTGTAGATGTACCGTGTGTAAATAAATCTCAACAGAGAGTAGGACATGCATGAATTATGGTATCATTCTTGCTCAAGTTTAGGAATAGTCAATTCCAGTTCAAAAAATCAAACACAAACTGCAGGCAAAATATTAGGAAAAAAAACCAAGTGATTAACATGTAAGTCGAGTAACTAATATCATCCTTTAATCCAACTTTGGTTTTGATTTGATCGACTTCTTTTAGCTGTCCTTTTCCATCGGTATATCCTATAACTACGAATCCACCAATCCGCAGTCTGGGAATCTAGCTTCGTAGCTCTGGCAGTCCTGAAAAAGGAGTGCCTTTTGTTAATGAGTAAGAAACTTTATACCAAAATTGGAAGGACCCAGCGAATTGTAATCTTACCATGAAAGTTGCTGTGATCATCTTCCCAGCAAACCACCTCCCATGGAGAGCACGTTGCGAGTTTACGGCAGATTCTGAGTTCTCGAATCTCAAGTATACAAAACCAGCAGTGTTCCTGACCAAGAAACATGCCATTACTATGATTTGAAAAAGGTTAGGAATTAAAAAAAAGGAAAGAAATACTATATATATATATATATATATCTCTTTTTGGCCAAAAGAAATACAATCCTCTCGCTCACTTACTTATCCACATATATATGTTTCAGTTTCCCAAACCTAGAACATTCCTCTTCAACATCATCTTTGATATCCAAGTCAAAATTTGGTTCCAACTGCCCACAAGAAAATATGAATGCAAATCATGAGGCAGTCAAAGGAAAAGAAAAATGTACTAATTTTTTGAGCACTTTCTGAAAAGGGTTATCCAATTCCAACTTACCTCAACTTCCGGATCAAACATGTTCTTCAATAGTAAACATTCACTAGGAGTACCAATTGCATTGAGTAAAGTAGCAGAAGAAGTGGGAATCTGAACACCCATACCACCAAGTCCAGGAAAACCAGGAATAGAACCAAGAGGAGCGGGAAAGAGAGTACTCATTGGAGCAGCTCCAATGTTTGGTGGCATTGGTAGAGTAAGGCCAGAGCTATTGAAAGCAGTTGTTCCTACAGAACCCGTAATACTGAACAGAGAACAGACATAAGCTTGGTAAGACATATATTTGAATACAGGAACCAAGATTGACAGAGACAAACCTAGATGCAGTGCCACTGCGATCCAACTTCTGCATCAGAAAAGCTCGAGAACGTGCATTTAAAGACTGGAAATAAAGAATGCTCAGTCGGTCAAGACAAATGTTTAACTTACACATGCAGCTCCAATATCACGAGGTAATAAGAAAAAAATAGATTTACTCACCAAGCCACCGCCTTCCTCATCATCAAGATCAGCAGTAGTAATTGTTCCAAGATCTTGCATTCCAGGTTGGTCAGTCACAGCAGACACCTATATACAGGCCAAAAATAAAATAAAAATTGAAACCCACAAAAGAAAAAATGGTATCCTGGGCCAGAGAGTATAATGGGTGGTTTCAGTCAAATCACCATATATGACTATTTTGTAGGGAAAAAAAGGGAAAAAAGGGAAGAAGCCACCATAAAGGAAAATAGATCAGCATAAATAAGAGAACAAGTAAACATGCATTACCTTTATTGCCCGACCTGCAATCTCCAATTGACCATTCAAACTCATAGCATTTTTAGCATCTTCAAGATGTGCAAACTGCGATAAGTTTAACTTTCATTAGGCTAAAACTCAGGAAGAGAAGCATATAGCACCTATGCAAACTGGAAAACATCACCAGGCAGAACCAAGATTACTGATCAGTGATATACTCACCTGAACAAAACCAAAGCCTTTGCAATGTCCAGTCTCATCAAGAGGTAACTGAACCAGCTCCACAGTACCAAATGCTTCAAAAACCTGAGCATTTAAAAGAAGATCGTGAATACACTTTCGTTGAAATATAAAGTCCAGTCCTCAATCACTTGAAAAATCACCTAATAAAAAGTCTTTTCACATTCATAGTAAGCTATTAAAGTCCAAGGTAATGGATAACATGTTATAACAATTAAGTATTTTCCAAGACATAACCATAGTAGCAAACATGAGGGGGGGAAAACAAGCTCAAACAATTAACTCTAGAAAGTTTTGTACTAAAGAACGATACACAAAAATTCACTTACTTGACGAAGATTATCTTCGGTTATGTTGGTATGTAAATTGCCGACATACAACTTTCTGGCAGCACCTGAAGGACCTGCAAGCCCTGACCCACCAGCTGCAGTTGTTGACTGAACTTGGTTCTTCTCAGCTTCTGATGGCTTTACCATCACAGGTTGACCAAGAAGTGGCTGACCAGAAAGAGCTATTGCCATAGGTACTGACATAGCATCAAAGAATTCAATATACCTACATAATGAAAAAAAAGTACATCCAGAGGGTATTAAAATGAACAAGCTATTCAAATATCAGACATATACCCGCAAACTACCCATGCTAGATCCAGAAGAAAAAACATCAATAACTGACTGTCAAAGTAATCAAACCCGAAAATGTTATATGAGTATGTATGACTGGATGATTAGAAACCACATATAGGTAAAACGAAATTAAACTCGATAACTCAAGTGCAGACCAATAATACATTTGAGCACTTACCCACATCCTTTAGAGCGTCTTGAATTGCGATCCAGTATAAGGCGTGCATCTCGGACCTGTAAATGCACATCCACAACTTTGAGAGTTACAAGAACAAGAGAAACAAAGTAACAGTCGGAGTGAGGAAGTTACAGTAATGAAAAAATGACATGTAAGAACACTGAAAAAAAATGGGATGAGTACAGACCTTGCCAGCCCTTGAGAAGAATTCATACACATCCCTTTCAGTTGCCTTCAAAGAAATCTGTCCAAAACATTTTTGCAAAACTTCCCATTACATCTCTTGAGGATTGTGGTGGAGATGAGACATGGCAGCATAATCAATGTATATACCAACTTGTATGAATCACCTGATAGGCAAATACTGTCCTTTGATCACGTTCAGGATCAGCCTCCGGTTCTTTTGCTTCTTCCTTTTTCTCTTTGGTTTGTCTACATGGAAAAAGAAACATAAGTTAGACCAACTACTGTTAATTGGCCACATAAAGCTCTGGATGCAAAACATTTACAGCATGCAAAAGCTGCCTTAAACGATAACAATTAGGGTCAAATATTAATTCCCAAATGGCAGCAATAATTTCTCCAGTGTCTGTATAAATGCTGAAAGCAAGTAACACACCCCTGCAGGGAACTACACAAAGTTAACATGAATGGACTGTGAATACAGACTGAGAAATTAAATCGCTGTTATAAAAAACAAGAAAAACCTGGAAAAATCAAAGAGCCAGGGAAGATTGATATCAATTAATCCAACTTCAACAGCGGATAAACAATAGATCTTGTACCTTCTATAAACAACATAATCTTAAATGGAAACAGCATCATCAAGTTGTACTGATGGCAATACCAAACGACCTAATTGCATTAATATGGAACCTGTTGAAAGGTCATACTTTCAGCGAAATGATTTGCCCAGAAAATAATAATAATAAGTCTTATTTGCATGGTGATAACAACAAGACAGTATCACTAATCATGTTAAAATGTCACATCCAAATGACTCTTGGATCACAGAATGCATGCCATCCAATAGGTTTTATGGTTTACAGAAAAGTCATGGACATTGAGGGGAAAAACGCTAGGGGGTTACCATAAATTTGTGATATCTTATTCACAAGTGACATGGTTTATAATACATACCATGTTTGCAGCAAAACACCAAAATAACTGGATAATGAAACAAGTATAAATGTTTTAAATTACCTGCTTCCTTTGTCTCTCTCTCTTAAATCCTCCCTTTCTTTCTCTCTATTATCCCCGTCTAGGTTCTTCTCTCTTTCTCTTTCATCTCGGTCACTGTGATGCCTTTCCAATCGACTCCTGCTTCGACGTGGCCGTTCTCTCTCCTTCTCTCTTTCAACCTCTCTACCACGCTCTCTCCGGTCTCTGTCTCTGTCATGACCCCGCACTCTGTCACCATTCCTGTCTCTATCTCTATCTTTGTCCCTTCCATTTTTCTCCTCCTTATCCCTATCCCCATATTCTCTGCTACTTCTTTGATGATGCCTTTCACTATCTCTGGACCGTAAGCTACGAGATGAACGACGCTCCCCATCATCTTTCTCATTGCTCTTATGCTTTGAGCTTCTACTACGTTCTCTATCTCCAGATTTCACAGTTTCGTCACCGCCAACAGGAGTTTCCTTCACCTTTTGTGGCTTGGGGTTCTCTACTGTTTTCTCTAAATAATCATACTCGTCAAAATCCATGTTTACTTTTTATTAAAGGATACAATGCTACAACCTCCGATAAGTTGCAGATACCTGAAATAAAGCACTGAATAATGTAAGATTATAATTATCCTCCGTTCAGCCAACACCTGGTATGCAAGGGTGCGAGATATGAACCATGGCTTTGAATGCAAAAAATTATCACGAGTTCGAATTTGAGTAATAACTTTAATATTCGATCAAGTTCGAGTTAAGATCAATTGCAAGTTGAGTCGAATTCGAATCATCCCATATTCAACTCGACTCAGCCTGTATAAAGAAAAGAAAGAAAGAAAACCAAAACAAAACACCATCATTGTCTGCTCGAATGCATTACTTTCAGACAAAGAGTAAGCAACTACTAGACCATAGTGCTTAACCAGTGCAACTTCAATCACCAGAAACTATAATTAATGGACAAATCAAACCCTAATCAGACTCAAGTTAGGTTACCCAGGAGAAAAAAAAAAAAAACAAATACAACTTCAGATCCCAACGTTCTCTAAGTCAGCTAAGCTCCACATCCACTTCCCCACGAATTCTGAGAACCAAACACACCGCCACCTTTCAGTAAGAAATAACAACTTACCCCGTATAATAGCAGAGGTCGATGAAGAAGAAAGACAGTGCCAAAGCGTTCTGAGGCGAAATCAGGGTAAAGACGGAGCTCGAAACGCCAAAGGTCGAGGCTTTCTCACTGCTTTGCGCTCGCTAGGTCAAGTAATTTTGGCGCTACTTGTGTGATAAATTAAAATGCCCAATTTCTCCATATTTTTTATTTTCCCTAATTTGGGTGACATTTCGCTTTGTTTCGTAACAAAATTTTTTTTTTTTATTTTAAAAATTAATATTTTTGTGATAATGATATAAAATCGATAAGGTAAGAAATTAATTTTTAATTATTAAACTGGATAGATTTATATTAGTAAAGAATTAAATTTTTAATAGCATAAATATATATATATATATATTGTTTTTTTATAAAATATAAAAAATTATTAAATATATTACTATCATTTCAATTTTCTTAACCTATTTTTTTATTTTTGTAAAATCGATTTAAAAAAATTATGACAAAAAATCAACGATAAATAAATTTATCTCCTCCCAAAACCAATTTTTATCTTTCAAAATACAAAAAGATTTTACAAAAAAATTATCAAACAAAGGCTTCTTTTTTTTTTTTTTTTATAAATAATTTGGTTAATACATTGAAACACTAGGTCAGACTTCATAGCAATGCAATAGACACTCTTCAAAACTGACAGAGATGCATCAAAAAGTTTATAAGCATCTCCTTTAAAAACAAGAATGCATATGATATGGCATACATATATCAACTACCAACAGTCCCAGAAGTGATTTATTCTGCGAAGCATTCTGAAGATGATAAATAAAATACAGATCCGGATCCCCCCCCCCCTCAAAATTTCGGATAGAACTAAATTAACGGAAAGAATTATCGATGATATTCTTCTAATGTATAAACCTCCGATGCTAAAAAAATTCCTTCTCTCAAGATGATCCTTTGCTTATTTCCCTGAACTGTTACGGTCTGAAGAGCTGAAAATGCCATAATTGGATCTGACTGGATTAGAAGAACTAGGTTGAGATGTTTCTTGTTTGGGTTTGGGCAAATCGGTAACAGGAACATGCTTGGCTTCTCTACTGGGGGGTGAGAAATTCGTATGTGGCATGGGTTGCCTTCTTTTATCGCGAAATGGGATTCCTGGCCCTGGTGAATCTCTTCTGCTATTATTGCCTTCATTATCAATTCCACAATTTTGTTGAAACTGGTTCCTGGGCTCGCTCCTTGCATATCTATTGAGAGGCACTGTGGAAGATTCTTGTCTGGAAGGAAATGCTGGCCCGCGGTGAGAGATTTTCTCAATGAGATGATTCATTTGTGTCTTACTAGAATCTGAACGCAACCCAATTGTGTTATTACCAAATTGAGATACTTCATTGGTGTCACTATCAGAGAGTGTCTCATCTTCAGTTGCTGTGTCATCTGCTGCATTAACTTCTTTGAGAAGGCTACAAGCTGAACTTACAGATGGTGAACTAGTTGTGGCCGTTCCGACCTTTGGGCTTTTCCCACTGCCTTTTTTGGGGGGACCGAACTTGACATGTCTGACTATGACATATGCTTGGGTCCGCTCGAGCCTTGGTCCACTTTCCACGACCGCTACATCTTCAATCTGCATAGTGTTAAAAATAAGTAATTGGAAAAAATAGAAACTATTGGGAATAATATGGATGAGATATAAAATATAAAATATATATATATATATATTTTTTTTATTTTTTTTTTTAAAGCATATGATTGTACCATAGCACAGAGACGAGATAACAATCCTCCCAAATCTTGATCCTCAGTCCCCCTGGCTGAACACTATTTCAGAAACACATGGAGCAAATGATATTTGGTGTATTGAAAGTAACTTTAGAACAACCAAGACAAGAAAATGAAGTAAGAAATTTTTTACATTTTATTTTCTAATGCAGTGGTACAAAGGGGGAGAGAGAGAGAGAGAGAGAAAGAGAATGTACCCTGACACGATAACCACGCTCCATCAATCGCTTAACCGTGTCAGCCTTCATCCTTAAGTCCTTGTCTTCCTGTACACATCATTCGGAAACATTTAGGACTGCAAACTTCCGATTGCTAAAATGTCTTCCCAAGAGGATGAGAGATGTCTATGGTGGCAAGCAAGATAAAGCAGATTAAATCAGGGACTTACAGTTTTCCCAGAAAAACGAACTTCTTTATTATCTCCTTTCCGTATCTCAGTCTGCGCAAAAAGATCCATTAAAGGGTGGCCTAAATATCTTATCTACTATAGCCAAGACATGCTCAATGTGTTTTCTACAATCTTATTTATATGTTTGGAGGACGTAAACTTAAATAACGGGAAATCAAAAATGAAAAAAGAAAAAAAAAATCTAACACTACTGGATAAACCTTAACACTATTCTCAAAAGAAAATTCAATTACTTTCGTAACCTTATTTCAACAACAGCAAAGACAATATGTTTTAGCACAAGTTACAACATTATTGTCGTCTTAACCTTGCTTTTGGCACGATCTTTCTCCTTTACTTGTTGTTTGTACTTCTCTCTATGAAAATCCATTATTTTACAAACGGGAGGATTAGCTGTCTTTTGAACCTGTAGAGTATAAAACAATGGGTCTTCCATAATGTTAATCACCACTCATCACAAGTAAAAGTGAAATGCCACTAAAAATAGAGAGAAAAGGAGGGGGGGAAAAATTTACCTCAACTAAATCAAGCTTGAGTTTCCTTGCACGTTCCAAAGCTTCACGCCTTGGGACAATAGAATGTTCTGCATGGATATATACATTAAGGAATACTTTAAATGAGCTCGCCCTCCTAAATTACGAAGGAAAAAAAAAAAGGGCCTTCACCGTGGTCAAATCTAAGTGGCCATCACCATCTATATCACTCACCATCTCATTGAAAATGCGTAGTTCATTAGATTATTAAATGATTACGACCTCTCTCTCTCTTTCAGTCATGCCTGCTTAGACTGTTAGAACATAACCTAACCATTATAGTACCAAAAAACTGCACATTTCTCTGAAACCTCTATCACAGCGAAACAATCAGGATGCAGGCCGAATCCCAATCTCTCTTCATTATCTATTCTTGAAGTTGATTTCCCTCAGTTGGCATTTCATGTTTCATAATATAAATGTATATGTCTTTTAATGCAAAACTACATCTAGTATTAACATCCAAAAAGCATTATGATTTTTAAATGTACAGAGGTTTTTTCTATTTAAGAACAAACTCATACCTTCTCCTTCCACAAGCCTGACAAACTCCGCCATGATTTTATCATTTAGTCGTGGTCCATTAGTGTCCTTTTCTTCCTTCTTGGGCTTAACCTGAACATAACACAGCATGCGATGAGCAACATCGACTCCAAGTCCAATAAGATAATATGAAACTCTAGAAAATCGAAGATCACAAATAACAATAATAACCTGAACCGGAGCAGCAAAGAACCTCGTAATATGAAAAGAACTAGCAGGTCTATCATGAATGGGAAAAAAGGGATATCCCGTAACATATTGTTTTGAAAGTGAATGAGTGGAATTGAGCGAAGCCGCATTGGAGATTTGAAGGTAGTGTGTTCTGAGCTGATTAGTTAAGTGCTTGAGCTTAGATTGGCTTATTCTACACCAATAGGCCATCTTCTTCAGTAGGAAACCACAAATGATGTCATATGAATTCAAAGAATTCAGAGCCTTATTCCTTAATCAGTGTTTCAATCACCTAAAACAAGAATCAATGGATAAATCAAACACTAACCCTTGTCAATTTAGGTTTCGCAGGGCAAAAGGACATAAATTTATTGATTGCAAGTGATAAATAAAAATCCCCGATCAGTAGAAACTATCATGCTAATTCAAAGAAAATATCATTCCTTCTTCCCCAGGGATTGATTATAAGAAACCAAACACACCGCCGCATTTCAATAAGGATTAAAAAACTTACCTCCGATTAATTATGATGGGATCGATGAAGAAGAAAGGAAGGCCCAAGGAGTTCTGAAACGAAAGCGGAAAGCCGTGAGGAGGGAAGTGACGGAGCTTGAAACGCAGAGCCGAGTTTTTTTTCCGATCACTAGGGCATGCGTGTAAATTTGTTCTAAAAATTTTGCTTTTCCTTTTTATTTTTACCTTCTCTAAGTAATTATATTAAATTTTTTATTTAACATTTTCACTTACCTTTTTCAAAGTAAAAAATTACAAGAGGTTTTCTTGGTTGTACGTACACCCGGAGTAGAAACCTCATTTATACTCTGACCAGTTATATTAAGCCACGTAGACAGTCTTTGCCACCTATTATACATAATAAACAAATCTTAATTATTTATTCTTCCCTCTTTCTCTTTCTTTCTTCCTCACGATTCATCAGCTTCTTCTCTCTTCTCTTCTCTTCTCTTCTCTCTCACTTTCACCATTCACATCCTTCTCCCTCATTTAGTTAGTTGCTCGCAGACGACGACTAGAAGTCCTCCGACGAAGAACCCAGCACCGGGATGTAACAATACCTTTTCCACGTTCCGAGGGCCATTCTGAAAATTATAATACATCTCACTATCACTACCTCTTTACCCCACAAAATCAATCATCTTCATAATTGTGGTAGTAATGTGACGGGTAAAGGGGCCATTCTCTATCTCGTAACATTTCCAAATTGGTGTCACCAATCATCTGCCTCTTTCCCTCTACTTCTCACATCATAACCTATAATTCACTTCCTTCATCTTAAATAATTATTACACCCAAAATTACGTATTTATATTAAATTTTATTATAAATATAAATATTATTTATATGAAAAATAACATTTATAATAATTATTGAACTCTGTATATCATATGTACCTAAAAATGTCACTTATTCTGCTACATATTTCATGCATTTATGGATTAGTTTAATTTTCGTGCATTCATGTTAAGCTGGCGTTTGATTGATGGATGGAACACTTTACATTATTAATGTTGGCCTACTTTACAAGCTGTACCTTGTTTTCATTTGACACTTGGACAAATCCATAGACTTTAGTCGGAACTAGTAGTAACATTATCAATATATTTCCCGATCTGGTGGTTGCGATAAGGAGGCCTGCTAAATATAAATAGTATATATATATATATATATATATATCTATCTATCCATAAGGCTTTTTAAAAAATATATATTTTCGTAGTTATTTGTTATAAAGCATTTCCATGCATGCATGTTAGGTATGAGCAGAAAAATCGTCCCGACCAAGACCACTCGAACCTTAAATCATCGAGATGGGGTTCGGGTGAGGCTACATTTGAAAAATAATTTTCGATTGGAATTCTGACCGTAATTGACATGGGGGTGAGTCAAGATGAGGGGGAGGGCGGATGCCATCGAGGGGTAGGGCCCGACCGAAATCAGAAAAATAAAAGAAACATAATTTTTTTCTTATTACTTTTCCCTTCTCACTGCGAGTCGCAGCAATCCCCCTCTCCAATTCCCTCCATGTCTCTTCCTCTTAAGGACTGAGCCACCATCTCCGACCGCCTCTCTCTTCTTTCTCTGACCCGGCATCTTCATCTGCTTTGTACGACAGTCTCCCTCCCTCTCTTCTTTCTCCGCCTGCCCACTCAACAGACTGCCTTCTCCATATCTCCGCCGTCGTTGTCAAATGGAGAGTCACTGTCCACCGCGAGCCTCTATCAGAATGATTTGTCCATTTCCCTTTCTTGATTAAATCTCTTCTTTATTTGGATTTAGGTTTTGTTACTGACAAGTTTGTTAGGTTTGTTAAATTTAGGGCTACATCAGATTTATGTTAATGCACCTTCTTTCATACTTATGAAAGAGTATATGGTCCATTGGTTAATAAGCATAAAAATAGCTTTTCAGTGCATCCTAATGTTTCCATTCTTAAGAAAACTCTGATAGGTAATAAACACTACTAAGTTTCAACAAAAGATTCTCCCGATTACTTACATAAGCTGCCCCCTTCAGTTAAGCATAGAGATTTTCTTCAAACGTCATCTGTCTTGGGGTTCTATTACTAATATGCAAGTTAAAACTTCAATGTTATCCAGATGTTGTGAAATCTGTATGGAGTTGCAAATTCATCTGAGTTCATATTGAAATAGATTGTCTTTTTTTTTCTAGTTTAGATGATTTCGGAAAATTCATGATTTTTCCTATCCTACTTCGGGAAATTCTTCAAAAGAGCAGGGATTGCTTTGCAAACTTTGGCCACTCCATTACCCATGTTTTTCACGAAGCAAATCAAGTTACGGGTCTCCTTGTAAATATAAGTTGCCTAACAAAAAAGATACTAATTTATCTTCTTTATCATACCTCCTTAGAGCTGTTAGACTAAAAATTATTAATGATAAATTAGGATTAAGTTACTTTCGAATCAAATATAATTAGGCTTCATTTTCTTTTGGCTTAAAAAAAAAAAAATTATATTTTTATGCGCTGTGTTCTTCGCAATGATTATATTGAAGGTATAAATTATAGTAGCATTTAAAAAAAAAAGAAAAAAAAAAAAGACAAAGAAGGGAGGGTAGGGTGGGCCCAGGTCCCATAAGAGTAGATATAGATAATAGATAATCTATCTGGGGGCCACCATATAAGGTGGGACCAAATTCAACGAAGCTCCATAAAATTAGACTTTTTCTGCATGATTCTATGATATGCTCTTGATCTAAGTTAAATTTCATCTAATATTATAAACACTACTTTCGTATATATATATATGGCATGATCTATATATAAGAGTCATAACTATAATAGAACCTTGGAACAAGCTAGCTAGCTAGTAGTCGCCAGATGATGTTAACTAAAGAAATCTGGTTATAAATGTGAGATGAGATTTGGCCGATTGGACAGCTGCCTGCTCGCCACTCATTTTATTTAGATGTTAGGTATAGACTATAGAAGACATGTAGCTTTCCTCCCTCCCTTTATTTATCTCCTCTTAGATGGCAACCCGGAATTCAACTCAACTATACAACTACATGCACACTACTCGCAATAGCAACATCTATATGTCACCACGCAGGTGGTCCTGCTTTTTATCGGAACTTCCATTCCTTACCACTTTACTGTATTTAGATATTATGGCAGGAAAGTTTATAAAAAATTACACCATAGATAGAAAACATTCATTCGTGATAGATAAGACTTTGTTCTGCTTGTGCAAGGATTAGGTCACTAGATACTAAGTAGCAAACCCTGCAAAGGAAGGGGTTCACGGACTTGATCAGTGAGTGTCTACTTTCTCATTCACAATTGGCCTGGCATGATCTGTGTTTTTTGGTTACGATGGGATTGAAAAGATTTCCAGATGATGAACAAAATATATTGGTTGGGTACTTCTCAATTTTTCCAATTATAAACGAACGCTGTGATTGCATTTTGTTTTGTTGGTGTGTGTTGTGGTCATGTCCAGTTCAATAATGCCATTAGCCTAATGTTAAAACCGTGAAAATCATTGAGAAAAACAAAGTCAAGATGGGAGAGGGGAAAAGTCATTTTCCAGATTTGAGCATTATCGTTTTTACACTGCGTGCTGTGGCTTTCAAGTGGGGTAGATTCATCATTAAATTCATTGATTGCTGCCTTGGAGAAGACAAGTGCACGTGTACACGAAAAGATCAATATCATATCTGGATTCATATATACCAAAGAAATAGGACGACGACAAGACATATCTGGATTCATATCTGGATTCACGTTTATACCGAACGTGACCGCTCATTTGAGTCATTCCCCATCTAACGGACAAAATGAACGCCACGTAAGCATGATCAATGTCTTCAGCTAAAATGAGCCGAAAGCGCGGCTCATTTTTTATTGTGCTTACGTCGCGTTTATTATGTCCATTATTAGATGAGAAATAAGCACCATATCCTAAGTGGCTATATTTTATTGATAAGTGCATCATCTGTTTATAATACGTAACATGTTTTAAGAACTTATATTATGATTTAGGATCATAGGTTATACAGTTCAAAATAGTTCTTCGTTCGTTTGTTTTCGAAACACAATGGGCTTGAGTTACCAGACAATCAATCGCGTCTGAAATAGACGAGAAAGAGCGTTAACCTAAGGGGACATAGGCCACTACGTGCTATCAAGTCAACAAGGCGACACGTGTTCACAAACTGCCATCCATTTGACAAAAAAGTCTATTGGAATTGGGTCTGCCATGTAAAAGGGTGAGGAAAAAAAAAGTTCCGATCAAAATCGAATAATTTTTTATCGGTTGAATCGTCGAAATCTCATTTTTGGTCACCGTTGAATCGTCGGGGTACGATTGGAATACTAATTTTTATTTATTTATATATTTTATAATATTATTATTATTTTAAAAAATAATGATTTATAATATTATATTAAAATAAAATAATAATTTTTAATTATTATTATAAATATAATACTGAATAAAAATAATTTTAAAACTATATATTTTTATCAATTATATATATTATAATATAATTAAATAAAATAATAAAAATTGATGTAAAAAAAATCAACCGAATCGACCGTGGGTTTAGTTTAAATTGATTTCACCGAAATTTTTGCGTACTTCAACTCTGCCATGCTGCCAGTTCTAATATGTTACTCATAAGTGTCCGCACGTGAGCTTCATATCACGTAACTTCCATTATACTGTCGTACACATTATTATTATTATTATCCCAATCTAGAGAGAGAGAGAGAGAGAGAGAGTGGCGAGCTTGAGCGTCATTATTGACTCTCTCCTCTTCTTCTCCCCCTACTGGTGTGGAGCCCATAGCTGGACCTCTGCTTTGCTGGCTTTAGACTCTCTCCATTGTTGTTCTTTTATGGGGAAGGGAGGGAGGGTGGGCTCTTTCTCGCTTCAGGGATAAATTCGACTTTAGCCTGCCCTTTTCTTTCTACAAAGATCCCTTTTTCTGGCCCCAACTTACCACTTTCACTTCCCTCTTCCTCTTCGTCTTCTTTCTAATCAAAATCATCACCATAGTCTGATACCCACCAGAGTGAGAAAGCTCAAAGCTTCAAGAAATAATCAGAACCCACTTCTTTAAGTATTTCATGGATCCACGAATCTAATCCTTCTTCTTCTTGCAATAAAACCTTCAAGTTTTTGGGTAAGAGTAATTCTGCATCTTTTTCTATGAGTACATAAGTAGAGACGACTGTTGAATTTTTAGTTTTTGCTGATGAATTGCTCGTGATCAGTTCTGGAAGTGGCTTTGACCACTGTTTTCCAGTTGAATTTTTTCTTGAACGGATAGGAACTCTTATTTCAGGTGGTTTAAAACTCTTTGAATAAGCTAATATTAGGTTTAGGAATGTATGTTCTAGTCATTATGTTTTAGATTCAAGTCATGTGATTTCTATGATAATTTATGCTCAAATTGTACACTCATTCCCAAGTTTCCCCTTTTCTAATTCTGTTGTAGAGTATCATTGTCTCATTGAGAAATTGAGGAGAAAAAGCTAATCACAATCTCAATTTCCGGATTCGAATCATCTCCACTCTTATTAAAACTGTTGGGATGGTTATTTGGATGAGATGAGGGATGTTACCGGAGTTGATGAACTTTTTTCGGGCCTGTTTTGGGCCGAGGTCGGATCGAACCGGTCTGGGTGTAGATTGCAGGGGTCATCAAGACGGTCTCCTATGGTACAAAGATCATGGGCCTCACTCTACTGGTGAATTCTCAATGGCTGTAATCCAAGCCAACAATTTACTTGAGGACCAGAGCCAGATCGAGTCAGGCAGTTTGAGCTCGCTAGATTGTGGTCCCTATGGTACCTTTGTTGGTGTATACGACGGGCATGGTGGGCCTGAGACTTCTCGCTATATCAATTATCACCTCTTCCAACATCTCAAAAGTAAGTGAAAATATTTTTCAACAATGGAATAATATTTGTATGACTGGAAAAAGTATTTACCTTTGGTTTGTAACATTTAAGGATTTACTTTGGAGCAACAATCGATGTCTATGGAGGTAATAAGAAAGGCGTTTCAAGCCACGGAAGAAGGTTTTATCTCTCTAGTCACTAAACAGTGGCCTGTCAAGCCGCAAATTGCAGCTGTTGGATCATGCTGTCTTGTAGGAGTGATTTGTGATGGGACACTTTACATAGCCAATGCGGGGGATTCCCGTGCCGTATTGGGGAGAGCTGTAAAAGCAACAGGAGGGGTTCTGGCTGTTCAGTTATCAGTAGAGCACAATGCTAGTATCGAGTCTGTTAGACAAGAGCTTCAGTCTCTGCACCCGGACGACTCACAAATTGTCGTTTTGAAGCATAATGTATGGAGAGTAAAGGGTCTTATACAGGTCCGTAAATCTAGGCCTGTAAAAGCAATTACCATCAGTAGTTTTTTTCCTGGTTGCCTAATGGTAAGAAATTTTGCTTCTTTTTGCAGATTTCTAGATCCATTGGTGATGTGTACTTGAAGAAGGCCGAGTTCAATAGGGAACCTCTGTACGCTAAGTTTCGCCTTCGTGAGCCGATCAAAAAACCGATCTTGAGTTCTGAACCCTCCGTTTCTGCGATACAATTGCAGCCACATGACCAGTTTGTCATTTTTGCATCAGACGGCCTTTGGGAACAGCTTAGCAATCAGCAAGCAGTTGAAATAGTTCAAAAGCATCCACGTAAAGTACGGCTCTTTATATATTCACTTGTCATTACATTTAAAATAAGAAAGTTATTATTTGATTAGATGATTCCTTTTCGTACCTCCATTGAAACCCCCCCCCCCCCCCCTTTTTTTTCCCGTAATGCAGGGAATTGCAAGGAGGCTTGTGAAAGCTGCCCTTCAAGAAGCAGCAGCAAAGAGAGAAATGAGGTATTCAGACTTGAAGAAGATAGACCGAGGTGTACGCCGCCATTTCCACGATGATATTACTGTAGTAGTTGTGTTTCTGGACCCGAATCTTGTTTTCCAGGCCAGTTCTGTCAAAAGCCTGAGTTTATCCTTGAAAGGGGGTGGAATTAACCTCTCCCCTAACACTCTAGCTCCTTGTAGTAACTAAGGAGACGATTGAAGCACCGTAGTTTAAGCAATTTTCATGGTTTAATGTATGTTTGTGACTTTGTTCTGTCATTCTCTCATGTGAATACAAGTTAGTTAAAAAGAGAAGAAAAAAAGAAAAAGGTGAAATCCTTAAATTCTTTAATGTACGTTGTTTTAACTCCTAATTAAAAAACTTAAGCTTCTGTGCCAAAGGCAAAAAAGGACCCATTTGACATCTTTGGTTGTGCTAATTGTACGGAGAGTTAAGGTTCAATGAGAGGTTTATGATATTCTAATTCTGCAAATTTGTACAATAGTCAATGAAAATTACATTCTTAGAGAGAAAACAAAAAAACAAAAAAAACTAGGGATATGAACATGGCAATGAGTAATTACATATAATGCTGTTACAAAATACAATAACAAAATAATATTTTCTCAACTCTACCTCAAGTACAGAGAGGTCAAGAATTGAGAAACCAGAATAACTTCGGTCACTAAAGCTGCAGGGGAGTGCATTCCCAGAAATGGAACGATATCGACCTGCAGCCAATTCTCAACAGCGGATCCCACCACCGCCCCGGCCACAAGTCCACCAATCGTTATAACGCTCGCCTTCCCTGAATGAGAACAACAAAAAAAGAAGGATTTAAGTTACTAGTCCATGCTATGAGCATCAAAACTGCAACTGAAAAAGGAAATAATTACTTACCCAATTTGACATTATTCTTAGTCAAGAAGTAGAGAGAAGCCCCGAAGCTACCAGCCAGGATGAGTCCCGGGACATCGGGTCCACCGTATGGAACCGAAGAAGATGTGGAAGTTCCATTGAAGTAAGTCAATCCCATGAGAGCTACATATACTCCCACTTGTAACCCCAAATCACGAGTTGACGGGGTTTCAATTGAAATTGGAGTGTTCTTGACAGCGGATTGGAGCCACTGTGGCATTGACTGCATCCGAGAAGTACTCACGGGTTTCACATCGGCATAACGGATGCTACTACTCACCACTTTTCCTGCTCTACGCTGATTTAAGCTTTGCATAAGCAGCATGTCATATGCAGCTTCTACCTGAAACGTATTTCAACTTAAACAAGTAACAATGGGGTGCCTTTTTTTTTTTTCACCTGAAGAAAGCAGAATCAATATTTTCCAGAAACAGTAATTCAAATTTAATGGGTGCTTCGTTTAATATATAATAAGATCAAACAGTAATTCTTTAGCACTTTCTTTCTTTAATTTAATATAAAATTATGATAATCGTGTTATCAATTTACCAATTAACTCCTATTCTCAACTCTCGAGCTTTTTTTTTTCTTTCTTCTAAAAGATTCTAATCCCGAAGCTCCACTTTTAAATTTAGAATTTAGAGTAATATCAAGTAGCGGTTGAGCTAAGTAGTTCTGAACTCTCTCGAGCTTGCTCCATCAAAAAGATGGAGAATCTAGCACTCAACCAGAGAAGTATTAGATTCATTTTCAATTCAGATCTTTACTTCATAAAAATTCCAAAATCAAAACCAAAACACTAGGAACTCCGAATCTGGAAACTAATTTAGCTGGTCAAAAATCATAATTTTCAACCAGAGCAGTAATCGGAATCTAATCAAGCTTCCAAAATCAGGGAAAACAAAGTGCTCTTTAATAAACAGAACAGGAATGCAAATGCTTATGAAATTGAAGAAGAAGCTAACCATACCTGTGCAATCGCTTTCTTATCTTCTTGGCAAGTGGCGAGGATCGAATTCTTGGCGCGCAGTATGTCTTCGAAGGAGGCGCCCTCAGAGACTCCGAAAAGCTTGAGCGCGTTCTCAACGGACATCTCGAATGGCGTCGAGTCGTCAGCTCGTGAGCCGGCCTGCACCGGTGCGGCTGGCTTCGTCGGTAGTCGCCTCAGGCGAGAACCTCTCCAACTCGATGGGATCGGTTGCTTTCCGATACGGTTCGAACCGGTTTGTAGTGGCTGGGGCGGTCGATGGAAAGATGAACCCGCTGAGAGACGGTTGGGCCGGACTGAGAGAGTGGCTGCCATCCTTCTGCAAAAACGTGAGGCTGGTCTTCTGGAGAAATTAGTTTATTCGTTTGGCTTATGCAACGAGTAACAGCAGGTAAAGGGGCACACTCTCTTATCTTTGTTATACATTAGATTTTGTGAGCTTGCTTACGTGGCAACAACAAGTGTCCGAAAGCCACGTGACATAGAATTAATAATCATTGTCTCGTCTTATGAAGGTGAGAAAAATGGAATTTTTATTTGGTCGTCTTATGAAGGTGAGAAAAATGGAACTTTTATTTGGTTTAACATTGTCTCTGATTATGCTAGAAATACAACAAATATTGCGAGTATTAACTATACGCTCTATGTTTGCTTACAAGTGCAGAGTGGCAATTGGTGTGGGAATGACCCGCAAGGATCATTCTGATGTGTCCAACCAGGTCTGCTTAAGTAGTTAAATGCTTTTCTTTCTTTCTAATGAAAAATGCTTTTTATTGAAAAAGAAAAAGAAAAAGAAAAAGAAAAGAAACATAGGGAAACTAATTATACTTCTGTTGGATGGAAAACCAGCTCTATCTGGAGTTCTTGGACAAATATGAGAGGAAGTTTGTGAGCCAAGGAGCATGTGACACCCGCAATATCTTCCAGTCTCTGGATCTGGCTTGGACTTTGCTTCGCATTTTCCCCCGTGAGCTGCTCCACTGTATACCTGCCAAAACCCTCGACCAGTTCTACAGCCGAGAGATGCAGCTAATTAGTTGACAAGGAAAAGTATCTCTTTATAGCCTTAGTCCTCCTGCCTACAATGTTTAAAAATGAGCCAAGGAATTTGTTTTCTTGTTTCTTTTTCTCGATCCAGCGTATGAGCCAAGATAAATAAAAGGCGTGCTCTGTTTGACTCCGATTTCAAGCCCTTGTGGGAGTCGAAAATGGAAAGTGGATTCTTTCAATGCAGACAGTGAGATCTTGTCTATTCCCTCCCCTCATCTTATTTGCTAGCCTGCATCGATCGTTCTGGTTGATGGGTCTTTTGTTCATATTTTGAAGTTATGGGATATATCTGTGAAAACTTGTCTAAATTTATGCATTTGTTTCAATATTCTTGGTAGCCATGTAATTCACTTTAGTTTTTAATGTCGTCTGTATTCAGTTAATATTGATGACTTCTTTTTAACACAAACGACCATTGGCCGTCAAGCCATATTACAAGATTTCTTTCTTTCCTGCAAACAGGGTTCATCCAATTTCTCTTCAATACGCATAAGCATTAGCTCTAAGAAATCAGAAATGAGATATACAACGTAAATGAAGAGCGACACGATTTACTTAAGAATTTCTCATATATGTGTGTGCAACCCACAATTAGTTATCCAAATCCAAAATAAAGGGATGCTCTTCTTTATTGATGAAATAAAGTTGATATGAGTTGATACTCATTATGGGTCCTTTTCATTATGCATCATGATCAACTTGTATATACGATCATGATGCATGGTGCGGGTGCTGGGTGCATGTCTTTGATCATGCGTGGATGTTGTCCTTTTGATAGATGAAAATATTTATCTAGTGGAGAAAGACCCAGAAGAGGGCCTGTAAATTTATTCACAGAGGTCACAGAGGGATGATATTTGTCCACAAGTTGGCGTGCATACAGGGCAATATTCCTAGCTATCTATATGGAAATATACAGAGAACATTATAGCTGGAAAACATTCTTGGAGACAATCATGGACGTGAGAGCGAATGATGGGCATTCCATTTCCTGCCATCTACGTATTAGCTTAGCTGTGATACTGCATGCATATAACTATACATAAATTGAAAAGAAACACAAAACTTGGTTTCATCTATGTCGTTACTCTGTTACTGCAATTACTTAGTTGAGAACGCGTACCGGCTTGAAGCTAGCCATTAAATGCGCTGCGAGCATGGAGTACACGAGTTCTTGCAGATACAAAGACGATCCACAATCTCGCGAGGGGGGCATCCTTAATCAAGAGAGCTTTGCAAATTAGAGGGGAAATGGTCTGCTCAAGAAAACTTACGAGCTTTCTGTTCTTTGTGATGCTGAGGTTGCTCTCGTTATTGCTATATTAGTTTTTGTCTTGTTGAGCTAGTTCCTAACTTCCCATGGCTGTAAGTGAGGGCGGAGGCCGTCCCATGCAGAATGACATTAATCACATTTTACTGCATTAATTTGTTGTATGCAGACAAAACGTTGGTAGTCACAGACTCGAGACAGAGTTGCAAGGAAAAAAAGAAGCAAAACCTTCTAAATGTCAGAGAAAAAGAAGAAGAAGTCGACGTGTAGTTTCCAGAAGACAAAGCCAAACGACATCGTATATAGGAAGAAGAAGAAGACGTTTAGTTTAGTCTGATTGACCCGACCCGTAAAGTTGAACCGGTTAATGAAATCCATCCCGAATCAGATATAAACTGCCATAGTCCCGTATCAATTCCATCAGGCACCTCTTACTCGACGTCCCCCCGCTCGCCCCACCATTTAGACGCCGACGCCGATCGACGGCGCTCCATCATGGCTCCCTGTTAAACACTGATTTTCTTTGCCCCGTAACTCTCAAATCGAAGAAAACAAGCCATTGTTGAAGCTCCAATTCAGGAAGCAAACTTTTCCCTCAAGTAAGTTTGATTATGATAGCTTGAAAATTAGGTTTTCTTTCGTCGTGATTCTTTTCAATCGAATTCTCCTTCCTTCGAGGTTTAAGCGTAAAACATAAATGACCTTCAGTTTGATTCATCTAGTTCTTATTATATTTTGATGCAGGATCTCAGAACCTACTCGTAACAAATGGATATCGACGTTGATCATTATACTGTTCTAGGTTTAGCGTCTGGTGAGCAAGGAGCTAAGCTTACAGAGAAAGACATAACAAGAGCATACAGAGCGAAAGCTCTGGAATTGCATCCTGACAAGAGGCCGGATGATCCAAATTCTCACGACAATTTTCAAAGACTAAAATCCTCCTACGAGATTCTCAAAGATGAAAAGGCAAGGAAACTATTTGATGATCTTCTACGTGTCAAGCGCGATCAGCTCCGTCGCCACTCAGAGCGTGATTCCAAGCGACGGAGAATGGTCTCGGACCTTGAAGAAAGAGAGCGGGCTGCCTTTGCCACTGACCCTGTTGAGAAAGCTCGGGAAGAGGAGGAGATAATTACAAGGAAGCTTAATGAAGAGATTACAAGAATACGAGCAATGCATTCGAAAAAAACGGTGCCTACTCCATCTGTACCAGAAAGAGGTGGTGGGAAGGAGAGTTCAGGTGGGGCTGGGATTGGGTTGGACAAAGGAAAGGTGCTTAAGGTTTCATGGGGGAAGATAGGTGAGGGTTACTCTGCAGAGAGGTTGAGAGAGGTGTTTTCAGAGTTTGGTGAGGTTGAAGATGTTGTTATCAAGCATAGCAAGAAGAAAGGTTCAGCACTTGTTGTTATGGCTACTAAAGATGCTGCTGTGAGTAAACTATTTTCCATACCTTTTTTTGTTTTTGTTTTTTTTTTAATGTTTGGGTTTCATGCTTATGCATGAATTTTATCTTTGGTAGGTTGCTGCTACAGGAACGGTGAGTGGTGAACTTTCAAACCCTTTACTAGTTTTACCTCTTCAACCCGTCTTTGCTACAGAGAGACCAAGTGCTGGGGGAGCTCCGGAAAATGATCGTCTTATCGGGGCTGGTTATCAAGCTTTTGAGGATTCTGTCCTAAAGAAACTCCAAAAGGTACTGCCTGAGGATTTTAGACCATGTTTCACATTGGTTTTCACTCGTCTGTTGAATTCTTTGCTGATAAACAGGCTGCAGAAAAGCAAAAATGAGCAGTGAAACCAAATCCTTTGCAGATGGCGGACCATGATACTGCTCCTGGAGTTTGAAGACCGTTTTACCCGATATACGACTTTCTATTATTAATTGAAGAAAGCATTTGCAACTACTAGTTATTCGGGTTCTCGATATTTCAATTCTTTACATTTGATTAGTCGGTTACATAATACAATCTAGGGGAGAATACAATAGTATAACTGAGCGTGATCTAGTATTGTATCATACCTTTCATCTTTTAGAGGCTCAAGCTTCGCTTCGCTCTATGGTGTTATTGGCTTGTTGTGAAAAGAGTTTTAAGGTCTAATTTGGGGAATTAGATTCTCATTGTACTATGAAAAGGTAAAAGTGGTGTCTTTCACAATGATGTAATCTTGCAAATATAATCCAATTACAAGACACGGGTTCTTATTAGTCATATTTCCATTACAAGAACAATTCCAGTCTAAAGTAGCATCTATCTAGGAGGTTCTTCGAAGTAGCAAAGCCAAGAGATAACATAGAGCAGAGTCGACTGATGAAAGTACGACTACAAGCAGTCCTACAAGCATGAGAGTCAGCGTAGCAGTCTTCACCTGCACAATATTGTTCCATAACAACCTTAAAACGTAACAAGACATAAGAAAAGCAAACACTAAAATGTATAACTGTTAAACATCTCGAGTGAAGAGTAATGATTCTAGATACATACCGTGCTTTGGAAGCTAGGCCATTCTATGAACCTCAGCTGACTTGGCTGCTCAACCAGAAACGTAAACAGCGATCTCAGACCCCTGAAAATGACATGCTAATCAGTCATACCCAGAAGAAAAACACTTGAAAAAGAGAACATTGGTTGGGAAATTACCAGATTGATTCTTTAATTAGACTTAATAGGAAGGGCTCTCGTGATTCGTCGTCATTGTTAAGGCCATAATGGGGATTATCTCTTCCCACAGATGCAACATATTTGGAGCTCAACCGGTCTGCAAGAAAGGGTTTGCTTCTTCTGGCAATCTGAATAGAACAAAGCCGAAAATTCATGTTATTAGTGTATCATCAGAATTAAAGGCAATATTCTTCCCCAACAAAAATACATGAAAAAAAAAAAAAAATTACCCTTGCAGGAACTAGCTGAATGGTGTTTAAATTACTGAATTTGACTACAATGGGTTGTCGAGTGTGGAGCGGTAGCTTAGGATGAGTAGGAAGAAACAAACCCGTGGCTGTAGAAGATGAGAAGATATTAACAGAGCAACGACATATGCAGATTAGCAAATGTTACGATTATGAAAAAGTTTCTGTCAATTTGAAAGTTGAAGTGTACTTAAACTATCGGCGCCAAGCATAGAAACCCTCATCCTTTGAAGCAGGATTGCTAATCCTTGTCACTGCACAATAAGAAATTATTCACAATTTAGATGGAATTTAATCAAACCACAATACATTAGGTTTAAAAACCTCTTTAGAAATAATCATGGGACTGAAGCCGTAGAATCAGGCATGAACCAAAAGTAAAGACTTTTTGTGCCCTGAAGGAAAGTAAGACTTTAGTGACAACACCACTGAATCAAACATCCCCGAACTGGCTGCAGATGTTAGAATTTCTTAGAATTTCTTTCTCTCCCCTTCAATAAGAGAAATGAAACAGATTGAACCATTTAAGAGAATACAGAGAAAGAAAATGGGTAATTAGTGAGCACTTTTTCGGCTAGACAAATCAACAAACAGAAGCAGGTCAAACTGTCTGTGAATGGTTTCTCACGAACATTTTATCGAGTACTTGGCATGCACTTATGGTCCCGTTAAAGACCAGAGCACGACCGTGAAACAAGGAGCCAAAAAACATATCCCGAATTAATGAACCAATAATCCATCTTTCAGAAAATCTACACGCGGGAAACAAATAACCAATGAAAATCGCAAACTCCTAAATCACACGAGATCTTAAAACTTTCACGATTCTGGTAATGGGTCTGAAAGTTATCGAAATCACTTCCGAGAAAGTCAACCAATTTCGAGTCTTGAAGGTTTGCGATTTGAAATTTAACGGATTTTCGTACCCTTTTGAAAATTCTGCCCGCCCAGCTCAGTTTCTGCGCGCGGTAAGGTAGCGTGCTTGATTCGCAGGAGAAATCTCTGCAAGAGAAAGACAGTGGAGCTTGAAGTTAACTGTTGCAGTGTTGCTCGCAGGTTCTGACCGGAAAATCTTGTTCGAGCAACAGAGCAGTTGTATTGAAGTTACCTGTTGCAGTTGTGTTGCTTACTTGCTTTCTAATGTTGAAACAAGCAAGCAGTTTTTTCTTCTTTAATGTTTATTTCATGACAACTTAACTTTTTAAAACTATTTGATAAGTTAACCTTGATATCATAGTTTATATTAGAGAATATGTATCCCACTAGACAAAAGTCTCCCTCTTTCTCTTCTGTAAAACTCCCTGGACAGCACCTCCTATTTCAAGTCCGGAAAAAGCCGATAGTAACAACTCCCTGGAAGAAGCTTAGCTAGTTGTTGAGAATTAGGAGTTGAGAAACTCCCCTCCAGTCTCATATATATCAATATACACAACACAGAGCAAGAGCTTAGCATGTAGTATATATCACAATCTGTTGATAAGAAAAAAGAATCAGCAGGATGTAATTATGAATAGACGTTCCCAGTATATTATTTTCTGTTTTGTCCTCCCCTTATATGTATATATTACCTACCCGCAAAGCAGAAATTAGCAGTAATGTACACAGGTTAATCTCCAAAACGGTTAGCAGTTTGAGAATGATATTTACATCCAAATGATAAATAACAAATATTTAACAAAGAAGAAGCTGACCTGTGCAAATTCTATTCTCCCTTGTTTTCTTATTGATCCATTATTTAGTCACCCACAAGAAGAACCAACCCGACTGTACCCTGCTTTTTTCTGAATAAATCTTGTTTCCATCATTGCTCTCACCTTTTCAGCTTCTTCCCATTGCCCTACATCAGCATACATGTTATATAACAACACATATGGAGCTGAGCTTCCTGGTTCAAGTCTCATTAATGCTTCAGCTGCAACTCGAGCCAATTCTACATTGTTATGAACCCTTGAGCCCCCAAGCAATGCACCCCACACAGACCTATCTGGTTCACAAGGCATGCTCTTGATCAAACCAATGGCCTCTTTAAGCTGTCCACTTCGGGCCAAAACATCCACAAGGGCTGCAAAATGTTCAACCCGTGGTTCAATACCGTATTCATTAACCATAGAGTGAAATTGCCTCCATGCTTCTTCGACCAATCCTGCATGCGCACAAGCATTCAAAATCGAAATGAAAGTAATATAAGTGGGTTGCACCTTAAACTGCTTCATTGACTTAACCATTCCTATAGCCTCAGAAGCAAGTCCATGAGATGCATAACCTCCGATTAAGGCATTCCAAGATATCACATCCTTTTTAAGTTTCATCTCATTAAAAACAGCCTCTGCGTCTATTATGGCCCCACATCTTGAGTACATAGTGATTAGAGAGTTGTTTATTGGCAAATCAGGAATAAACATCTTTCTGACTAATTGATGAATCTGCATTCCTAAGAATAAATCCACTAACCCAGTACAAATACTTAGAACTGAAGATAATGTGTGCCTATCAGGTCTCTCTCCTTTATGCTGCATTTGAATAAAGAGCTTAATTGCACCTTTATAATCTTCATTTTTCTCATATCCTGCTATAATAGAATTCCATGAGACTAGGCTCTTCTGAGGCATCATCCTGAAGAATTTATGAGCTAGCTCCAACCCACCTATTTGGGAAAATCCAAAAATCATTGAATTCCATGTCAATGGGTCAGGATTTGGCATTTTATTAAAGAGATTTGAGGCCTCTTTCATGTCTGATATTTGAACATAGCCACTTATCATTGTATTCCACGTACATGTATCCCGTTCTGTCATTTCGTTGAAAAGTTCTCGGGCAGACATAACATCACCTGCTTTGACATAACCCATTATCATAGAATTCCATGATATTACATTTCTAACAAATATCTGATTGCCATGTTTTCTCCCATCACAGAGAGATGGGATCTGTTCAAACAAATTCCGAGCTTCTTCAACTTTTCTTCTCTCTCCATACCCTGCAATCAAAGTATTATAAGCACGCACCAAATCTGCTCCACTACTATCCTTCCTATCTCCAAACTGAATTAGAATTCTTTCAGCTCGATCCAACTCACCAATCTGAATCAGACCCGATATAAGTGCACTAAGAGAAGCAGAGTCTCTTTCTGGCATCTTCTGAAAAAATTCAACAGCTCTCTCCACACAGCCATTTTTCAAATACCCAGAAATCATAGCGTTCCAAGAGACAACATTTTTGTTTGGCATACTGTTAAAAAGTTCGATTGCTCTGTCCATAAATCCATTCTTCGCATACCCACTAATCATAGTGTTCCATGAAACACAATCTTTTTCCAGCATTTGATCGAACAGATTCCTTGCAGCTTCGATATATCTACTCCTACTACAAGACATATAGCCCGATAGCATCAAATTCCACGAGACAGTGTCTCTCTCGGGCATTTCATCGAACAACTTGTGTGCGGTATTCATCTCTCCCCTCTTCACATATCCACTTATCATTGAATTCCACGTAACAGTACACCTGTGCCCCGAGTTATTAAAGACTTCTCTGGCTTCTCGAATTCGACCAAACCGAATCAAATGAGAGATCTTTTTGTTTAGAGAATACACGTTCGGACCTTGAGAAAAACTCCTGGGTCTTGAAACAGAGACAGAACAAGTCGTCGATAAATGAATATAACCGTCTTGATTGTAAGTCACGATTGAATGGAGAAGACGATGATTCAGAAGACAAAAATTGCAGAGTCGAATAACCTTGCCGTAGAGTTTCCGCATTGAAACCAAACTCCAGCGAATTGTCACTAAGATAGCGAGGTTTCAGAATTAAAACCAGCGAATGCCTTTCTTCGCATTTAAAGAAGAAGAAGAAGAACAACCTCTCTGCTTAGTTGTTTACTCAGATCCGACTGTATTCAGGTTAACTTGATCGCAAAGGAAGATATTTGAAAGCGCGGGAACCTAACGGTCGGGTTAGTCCATGAAAGCTTGGGTTAAGATTTTCACAGAACTAGTCCAATTAGGCCCGTTAAGGAGAAATGGCCGGAGTGTTTGGGAGCCCAAAGATCCATAAGAAAGAAATCAACAGTTATTAATAAAACATAGCTAATTAATACGCAATTGCTAGCAGGTCCCAAGCCTCATGAGTTTCATCTGAATGATGTACTCGTGAGGAGGAACACAGCTGTTGGTCGTGTCGGTGCTCGAAACCGGCAGGAGCCTGCTTGGATCACTCTTGAGAAAGCGAATATGTTAATCACGGCCGTAATGTTTGTGGTGTTTAATGTTCATTAAAAGGTCTGATTATTGTCCATGCTGTATTTAGGATGGGATTAGGTAAGTACTTTTTACTTCTTGTTTGTGAACCAATCTTGTTAACCTTTGTCTCTCCGCAAGGCTAGAGACAGACAACAACAGAACAGTACTAAAATGGTCTATGATCCTCAAGCTTAATTACCTGTTTTCTTACTTTCCTCTAATTTTGTGTAAAACAGTTACATGACTTGGTAAATATACAAACAATCAACTCACAGATTGTTGCATGAAAATTTCTTATCTATATTACTACATGTATATATATAGTAGCTGGTCAATTGATAGGTGGAAGCGGTTCCGTAGAGGGCCTACTGGGTGGTAATGTACAGACATTAACATCTACCGGGAGAAGACGGTACTGAAGGTCGAGCTCTCGGAAAATCTTAACCATCTCTTCAACCAGAACAGCTCTCCGGATCCACCTTTCACCTACATCCTGGTAGTTCATTCTATGCTGAACCCAGACCGCCATTCTCACCTTATTCAAGTCTTCTATGTCCTTGAATATGACCATAGGTGAAGCATACCAATGCTCCTTCTTGTTCTCAATATAACTACACACAATATATATATATATATATCAGACAAGACAGCTATTACATTAAACCCAAATAAGGTTATTAATACGTATTTCTTTGAAACAAACCTTAGTATTCTCTGTCTCATCGTTGCTATCTTTTCTGCAGGAGTAGAGATATGGACACAGAATTCAACTGCATCTCCCATATCAGGACTACGATAAAAGTTGTTAATAGCCTTAGTTGAAAGGAGGCTGTTCGGGTATAGAATCCTTGAGTTATCGCCTCTTAGAAAGATAGTGGTCAAGATGTTCATTTCCTCTACAACCATCTTAAAAGACATTTCAAGTTCAAATAATAAATTTAAAAAAGAAAGCGAAATCGCTTGGAATAATTAATAGAAAAAAATGAGATGGTATGTTTTTATTTTCCATTCTTTTTACCTCGGCTCCATCGATTTCACAGCGATCGCCTACGTCATATGGATGGATCACGAACAAGAAGATAATGGATTCAAAAATGGTCTTGCAGGTGTTCCCGAATATAAAAGCAACGAGGACAAGTTGTGAGCTTACAAAGAGAAGGAATTTGGTGGTGGCAATTCCAAGTATAAGAAGCCAAATGACTCCTATAGCAATGGCAACTACAGCACTCACAATTCGGTTCAGTTTGTTCACGGCTGTTTTCGTATCATTCAGTGTCAAAGCTAATGCTCTCCGCTCTCTAAACGCATTAACCTGGAAAGAAAAGGGAAAATAATGAAAAACTGAAGCTGTTTACATTAATACAATAAAAAAACGTCACTTCATTTTATTACCACCCAGTTTTTCAAGGATGATTTGCTAATTCTATGACTCTCGGATGCTCCTTCGAAAAGGCTCATGGTTTTCAAAGCCTCGTCTTCTTGCAAGAAACGCATCAAATCCTCCATATATATATACCTTCCAAACATGATAACAAAGAATTACCATTTTGTTTTAAAAACATAAAGCCTTAAGAGAAACAGAGAATTTCTCAAATAAGGACAATACCTAAAACCATGCCTAGCCACATTCTGAAAGATTTTCTTTGAAGCAGCTTTAGCCTCAAGTTCACTTTTGATCTGGGTAGCAGACTCATCCTCATAACCAAAACCTTGAATCTGTTCGTCAAGCGTGGAAAGCGAACCATGCCGGACAATATTAATCAACCTCTTCATGTTCCAAGCCGAAACATTCTTATGACTCAGCCTATGCAAGTGATCAACTGTTATTGTCCCATGATTGTCTCCTTTCTTTGGCAAATTCCCAGAATACCTCGAGCTCTTCCCTAATTGACTACTTTTCGAAAGCCCTCCATTAACATTTCCAATCACCCTTCCACTCTTCCTAGAACCAGTACCAAAGGCGGCCGCTTTAAGATCAGGCGGGATATTAGCCCCTGCAGCATTTTGCAACTTTCTAATCTCATCTGCAAGCCTTTCTTCTTCTTGCTCGATCTTCTGAATCTCGATCAATGGTGATCCCGAAAGGGTTTCAATTACGTATTGGTAAAACAGAGATTCTCGGATTCTGTCAAAGTAAGTACTTACATGGAATGAAGAAGCTAAGACCTTGACCATCAGGGTTTTCAGTAACCATACTAAAGTACCTAGTAACAGACATACCAAGATCTTGGTCACATTCTTAAGCATATTGCTGTTTGTTGCTCTCTCAACTTTTTCATCAAACAATAGTGTCCATGTCAGTAGAACAAGACCTAGCCAGAGACAACGCTGTACTGCATTTCTGATCCCATATACGAAATAAAGAACCCTTTTGCGTAGAAGGAAATTTCTCTCTATGAAGAACACAATAACCCTAATTCCCCAACCTGAAACTAATCTCCCGCAGATCAAGGCCAAAATTAGAACTTCCCATTTCCATAATTTAAGTTTCCATTGGCTTTTAGTTCTCAATTCAGGGATTGAGAGAGTGCAAATTAAAGCCCCTATGATCAAAATCAAGCTCAGCCATTCTATTAAAATTAGGGCACTGAATTTGGTCTTCTTGTACTTATCTGGAAGATCATCGTCGAAAAATGGGTCGTCATCGTCATCATCCGGTTTGCCCAACAATCCGGATCGCATTTGGCCGGATTTTTTTATATTGTCCTTTCCGGACTGTCGATCATCTTCAGGTGGTGGGTCCATTAACCTCGACTTGTTAGTTTTTGCCCTTAATAAATTAGTAGGTTTCCTCCTGAAAGAGATTTCGTCCCTCTGAAACGCTGCGTTTGATGAGCATCTTAGAACCTGATCGGAATTATTACCTGCATCGTTACTATCCTGTACTGAGTCTCTGTATCGGCCGCTTCGGAGCAAATTATCGGAGTTATCGTCGCCGTGGAACGAGACTTTCAGCTCCTTCGATGATGCCGTATCGTCGCTCATCTTTTCCAAATCCACGTTGAATGACGTCATCTGGCCGGCGGGGAGTTTCTGCTGGAATAAAAACTGACCTATGAGATTTAAATTAGGTGGATCTCCACCTTGATCGATACTACCATTTTGATTTTCTGGATCATGATGATGACGATCTTCTCCTAATTCGTTCTTCCAGAATTCGTACTTGCCGTTAATCGGTTCCCGCCAATTAATGCTGGCGTCGTTACTAGGGGTGGTGGTTGTTGTGGGGTCCGTGGATGATGACATGGAGGTGTCTACAACCTTGAGGATAAACTCAGACGGACGATGATCAAGGGCTGTAATTGAGCGGCGATGATCTGAGAGAATGGGGAGCTCTTCGTGGCAGGAATCGGTTGCTCCTCCATGGCCGCTTCCAGCTGCTGTTATTTTCCTTATGTTCTTGGCAGAGAGATGGGCTTTTAACGATTTACTGATCGAGCTGGCCGAATCCATGCCCTCAAATTGTTCACCTTCTGAGCATGATCATAGCGATCATCTGAAAGTTCGAAGCTTTTGCAGTGTAAGAATGAAAGGAGGGGGAAAGCCAAAGCTTGCCGGGAAAGTTTTGCATGCACGGGAAGAACGTGGTCAGTCTTCAGTTAGAAGAATGACTAAGAACTTCTTAACCGTTACGATGTTCGTTAATTAGTTAATTAATTATTAATGTATATTTTAAGAATGCCACTGCTTCGCGCCAGAGACGGTTTGTTTAGTTTGGTTCCTAGGACTCAGAAATTACATGTGTTCCCAAAAATTTGGACTTCTAATTTTAGTGAAAGGCCGTGTATCACGAACCTTTTTTTTTTTTTGGCCGGGAAAAAAAACCCCAAACTTTTTTCACCCTCATTCTCTTTGGTCGGATTATTATTATTTTTTTACGAGTCTTCACCTAAAATTTGCTGGGTAAGTTGTAAAAATGGAGTCGAGAAAATTTTATGTTCATGATGTAAACTTGTGTAACTTATAAGCATGTGACTAATAGTATCCCTGCTTCTTAGTGTTGACTTCTGAAGTTAGACAGGAAGCTTCCAGACAATCTGTGTTTGCGCCGTTCCTCTCCTCCGTTGTCTCCGACCTGCTCATTAACGAGCAATAAGTGTGAATTTAACCTTACATTTAGACCTAGAAACCGTTATTTCAAAATATTAAGTCTCTGGCAACTACTCGATCAAAATACCTCTTTGGCAACTTTCTGCAGGATGTCTATTATTTCAGTGAAATCAGGTCTCGATGCTGGATCTTTCACCCAGCCTCTCTCCAGTAACTCAACAAGCTTTGAGTGGGTATTTGTTGGGATAGCAGGCCTTAGACCCTGAGTATATGCATAATTTAATTGTCAGATAAACTATTTGTACATGCAGCAATCGCTTATAATTGAAGCGGGATGGGATTGTACCTTCTGAACCACACCAACCACGGCTTGTAATGGTGTGAAGTAGTCATAAGGAAGCTGATAGGAAAAAACGCTAATATTGAAGGGAAAACAAGGAGGGAAAAGTAGGAAACAGGAAAAAGCAAAAGAGACCTACAATACCTTTCCAGCGATCAACTCCCACAGGACGACTCCAAAACTAAAAACATCCGCTCTGTGATCATAGGGCTTGTGTTCTATAACCTTCAAAGCCAGAAAGATTATGGTTTTTCAAGAATGATATGTGGCTTGATTGAGGATACAAATCTATGACCGAACAGGCTTAAACAGAGTCAAGGTTGTATGAAAATCACACACCTCAGGGGCCATCCACCGATACGTCCCAGTTTCTGCTGTCATGACTCCTGACTGAGATTTCACTCTTGCAACTCCAAAATCACCGACCTTAACAACATAGAAGAGGGAAGGATATCGGATAAATATCAGGATATAACAAGTTTGATAAGCCAAGAGCAGAGGAATCAAACCATTAATTAGAAAATTTAAAACAGATATGTAACTAGATACAGAAGTACGTGTAATTTGACAAGAGTAATAAGATGTTCCATTATCTACAAGTAACGCATCAACCATATGAGATTGACTTTAGAAGATCATAAATCAGACTCACATCATTTTCGTCCATCAAAAGATCGGCAGTCTTCAAATCTCTGTGGATTATATTGTTTTGGTGCAAGTAGTTCATTCCCTTGGAGATATTAATTGCTACCTTGAGCAAGACTGGAAGCTTGAAGACGCCTTTTTGCATATGTAAATAGTCGTACACATTACCACCGGACATAAATTCTGGAACAGAAAAGATAACAGTTTCTTAGATGAATCGTAAACAACGTACAGAGTACAATCACAATTCTTTTCTTGCCAAAAAGCACATGCAAAATTTTCAATTGCACATACCCGTTACAATATACAGGTTATAGGGGGCCGTGGTACATGCCGCTATGAATTGCACAACATTTTTGTGTCGAACATTCCTGCAATGCCAGATGAAGTACGTCAAAAGAACATGAAAGAGAGATTAGAACTGCCGCCCATATTCCCTTCCAACTATCAAAAAGAGGAAAGAATGTTAAAATATACAATTTGTGCTATAGAGAACTGTCTGAGGACTGCCTGTACATCGATTAAATCTGACGAACCTCATAATGAAGACCTCCTGGGCAAATTCTCTCTGTATATCAGAACTTACGGTTTTCAGGTTTAAGGACTTTAATAGCAACTTCCTGGCTACAGTATGTACCTTTGTACCTAATTTGGTGATAGTAGAAGTTAATTAGAAGCTCAAACAAAATCACTACATATATAGCAGAGTAAATATGGGGGAAATGTGTGAGGACGAAGAGAATGTTATCTTGTAATCACTTTCAACTCACAGATAGCCATAAGTCCCAGATGCAATTTTACTCCTGAACTTCACATGTTGAGGATCAATCTCCCATACGTCAGTTCCATCAGTAGGTATTTTCACATGATCAGGTTCACATTTTACCGCTACTCTATCATGCTCGATTTTGGGAGCTACTGAAACATTGGTGAACCAAGCCTGCTTCTAGCTCAGCATTCCAAATTTCCAATCCCCTACCTTATGAATGAGATTCACTTCCTTCAACCAAATTGTATCACCTTGGACTTTGAACTCTTCCTGGGCGATTGCCGAGTAAGTGGAGAAATTTCCCTTAATGATATATCTGGAGACATTCTTTATATACTATGATTTATTTTTATAAGATATTATATATATTATTATGAAATTGTGGGTGAGGCGAATGAGAAATGCTAAGCAATCCAATTGGCTTAGGCTAGCTCTCAGCTCCTCCAAAGCAACAAGAAAGAAAACACCCGGAGTGGCATAGCATTCCTGGGCGCCCACTGGTTTAGATAAGGTTGTGGGTGAAAAGACGATGAAGCCCAACATTATTAATGTGAAATTTGTTGGTGGGGGACCAGAAATTTGTTTCCCTCCTAAATGCTGGGAGCTATGGTCCAATACTGTCACACAATAATATCTGAAGAAGAAAATTGTTAGTTTGTTACAAATGGTGGGAAAAGTAGTCGGAATTATTAAGTGAGTTCACATAACAAGTGTGAGAGGCCGGTGAGAGAGATCGAGTGGTTGTTTGATGCTGCCGTGTACGGTGGAGAATGGATCGACTGGGTTGAGGAGAAGGAGAAGGAGAATGAGCAAGGGCAAGGGTGTAGCTACTTAGCTTTACCCTGGGTCCCCTTCTAATGTCACAAACATATTTAATTAATTAATTTATCTTAATTTGTACGTTTTATATGATTAGTTTAGCCTTCATTTGCGATCTCTTCCCCCCCCTTTTTTTTTATGCGATTGATAAATAAATAAGGAGGTTCCAAAACCGTGGGGGATGTGGAAAACTGCAATCGAAATTAGAATAAAATCCCATATATTATTAGTTAAAGATTAGAGTCATTAGACTGATTAGAACTAAATTGACTCAATAAACAAATTATGGGCTCATACAGTCAGAGAAACGACTAATCCAATTTCTTTCTACGGACCATGCCCAGAAGGTGCATAAGCCAGGTTGAAAACTCCCACTTTGACTCGAATGAAAAATATATGAAGGCCCAAAAGGCCCAAAACTATATGTTTTTATAATCTAATGCGAATAGAATGATGAAGTAGAAACATCAATGGTAAAGCCCCTATCAGCAGCATAATCAACAAAGCTATAAAGAGGAAGCACTGAATCACCATACTTTTCAAACCCATCCAACTCCCTCTTAGCATCTGCTCTAAGCTTCTCTGCCACCTCCATTGCCTTCTCCAACCCATAAACCCCTACATAACTCTTCTTCTTCCTCTTCTTCCCCTCATTATCACCATCTACATTCTTCTGCTTCATCCTCTCTTCCAATATATCATCCACTACCTGATTCAACACCCCGACCGATCTCCCGTACCGTCTCAATCTATGTATCTCATCATCTTCAGCTCCGGCAATAAGCCCTCCACAAACAGCAGAGCACTCGCTCATTTCCCCGAATTTCTTATCCTGCACAAATTCAACCGAGTTGGACCCACCTTCAAGATCAATGAACTGCCCGGCTGCCATCCCCGTGGACCCTACTGCCCGGGCAATCTCAGTAATCACACGTAAAAGGTTTGTTTCTGGTACAAGGCTAGAAGGTGTGTGTGTGACAAGGTGGTGGAAACCGAGAGGGAAGAGGGCATCACCAGCTAGGATTCCCATGTCGACACCAAAAACTGTGTGGTTTGAGGGCTGGCCTCGGCGACAAGGGTCATCGTCCATTGAGGGAAGGTCATCATGGATCAGTGAAGCAGCATGGACCTGGTATTAACAAGTTGGGTCAGTTTCCTTTTCTTTTTCTTTTTTCAGATAACTGATTTGAGAGAGAAACGAATATTCTCTGCTTCGTTTATCAAGGGGATTTTTTAAAATATTTTTTAATGAATTAAACAACCAAAAACGGTAGAGTAAATCTTGTTCTACTGGGCCAACACACTCCAGCATAAAACAGGGCAATGGTCAGGTCAGTTAGCACTAATTTGCTAGAATTCATATGGTGAATCCTTGTTCTCTTAAGCTATAATCAAGCAACTATTACAGAGGCACTAAGAGTCTAAGCAATCAGATTTTCCCGTAATTTAAGAGGAGAGAAAAGAGGGGAGAAGAAGAACGCACCATTTCTAGGGCGCATGCAGTGGGGAAGGCAGCGAGGCGGTTGCCGCCGAAGAGCTCACAAGCAGCGACGCACATGACCGGCGGGGCTCGCTTGGCTCCTTTAGCCAAGACGGAGTACCGCATGGCCTCGTAGATCCGCTCAGGATACTGAATCGAAATAGCTGCATCGAGTTTCTGATCGATCTCTAGAATCAATTTCGTCCAGTACGTTTTGAGATCAAACTGATTGGATCTCGATCGAGTCGGGACTGATGCTGAAGAAGGCGAGTAAGCAGCTGAAGAACAGCGAATGGGAACGACGCAATTTAAGGGTTTTCTGAGAGAATACATCGTAACTGGAGAGGACGAAACCGTAAACACAGACGCAGACGCCATTACTATCTCTGTACTCGATGAGGAATCGGAACCTCTCTCCGGAAAGTGAAAAGATTGCGTCTTTGAGTGTGAAATGAAGAGTCTTGTCTGACAAATGAAGAAGAAGAAGAAGAAGAAGAAGAATATATGGTGGGAAAAAAAGCGGGCAGATTACCAGATATGGACATTTCTAACAACAGAAGAGTGGAGATGAATGGGTTGGATAGTCTGATTGCCCTGTTAGGCATCGTGTCCATGGAAAGTGGGTTAGGACGAGGATAAAGCTACTTCCTTCTTTTACCGCCTTACCGGTAATTAAATAATTAATAATTATTTTTTAAAAATTAATTAAGATAAAAATGACCGCAATACAATTTTCTAATTACAGTAGTGTACATCCAAACTGTATTAAGCTATTTTTAATCACCAATTATAAACATATTTCATGAATGTCTTTGTTCGGTGTACACGTCAGACATGATCTATGTACCTTAATTTATCGAGTTTCAATTGTCATGATTTTGACGGGTCACTGGCCCCTTCACTGGACCACTAACGATAGACGAGTGGAGACGACGGAATGTGCATCAATCATACTCGGAAGAGCTACGTCCTTTTTTTGCATTATAGGGAGCAAAACTGATGTATATTTTTATAACAGATGCGACTCATGTAAGAATATTTCTGAAACTTGTGTTTGGTAAGCTTTTCCTATCTATGAAGCAAGATTTATAACTTAAGTCAAACATTAATTTCTGATTATAGGTGATTTGATTGATCCACGTTACCTTTATGGAACAAAAACCCTAACAACTTTTCACGTGCCTTATTATCATTGAACAGTCACATACCTGTACTATTATCATGTTTCATTACATGGTAGTGGCACCACCTCCGCTACATCCGGTCATTAGTAATTGTCTTATCCACAAAGGAGTCGATCACCACGGCGGCCTTGACTTCTCGGATTGGTCTGTTCAGTAATAAGTTGGTACTAAGGGGTAAGCTTCATCTGTCTCAGCTGAGCGGAGGAGATCTGAGCCGAGGGTATCTCCTGGACTCAACTCCCACTCCTGCACCAATATAGGTCAACATAAACTAACTGAAGCCGAATCTAAATGTCACTTTGAGGTCCGAACACATCCTGAGGGCAGATATTCCTCAACCCAACATATATCATTCACCACCTGATACAAACACTCCAACCGATCTCCCATACCATCTCAAGCTCTCTATTTCATCATCTTCAGCTTCAACAATAAGCCCTCCACAAACAACTAAGCACTCACCCATTTCCCTAAATTTCTTCTCCCGCACGAATTCGACCAAATTTGGCATTTATTCAAGGTTAAAATGAACTACTCGGCCGCCCTCCTTGTGGACTTTATTGCCCGGGAAATCTCAGCAATCCCACGCATAAGGCGTGTTTATGGTACGAGGCTAGAAGGTGTGTATGAGAAGACAAGGTGGCGAAAAGTGAGAGAGAAAAGGGTGATACTAGTTAGGACTTCCATGTTGGCGTTAATAATTGTCGGGTTTGACGGCCGGCCTCGACGAGAAGGGTCATCGTGAATCAATGAAGCAGTACAGGCATGGTATAAATAAGTTGGGTCAACTTCCATAAGAAATTATTGAGTGCTTCCATTTTAACCGTACATACACACTGTATATTATATATCATATATATTTTAAGATAAATAGGTAGACCGTAGATATAGCATATCGAAAGAAATTTCCTTACTTATTTCTTTTTACGTATAAACAAGTAACCATAAGAGACATAGAGACTAATTTAGCTAGTCCAAAAGGGTGAATTCAAGGGGAGAAAAGAGAGGGAGAAGAAGAACGTACAATTTCTAAGGCGCAAGGCAGCGAGGCGGTTGCCGCCTAAGAGCTCACAAGCGGCGATGCACATGACTGTCGGTGCTCTCTTAGTTCCTTTATCTAAGACGGAGTAACGCATGGTCTCGTAGATATTATCAGGATATTGATCGAAATGGCTTCATTGAGCTTCTGATCGATCTCAAGAATCAATTTTACATATTACGTTTTGAGATCAAACTTAGCGGACCTCGATGGAGTCAAGACGGATGCTGATGAAGCTGAGGAAGCAGCTGAAGAACAACCAATTGAAACGACGTGATCTAAGGGTTTTTTTCTTAAGAGAATACATCATAGTTGGAGAAGACAATGTACTCTTAAACTGAATTTTAATCTAGGAGCTGTGTAATAATTTTATAAATATATGGAATGCACATATGTATTTTAAATTGGAGACATACATATTATTGTAAGTTTTATACCGACTTGCGTGAAATTACAATTAAGATTAATTTTATCATAGTTAAACATTTTCTTAAACTCACTTTTTTAAACAAAAAATTAGAATACAATAATACAGAAAATATAATAAAAATGAAAATATATTATGATATAATAATATATTAAATATTTTCGATGAACTCTTAAACTACCGAATATTATCACTTTTTAATTTAGAATTCTAAAAAAAATTTGAAAAAAAAAAATTTTTTCTAAATGATTTTTTTCAAATGAAAAGAGAAGATCAATTTATAAATATTATGTAAAAGAAAAAATAGATAGACTAATATATATTAATCCATTTATTTTAAAAAATTAATTAATTATATTAATATATATTAAAATATTAAAATAATTTCTTAAAAAATGAAAATTTTAATTTCTCATTTAATTCAAAATTTTACAACCCGATCGAAATGAAAAAATAAACATAACCGGACTTGATCCATAGACTTTGTTGGATCTATGGATCGGATCATTGCTGTCATGATTTTGACAGGTCGACCTACTCACTGGGACCCTCAAACGTTGACTGAAAGTATTTTGGCGTCTTTACATATAATTACAACTTTACCAAGCTGTAAATCATGGCCAAAAAAAAAAAATTTCAAACCTTTTAACTGTTTACCAGCTCTTCTCACCCGCTCCGTTCCCTCTCCGGCGAGGGCAAAATGGGGCTGCTTCGACTCAATAATCCTCGTCTCAGCAATTTTCCGGATGGTTCTGATCCTCTTCGGAGAGTGGCAGGATACCCACGTGGAAGTCAGGTACACCGACGTCGATTACCTCGTCTTCTCCGACGCCGCTTCGCTACTTCCCCTTACTCGCCTTATTACTGCTACCCAATTCGATCCTACATCGCGCGTGGGGCAAACTTATCTTCTCCGCTTCGGATTTGCTCGTGGGCTGGTTCATACGCACCATTTTGAAGCTTCGCGGCGTTCCAGAAAATCTATCCATCGGATCTGTTATCGTCTGGCTCTTCAATCCGTTCACTTTCACTATTGGGACTCGCGGCAACTGTGAGCCCATTGTCTGTGCTATGGTTCTTTGGATCCTCATTTGTCTCATGAACGGTGTAAGTTTCATCCCCTTCTGCAAAAATCTGCCCTATTTTTTAGGCCTTTTGAATTTACTAGATTGTAGATGGGGAAAGCTACGACGTATTTGGATTATATGGAACAAAAGTGATAAAATTTCTGTTTGATAAGCTTTTCTAATCTATGAAGCAAGATTTATATTTTATTCAACTTTCATTTCTCATTACAGGCAATTTGCTCCAAGCTGCTTTTTGGTATGGGTACTCGTTCATTTTAGAATCTACCCAATTATCTACTCACGTCCCATTTTACTGATTCTCGATCCAACCGTTTTCAAATCTGGTTCCAAGCCTTCTATTCAAAATTGGCGCCAAGATGGAAAAATCTCACCTCGAAGCAATTGTGTTTCGAGACTAGCCCGTTTGTTCAATCCATGGCTTGTATTGAGAAGTACGTTTACAAAAGAGTACTTTTCGGATTTGTTTCTGGGTCCATGTTTATCTTCTGTACTGCTCTGTTCTATTATCTTTACGGGTGGGATTTTCTCTACGAGGCGTTGTTATATCATCTAACCCGTACAGATCCGAGGCATAATTTCTCAATCTACTTTTACCACATCTATCTCCATCATGAGCATGAGTTTGTGATATATGAGAAGCTCGTCTCGTTCTTACCTCAGTTAATAGTACAAGTTGTTCTTGTTTTGTGCTTTACTCAAGACCTTCCATTCTGCTGGTTTGCTCAGACAGTTGCATTTGTAGCATTCAACAAGGTTAGTAAGTAGTTTCCCATCCAAACCTGTTTTCGATTTCTAATCAAACTTCATAAAGAATTGGGACTTATTAATTTTGTTTATTTACAGGTGATTACAGCACAATATTTTGTGTGGTTCTTTTGTCTTCTTCCTCTCATACTGCCATGGAGTGCAATGAAGCTTAAATGGATAGGAGTATTATGTGGGGTGCTTTGGACAGGAGCTCAACTTCATTGGCTAATAATGTGGGGCTATTTGCTCGAGTTCAAGGGGAAGAATGTGTTCGTTCAACTTTGGATTGGGAGCATTCTGTTCTTGGCTGCTAACACTTACATTTTGAATTCGATTATCTGTTATCATTAACACTCATCGATTTTTGGAAATGGAGAAAGGGCAGTAGTCGATCATGGTGTGAAGAAATCCCACTGATGAGAAGGTCATGTTATAATCCTGTCGTCATTATTGTTTTAGTCTCTGTTTCCTGAAACTCATTGAGACAGCAGTGTAAATAAATTTTGTGTCCGTTTTACTTGTTTTTTCAATTCTACAATTCGCATAAAGTGCAAATGGATTTTTTACAAGTTGGACAAGATTCGTTCCGACAAACTCGAGTGGGCATCTGGGCTTATAAGGTCTATTTCGTATGAAGCCCAATTTAAGATGTTTGTACTTATACTTGTAGGGCTTTACCCCGAAGGGAGCCCTTCCAGAAATTCTCAAGGGCCAAGGTTGAACCCAGGCCCAAGAGGGGGTTTGGAAATAGTTTTCAACCAGCAATAGACGCGCCTCGGTTAGAACCTCACTAGCTGCGTCATTGCCCCAAGCGCAAAGATACGTTTTCTGTAGTTTTCGGCTTTAATTTATAAAGCACCGGATCAAGATTATGACTGTCTCTAATCGATGTGGTACAAAATACTTCTCAAACCGTTTATTAATAAGATCAGCCCAGACCAAGTAACCAAACAAACACACGCTCGACGCCTATTCAAATAGTACAAGCATCGAAACAAGCAACACACACTTGCCAGTTTGAGAGGGATTAAGGGAAAGCCTGGATGATAGACTGCACTGCTCGAATAGGAGAGAAAGTGTAACGGCTAAATCCAGCACTGTCAAGAACATAGCTCCATTCCTTTCTGGTCCTCTCTTTGCCCGTGTGAGTGTGAGCCATCATCACCATATCAAGCAACAATCCCACATCCGCTATCTTGTTTTCATCTCCTTCCTCAATCACAGCCTCGACCAATATCACTATCCCTTTGTCCTTTGGAACTGCTTCTCTACAGTTCTTCAAGATTTTGATGCACTCTTCATCTCCCCAATCATGAAGAACCCACTACAATAATTCAACATATCAAAAGTGTTATTATCAATTAGACAACGAATTCAAAGACAATAAAAAATAAAAAGACTGAACAGTAGAATTTTGAACCGACCTTGATAAAAACAGCATCGGCTTTTGGAACATTAACGAACATGTCGCCACCAACATGTTCTATTCCAATCAATTCAGGCAAAGCTGAAACAACATGAGGAAGGTCGAAATTGATTCCTCGAATCCAAGGACAAGACTTAACCAATACACACAAGCTAGTACCGTTACCACCACCGACATCAACTACACTCTGAATCCCATCAAACAAGTGAGGCAAATCGTCAAGTATCACAGGCACACTCATTCTAGCATCACAAGCCATGGCTTCGTTAATCAGCTGGCTATGAGCCGGATTGGCCGCAGCATATCTCCATAGATCCTCACCGTTAGCCGTCTCAAACACATGATCATCACGGCCAAGAACAAGAGCGGTTAAGCCATGCCATGGTCCTAACATGATAGGGCTGCTCTCTAGGAGTACAAGTGAAGCCATGCTGTCTTCAGTTCGGCTCATTAGCACGGTAGAGAGAGGGGTTTGCGTGTATGCTAAGGTGGCAGATCCTGACTGGTCCGTTATAATTTGTTGTTTGAAGATGTTACGGTGGGCCAGAAACCTCATGATTCTAGCAAGATGGGATTGAGAGCCGTTCAAAGTTGATGACAGTTCTGGTAGTGTCATGAGCCCACCATTGGCTTCGATCGCCTCGGGGATTCTGAGCTGTATGGCACACTTGATCACCGCCATTTCAGCAAAACCAAGCACGTATTTCCATACATCGAGTTTGGCTTGGTGGATGTCTTTCTCCTCAAATTTCGTCTCTGTAGTTAGTTTTTTATTTTCTGCCATGACCTCTTGATCTAGCTATCGTTTTCTTCCACTTACTTCTGTTTGTTTGTGAGAGTGATTTGTGTCAGTGCTTGTGCATTTATTGAGGATCCAAATGGGGCACCTCTCTATTATTTTGAATTGTTTATTCTACTCATCTTTTGGAAATAAGATTCACGTTGGCATGAGAAAAACAAAACGTGAATGAGGTAATCGCCATTTACTGCAGCTGGACATGTTTTTCATATCTTAGAACAGAAGAATCTTTATTTCCTCCACATACTACATAAATAGAAGATACTGCAACAAAATGTATGGAGGATTAACTTGACCATGATAAGCTGTGCCTTCTTTAGGAGACATGCGTTACTCAAACTTTATGACCAAGATCCACTTGTAATATTTAATCCAGAAAAGGAAATTTCCAACATCAGCAATGAACCCACATAATCAATAATTGATACCATAACCTTTGTCCTATACTATTGTTGGTTCAACTTGTTACATACAATACTAATTTCTATTCCCAAGCAACCCAGCCTAAACGCACAAGCTTCAACTAATAAGTCGAGTTTTTCATGACATTCTGTGCATAACAAGTGACTTGAGTTTTTCAACTTCAGTCAAAAGGGAGGAGTTTCTTTCACAAGCTTCTACTAATAAGTTGAGTCTTTTCTCGATAATGCTGTTCTTGATAGGTGAAACAGTTAGAGGACTACTAGATGGATTGGTATATAGAACAATATCCAACATCATTCCCTGCAATCACATTCCACAACAAACAATCACAGTAAATGAAAAGAAACCCGGAAATATAAGAAACTGTCAGAGAAAATCTTAGAAAAGGAAATTTCTACTGTACAAAGATATCCAAAGTTATACCTGATGTTGCTGTTTCTAAGAGGAATCTCGCAAAAGGGACCTTGCAAACTTATTCTGCAGTGATAAGTTATGGTCAAAGTCAAAGTTAGATATGTAAGAAGAAAGGTGGTGGAGAACTAAAGTATATGTAGCCGAGCCTCGAGCCACAGCTCTGTCCAGAGCACTTGATATCCAGGACTTCACATAAGCCTCCAAAACGGCTTCAGTATCTTGCAACCAGATCCAATAGTAGATTATCATACTGGATTTGTTACAATTTTCATATTATATGGAACTTAAAAAGGATATGGGTAAATATTAAAACAATACCTCAATGGGTTCTAAGTAGCCTTCAGCCTTGGCAATGCATTTATGAATATGTGGGAGAAGTTCAAGAACCCGAGCATTACGTAGTGCATTCCAGGCAGTGAGTCAAACAGAAGTTTATTTGCCTCTGTGGGCCGACCATAAAGAAAATCGCCATAAGGTACAGCAGAATACTGATCCACAAGGGTGTCTACAAATGTTGAGTAACTTTCATGAATCTCTGATTGAAACTTTAGAAAATCCACCTTGGCTTCATTTCTAGTCCTTTCTTTATTGAGATGCTCACCGAAAAGGTTCTGCAAAGCTTCGTAAGTATCTCTGCTTTTTTTGTCTTCTAGCACATTCATTCCTAGAAGTAAAGTCATTGATAATGAATGCAGTTTCCATATCAAAGGTACAGTCTGAATTTGAGAGGGAAGATTAGTGGGTAGAAAGGTGGCTAACACTTCAATACCTAAAAGAAAGAAAAGTCCACTTTTTGCAACCTCAAGTTGATCCAGGGAATTGTTTTCAGTATTTTGATGCTTCATGTCATGCATAGTTGAGACTGGACTGAGAAACCAATGCCTTGGAAGTGGCAGTCACTGGTGGGCCCATTCGACTGCGAAAGAAGTACAATCTTGACTTTTCATATTTGCTACGTCCATATCTTCTTCATATATAGTCTCCAAAGAAGTTTGAACCTCTGATTCTTGATTAGCAGACTGAATCCTATTATTGTCCTTAACTTTAGACTTCTTTGTTGATAACCATCTGTTCATGAAGTGAGAACCTAACATTTTACTGAAAAATAGATAGTCATCCTCATTGAATTCCCATCCAAAATGTTTAATCCCCTTCCGGATGCATATATCCTAGTACATTAAATGGGTACATGGATAAAAAATTTCAATGCCTTCTCAACTGAAAAAGCATCTTTCGGCCCAAGTGTTAAACATGCACCCAAGGTATAATTGACTATTCCCATAGTTAAAGCATCTTCTTCAACTGCAGTTTCATCTGCATTAGACACCTTAAATCCTTCAGCAAGGTCCAGAAAAAATCTCACATTAGTTTGCGCCAACAAGAACGATAGAGACCAATAGCCACCGCCTGGTGCACCCCAGCCAATTCCAACCCCTGGTGCGGGTCCCCCTCTACCGAATGTCTCAATAGACTGCACAGAATTGTACTCAATTCCAACCTTTGTAAAAATATTGAGTACACCTCTCAGTTCATGCATGGCTCCCTCGAGTATCCCGCCCTTTAATAATTGCTCTTCCTTTGAAACACTGTATCCTTGAGAAGGTTCGTCAAGGGAACCAGTGTTCGCTAACTTGATTAGCTCATCAATGGTGCTTATTGTCTGAACCAGTCCATGAAGGCAAGATACAGAAACCAATGATGTTTCAAATCCACTTTGCTGACTTAGAAGACATAGTTCCTCAATGAAAGAACTGCATCTGGTATGGTCTGTTCCATATGTTGTGCTGTAGGCATTAGTAAGGCTGCGAAATGCGTTTTTGATAATCTCATGTCCAAGCCATAGAACTGAAGGAGAACTTTCATGATTGATATCAGTATCATCTGGGACCACCTTTTCAAGTACAGTAGAAAGCATCTTCATGACGGCTGAATACACCCATAGCAAGGGTGTTAATTCGTCCTTCTTGTTTTCTTTCTTTTGCTCGAAGAATTTTGATATGAAGGGGTCCCTTTTCAATGCTATCCATTTCAAAGCTAATTTGACCATTGGTATAACACAACTCCAAGACCAAATCTCTGTTCCATTGCTGGCAAGATCTGGCATTTGACTGTTTTGATTTTTCTGTGAAAAGAAATTTGGAAGCCTTCTAGCCAAAGCCTCCAGCACAAGGAATGCTTCCATTGAAATGGAGGCAAATTCATCAAGGACATTGTTCTCTTCAAGTTTCGCAAAAGTTGGTGGATTTAACCATAGACACAAGGCAGGGAAGATATCTAAATAGTTTGATACACAATAGCCATACTGAATGCAAACCTTCCAACACCTTAATTGTTCAACAGTCAAAGCTGATTGAAGCTTGCAGTTCTCCTTTCCAGCTCTTACCCACTGGTCAATTAAGAAAGTATATTGGTACAACTGCCATGTCATTACTTGGAAAGTCCCCTTTTTTATAAAATCAATACAGTTCTTCTTATCAGATCGAGCCAAGACCTATTTTTAGGTAAAAACAGAGATCAATATCAGTTAGTGTTACTCCAAAAGAGGGAATAATAATTATTAAGTTGGGAAACATATTGAATATGGTTACCTTAAAAAGTGTAACTGCTATTATCTGAGAAGGCAAAATTTCCATATTGTTCTTAGTTGTGAATTGGCCGAAAACTAGACCAATTAGCCCCTGGAACTTCATAACTGCGTTTGCACATGTTGGGGAATGCCTTGTTATGGCAACGAGAATAGAAATTATGCATTCTTCCCCATGCCATCGTGTGATATGACTGAATATGTATTGAAACTTGTTATGGTCTGGGAAGACTAAGGATAATCATACAATACAAAAACATTATGCTTACCTCTAGAGGATAGCGTAGTCTTGGAAGGATCCCCATTCGAACCATACCAGTGGTAAGATCCTGTCCAGCAACCACTATATCATCCTGGATTGTATGATTCCCTTCAGTCACATTCACAACATCTTCACCGAAAGGAAGTATATTGGAAGGTTTAGCACTGTACTTCCAGTATCCACCTTGGAGGAAACCTGGTATCTATCTCTGGTTTGCCACGAAATATTGAAGCCATATGGATATCCTTATAACTAGTTGTTTTCTGTAAAGCACAAAAATCTTGAGTTAAGAATAAGGTCCACAGATTAAAAGAAAATTTCAAGGCATTTTTGGGGGAAAAAGAGGAAAGAGGAAAAGAAAGACACAGAGAAAACAAGTCAGTAGAAGCTTTACCTCCAAGATATCAAAAAAGTTCTCATTCATATCACAGCTCAAAACACACTCAATAACTTTGGCACAAGCTAGAGCTACTGAGCTGTGATTATCATCTAGACACTTCCTATAAATTAACGAGAAATTTATTAATTAACAAAGGCAATTAAATTTGGGACGACCTTAGATAAATTCAGATGTCTATAGCGGTCGATTAAGAAATGAGTATTATAAGAACTCAAATTTACTGAACCTCAATGCCAAGACAAGTTCAGGTTCTGGGCCAAGTGCATAGGCCCAGATAGCCTCCCAGTCAATAGATTTGTCCAAATCATCCTTCCACATCCAACTTGCTTTTGATGTATATTATGTAAGCCCTTATTAAGCACTGCTGATATGATTTGCAGTCCAAATGTCTGTTGCCCCGGAATCTAAAATCAGAAACCAAATATCACACATAGGAAAATTTGAGACAGAAAGTAGAAGATATCAAGGCCCATCTGCCAGACTCTGAAATCGGTAACACTACCAAATTTTGACAAAACAGACATCTTGCAACAGCAAGAGAGAGTTAATAACCATGAATACTTACCACATTTCTAGTTAGTGTTACTGCTTCTTTGATTGTGTAACCTGCTGCACCTGGATCTCCCTCAGTCCGAAGAAAGTCCCTATCAGTAGCAGTAGCATTACTTACGCTATTTGTAGAGAAGACAGATACCTCACCTGTAATAACAAAAAATCATTAATATGTTACAATAATTTTAATTTTTTATTTAAAAAAAGCAAAAATGTAAAAGAAAGCTATAAAAGAAGATGCAAAATGTTATTATTTGCATACCACTTTCAAATGGAATGGAAAATCTGAGCAGCCTAACAGCCTGAACTCTTTCGCTCCAATTATTCCACGGACTGCTACCAGCTTAGCTTGATTTCTCCTGCACACCATTCTCCATCAGGATCGGAGTATCTTCCGATATTGAGGTGGTGGATGTTATCATGTGAGAGATATCAGTCTCTAACATTGGAGTATCTGTTATTTGTAAATTATGTTCTTGCCGATTATCTTATTCACCATTCACAAACGTTGTTTCAGATCTCGAGCATTTCTGCTTCTTCAATTCGTCTTCACCCCTCTTTTTCAATGCCTTCAGTAGTGGGTTCATCTTCTCCATTATCTCAGCTTGAGCCTCAGCAATCTCATCTGTTGTCAATTCCTTGTAGACGGGCCCCATTTTCTGCATCAATCTGATCCTGAAGTGAAACAGGATCTTCTTCATTAAGCACCCTCTGCCCATGTATCGAAGCGTCCTTTAAAATGGAGTAATCATCCTTCTGGAAATGTACTTCATTTGTGTTGTCAATATCCATTGGCGTAACCAAATCAAAGTCATCAGAAGATGACTCATACGACTTGTTTTTCTTATCTTCTTCTCTGTTCTTCCCTTGTTTTCCAGTTTTCTCCACGCCTAGTGCATTCTGTTCTACCATCTTAACCGTAGAAGGTTTACCTCCTGGGACAAGTCCTTTCCACTTGCTATAGGGTCAGAGTTCATTAACCTTTCCTCCTCATCAGCACCCTCCCATCATCATCATCATCATTACCATTATCATCAATCCTTTTACTACCTACAGGATCCCAATGCTGTAAAACCAAACAGATAGAAAAGAAAATCATATAGTTGCTTTGCTAAAAGCACATAAATTGTCTGTTTCTGATCTTACAGGGCTACGAGAACGGTGCCTAGCAAAAGGGAACGGAAGAACTGAGGGTTTAGGAGGTGTAATGGAAGCAAAGAGGCGATTTTGCTGAGAATCATCGATTCCCTTTTCAACTATGCCACCAGCTAAGTGCGAAGCTAAGTCCTCGCTTGATTGAAGCGCGTTCTTCCCGAATACCTTTTCCCTGGACGAGCTCTTCCCTTCTCTTCTTTTATCGCTCTCTCGCTTCTCCATTGAATCGCCACGCCGGTCGGAAGTGCGGGGGGAGGGGAGGGGAGGGGTCTGGTTTTTGGCGCTCTGCTAAAATTGCAGTGAGGAGCTGAATAGTAGCCGAGGGCCCGAGAGGGAGAAGCAAGAGTGCGGACTGTAATACATTGGGCCGGATATTCTGGCGGGCTTTATTCAGTTCGGTAGGCGGGAAGTTTAACAGACTCTTGGCCCAAGCACTTGACCGCTTGGGCCCATATTATTTTTAACTAACTTTCATCCGACTTCGGGGTGGTGCCACTATAAGGACAAAAAGGTAATCTTGTCGCGATAATCGAGAGCCAGGAAGTTATTCGCTCACTCTTTCCGGGAAACTTTTTATTTCCCAAATTTTCCCGAGAAAAATCGATTTTCATGGTGGAGTGGTCTCAGATTCCTTGAGAACTCCTTGATATAATTGCTCGACGTCTAGAAGGCCCCTTCTATGTTGTCCGGTTTCGATCCGTCTGCTCCTCGTGGCGTTCCTCCGTCTCGTCTAGACGCAACCTATTACCGTTCCACTTCCCGTTTCTTCCTAATTACGGAATCTCCGACGCCACTTGGGGATTCCACCTCTCGAAGCGCACCATTTCCCTGATCGGATCGTCTAAAGCTAGTTCCGAAGCGATCTCAGATAGCTGGTTAGTCAAGATCGGAGAAGGCGTGCCTGGACGAATGCGAGTTATAAATCCACTATCTAGGCTTCAAACAAAATCGTTGCCGGAAGATTTTCCGAAGGTACTAGACTTGATGAAATTTATGGTTTTCGAATTAGGTGAGGAATACGTCCTCCTTTATGTAAATTATAGGCCGCTCGGAAACTTTCTCGGCGATGCGGTAGTTTCTATAGGGAAAAGTTGTTAAGTGTTTGGATTACGGAACCGATGAATTTGTGTTGCTTGCAATCCATGTTTCTGGTAGACTTACTAGTTTAAATCTGGAGATAAGAGGTGGACTATAGTTCCAGATATGACTTCTCCTTATGATGATTTGGTTCTATTTAAGGGTGATTTCTATGCAGTTGATAATACAGGGACGACTGCTTATGTTGGAGTGAATAACAATGTCATTTTGATTGCTGAACCTGAGTTTGGTGGAGACAAGAAGATTTTGGTTGAATCTGAGGGTGAACTGTTGTTGGTTGTTGTGTACTTAAAACATGGTTCAGGAAGAGGATGTATGTGTTGGTGTTGAACTTTTGGATGATCTTGTACTTGAAAGACCGGTTTGATTTAAGGTTTTCAATGGTGAAGAAGGGAAGAATAAATGGGTTGAAATGGATGAGTTGCAGAATGTGGTTTTGTTTTTAGGTGATGACTATGCATTCTCGGCCTTGGCTTCTGGTTTATCTGGATGCAAAGGGAATTGCATACTTTTTATGGATAACTTCTTCTGCATTAGCAATGAGGAAAATGGTGTGCCAAAGGGTAGTGATATATGTGTTTGACTTGGATAGTCAAAAGATTTCACCTTTAACTGATTACCCAGAGTATTCAAAGCTGTTCTGGCCTCCCCCTTATTGGGTTTCAATGTTGAATCTGAGAGTAAGTACTCTCCCTTAATTCCTCTATCACTTCCAAACTGACATTTCCTACTTTTAATTTCTACTCTAACTAGTGAGATCTTTTGAAATGCTTTATGGATTCTAATCCAAGGGAATGGTAATGAAGTATCAGTATTGATAACCTATTTGCCTGCTTAAAAATTTGAAACCAAAGCCTTAATTGCTTCATGTGTCTCACTCCAAATCTACTCTAGAATCCTCAGATGATGTGGCTTGGAAAATGATCCTTTCTTGTTTCTCATAGTCCATGTGTTTATTTGGTTATTGAGATTCTGATTTTTAGATTTTTATGTCAAATGGGTTCAATGTGATGAGGTTTTGCTGAAGATTTTAGTATAAACGTTCTATTAATCATGACTCGAAGTTAGAGGTTGTTCCGGGCTGTTGTTTTATTTTACAAAATGCTGCCCGCCATTTCTGGCTTGCATTAGGCAAATTTCCCTGTAAAACATGCATCATTGAAAATAGCATCCTTATTATCATATAAACTAAACAATTTCATAACTAGATATACCAATTGATGTATTTTTATGGTGATTTCAACAAGTTGTGGTTGAACAGGTTCAGAATCAATTACAAGAACTCGGCCCCATAAATTGGAGATTCCCCTTCTCACCCGTCCGTAATGTCTAAAACCGGTAAATATCCATGAATGCTTCTTAAACAAGGACGTGGTGTTGAGGTGCTTTTTTTTTTTGGCTATGCAAATAAAATACACATCGAACTTCTTCACTAATTTATTTATTTATCTGTGTTCCTGAACTTTGGTTATAGTAATTAATACCTTGATTCTTCATATCTACATCCCCATTCCGCACCAGTCTTTTTCTCATTAAATTTGTCCATTGATGGCTGTCTGTACTCTGTAGGCTGTTCTGCAGTAATCTTCAAATCATTGATTCTTAGTATTAAAATTTCACTGCCCTAATAAATAATGACCCATATTGGCATATCCCCGTTTATAGCAAGAGTCCAATTACCAGGTGAGGCAGAGGCAGAGCAGGCGTACCATTATCTGCTGCGCCATTTTGGCCCGCAATCTCAAACATGGAACCTAGCGACTTGTCGTTCCTCGTAAAATATATGTTCTGCGACTCATCGGCTTACGGTTTACCAATATGCCGTATGGCGTTTGCTCAACTAATGCACTGCACGACAATCTATTTAGAAACGAATGACTTGTCGTCTGACAAAAAATTACAGTCCTCTCTCTAGACCTTCCCTCCAGAAATAAATGGCAGCCCTCTATTACGATAACACAAGTAAATGAAATAATAATAATAATAATCATTCAATATCCTTGAATCTTTGATAATGATCAGTGTCGGTTGCTGTAATCAAATGTCGGCTGGGTAGGTATTTGTAACTACGTACCTTTTTCAGATGTGTATCGATGAAGTGCTGTGTGTTATTATTATTACTTTTGTAAATGGTGGAAACGAGAAAGAAGAAGACAGAAAAATGTTGTCTTTGCTGAGGTCCAAGACAGCGAAGAAGAGGAACATCATCGTTGGATTAAAGTCTGATAATTGCAGCCGAGAAATTCTGCTACGATTACTTGTCTTGGTTGTCAAGCAAGGTGACAATGTGCTTGCAATTCATGTCCAAGAACTACACGATGCTTTCAATCCAAACACTTTCCACATCCATGAAGACACCTGCAAATACAAACAGGTTTTTTTATATTGGTTTCTTTCTTCTCCATTTTATTTTTCATTTCTAACTAGAAACTCGAGATTTATTTATTTATTATTGTTTTTTTTTTTTCCTGCAGGTAGATTTTCAAGTTAAGGTATGTCAAGGAGATTTGTACATCTCTGAATTGACCCACCAAGTGAGAGTCAATCATGCCACCACTCTTGTGCTTGGATCATGCAACCCTTCTGGGTACTGTCTCTAGTCCTCAACTTCTCTCTCTAACTTCCTTCTCTCTCTTTTCTCTCTCATGTTGTAGAGTTATTGAGGATGATTTATATAAAAGTCTCTGATTTCATACTTGCACATAACCCATTTGACAAAATGTCTCTAGTCAACATAACAGGATCTGTCCGTAATTTTTCACTGCAAGAGCTTATTCACACAACCAACACAACACCGCATTAGTAATTGGAGAGGGCGAAGAAAGTACGGTCTATCAAGCCAGATTAGACTGTGGGCAAGCCATAGCAGTAGTTGGGTGTTGTAACTGTAATGGAGATTAAGGCAATTGTGTATGATTTACTTAAAGGAAACTTGACGAGGTATTTATGACAACTTAGATGGGGTGAAAGGATGGGAGTTGCCATAGGTGTTGCAAAGGCATTGAAGTATCTTCATCATTCTTGCAATCCTCATATTGGTCATCGTGATGTCAAGTCCTCTAACATTCTCCTCTCTCATAATTTCAAACCACAAGTAAGTTTTATTGTTAGAGTTTCATTCGAAAATAGCACACTATTGATTCAAAAGCAATTACATTTTTTTTTTTTAAGCTATCGGATTTTGGAGGAGCAATAGTACTTGAGCCATCTAGATCAGACTCGAAGAGATTTGATGTGTTTGGGATATTTGGATACTTAGCCTCGGAAAATGTGTTGTATGGAGATGTCGATGAGAAGATACATGTGTATTCATATGGGGTTGTGCTTCTTGAATTTATCACAGGGAAAGAAGCGATCAAGACAGATCATCCAAATCATGTGTATTATGGGAAACTAAACAAAACAACTTTGGCTTTAAATTAAGAAATGAAGACCCTTCTCTATTTATTTCTCTCTCTTTATGCATTTGAATTGATTGTTAATTTGCTGGCAAGATCACTGCTCAGGTGTGGGTTAGGAGATAGTCTAATTGATCCTCATCTGAATGAATATTACAACAAGAAAGAAATGGAAATTATGATGATGGCTGCTCGACTCTGCCTTCTACATTCATCTTCTACGAGGCCATCAATGGAAACTGTAATCTCTTCTTTTTCTTTTTTTAATTTAATCTATTCTCTTACCAGATTTATACTGCAAACTGTTTTTACTCATTCACAAACATGAAACTATAGGGACCTTTTTCACCTTGTTTTGGCAGATACTGAGGTTATTTGAGGAACCAGAATACTCTTTGAAGATGCAGATTGCAGATGGTGAGAGAGGAGTATGATTTTTACTGCTTAAGGCCTAATATCCTTGTAAGTTAAAACTTAAATGTCAGAATTTGTAATGTGATTTCTTTCCATTTTGATTCGAAAATGGGAAACATTATCAGAGCAAGCTTATTTGTTTTCACCTAAATGATTGCTTACAAAAAACATTTGATAATTGCCTTCTAAACCATCTTCAATCTTGTAAACTTTGTTTACAGAATTGTAGAACTGTGTAAAATGAAAAGACCGTCTCATTTTAAAATAAAAAAAAAAAAAACTAATTAGAGTCTATTGTTTCTAACCAGAAATGTGAATATGGGTCATCTGTTCTCCCACCACGAATCTAAGGTTACTAAAGTATCTACAGGATAAAAAGAAAAACTAAACTAATTGACAGAGAGAGAAGTCTAATTGGCATCACCACCAGCAGCTCTTCCACAAAGAAGAGCATTTGCTGGAATAAGGTACTCATCCCTTAGAGACTTGACAGGTGACCAAACTCGAAGATAAAATTGTTGTCCCAGATACTGTCTTGCCCAATACTCTGTCCTTAAATTCCACATCCCCTCGTTGTCAAGGGCCAAGTAGATTGCTGTCCAGGACTTAGGATATACCTATGTCACACCCAAACCAAACATCACACAAAACATATAACCTCTTACAAAGCAAAATGCTTTGAAAACTTGAGAATTAAGGAGAAAAAGCAACTAACCTGTGTAGTATACCGGGAAATAGTATCCACAAGATTGTACTTCTTTCTGCTATCTGGAGACCATGTTCCTTGATCCATGCTGCAATTCAATTAAAATTTTCTTGAATTTAATTTGATTGAACTTGGTTTTAGTCATATGACATGTTAGTAAACTGTGAAAAGTTCTTACCCTACAACCCAGAAGGAGTAACCGTCAAGGTGCCAAGTTTGGACATTGTTGTCCGGGTTTTGGAAAATAATCTCAACAAAGGCTTTATAATCAGCACCCATAACTGAAGTGTTAACTTGCATCCTTTTTCCGGTGGGATTATCCGGCATGCCTCCGACTCTAAAAACTCCACTTATATTGAAGTAATCTGCAAGCTTTACAGGTGTATCAGGTTGAATGTAAGATACACTATTAATGCCATACCTTAACTTCCCATCAACTTTGTCTTGTGAACTCTCTAGCATGATGGTCCTAGACACATTTATAGATCCATAGTGGTACGAGCCTTGTGGGTTCGGTCTTGGCCCACTTGCTGTGAGGTTTGTCCTAATGGACCAGGCTTGGTCGAGAGACCAACCAATTGAACCGGTTGGTTCAGCTGGAATTTGGCTGGAGATAGATCCACTGGAGTTAGTGTATTGAAGCTTGGCAGTGGTGGTGAGGGACCTTTCGCTAAAACGGGTCGAGACAACAATGAGGTAATCACGGGCGGGCCGGTCCGCTGTGATTAGCACGGAATAAGATTGGCCCACGTGCACATCAAGCGATGAGTAAGTTGTTTGTTGGGTGTGGGTCCCCTCAACTTCAATCAACTTCATATCGTGGTCTTGAATCCGGAAGTTGAGTGAGTTTTGTAGCCCCACATTTGTGATCCTAAGCCGGTAAGTCTTACCTGTGTTGATCAGTAAAATTAAAAGATCAATATCGATTTGTTTAAACGGTTAGAAAAAGAATTAAACAAAAAGAAATTACCTTGTTCAACGGCAAAAGATGTATCATTGAGACCGCTTCCATTGACGAGAATTCCATCGACGAGAGGCAGTTGATGACCAGCATCCAAAACCCTTTGGAGTTTCTTGTGATGGGGTCTATACCAATCTCCGATGAGGATGGAGTAGTCTCCAGAAGGCTCCGGAAAAGGGACCGGAATTCCGGGCCTGCTAAGGGTCCTGATAGACCCAAAGCCACCAAAAGATTTCTGAAATCCAAGAGATGGGAAATAGTAGAAAGTCCCTATTTGGTCTTTCATCTGTAGGTGGTATGTGAAGTTCTTGCCTGGAGGAATTGGACACGTGTCTCCATCCACTCCATCCTCAAACGAATTCTTTCTTTGTTGAACTCCACTCCTGCAAAATATTTCAATCCTCCATCTCTCATTAAACTTACTATATAATGATTTCAAAGCGTACATATCTCATCATGCAACCGAAAAAAAGAGAGAGAGAGATAACCATGACATAAGGAATGGCTCAGGCAAGTGATTGTGAACATTGATCACCAGATTATCATTGGTAACAGAGTCGATCACGGGCCCCGGAAATTGACCGTTAATGAGAATTCCCTAACACAAAATTACAAAGTACGAAACCATTCATTTATAACATCTAGTCAAAAAGTTGATGTTTCCATGCATAAAAACAAAACAAAACCTGTTGGCGAATGCCGAGTGGATAGATGTCACCATAAGTAATATTCCAATCGAAAAACCGGTAAGGGCTGTCACACAACACAACCCTCATTAGCAGCCATAGCACTGCAACTCTTGCTAGCCCCTTACGTTCCATTGTGTTCCAACTCTCAGAAGTCAGAAACAAGAACAATCAGGAGGTGTTGTTTAGAGTGTTTGCAGATTGATTGACTCTCTGACCCCTTTTAAACATTTACGTAGCAGGCATAAGCAACAGCTGGGGCCCCCAAAATGAGGAGAGAAAAAATAGGGTAAAACGTAACGTGATGTGACAAAATCAGATTAAAACTTTGACGGTGGAGATTGTCTATGATGTTTGAGAGTTAAGGTAATGGACGGTCAGGATCAAGATGGACAGAGTTTGTTAAGTTTAGGAGTATAATCGGTATCTTCAATTGTGATATAGATTTGGTTGTAGCTTTAAAAGATTTGAAGTCTAAATTATCTGCGAGTACTCTAGAGAGAGAATCATCTTCCCGGATCTCTCTCCGAGACTGCGCAATGGGCCTGATAAGGCTCATAAGAGCTGGTGTTGGGCTGGCCCTCAATGGGCCTCAAAGATGAGGTTAGATTATGTATGGGCTTTATACTTTGCATGATTCACGGCTAAAATTGCTGTGTTTGATTGTTTGTTAGGTAGGATTGACTAGACTCTAGACTCTATCCAGAGAGAACAGACCGTGAGGGAATCTAGCAACCCCTGAAGCACTTCGCAAAAACTGACAAAGGAAAAGGAAATCAAATTGCATCGCATCATACGGACTCAGATTATAGGAATGTTTCTCGGAACTCTTTGGGCCAAATATAATAAGTCAACAACCTATAACCCCACCTGTGGGCCCAATAACGGCCCAAATATCCTCAGGCCCCTAAGGGGAAAAAAAAGAAGAAGCAACAGTATGACCTCACTAAAGCGGGAAGTAACAATATGATAATTTCTCATATCATCTCTGCTCCCCTGTCACTTTCCCCTAACCCCGATGTTTTCTTTCCTTCCTTTTCTGGTTTTCAGAAAAGAAATCTCCATTTCCATATCTCTCTCTCTCTGACCTTTTGATAATGCATTACAAGTCATACTCAGAGGCGACGAGCATGGACCATTCATCGCCGCCGCAATCGCGGCCACTATACTACGTCTTGAGTCCCTCCAACCACGACGTGGAGAAAATGTCCTACGGCTCAAGCCCGACCGCCTCGCCACCTCACCACTACTACCACGCCTCTCCCATCCACCACTCCCGCGAGTCCTCCACCTCACGCTGCCATGAAGAAGTACGAGTACCCGAACCCGAACACGGTTCAGATAACCGCCCGCACCCACCATGGGCAAGGCGTCTTCTTCCGGGTAGTGTATTCAGACTCCATCACGTCAAACATTGGCATTGTGTTGATCGGTTATGCCACCATCTTCGATTATCTGACACTGTGTTAACAAAAGTACGTAAGTACACTGATCAAATTGAGTCATATTCAATGGGGAAGTTGTTATATAATTGAAGGGTACATACCTTATTACCATATGCCCAATAGCCTCCCACAGCAAGGGGAAATAGGCATAATCCTATGATTAGATATGCCAATTTGACTCCCTTCCACATTGGTACCTGCGAGGGATCCTTGTCACTAGAAGGCATAGTTGCCTGCCAATTAAGTCAATTTTGTATACAGATGTTATGCACTATATGATATGGATAGATGCACTAATCAGCATTATATAGCTTTTATTTCTTTCTTTCCTTATGCATGGATTTTGACACTATAAGTATATGCAAGTATGTACCTGGATCTCGAGAATAAGATTGTGACCGCTGAAAGAAAGAGCAATGAGTCCAATAGCCATCATTACATCAAAACCCCTACCGGTGTACTCGGGTGTAGTACCAATGGACTATGTGAAATGCCGGAAACCCTACCCCTAACGATGGAAGCGGCCCAGAGAAGCGTGAAGTAGCCCATGACAGCAATAGATCCGATCAATGACACACCGGAAAAGGAATTCAAGCTTGGCAACTGATACAGACTGACTGCGCCGGTTGTAAAAACTAAGTGCCACTCCACCGGTGATAAAAATGGATTCCCAGTATTGCTGGTTGCGACGCCGCACAATATATTGAATAACATATTGAAGTTCGCCCCGCCGATGATTGTTAATGCAATGCACGTACTTGTCGGTAGGTTGGTGATTAAGAATGAGATTAACCAGCTCGTTACCTTCTTACATAATAAGTTAATTAATTAACTCACAAAAATGCAATTCTTATTAATTAACACCTAACGATTCACGTAAAATATAATCATTCTATATAAATTAAGCTAGCAATTTTGAGTTTTCTGATCTTTTAATGTGATGATCATTACTGCACCTATATACTTATATATATATATGTCACGCCATGATGTACTTAATTAACAAGTCCATTAAAATAAATATTACGAAATTTAAATGTTTAGTGTTTGGATATATACCAAATGCTTGATTTGAGAGTTGAAGATATCGGCTACAGCGGATTCCAGTATCGGTTGATTCATGAAGTTGTACAAGCAAGTAAACGGTGTAAAGTTGCCATGTGAACACTAAACTCAAGCATGTAATTCCCCATGTCCTGCATTTCATAATCCAACATTGAGCACGTCGTACGTATCCGACAAAATCCATAGTATTAGCATTTATAGAAGTATATCATGAAAAGATTTTCTTACCAGCCAATCATGGCAAAGGCAACTGGGAGGAAAATGGAGAATATATTTATCCTAAAAGTGAGGTTTCAGAAATTAGTATATAAGATCAATTCCTTTTATAATTAATTAGTTTTGAGATTAATTTAGATTTTTACATGGTATTAGAGCTAAGCCCAACACGTGATTAAACGAACCGGTATATGCGTTACACGTTACTTTTGTAAAAAAATCTATGTGTAAGCTCAAAATAACACCACACATGAATATTATATTGAAAATATTATATCTCATATCTGAAAGATAACTCTTGGGAATCCTCTCATTGCCGGTATTAGAGCTGGATCCAACAAAATAATGTCATAAGTGAAAGGCGTATTGAGAATATTATATCACATATCTTAGGAAATTAGTATATAATAAAAATTGGTCAACTTATCTTATTACTGTTATTAGAGCTGGGTCCAATAAAATAATATCATACGTGAATGGTGTGTTGAGAATATTATATCACACATCTACAAAAAAAAAAATTTTGAAAAATTAGTATATAAGAAAAATTGGTCAAACTCTTCTCTTTATCGATATTAGAGCTGGATCCAACAAAATACTGCAACTCGTAAAAGACGTGGTGAGAATATATTCATCCCATGTCTAAAAGAGAATTCTTAAAAAATTAGCATATATAAAAAATATAAATCAACTTATCATATAATCAATTAATTTTAAAATAAGAGTTCAGATTTCTATATTATATTCCGAATCTGGAGCGAGTCATGTGAAATGCAGCAGAGCATGCATTTCCATTTCTAGACTCAGTAATTGGAAGCCAATCATCATCTTCACATGCATCCATAACTGGGTTGAGAGTATTCGTCCTACTTGGACGCCCTAATGGCGAGAAACTTAGGGGCTGCTTCCAAGTTTGACCTCTTTCCGAACGTTCCCTGTGCTGGTGATGAGCAGTTGAGTTGACCGGTGCATGGCGGAAGGTGGAATTGGAGTGTTGAATCAAGGAGGGAGCACTTATAACTGGTTTAGAACATAATTAACTAATTAAGTTCCTAATTAATCTTCTTACCTCCTTAATCAAAATCAGATTTCTTGTTTGGAGTTTATAAGTACACTAATACTTAACTAAACTATAAGCCCGTCCCCTTGCTTTGTTAGTCGCGTGTATCTTTTTCGAAGACTTTTGTTTCCTATAGATCATAGGGAGGCAATATTGCCTCTTTGTGAGGTTATGACTTTTAGATACTGTTCCTTTATGCGCTCGGAGGGGTGAATATACATGATTTATTTATACATATTGACCTATATACATTATAATATATGTTCATAATAATAGCATTATTTAATTTGCACGTACTACTTTCTATATATATATATATTTGTCCACCTCTGAGTATTACATGCTTAGACTTTCCTACGTAAAAGACTTGAGAAAAAACATAAGAAATTTCCGTCTTTAATCTTCATTACAAGATCCAACTATTACCGGTCTACGTACTACCAACTGGACCCTAAAGCCAGTGGACTCTACCTAAGCCAAGCAAATTTGGTAGGGTTCCACGTGTTGCGAGGCCTTTAATTAGTCAGCAAGTGCGCTCCAAACGGCAAACGGGCCGGTTTTTAAGTGGAAATGGCGGAAACAGTGAAACACCATTAACTGTTCTCGTTCCCCGGTTATGATAGATATCCTCTATAGAGCATATGGACTGGCCCAAAAGCTACATGCGGTGACAGCTAGCCAGCTGGATCCACTTTTACGCACCGACCTGGGCCAGGTGGGGCCCATGATGATGCAAATCATCACAAACACTGCTCCTCATCTTCCTCCACCATGCTTTCATATCTGTGGCATACCTTCCTTCACTCGTAACTTTCCATCCTTTTATAAATAGGGATTTACATATCATCTTAAGAAATTCAATGGCGCCTCTCATGTTTCTTTGCTTCCTTTTGTTGTTGTTCTTCTCCTCCATATCTGCTTGTGATCGCTGTGTTCACAAATCCAAGTCTGCCTTCTTCTCCACAGATTCTGCACTTTCATGTAACATTCATATACTTCTCACTTATCACGGATTCACGATCATTCTTCTCTAACTTCTAATCGTATTAAAATAATAATATTACTGTTTGATATTGCAGCTGGAGCATGTGGGTATGGTTCCTTAGCATCTGGCTTTAACAATGGAAACCTTGCTGCTGCCGTGCCCTCCCTTTTCAAAAATGGAGCTGGTTGTGGCGCTTGCTTTCAGGTCGCTTTCATCTCCCGATCGCTGCATATTGACTTTCATCATCCATGTCTCTTACTAATCTTTCATGTTGTTTTATCACGATTGGGTGCAGATAAGATGCAAGAATGCATCTTATTGCAGCAGAGCAGGGACTAAAGTGATAGTGACGGATTTAAACGTCAACGACCAATACCATTTTGTTCTCAGCAGAAAAGCTTTCAATGAAATGGCTCTAAAGGGACACGACATTTCCAAACTCGGAATTGTCGACGTGGAATACAAGAGGTGCATGCATGCATGCATCCTCTAATTAATGAGTCAATTAGCTAAATTAATCACTGGTTTAAATTTTAATTAAATTTAAACTAATGTTTTGTAATAAATGTAATGGGTGCAGGGTGCCTTGTGAGTACAAGAACAAAAATTTGGCGGTGCGTGTGGAAGAATCGAGCCACAAATATTTCCTGGCAATCAAATTCCTATACCAAGGTGGTCAAACTGAAATAGTTAGCGTTGACGTCGCCCAGGTAACTAATTACGTGGATTTGTAAGAAATATGATAGTTAATATGGATCACGTAACTAATCGAACATTGTACATATATGACAGGTGGGTACTTCGGATTGGAGACCGATGAAGAGGAATTATGGGGCCGTGTGGGACACGAGCAAAGTGCCCAGTGGGGCCCTGCAGTTCCGGTTTGTGGTGACGTCGGGGTTCGACGGGAAGTGGATTTGGGCAAAGAATGTTCTTCCGGCTGGCTGGAAATCTGGAGTTGTATATGACACTGGCCTTCAAATCACTGATATTGCTCAAGAGCCTTGTTCTCCCTGTGATGAAGGCAAGTGGTAAAACATCTAGATCTAGTATATAATAGTTACAGCCAGATAAATAATAATTTCATATGTAAATAGTAACATAGCATAGCTTATCAGATCATGATCTGATTATAAACGATGTCCAGATAATCGTAACATGTTATTTTCATATGTATGATCTTTGATCAATGAATATGAACTGAGTGGGTACAAACCCCTACATGCAAGAGGGAGTTTGTTGGGCCATTTCAGCTGGCTATAAATTTGAGCAACCACCACTGGATCCATGGGCCTCGGAATTGGCCCGATAAATGGGGATAAGTAAGTGGGTTTCTACTTTGGAATCCGGCCCAAATCAATTACTTACCACTTTTTGAAAAAGAAATGGAAAAAAAAAATTAAAAAAAAAAAATCATGATGATGTCACTAGTAGAAGATGGATCAGGCTTATCGTTTACCCTCTGGAAAAGAAGAAAAAGACTGGGTTGAGAGAGTCAGCAGCAATTAGCAAAGACTTCCAAGTCAACGTTTTCCATCAACACCCGCGAAAAAATGAGTTAATTTACGTACAAAATTATCATTTCTTTTTTTTTTTAGGCAACCCAACCTTACATCAAAAAGAACATAAGCAACGCGGTGTTGCTTTGAAAATCGCAACATTAAAAAAATAAAATAATAAAAAATAAAATAATAAAAAAATAAAATAATAAAAAAATAAAAAATAATAATAATAAAGAAAAAAAAAGGAGACACTTCTTGCTTTTGTCTGCTTTTCGGTTTGTGTCTAGACTCTAGTCCGGTCCCTTTCTTAATGATGACTTGTAAGGAAATTAACACCACAACTAGCAGTAGTTTCATACTTAATTGTGTTATATCTTAATGCATAAAACGCATATAACCTCTAATTGCTTCATTCTTGTCCAGAAGCTTTGATCACATTTTCGGTCCTATTTCCTACTTTAATATTCAAACAATCACAACTCATTTACTGAATACCAAGTTGATCTCGAGATGAATGTCATTTAAAACTTTGAGCCTTAACCCACTCGGACACCGGCTCGAGTTTCATCTTAACATTCTCTGATTCTCGACACCCTGTGGTTGATGAAGAAAGTCATGGATGCAAGAGTCTATCGAAGACCAAAAAACATAAGTGCAGTCTTGGCTAATTGATGGAAGACTTGCTGACTGATGACTCAGAAACTTATAGTTAATTTTGCCTTTGAACAAGGAACCATGTCATGTATGTATGTATGCTTGATCACTACATGTTCAAAAAATCTGTATGACAAGATTACTACTTGGGAAGAAGCCTCATCCGAAATTTCCTGATACAACAACAACAACAACAACAATAACAAGTCTACAAACAAATTATAAAACCGTGTGGGGTCTTAACTTTTTTTCTTAACATTTGTGTATGTCACATCATCCTACGAGCAGACCCCACTTAATTCCAATTTCATTTTTATGGACTTTTTTGGTTCTATGACCAAGTCTCACAGCCTTCGGTCCCTTTTCACCTTGCCACTAACAAGTAACAGCTAAATCCCTTCCTCAGCTAATTACAGGTATAAATATTCATTAGCTTTTGTGTATTCCCATGCACCAACATTCTTACAAAACCTTAAGACCCAAGAATCAGACATCATGGACGACACGTCGTCACAGGAGATCGGTCTTCCCGGATTCAGGTTCCATCCCACAGAGGAAGAGCTTCTTGATTTCTATCTCAAACGGATGGTTTTCGGACACACACTGCGGTCTGATGTCATTGGATTACTCAATATCTACCTCCATGATCCTTGGAAGCTACCTGGTACTTGACACAAATTTTCTCATATGTTTTTTTAGATTGTATTAGAACTGTTTGATGATTAATATTTGTATATGCTTATATATGTATGAACAGGATTGGCAAAGATTAATGGAGAAAGAGAATGGTATTTTTTTGTGCCAAGAGATAGAAAACATAGTAGTGGTGGAAGGCCTAATAGAACCACCCGAAACGGGTTCTGGAAAGCCACTGGATCGGACCGAAGAATCATGGGCTCATCGGATGGGAAAAAATTCATTGGATTGAGAAAGACTCTTGTTTTCTACACGGGAAGAGCGCCTAGAGGAACCAAGACTGATTGGGTCATGAATGAGTATCGCTTACCTGATAACATTCACTTACCTCAGGTACTTACTACTACTATAGACTACATGGTACTTAGTTAACATAGTTTCTATTAGTATTGATTTAATGTTGTAAGTTTTCTTTTGTGAATGCAGGACATTGTGCTGTGTAGGATATATAGGAAGGCAACTTCATTGAAAGTGCTAGAGCAAAGAGCAGCAAAGGAGGAAGAGATGACGAGCTTGAGAGGGTCGAGTTCGTTAACTCCATCGCCTATGAACTCTGTCTCGAATTGCAGTCAAGAGGAAGACATGTTTCCCTCAGTGAAGGTATTGAAGAAAGAAGTGGAGGAAGAAATGGAGATAAAAGTAGTAGAAGACGAAGAGGAGATGGGTGATGAGGAAGGACAGGGGAGGAAAGGTTTTCCTTCTTCTTGTTCGTCGTTGCAAATTCCGGCAGAATTGGAGAAGCTGAGTGAGCTACAACTTCCTAAATTGAACATGGACTGGACTCAAGACTTGTTTTGGACTCAATTTAACAGCCCTTGGCTTCAAAATCTGACCACCTATTCTGACATTCTTAATTTCCAATGACTGCATAAAATCAAGTTAAGACTAGTTAGTACTAGGTATATGCTAAGAATAATAATACCTTTTTGTTGTAGAAAATTTTTGGGACTCGTTCTTTTGGGCACTGCTCAATTACAGTTCAAGTCACTGGCTAAGCCCTTTCAAAGGATGACAGTAAACTTCATTTGTGTATTAAAAAAAAATGCTTCTTTTTTCTGCTACAACAATCCTTTTTACTCTGTTTTTTCTAATTTGTTAATAAAATATTAAACGATAACATGATCTTTGGGTTGGAGTAGACAACACAGCTCAGAAGATTCTTCATATCTTTCATTAATGGAGGAATCTATATTTATTAAGTAAAAGAGGTAATTAACACAGCCTGCATGTTGCTCAAAGCATTCGAGATTCGACTCCACCACGTGGATCTCAGTGATTGTGTTTATGTTTTCATCTTGATTAGTGATAAGTTTTCTTATCAATTTGAAAACTCAGTTGCTAAGATTGTTCAAAGACACATTCTCTAGTTACCTGTTAAAACTAATTTGATCTCAAATGATATGAGTAAGAGAAGAGGCGAGAGAGTAGCCGATCTTTGAGTCAAAAAGAGAGTATATATTTGATTGTGTCTACGAATTCTTCCGTCCTGTACAACAATTATGTTTACAAAATTGACACCCCCGATAAAAAGATATGCAAGGATCAACCATGGTGATTAAGCATGTTAAGTAGAGAGACTCTAATCTTGATTAGACGCCCGTAAAGGCTCTCTCGAGCTCGGCTTCAAGTTCTTCAATCCTCGACTCAATTTTCACCAAGTTTTGCAGATTTTCAGCTTGTATGGCATTATCCGATTTATTGGGAAGTGAATGAATTATGGCATCCACCATTTCAAGCTCATTTTTATTTGTTTCAATATCAGCACATACTCTTTTGGTCTGTACTAGCTTTGAAACCATAGACCATTTGCTCGGTTTTGGGCCAACAACAGATACCAATAAGGGCTTAACCGTCTCAATAGTTACTGCTTCAACTTCACCTAACAAACTGAAAACTACCAAATCCTCTTGATTTTTCTCACTCTGCTTACTTTCCACTCCTTTCAAGGCCTTTTTGATCATCTTCCTTGAGTTCAAGCGCCTTTTTATTTCACATCCCCTTCTCCTTCTCAAAACCGATTGTAGGTTGGTTATGCATTCTTTTGTCATAGCCAAGGCATCCTTAGCAATGTCACACAATTCCAATAGCATTAAGGATCCATCTAGTAGACCATCCACCCATTTCTCACCGCTTTCTTGTCGTAGAGAAACGGGCAATAGAAGCAAAGTTTCAATGCAATCGTGTAACTCTTGAAGGCCGGTGTGGCATAGAGAAGAAGATGCAGTCTCAGAAGATCTTAGTCTGCACAACTGCTCCTCAGCTTGTGTAATAAGTGAATGTGGCTTTGAAGGTAAGCTGTTCGACAGAGCATGGAAATTGATTTTTGAAGCCATCTCTTTTGTTTTCTTTGGAGATTAGAAAGTTTTTCTTCTTCCTTTTCTTTTATATATTTTTGTAAGTCTTGCAAATGCTTTGCTTCCATTTGATGGGATTCAAGCAACTGTACATATATCTGGCTAAGAGAGACGAGAAGAATTTCAAAGGCTGTCAAAAGTTTAATGGACTAGTGAGACAATTTGCCAATTTTTTTTTAACTGTGTATAATATGCATGGACAGGCTACCAGACCTCATCGTTGTCGAAATTTATATGATTATTATTTTTCATCACGTTGTATTATTGTGCTAATCATTTAGATGCCTGTCATAGTATGCATGAATGCAATTCTCCTTGTGGATTATGAAGGATAGCAAGTGTATATGCAAACTATGCTGACTAGAAACCGAGTTCATATATAGATTGTTAATTACTTTAACCGAGTTCATCGGATCAATATCTGAAGACTTCAAGGCTTTTTTGCATCCAGAAAAATCCCAGGACACGAGAACTAACAAACTTAGTTGAAGTGATGAAAAAATTGAAAGCAGAAGGAAAAAATCTCGGAAAACAAAAGACAAAAAACCGGGAAAAGCCGAGGAAACCGAAAAATGTCCATTCAACCCCAGAAACAACCTCTGGATGGGCAAAACTGGTGGTGCTCTTGACAAAGTAAGAACCTTACTCAAAATGTCGTTTCCGATGCGCCGGTAAAATTTCAAAAATAAAAACTCAAAGTGAAAAGTGTTGGGATTTCCACATATTCAATATTATATTTATGATTTGATTCTGTCAACTTTGATCAACCTAAATGTCTACCAATTTTAGTACATGAGTTGTTCACCTTGAAAGAAAACATGAACAACATTCATCCAAGAACATACGTGCAGAAAAATCAGTAAAGACACGAGAATTTATAGTGGTTCGTTTCAAATGAAACTACGTTCACTATTGAGCTCACGAGAAAGATCGGCACTCTTAACACTATAGATCGGGGTTCATTTACAGATTACAACATCAATAGCATACTAAATACTAAATCTCAATAGATCTCAATCCCTAAATACTCAAATCAACCTCTAAATCGTTATTCAAGACCCAAGGTGTAAACACCACGAACACAACCAGTAAAACCACAAATCAGTCAAGATCCACAAGAAAAAAGCGGAATTTGAGAAGAGATTTAGAGCAAACCAAGGTTGCACAGCAGATTTCGCCCAAATCGTATGAGCAAACCCAAAATCGCATGAAAACCCTTTTCTTGGAAGAGTGTGTCACATCGCAAAGACGGAGAGAGAGAGAATGAGATTTAGAATACAGATGTGTAAAATGAATTAGGAAAGGGAAATTACTCTCACCCATTTGTGCTCTCACGTATGTGTTAAGGCACACGTGCTTGCCAACAAAACCGGGTAACCTGACACCAACGGGTTTCACCCGGGCCAAGGGCTGCCAAACATTTTTGGGCTTCACCTTGTGGCCCAACAACAAAAAGCAACTTTGCATTAACAAAAACTTTGCATTCACCAGGAATCAAAGTATAACATAATGTAAGAAGTTGGAAGTGAAAGACAGGCGAACAACTTGAACATGGGTTCATGAGCGCTAAAATTTTTATCAAGCAAAGAAAATGATGAGATCCTTTTTATTTTTGGTGTTAACTTCTCAATCATTAGCTGGAACTCATCAAGCTTGAGTTGTAGGAGTTGGAATCACTCAATTTAGAGTTGTGTAGCTCAAGATATGACTTATGTTTCAGAAGCTGTTTTTGATCAAGATAGGTTGCTTCAAGTGCAACTTACCTGGATAATTTGATTTATATTCAGTGTTTTGAATATCCGGCTGAAGGGCATGGACTATATGATCTTTGGCATCATATTTTGAGAAGAAATCAAAGCTTTTGGGTTAATGAGAATCTATTGGTAATATATTAACCATAGTTAGTGAAAAGTTGTTGTTTTGTTCATGCTTAAGCCATGCTGTTTGTACCGTTGTTCATCATGCTTAGACTTGCATTTATTATCAGTATGGGTGAATTTTAATCATGCTAAAAAATATGTTGATGGAAGTTACTTGTATTGCTTTCTAGTTTTATATATATGTGCTGTAATTGTTGTTAAAAGGTAATGAAGTTTGATTAATTTCTGTTCAAACAAGAACCGAGCACTTCTGTTTTCTGGTTTTTGTTCTTAAGTTCATACATCATCAACTCATTCACTCCTCTCATAATACTTGAATTCCAACCGATTGTACCATTAAGGACAAGCAATACGGTCTGGAAGATTCTTCTGGTCTTCCATTGAAGCATGCGAAAATCGACTCTGCCGTGTGGATCTTTTTTATTTTCTTTTATTTTGGCCAAGACTACCATATGGATCTGTTCTATTTTATGAGATTTTTATCGTTATTGATCCATTATTGATTAAGACTCTAGCATCAAGTTTCAAAGTTAAGACTCTAACATCACCAAAGTTGACTTTCTGAAATTACACATAAGAAGTTAAACAGCACAATTTTGATTGGAACTCTTGAAACTAATCCAAAATCTCTATGAACACTTCAAGATAATTGATGTGTGATATTGGCGATCGGGAAGATGCAAAAGCCAAGAGACTAGCTGATGTTGAATCAAAAGAGAAAGCATTTAATTGTATCTATCAAAATATTCATCTGTCATTTACAATCAGAAGCTTGTGTGTGTATGTATATATACATGGCAAAAAAGGGGATCCTCAAGATTCTCTGTAAAAATTCAACATCGATGGTTAAACATATTGAGAAGGGAGACTCTAGTCTTGATTAGACGCCTGTAAAGGCTCTCAAGCTCGGCTTCAAGATCTTCAATGCTCGATTCGATTTTTGACAAGTTTTGCAGATTCTCAACTTGTAAGGCAAGATCTGATTTATTGGTAAATGAATGAATGATAGCATCCACCATTTCCAGCTCATTTGTTTCAGTACCATCACATACTCTTTTGGACTGGACTAGCTTTGAAACCAAAGACCATTTGCTCGATTTTGGCCCGGCAACAGATACCAATAAGGATTTGACCGTCCTGAGAGTTACTGCTTCCACTTCTTTTAACAAACCAAAAACGACCAAATTCTCTTGATTTTTCTCACTTTGCTTATTCTCCAATTGTTTCAAAGCCTTTAGGGTTGTCTTTTTGGCCATCTTCCTTGAGTTCAAGCATTTCTTAAAATCACATCCCTTTCGCCTTCTCAAATCTGATTGTAGATCGGTTATGCATTCTTTTGTCTGAGCCAAGGCATCCTTGGCAATGTCGCACAAATCCAAGAGGCGTAGAGATCCGTCTAGTAGACTATCCATCCATTTCTCATCACCTTCTTGCTGTAGAGAAACAGGCAATAGAAGCAAGTTATCAATGCAATCATGCAAGTCTTGAAGGCCACTGAGTTTGTAGCATATGGAAGAAGAAGAAGTGGTCTCAGAAGATCTCCATCTGCGCAACTGCTCCTCAGCTTGTGTAATAAGCGGGTGTGGCTTTAAAGGCAAGCTGTTAGACCGAGTATGGAAATTGATTTTGGAGGCCATCTCTTTGCCTTCTTTGGGAATGAGAAGGCTCTTCTTTTTCTAAATTGTTATGAAAGACAGGCAAATGCTTTGCTTCCATTTGATGGGGTTCAAGCAAGTGCATATATATCTGGCTAAGGGAGACAAGAAGAATCTCAAGGTTGTCAAAATGACTTAATGATTAGAACTCGGATCTAGAACATATCTCAGCCGATGTTCGTGCCTTGTCTCCACAACTCACCACTTCTCATTGGCAGGTCCTTACACATGGATTGCTAAAGGCATTTTCAGTAACTGTATAATTTAATCTGCAACTAACTCATCTTTTTGTTCTTTTGCTATGGCCAATGAGACAATCTGTCACTTTTTAATCCATATACATCGACATGGCTATAGACCTTACCATTATCAAAAAGCAGTATCCGACAAAAGGAGCAACCCTTTTCATTTTCAATCAAAATTATTTTCGTCACATTGTATTGTACAAATCATTTATATGGTGGCCATGGCATGCATGAATGCAACTTCTCCTTATCAATTCTCAAGAAAAAAACAAGTTTTGTGCAAACTGTACTGACTAGAAGCCGAGTTCATATACTGACTATATATCAATGTCCGTAATCTATATTTCCATTTTCTTAAAATGGCAAATGCTGTTGAAATGGCAGGATTTAAAGGTGAGATTATGGAAGTGAAAATAGATGAACTACTTGAACAATCGGGTCGATGGTTCATTAGTGCTTAAATTTTTAATTAATCAAAGAGATGATGAAACGATTGCAGGATTAGGGGCAGGCAATAGCTTATAAGATTCTTCATGTCTTGTATTAATGGAAGAAACATGTTCAGCTTATTAGTTTAGTCAAGAAGGGAAAACTCTCTGCACAATGTCTCGAAGCGTGCGGCATCCAACTCTACCATGTGTCTCTCTGCACAATGTTCTTTTTTTTTTTCTTTTTTTTTTTTTTGAGAGTTTCATGAAGTTTATCATCACTATTGAGAAGCATTGAACTGTATTTCGTATTTGAAAATTCATATCTTACCCTCTAATACCAGCAGAGTTGACCCTTTTGGAATTTACATATGAAAAAAGTTTACCATTTGGTCAGAATGAAAGATTTGCAGCAAAAAGAGTTTAATTGGAACATTATCCAAAATCTCTATGAACATTTTAGATTAACTTTGATAAGTGATATTGGTGATCAGGAAAAATGCAAGATCAAAGATACTAGCTGATTTTGAATCGAAAGAGAAAGTAAGTAATTGTATCTGTGAAATATTCATCTGTCATTTTTACATGGCAAAAAAGGGGATCCTCAAGATTTTATGTAAAAATTCAAAATTGATGGTTAAAGATGTTGAGAAGAGAGACTCTAGTCTTGATTAGACGCCTGTAAATGTTCTCGAGCTCGGCTTCAAGATCTTCGATGCTTGACTAGATTTTCACCAAGTTTTGCAGATTCTCAACTTGTAAAGTATGATCTGATTTGTTGGCAAGTGCATGAATTATAGCATCCACCATTTCAAGCTCATTTATTTCAACATCATCACATACTCTCTTAGGCTGGACTAGCTTTGAAACCAAAGACCATTTGCTTGATTTTGGGCCGGCAACAGATACCAACAAGGATTTGACAGTCTCAAGAGTTACTGCTTCGATTTGTTTTAACAAACCGAAAATGACCAAATCCTCCTGATTTTTCTCGCTTTGCCTACTTTCCAATGCTTTCGAGGCCTTTTGGATTGTCTTTTTGATCTTCTTCCTTGAGTTCAAGCATCTCTCAAGACCACATCCCTTTCTCCTTCTCAAGACCGATTGGATCTCAGTCACACGTTCTTTTGTTTGAACCAATGCATCCTTAGCAACGTCACACAATTCCAAGAGCCTTAGAGATCCTTCTAAAAGACTATCGGCCCATTTCTCACACTATTAGAAAGACAAAATTAGTCTGATAAATTTTTTAAAGGAAGATAAGTCATAAGTAAAAATGAGTTTTTTTTTTCACTTGCTTGCTTGAAAATAAATACAATGAATTTAACTAGTATTTATAGAATATTATAATCGAAATAGTTAATAATAATACTAAGAATAAAGAATATTTAGGGAATATATTTTTCCAATTTTTTATTTCTATTTTGGGAGTATAAAAAATTATTGGAAGTTCTAACAACCAATTTCTTGTTGTAGAGAAAGAGGCAATAGAAGCAAGTTATCAATGCAATCATGCAAGTCTTGAAGACCATTGAGCTTGTTGCATATTGAAGAAGAAGTGGTCTCAGAAGATCTTAATCTGCACAGCTCCTCCTCGGCTTCTTTAATAAGTGGGTGTGGCTTTGAAGGCAAGCTGTTAGAACGGGCATGGAAATGGATTTTAGAAGCCATTTTCTTCCCTGTTCACTAGAGATGAGAAGGCCTCTTAGCTATTGAATTTGAATGTATGAAAACTATTGCTTCCATTTATGCTATTGAGCCGAGTTTATATATAACTTGGCCGTGGAGATATGTTTATGCCATGTTTCCCTACCAAAATATAGCCAACTCACCACTGTTCATCTTCATTTTTCTAATCACATGGATCTATATAATGCATTTCAGTACCCCATGATTCTTATAATTTAAACAATATGCAACAAACTGATGCCAATAAGACAAATCCTGTGGAACACTCTGTAACTGTAATGAAAAAATGCGACAAGCAAGCGACATTGAACGTTGTATGCATGCTTACTGCTACAACTTAGTAGAATAATAATTGAAAACGTGCGTGTCGATTAAACTATTTCCATGCAACATTATGGATCTTACTGTAAATTAGCAGATTTATCAGCAAAATGTTTCCTTGACATGTGCATGAACACAAAATAAAGGGTAGTAGCTCAAACTGCATATTGTTCGTTAACGATTTAAACTCTGTATTAATTACCTTTGCCGATAAGCAGGCAATCCGCACTCTCGATCTCTCTGTCCTTCCATAATGCAGGAAATTATTTTATTGATTAGAAAATGAGGTAATTCAGACAGCCTGCACATCCCTTAACGCATCAGAGATTCGACTCTTCCACATGGATCTAGTTGGATAAGTTTTACAACTTGCATCACAATTATTGAGAAGTTTTTGCATGAACATGGAGAACTCAGAGACTAAGCTGTAAGCCTGTGACACCAGCAAGTCTTACATCTGAAATCATGAATGGGATCGTTGAAACTCATTCAAAACCATATCCTTATTTTGGTTTATAATTAATCTGATCTGGAGTGACATGAAGTATGAGAAGATGCAAGAGAGGAGCTGATTTTGATTCAAAAGAGAGTAGATATTTGATTGTATTTATGTAACTATTCTGTCATATACATGAATTATGTTTACAAAATTGAGCTAAAAAGCTTTATAAACTTTCAACAATGGTGGTTGTAGATGTTGAGAAGAGAGACTCTAGTCTTGATTAGACGCCTATAGAGTCCCTCAAGCTCAGTTTCAAGATCTTCAATGCTCGATTCGATTTTCACCAAGTTCTGCACATTATGATCTGATTTGTTGGTAAGTGTGTGAAATATATCATCCAGCGATTCAAGTTCATTTGTTTCTGTATCATCAGCAACTCGTTTGGGCTGGACTAGCTTTGAAATCAAATACCATTTGCTTGATTTTCCCCCGGCAACAGATACTAATAAGGATTTAACCGTACCGAGAGTTATTGATTCCACTTTTTTTAGCAAATCGAAAACCACCAAATCCTTGTCCTTTGTCTCACTTTGCTTAGTTTCCAATCCTTTCAATGCCTTTAGGATCGTCTTTTTGACTATCTTCCTTGAGTTCAAGCATCTCTTAAGATCACACCCCCTTCTTCTTCTCAAAACTGATTCAAGCTCAGTAATGCATTCTTTTGTCTGAGCCAAGGCATCCTTAGCAATGTCACACAATTCCAAGAGCCTTAGAGATCCATCTAGCAGACTATCCACCCATTTCTCACCACTTTCCTGTTGTAGAGAAATGGGCAATAGAAGCAAAGTTTCAATGCAATCATGCAAATCTTGAAGGCCGGTGAGTTTATGGAACATAGAAGAAGATGCAGTCACAGAAGATCTTAGTCTGCACAACTGCTCCTCAGCTTGTGTAATAAGTGGATGTGGCTTTGAAGGCAAGCTGTTCGACCGAGCATGGAAATTGGTTTTTGAAGCCATCTTTTTTGTTTTCTTTGGAGATGAGAAGGCTTCTCTTCTTCCTTTTTCTTTATAAGTTTATGAAAGTGTTGCAAATTTTGCTTCCATTTATTGGGATTCAAGCAAGAGTATATATATCTGGCTAAGGGAGACAAGAAGAATCTCAAAGTTGTCAAAAATTTTAATGATTGGAACTCGGATCTACAACATACCGCAGCTATGTTCATGCCCTGTCTCCCCAACTCACCACTTCTCATTTAAAGGTCCTTATAACATGGATGGATTCCTAAAGCCTAAAGGGGCTTTCAGTAACTGTATAATATAATCTGCAACTAACTCATCCTTTTGTTCTTTTGTTAGGGCCAATGAGACAATCTTTTTTCTTTTAGACTCTGTTATATTATGCATTGACATGTCTACTAGACCTTATAATTACAAAAAATTAACGATTTATTATGCGACAGAAAGAACAATGCTTTTCGTTTTCACTTTCATATTTTATTACTGCATTAGGGAGAGACCTGCATACCAGTTAAATACTTTTTTTTGTCACATTGTACTTATTGTACTAATCATTTATAGATGGTGGCCATAGAATCCATATGCAACTTCTTCCTGTCAATTGTGAAAGAAAATAAGTTTATGCAAACTGTGCTGACTGGCTAGAAACCGAGTTCTGAGTTCATATACCGTCTATTTATGTTCCTAATCTAAATTGCTGTTGCTCATTGGTAATGCTGTAAAAGGTGAGAACTTCGGAAGTGAAAATAGATGAACAACTTGAACAATGTAGTTCAATAAAGCTTAAATTTTTATTGGTTTCTGAAAATGAATAGATGATTGTAGCATAACGGGCAGGCAATACAGCTTAAAAGATTCTTCATGTCTTCCATTGATGGAAGAAGCATGTTCAACTCATTAATTTAGTCGACAACAGAAAACTGTCGGCACAGTGTTTTGCTGCATGCGAAATTCAACTCTGCCGTGTGAATTTTTTTTTTTTTATGATTTTTGGACAAGACTACTACGTGGATCCGAGTCAGTAGTTCTCATTTTATGAGATTTATCAGCATTATTGAGAAGCATTGAGCATTGACCGTTTGGAATTACAGATGTAAGTTTAAGACTTGATAAGATGGAAGTTTTACAGCATCAAGTGTTTCGGTTGGAATATGATCCGAAATCTCTATGAACACTTTTAGAATAATTTGATAAGTGATATTGATGATCGGGAAAGATGCAAGAGCCGAGAGACCAGATGAGTTTGAATCGAAAGAGAATGTATAAAATTAATTCTATTCATGTACAATTTGAATCAAGCTTATATGCAAAAATTCAACATTGGTGGTTAAAAATGTTGAGAAGAGAGACTCTAGTCTTGATTAGACGCCTATAAAGACCCTGTACCTCGGCTTCGAGATCCTCAATGCTCGACTCGATTTTCACCCAGTCTTGCAAATTCTCGATTTCTACAGTATGATCTGATTTGTTGGTAAGTGAATGAAATATAGCATCTACCATTTCAAGCTCATTTGTTTCAGTATCATCACATACTCGTTTGTGCTGGACTAGCTTTGAAACCAAAGACCATTTGCTCGACTTTGGCCCGGCAATAGATGCCAATAAGGATTTGACCGTCCCGAGAGTTACTGCTTCCACTTCTTTTAACAAACTGAAAACAACCAAAGCCTCGTGATTTTTCTCATTTTTCTTACTTTCCACCCCTTTCAAGGCTTTTAGGATAGTTCTTTTGACCATCTTCCTTGAGTTCAAGCATTTTTTGAGATCACATCCCTTTCTCCTTCTCAAAACCGATTGGAGGTTGGTTATACATTCTTTTGTCTGAGCCAAGGCATCCTTGGCAATGTCACACAATTCCAATAGCCTTAAGGATTCATCTAGTAGACCATCCACCCATTTCTCACCGTTTTCTTGTTGTAGAGAAACGGGCAATAGAAGCAGATTTTCAATGCAATCATGCAAGTCTTGAAGGCCGGTGAGTTTATAGAAGAGAGAAGAAGATGCGGTCTCAGAAGATCTCAGTCTGCACAATTGCTCCCTAGCTTGTGTAATAAGTGGATGTGGCTTTGAAGGCAAGCTGTTGGACCGAACATGGAAATTGATTTTAGAAGCCATCCTTTTAGCTTTCTTTGGAGATGAGAAGGCTTCTCTTCTTCCTTTTTCTCTATATGCTTATGAAAGTGTGGCAAATTTTGCTTCCATTTATTGGGATTCAAGCAAGTGTATTAGGTATATATATCTGGCTAAAGGGAGGCAAGAAGAATCTCAAAGTCGTCAAAAAATTGAATGATGGGGACTTGGATCTAGAACATATCACAGCCGATTTTCACGGCTTGTCTCCCTTCCACCATCTCCCCAACTCACCACTTCTCCTCGAAAGGTCATTATCACATGGATTCCTAAAGACAGTAAGACAATATTTTGATAGACTGTGATTTTTTATATAGTATTTACAGAGAGTTCATTTTACAGAGTGTTCAATTAATAATGATTTAGACACTGTATTGAAATATGCGACAAGGGACCGGCACTTATACGTGTACATGTGTGTATATGCATGCTTGCTGCTACAACTTGAGGAGAGTGATTGTTGAAAACCTGCATGTTGATTAAACTACTGTCACTTTACATTATGAATCATACTATAAACTTAGCAGATTTATCAGAAAAAAAATTTCATTTCACGTGTGCATGATGGATGTATCAGACTCTGAATTAATAACTTGTGAGCCTTAAAGCAGGCAGGATCCTCACTCTATTCCTCTGTCCTTCCGTTATTAAATTGTAAACGTGATAAAGACAGCCCTGCACGTTGCTTAATGTGTTCGAGATTCGACTATACCATGTGGATCTCATCGGTAATGTTTACAATTTTTTATCAATTTGAAAATTAAGAGATGAAGTTCTTACACCAGAAAAGTTTACTTCTGAAATCATAAAAGGAGATTGTTGAGAATTATTCAAAACCATGTCATTAACTGCAACTAAACTAATTTGATCTCTGGTGATATGAACTATGAGGTGTATAATCACTTTGGCCACAAAGATAAAATGAAAAACAAAAAACTGAAGTGTGGAAAGATTAAAGAGAGTAGCTGATTTAGAGTCAAAAGAGTGAGTATATATTTGATTGTATTTATGTAATTGTTGTGTCATGTACAGAAATTATGTTTACAAATATGACTGAAAAAAATAGCCATGTAAAGATCAGGCATGGTGATTAAAGATGTTGAGCAAAGAGACCCTGGTCTTGATCAGACGCCTGAAAAGGCCATCAAGCTCTGCTTCAATATCTTCAACGGTCGACTCAATTTTTGCCAAGTTTTGCAGATTTTCAACTTGTAAAGCAAGATGTTGGTAAGTGAATGAATTATTGTATTCGATTTTAGCCCAGCAACAGATACCAACAGGGATTTGACCGTCTCGAGAGTTACTGCTTCGATTTGTTTTAACAAACCCAAAACGACCAAATCCTCTGTTTGAAGCAGTGAAATCTATTGCAAATTATCACAATAAGCATCATAGTTGACCTTTTTGTTGGAACTTTGAAGTTTGTCAGAACTTCATCATCAATAGTACCTGCAAAGCTGACTAAAGAAACGTGATAAGACTATACAAGCATGAATTAAAAGTCTTTATTTTGTATTAAACAAGCAACCAAGTATAGGTTATTATACTTGTAATTTTACCTTTTTTTGTCTTTAAATAGCAGACTAGCTGCTTCATTTCAAGTGTAAAAGCCATGTAAGGTTTCTCTCCAAGTGTGTAGAGAGCATGTAAGGCTTCTCACCAAGTGGATGTAAACAAGTACCTCTGACTTGTATTCATCAAGCAAGTACCTCTGAGTTGCAGTCCCTAAAATCAGATCAAGCATGTGAGATTCAAATTGACTCACCTCTGACTTGCATCTATGAATTATCAGTTTTTCAACATGGTATCAAAGCTCAATTCTTACGGGCCATTTTTTCGCAAAATATGAAGCAGAAGAGTACCTGCTGCAACTGGTGAAAACAAATATTGCTGAGCCAAAATCCGTGTAGCTCTCGAGTCAATATCCGAGTAACCAGTCGGTAGGTTGCCAATGGTCAAGTCCAGAAAGCTGAAAAAGCACGTGAAGATTTTAATGGTGAAGGAGGAGTCAAGGATAGACTAGCTTACCGGATGGGTCGAGAAAAGGAGTCAAGTATCCTCACAGTCAGACCACCATGCCGGAAAGACTAGCTAAGCCAAAAGCTCCATCCATCGGATCAAAGCCAGTTGTAACGGAGAAATAGATGGAAAAAGCTTGGAGTCGAGTTGATGCCAAGGGCCGTGGTTGCTATCCATCAAGTTCCCGGACTGCTTCATGATCTCTTGTTGTCGAGCAGAAGAAGACGGTGAGAGCTCAACGAGCAGGAAGGCTGAAGAAGCCATTGTTGCTGCCTGAAGGTCTTTGCCTCGTGAAGAAAATGAGAAGTGTTAGGTAAAAGCAAAGTTAAAAAAACGCTTTGAAAAAAAAAAAAAAAGAGAAAGTGGTCAGAAGGCTACGTGAAGTGTACAGTATACACAAGAGCTTTGTCATCCGACGGATGGCCCATGATGATCTATAGTGCCAACTGGTTAAAATTGGCTCAATTATTATTCGAAGAGTTCATGAAGGCTTAAAAAAAAAGTGGGCGAAAATGATCCAAAAATCTAGTACCCGACTTGCTTTAATCATTCACTCAAAAGTCACTCGAAGTGGATATAAAAAGTTTTTTTTGAAGTACTTCCTAAACTTCAAGGAGTAGTGTTGGAACTTTGAAGTTTGTCAGCACTTCATCATCAATAGTACCTGCAAAGTCTGACTAAAGAAACGTGATAAGACTACGAGCATGAATTAAAAGTCTTTATTTTGTATTAAACAAGCAACCAAGTATGGGTTATTGTACTTGTAATTTTACCTTTTTTTGTCTTTAAATAGCAGACTAGCTGCTTCATTTCAAGTGTGAAAGCCATGTAAGGTTTCTCTCCAAGTGTGTAGAGAGCATGTAAGGCTTCTCACCAAGTGGATGCAAACAAGTACCTCTGACTTGTATTCATCAAGCAAGTACCTCTGAGTTGCAGTCCCTAAAATCAGATCAAGCATGTGAGATTCAAAATGACTCACCTCTGACTTGCATCTATGAATTATCAGTTTTTCAACACTTTTGACTTATGCATTTTTTTTTTTTTGCATCAACTTCTCAGCAAATAATTGCTCCTTATCAATTGAAACTTATGGGAGTTGGATTCATATTAATCGGATAAGAATTGATGAAGTTATGCTTTAAACTTGTGGTTGTTGGTTTATGTCCATAGCAACAGGTGTCTTTTTGGTGTCTGATATTTTGGAGGTAAATTCAAGTTGCAATCAAGTTTGTTTTGTCTTTCTAGACCTATTAGACTTGCATGAAGGAAGAGATCCGATTGGATTTTTAAGATTTTGAGTCTTCACAGTGCTAGTACATTGATAGTTGGTGAAGTTTTACTGTTTTACTATTTTACTGGTTTTTGTAATTCTACCATGCTTGTTGATTGTAAGTATTTAAGAAGGTCGTTCCATTAGTCTTGGTCTAATATTTTAAGGTTGTATTAATTGTTGTTATGTTCATGTGCTTTGCTAGCCGTTTGGTTTTTGTATTTAAGCATTTTTTATGACAATGAATTCATATTCTTATCAAAATTCTACTCAAGCTATCTGTCTTTCAATCTCAAAGTCTTTGCTTTTTATTGTGCACGTGGAGAGCAAAGTTCTTGTATTAGAGCACAGATTATAAAAGATCAATCCTTCCTAATACTCATCTTGTTCTATTTTTCCTAAACCAAACCAGAAGCAAATACTCTCTTTACACACATGTCTAGTGAAAAGTTCAATGTTGCTGGTCCTCCTATGTTTGATGGGAACAATTACCAATTCTTGTCAGCAAAAATGAGCATCTATCTAAGAGCTAATGGCTTATGGAATACAATAGAGAAGGGGCATGAAGTACCAAATCCAAAACAGGACTATATAGTTCAACAGATTAAGGACAGGGCATAACTGAGAAGAAGAACTATAAAACCTTGTCAACATTTCATGCGCCCATTAATGACATGATTCTCTCATGCATCATTAGTGTCATAGTAGCCAAAGAAACTTGGAATGCTTTGAAAATAGAATTTCAAGGCACAAACAGAGTCAAAACTTTCAGACTTCAAAATCTTAAAAGAAAGTTTGAAAGACTAAAAATGAAAGAGAATAAAATCATCAAAGATTATACCAGTAGATTGATGGAGGTCACATACTAAGTGAAGTTATTGGGGGAGTGTTTTACTGATAAGATGTTGGTTGATAAAGTGTTGGTCGGTGTACCAACTAAATTCGATTCATAGATTGATGTTATTGAGGAGAACAAAGATCTTGATACCTTGACTTTGAACCCTTTGCAAATTATTTAGCCACATAAAACAGATTGCAAAATGAGAAGAACTCAAAATAGAGCTGAGAACCAACAAGCTGATCTAGCTGAGAAAGATGTTGATATTGAAGTTGAAAAACATATCTTCGTGGAAACAAAAGTTGTGAAGAGCAAGTCCAAGCATAAGTGGCTCATTGAGAGTGAATGCACAAATCACATGACTCATGATGAAAGTCTATTTAAGCAAATTGACAGAAGTTTTTCAACTTCTATTATAGTTGGAAATAGAGAAGCTGTTAAAGCTCAAGGCAGAGGCATTATCTCTATCAAAACCAAAAAAGGAGCAAGGCTCATTTCAAATATGTTTCTTGTTCCAAATCTGAATCACAACTTGACGAGTGTGCGTCAGCTGATGACGAGTGGATACATACTGCTCTTCAAAATAGATCATTACACTATTTTGGACTCTAAGAAGAATGAATTTGCTAGAGTTCCATTAATGGATAATGACTTAGTAGTGAATTGAGATCATAAAGACCTTAGATGCAATATTGATGAGTCATGGATTTGGCACAGAAGATTTGGTCATTTTGACCTCAAAGCCATCTAGAATTTGAGCTCAAAGGAATGGTGGAAGATTTACCTTCCATTTGATCTATAGATCAAATATGTGAAAGATGTCAACTTGTGAAGATGAAAATTAAACCTTTCCCAAAGAATCAAGCTTACAAGATTGAATATAAGCTCGAACTTATTCATTCAAATGTATGTGGTACAATTAGAGAAACATCCTTGAATGTAAGCAAATACTTCACAATTTTCATTGATGACTTGTCCATATTTTGCTGGATTTACTTTCTCAAAGAAAAATAATAAGTGTTCAATACTTCTATAAAGTTCAAGAGGATGGTGGAGACACAAAGTGAGAGGAAGTTGAAAGTCTTGAGATCAGACAATGGAGGTGAATATATCTCTACTGAGTTCAAAGTGTTATGTGAAGCATAAAGAATCAAGCATTAACTTACCACTCCATACACTCCATGGAATAATGAAGTCTCTGAAAGAAAAAACAAAACTATAATGGAGGTGCTTAGAAGCATCATGGCTGAGAAGAAAATATCTAAAAGTTTATAAGTCGAGGCAACAAATACAGTTGTTTATTAACTCAACATACTTCCAACCAAGGTAATAGAAGAAAGAACTCCTTATGAAGCATGGAACCAAATCAAGCCAAGTACATCCCTTCTGAAAGTATTTGACTCAATTTGTTTCACATATTCCAAAAGTCAAGAGAGACAAGCCTCCTATCAAAATTGAGAAAAGAATCTTCATTGACTAAAGCACGAACTTTAAAGCATATAGAATCTTCAATCCAACCATCAATAAGATCTCTATATGCAGAGACATTGTTTTTTATTTAAAGGCTTCTTTCAATTGGGAAGAAGAAGCCAATGATGAAGATTTGATTTATTTTCCTAATGAGGATCCAAATCTGATTCCTCTTCTAGAATCAGATGATGATGATTCTGAACTAATTGATCCAAGATCTAGTAGCTTGGATGAAGTATAGCAAAGGTGCAATGTTGTACAACAAAAATGTTGCCTTATATAGCATGAAGCATGCTTCAAGAGCTTGATACAACAAAAATGATTCTCATCTGTGCAATTCTGAATTTAGAAGAAGTGAAAGTGATCCAACATTATATACATCAAGAATCCATGTGAATCTTTCCTTATCATGTCTCTATATGTTGATGATTTATTAGTCACTAGTGATAATGTTAACATGATTAAATAATTAAAGAGGAAGATGCGGCTTGAATTTGAAATGACTGATTTAGGCTTGATGAATTTCTTTTTGGAAATTGAAGTTTTTCAATTGTCAAAATGGATCTTTATATCCCATGAAAAGTATGCAAATGGCTTGATTAAAAACTTCAAGATGAACTCAAGCAAAGCCGTGTGAACTCCCTTGGCAGCAACTGAAAAGTTAGAGAAGCATGATAGGTCAAAAAGGGTTGATGAAACTTTGTATAAAAGTATGATTAGGGGAATGATGTATCTCACAGTAACCGAGCCTGATATAATGCATTCAGTCAGTTTACTATCTTGATTTATGTATAATGCAAGTCAATTGCATATAGGGGATACTAAGAGGGTATTGAGGTACTTAAATGGTATTGGAAATTATGGAATTATATTTGAAATAAAAGATTTGATTCTTGAAGGATATGTAGATAGTGATTAGGCTGACTCTTTAGAAAATTCAAAAGTAAAAGTGGCTTCTGTTTTTCTCTAAGATCAGACATAGTCTATTGGAGTTCTAAGAAGGAAGGAATAATTATTCTATTGGAGTTCTAAGAAGGAAGGAATAATTATTCAATCTACTGCTGAATCAGCCTCATCAATTTGCAATCACGCAATATGGTTGAGAAAAATCCTATGTGATCTAGGGTTCATTCAATCTAAAGCCATTATTATTTATTGTGATAGCAAATTAATTATTGCTATTGCTAAGAATCCATTCTATTTTGGATGAACCAAATTAAGTTTCACTCGATCAGAGAAATGGTGAATAATAAAAAAATCAGGTTGATTCATTACGGTTCAGAGAAAGTGGCTCTATAAAGTACATTCCTTATTCACAAGTTTAAACATTTCAAAGGTAAGATGGGTCATTAGCGACGACAGCTTCAATGAGTAGTGTTTGAAACAGTGAAATCTATTGCAAATTATCACAATTGGCATCCCCCTCCTTCCTTCTTCTTGGAAGTTGTACTTGACTTGCCATTGCCGGTAGAGAAAGATCCAGGTTTTGAAAGTTGAAGTGAAGGTGAGTACTGCTGCTGCTCCATTTGACTGTTTTAGACACCTGATGCAGTCTCTGTATTTGACACCATCACTTGGCTCTGTTTTCAATCCACAATTTTGCTAATCACATGTATCTAATTATTAATTAATCCATTTCTGTACTAATAGTACTATCATCAAAATGTTCCCTTCACTCTGGTTCCAATTCTTCTCTCTCACCCTTCACGTGTGCACCACCACATAGTACGATAATGTTAGTAGCTATGCATATTATTCGTTAAACAATGAAGCTCTGTATTCATCACCTTGTGGCAAAAAACAGGCCAGGTCCGCATACTTGATCTCTGTCTCCTTCCACTATGCAGGAACATGGTCCTTGTCCTATAAAAGAGTAATAGCTTTTCTACATAAGAAGATACATAAAAAAAAAAAAATTAAAAAGCTAGCCCACCATTTTCTCTAACATCTAATCCTAGATTCTTTACAGTTCTGGTTAAATTTGATGCATTAGTTGGTGGTGCGGAATTAGATAGTCCAGCTTCGGATAATGACACATCATTATTGTTATGATGTTATGCCATCTGAACCAGTGAGAATATCTAATCACGGATTAATTTAAAATTTCTCTAAATTTGATAGGCGAATCGAACTTCAACCCTGCAAAAATCAGTTACAGGGCAACAGTACAATTCATGTAGGAGTTATAATCCCAGCCCAGAGGATCGATTCTGTGTCTCATTTTGATCGTGTAAGAAAAAAATGTCATTCTGTACAAACAATTCAATGCAAGGGAAATGTATCGTTTAGGACCAAATAATACAGCATAATACAATAAAAATATCTGGACATTTCTATTCACTTGCATTGCTCCTAGGCCGAGATCATCCATCGGGTTTCATCATCTGCAAGAAAACGCCCCTGTTCGTAAAATACCATCCCCACTGACCCAATAAATATACATATCAGCTCAATGTAGTGTTTTTTTGCGAGGCCAATCCTGAATCTTTGTTTTCTGGTGGTGCTGATTATCGACCATTTTCAGTAGTAACCACGATCTGGGTAACCAACTTTGGTTCCAAACGGAGATATCATTGACTCGACCATGCATAATGTCATAATGCAATGTGATTCTCTGAGTTAACTTCCACAATAAGTAACCTCAGTAACCCAACTTCTTTCCGCGGCAAAAGATTATCATCAGTAGGGCTTTGCATCACTTTGAGGGCACACACATCAAAGCCCGTAACAGAGTTTGGCGAGAAATAAAACAAGTTCCACTATAAATCTCTTTCTTGCTCTTGACTAATTTTCTCTTCTTCTTCGCTTCGTTGCAAAAGCTCCTCATAAGTTTTCATGGAGTCAGCTGTAAACCTCTCCATGGCTTCAAATATGCATTGCAGACCAGCCTGGAGACTAGTACGGCTAGTATCACTCTGAAACACGACATTTCCAGTCAATGAAAGACCATTCTCTCCACTGCCTGAAACTAAAGAAGATGTTTTCTTGTCTAGTGCTTGAAGCTCTTTCTGTATCTTCTGATCCTCTTTGTCCAAGTTTCTAACTTTCCTCTCTATATCCTTATTGGCCATCAATCTTTGATGCAATTCAAGCTTATCATTCTCCCATATCTGAAGCACGCTCATGGTCAAAACCCGCATAGAGTCAACCACTTGCTTCTCAGACAATCTATCCAAAGCTTGTGACCACTGATGGCAGATGATAAAGACAGGGGGTGCACCTAGCCGTCCAGGTGAGAAGGGAATGGGTCCATCAGGTGTTTCCACGGGTTCATAAAGAAGACATTTTAAAAGCCAGTTATTAAGTGCACGCACATATCCCTTTTGGGCACTAATCCAGGTAGAGAATTTGCTTGTCCAATTAATAAGTTCGTGTTGAAGTTGTAAAGTTGGTCCAAGATGTTCTTCTTCGCCGTGCTTTTTTCCTGATCCAATGGGAGCAAAGCTTCTGGCTTCTCTAATTGCTTGGTGTTGGATGTGATGACATTCGAGCATACATTTCCACATCCTTGTTAACCTGAAACGATCCAAAAAGGCCATGGCAGGGATGAAGCGAGGAAAGAAATTACAATGCAGAAGCATAGAATTTGTAGGGTAAAAATTGACCTACCCTCGAATTAACTCGTTTAGTTGAGGCCACAATTCTTCATCTCTAATTCTATTTATTGTAACAGAAATCTTGTCCACCATTTGAATGGAAATTCTCATTTTGGTAGAGAGACTTCTTATAAGAGTTTGGGTGGCTTCAACTTTGTGGGCATCAGCACCTCTTTCATCTAAACGTTTCAGTCTACGACACTTCTGTTCGTGGATTACCCGCATCTTCTCCTCGGCCTGAACCGAAATATTCAATGAAGGGAATTCGCATTATATTCTATAATAGACAAATTATAAGTGGTTGACTTATCGATACAAAACTATACCCAATCTACATATTTTCTTCAAAAAAAAGGTGGAGATGAACATAGGATAATCTATAGTCAACCCTGCCCTCATGGGGTCCTGTCATCACGATAAAAGATATCAAGAAATTGGCGGGAATTAGTTTTTTCTAATTTCCAACCTAACCATAATATTGGATTGTTGAGGACGCAAAAATTGAGGGAAAGGGACTTTAAACAAAGAATTATGTGTCTTATGGAAGTGTGTACAAGTAATTAATAATATGATATCAACACAACCAAAATCCCAATCCATGCATTTGACCACATAAAAGGACTAAAAAAAAATAAAAATAAAAAAATGTTCCAGACATCCAAATACCTGAGAACAGTGCTGAAGAATAACAATAATGGGGAAAGTAAAAGGAATCAGCACTAAAAATACCTTAACTTCATTATAAAGTTTCTTCTCCCATAGATGCAACTTGTGTAAGGTAGACGAAAGATTTCCAGACCTACTCCTCGTTTCTTCACCGATGTCGATTTCAGAAGAACCATCCCTCTCTCCAGAAGTGGAAGTTTGTGAGAAATGCAGCATCTTTGAAGTCACTATTATACGCAGATCCATAAAAACAAAGCCATAAAAAGTCAGATTAAGTAAAATCCAACAAAAATAAACACCCAAAAAAAAATTTAAAAATCTTCTTTTAAGTTCATACCGAGTTTTCTCTGGTAAGGCCGTTTTCCCACCTCGAGAATTTTCGCGATTTCGTTTCCTGAATCGGAAGCTCTCGTAAACTGAACCTCGATTTCTTTAGCTATCTCGTGAACATCCCTCGAACCGGGCTTGAAATCGGGCCCACTGCTCCGCTCCTTGGGCCTATCTCCACTGTTAACAACCTTCTTCTCCATCACATGGACCTCATACTCCATCCCATCAGTCTCCACAGCGGAACTCGGCCTTGTCTGATACAGAGAAGCCTCTGTTTCAACTCTGACCTTCCCTTCATCAATCACTGGCTTCAAATTGTTACCACCAACTTCATTACCATTATCAACAAATTTATTATGATCTCCGTACACTTCCTTGACAACTTCATGCTGGTAACTTTCCTCTTCCAGATCTGGAATCCCCTCTTCATCTCTCAACTCTTTTGAATCCCTGCTAGGCGTGTAAGCATTGTAGTAACTTTCATTAGTCTGGAACAGGTTCAGGAATTCCCAAGCAGATGTTCTAGGAGGAGAAGGTGGAGGATGTGGCTTTGATGAAGAGGGGCCGACTTGTGGGGACATGGAACCATATTCTGGAGGTAAAGAAGAGGAAGCGGAAGAAGGACCGTAAAACCCACCACCGAAATTAGGATAGCTGGAATATGGATGTGAATTTGGGTTCATGTTTGCATAAGGCTGAGAATCGTATCCATAATAAGAAGAAGAAGAAGAAGAATCACCCATGTGATAAACCCTCTCCGGGCTCATAACCCTCTGTTCATAAACCACAGAAGGCGTCGCTTTGTTCTGCATATAGTTCATATGCACAAAACCACCATTACCACCACCACCTGCTGGATATGAACCAAGGCGTTGATCTGAAGCCATGTAATCTGCGTAGCCGCCATGGTTGGTTGGGTGAAGGGGGGAGGACTGATCGGAATGGTGAAGAGAATCGTCGTCTGAATCGGAGTGGAAATGGAGATGGGAATCGGAATTGTTGGAGTGAGAGAGGTGGTGGAGTGGTGAGTTTTTTGAAGATTCGATACTGGAAGGATGAGGAGCAACAGGGTCTCCCTTCCTGTGAGGAGGAAGATTAAGCTTAGGCGATGGAGGAGAAACAGAGGAATCATTAGCAACGCCCTGTTCGATGAAACTATGTAGGGAGTGACCAACTTGTTTCAGGGAGTGAATGTAAGCTATGTGAGCTTCGGCTAGGGCGAATCGGAGGTTAATCGCTTCGTCGAGAAAAGCACAGCGCTCTTTACAGAGCGCGACGGCAGGGAGATCGTCGAGCTTGGAATTGGTGCAACCCATTTATTTTTTGTTTCTAGTCAGAGATAACTTTTTTTTCCTTTTTTCCTTAACTGGGTTTCGATCGGAAGGTGAAGAAAAGCATGGCAGGCAGGCGAAATTTTCTCGGGTGGGGTGGAAAGAGAGTGTTTGTTTCTCGGGAAAATTAATGTAAATTTTCTCTTCTGGGACTTTTTGGTTTAGGGTAGGGAAGGAAGATAAGGCAAAGGAAAAGGAAAAGATGGCCTGTCTGTATGTACAGTAGAGAAGAGAGAAGAAGAAGAAGAAGAAGAAGAAGAGGGAATCTTTATTTGCCAGCAATGGGTTTTGTCGTCGACTTCTCTCTCACTGTGAAAGTAGGAAGAAAGCAGAGAGAGAGAGAGAGAGAGAGAGAGACAGAGTGCGAGTGTTCCTGCTAGTCAGATAATTTTCTTTCAATTTCTTTTTCTTTTTCTTTTTTCTTTTTCTTTCCTTTTTCTTTTCTTTTCTTTTCATTCTCAATACTAATATTTCTGACATTTATTAAGATTTAAGAATGATGATAATTTTTTCCGTTTTGAGTTTTTTTTTTTTTTTTAATTAAATAAAAATATTACTTAATGCCGTCAATTATGTTTGATATATTCTTTAATCAATATAAATATATATATATATATATATATAAATAAAAGAGTAATTAATGTTATAAGTTTTATTTTACTGTTTTTTTTTTATAATTATTAATTATTGTGTTTTTTTTTTAAATTACTAAAATTTTGGTGTTTTTAATTATTATTTGTGTTTCACAAATTTTGATTCTCTTGTTGTATGGATTTCATAGTATCCAAAAAGTAAAATTATTCTAATTATATAATATACTTTGCCTTTTAATTTAGTTTGTTAATTACGATTATAATAACATTATATAATAAAGAGAGGAGGAGGAGGAGGTCGGTCACGTGATGCTGGGTCGGTATAAGGCAAAAGGTTAATATTATTATGGGGGGCAAAGGAGATTGAGCTAAACACATCGTGTCCATGCAACATATTATGTAATGAACAAAAACAAACAAGTTTTGGGTGCCACGTTGGAAGCATAAGTATATGGCAAGTATAAAAGTTTGATACTAGCCATGATCATGCATGGGAAGGAAGGTGCTTTTACACCATGTGGTCTTAAAAGAATATTCTTCACTAATAAGTTTCAAGATCTTTTGGACTTTTTTTGTTAATGTATACCTTAGCCATTAATCTATCATTTACATGGCACGTGACAACTGTTTCTGACTATATATTTTGTATATATAATTTTTAAATTTTGATATAGATCGAATCATGAGTTTAGTCTAAAGTAATTTATGCGAATCTGTATTTTTTATAATATATTTATTTAGAATCGATAAATTATACTCCACTCACTTAAATTATAATTCATATAGTATTAGATTAACATGTGTACGGACGACTCTATTGAAATTAGATTAACGTGATTAAGATATAACTACTTAATAAGACTCAGAAAGAGTTTCACTCTAAGAAGTTGCTAACACTACAGCTTGTCTGGGTATGAAGAATGTCCCCATCACAGTTGAAGTTGGGGGGGCATTTACTTATGAAACAAGTGAGATGATTTTGACACCCTGATATTATGTTATTATACTCAAATCTCTCTAAACTAGTATTCTATTATATTAAAGCCCCTAAAATACAAAAATAACTAATTTAAGGGATATATTTCTAAAATGTAATATTTTGAAGGGGACTGAATTTAATAAAATAATAATTTAAGAGGTTATTTTTAATATATCGTAATTCAATGAGGCCAAATATAGTAATTTAAGAATCAATCAAATACTTTGAAAACTTGCTAAGACATTATTTACGTCTCTAATTAATTACATGATAAATTTTTTTTTTTTTCCTGATCTTATTTTTTCTTTTTATTATTTTTCCTATTTATGACATCATAACTTGATCTCTTTTGTAAACTCTCATTACTTACTAATCTTAATATATTATTAATATCGTGTTATAGGGTTCGTTCGAACATAAATATTATTTTCTATAAAATTTAATCAAAATAAAAAAAGGCAAAGATTATAAATCATCTACTATATATATATATATATATATATATATATATATATATATATAAGTCAAGTATTAATTGTAAATGGGTAAAAAATAAAAAGGTGAAAAAATACATGAACCGGTCTATAATGATTATAAATATTAATTTAATATATTATATTAAAATTATATATAATAATTATGATTAATTAATATATAATATAGTTTAAAAATTTATCATTAATTAAATATATATATTATTTTTTCTTACTTCCAAAGCAAGTTTTTTTTTTTTTTTTGTTTTCAAGTCCTGACCATCATGATCATAATTGAAATAAAGTTTTTCATTATTATAAGGTAAAGTTTTTCAATCACTAATTTGATGATGGATGAGACATATACATATGAATTATTATTATTATGTAGTCCCTTATGGATAATGAGTGATGATAATGATCACAAATCCATGACAAGTGACAACTACTGATGAACTAGTTTATGGGAGCGGATTCGGTCCATGCCCGTTAATCTCGGTTGTCTATACCGGGTGCGGTTTTTTCGCATGGGCCAATGATAGTAGATACGAGCCATGCAGTATTGAAAATACGATTCAGTTCAAGGTACAAGTGAAGTAAGAGTATTAGAATATAACCCGAGATCAAATGGTTATGGATCTCACCAAATTTAAGATGAAATTGATGTTTTTTTTTTTCTTGGGTGTTCAATATTGTATTACCTGCATTTATAATGGGTTATTTGTTGGCTAAGTGATGTTGAATTTTTTTTTTTTTTTTTTTTTTGGGTAAAACTTGATTTGTATATATTCTAACTTTATCTATTTCAACTAATATGCAATCTACGCTTAATTTACACAAATAGATGGTAATGATACTACTTTTGTATTTGTACTCTAAACTGTTCACACGTTGAATTGTTTTTTACCAAGAGCTTGGATGTGATGATACTACTTTTGGTGAAAAGACAAATGTGTTGTAGATCAAATTGTTCATATGTGATATATGAACCCTATTTAAAAATCAAACGAAGGTCATTCTACTTTACCAGTCAACAATATTTATAAACTTCACTCCAATTCCAGAATGTCTGTTGTTTAATCGTAATTTTTTTTACTCTTCATCTATCTTTGCATTAGAAGTTCGTTTGTTGATTTGTAATATTAGATGCCGTAGGTTTAACCATAAAAGGAGATGATGACACGTTCATTAATATATATGATCTATACTTTAGATGCGTCAACCGTGTCTATGATTGATACAATTATTATGAAAGCAACGAGTCTATAATGAATGTTTACTGTAGGGCACCTCCATCGTGACAAGTAAGAAGTTCGTCTGTGATAAGAAAGGGAAACAGATGGCTAAAGAACCAGAAACCAAGGTAATGAAGGAAGTAACAGAAACAAGATTAGGTTGCGCTGCATATTTTACTGTTCAATGTCACCATGATGGGATGTACTACACTTATGGGTGGAACTAAGCGCACAATCACGAGCTGATAATACCATAAAAAAGGCATTTGCTCTGTTCATAGAGGAAAATAACCGTGGAGCAAGTGCATTGAGATTAATGCAACTAATAGAGGCCGAATTCAACCCAAGCATGTGCATAATATGATGGTGAATTTGGATGGTCTAAGAGATAATTTTAGTTACACTTGGCGAGAATTAAAAAATTATGTAACTGGCTGACGAAGTAAAACCATGGAACAAGGGCCAACAACCACTTTGTATAATTGGTTTGGAATTAAGCATAAGAAGAACTCATAATTTTTTTGTGATGGTTCAGACGAACGAAGATGAACTGATAACCAATATCTTTTGGGCAGACCATGCCATGTTATGCGATTATGCAACATTTGGAGACTTCACCTCTTTCGATACAACCTACCAAATAAATGATAAACACCGACCGTTAAGGGCATTCATGGGATTGAACCCCCACAGGAAGAAACTGCGTTTTGGGGCATGCCTACTTTATGATGAGATGACAAATACGTTAGAGAAGTTGTTCCATATATTTGTCGAGTGTATGGGAAGCAAGACACCGATATTTTTATTCACATATCAAGACACATTTTTGTTTACTACAATCCCTACCTACATGCCTAATACACATTACTTCCTTTATGCGTGGAATGTCTCTCAAAATGCAATGAAAAATATTGGAGTACTGATACATAACAAAGATTTCAAAAAACCTTAGAATAAACTTCTTTTCAACAGCGACGTGGAAGATTTTAAGACTGAATGGTCTCAATGCTAGATGCCTATGATTTCCATGAGAACAGGTGGCTCTAAAGAATATACACGAGGTGTTATAAGTGGGCACAAACATATGTGAGAAATGATTTTTGTGCTAATAAAAAAACTACACAATTAAGTGAAAGTTTTAACTCGCACCCACACAGGTATTTAAAGACAAACATGAATATAGACCGATTCCTAAAGAAATTTCTAGAGTTTGTGAATGATCTTTACTATAAGGAACTGGTGTCGGACTTTGACATGAAAACAATTTGGCCACTGAGAAAATAAATAACTCATTCTTCAAACATGCCTTCAATGTCTATACACCTTAAATGTATGCCTATTTTGCAACCCAAATAGAAACTTGAACTGATTATACTATGATGGTTTATGTATGGTTTCAAGTTGTGAATAAGTATTGTTGCACTATCCTAGCAATGATCTATATCACCAGTGCTCATTGACGAGTCGAGATGGATCAATATAGGTTTCATCAGTGCATGTGTAGAGTCTTTGAATATATAAGCATTTCATGTATCTATATTATTTGGAAACTTAGACAACATAATCATTACCACATATCTAAAGAATATGGAAACTTAGTATAAACTAAGCATATGGATGAGGAAGGCAAAAGAAGGGTTTATAGAGTTTTTCACATCATCATTATAGGAAGATCTACATATTGAGGTTATTATAATTCAAATGAAGCATATCAATATGTTTACATCGATATCAAAAAGGCTCGGGGTAGATCTGCAAATACGGCATACCGTTATAGACGTCCACGAAATTTTGTCAGATTAATTAATATGAGTCAACCTTACTAATAATGCGGAGCAAGTTACGTATACTTCTAAGACATAGAATTACCCTCTTCTGGAATTACTTACAACATGAATTAAAGAGAGAGAATCAAAACAAAGGGGAAGCAAATAGATAAAGAGTGTCCTCGAACATATAAGACCTTCACGTGGTGGACAAAAGTTGTGGGTCATCATCTTAGCAAAGCGAAGACTCATCTTCCTAACTAGTCACTCGGGAATTGCATTTATATAATTATCAAGAGATACCTTTAATTAAAAAAAAAAAAATATATATATATATATAATTATTTAACATTTTCATCCATTATCAATGAGAGAGATAAAATTGATAAGGTTTGTATATCAACTATGTCAATTTTTATATTAATATGGACCGAATACAAATAACTTTTGAAATGGTACAAGTTTTAATCTTTAAATCAATACAAGGCCGAAATTAATGCCGCACGGATATGGGGCACACGTATTAAGGGAGGGGAGTGGGGCATAAAAATGAAGTGATGGGTGGGTTCAAGTTCAATTAACAGTGAAATCCCTACATGCTTTTTATGTATACTATTTTTTGTAAGATGTCTCTATGTCTCGCTTTTTCAATTAACCCTATAAAGTACTATTATTATTAGTAGATTCATTCATACCCACAACACTATTTACTTTTAACCGTCTTACAACAAGGTTTTACTCTTACTGCAGTGTAGTGAAGAGAAGATCGGATCTATTTCAAGTATTAAAAAAGAAAACTGAAAAGTGATATAGACTGATGAGGTGTTTTGGAATCAGAGATGAGAAGAGTCAGTCATTCAGTCAGTCAGAGACTTAGCTACCTAGTTAGAGATCTAGGGACTTCCGATCAATCACTGTCACTCGACTCTACAACATTCAACATTCAACATTCAACATACAACATACAACATACAACATACAACATACAACATACAACATACAACATACAACATTCATTTAAGTTTGTTCAAGTCTTTGTTCCAGAGAAGAAAGTCTGCTCATTAAAAGTCTCCCCCCAAGAAAACAAAAAATATGCTATCTACATTCTTATTCTAAATGGGTTTAAAAAGAACTTGTCTACTTTTTATAAATTAGGGTTACGATAAAGTTTGATTTTGATACGTGAAAGAATCAATCTCGAGATTCTCGGGCGGGCCGTGTCAGCGGCTAAAAGGAGAAGGACAATTATACAAGGAGAGGGCAGGAGATAAGGAAAAACCTCTCCACATTTGCTTTGTTCATAATTATTGCCAGTTTCTCAAAAGAGGGGGGGGGGGGGGGGAAGAAAAAAGAGAGGTAAAGGAATGGGTGAGATCTGACATTTGCAAAAAGAAAAGGAGCCGACCCTCATCTCTATTGTTGAATCTTTCATTTCATGAATTATTGAATCGTTTCATACCAACTCAAAAAGAGCAAGAAAGGAAGTAGTAATGCATGGTTAAGCTAAAACAGGAAAAGAGGAAATAAATTTAGGTAAAATCAAAATTAAAGTAGAGAAATATGGCATGTAATAATGGGCACATGGGTCACATGGCATAGTTATAATATATAGGGGTTGCCTACCCATTTTTCTAGGAATGCTAGTAATTTCACTAGCTTTAAAGAACAAGTACTATTTGTTTTCATCATTCTCCCACCAAATTCAATCACTCATCTTTCATATGCTTTTAATGGTCTGATCTAAAATTCATCCCATAATTTTTCATCAGTTTTGTATATTATGGTGGTATGATTGCAATAGAGAATTTGTATTGGGTTCAGAGAATACAATGAGCATATTGGGGAGGATTTACAGCCAAAAAGACAGACATTGTTGAACCACTTACGGTGGGGTCATCACTCTCTTGACAAATCCTTATTTTACAGATCATCAAGCCAAAAAGATGCTCTTTTCTGGATTCCAAAAAATGCTTCTTTTTGAAACCGAACATTAAAAAAAAAAAAAAAAAGAGTAAAAATTGACTCATTTGTTTGAAAGATGTCTTAGCCAAAGTCTTGTACATTCAAATAGCCAATCATTCAATCCACTCCCCCCCAAAGATTTTGACCTCTTCCTACTAAAAAGAAGGGAATAGTTTTTGATGTCAGTGCATTAGATGTGTTGGGGAAAAGTTACCAAGGGGCCCAATCCAACATCCCAACATGTTATGGGCCATTTTGATGTTGATGTGTATTATAGGTTGATTAACTTGGTCCCCCTAGATTCTTTCTGGGATAGCGTTTGCATATTGGCGTGTGTGAACTGTAAATCCAAACTGAAGTTGCAAAACTGCAACTATGTTTCAGAAAAACAGACATTTCAAACAGGTAATCTGCAAGCACATTCAAAACAGAGGCATGGTGATAATGGGAAAGAATAGAGAGACAGTGAACATTAGAGTGTAGACATGAAGAAACGAAACGACAATTTAACCATTCCCGCCTTGAGACAAGAACATAGAATAGAGAGAAACCAAAAAAATAAAAGAGAGATCTGTCACCTAACCAATCCAACGCTCTTTCAATGTACAAATTTCAAAATTTGAGAGTGTTCTGTATGTTTTTCTGCAAGTGCGTCTGAAACTGCTCCACGGTCTTCTGCTATGTACAAAGTGCTTTGAAGTAACTGCCAACTTGTGTAAGAGAGGCTAAATAAATAGAAAGAGGCTCTTCCAGAAGCAAGTTATGAAGGGGTATAAAAAGCACCCAACGAATTTCTTCATCAATCTGAAAAAAGTTCTTCTAGTTCCGGTTGCTCAGGTTTAACTAGAACAACAGGATCTGAGTTGGTTTTATTGGGATCAATATCGGGCCAATCTTGGTAATCATCTGTTTGCTGGTCATCTGTATTATCACTCACATCTTTATCAGATTTATCCTCCTTACCGTCTTTATGACTTGTATCGGTTTGGTTCTGAGAAATTTGAACTCGCCTAGCCTTTGCATCAGAAACCTCACATATGCAGGAATGAGGGTTCTCATGAAACTCACCTCTGCCAGGCCTTACTTCATTGGGCTCACCCATGAAGCCAGTCTGATGATTCTGGACTTTAGATGCAAATTCTTCCCATGTCATGTTATTGCTGTCCAAGAAGACTCTGTACAACTTTTTAGTATTTGGCCTTATGGTCGGTTTATGCCAAAAGTATCTCCTGCAATGAAGATAACAGCGTAATTATGTAAACTCAGCACCAGAAAGCAATGCCGCTAGAATGACTGTTGTCATAGAATTTAAGATTTCCAAGAAACACATGATGTTACCTTCTTCCGGCTAATATTTTAGCCATGTTACCATTGTTGTTGGTGACAAAAACATCACTCTCATCACAAACAATGAAATCTAGAGCAGCCATGCGAGAAGAAAACGAGGAAAATGGTGCCAACTCTTCCTGGCTTGCTAGAGTCTCTTTGGAATGAAAATTGGGAAATAGTGCTCTAAGGGGTGCAATCGTTTCTTCACCTCCATACACTTCACCTGATGCCACATAAAGGTGAACATCACTTCCAAATCCCAATGCTCTAAGCATAAGACCAACTTCCTCTGGGGTAAGCGGGCATCTTCCATTCTTGCGCATCTTATCAGGGTTGCTCGTCTGCAAGTCGTGCATTTTCTAGTTAGGATCAATATGCCTTTGCAGTTAAAGCGTAATTTTTAAAATGCTAAAGGACTTACGTGTAGGGCTTTCCACCTCTTCCGGATTACACCAAGCTCTTCCCTTTCTTTTTCTCCTCCACCATAATAGCAACCAGAGAATGCAAGCATGTCAGGCTCAAACCTAAAACAATGCATTGACTTATCATCAAGAAACTTGAAATTTTATATGCATTCACTTATCATCAAGAAATTAGTAATTCATCCAGTAAAATTTTGTACGTGTAGTATACACTTTCATCAAACAGCCAAATCTCATTCTGAACAGTGTGAATAAGAGTTTCGTGGAAATGAAGTGAAAAATGGACTATACTTCACCTCAAATGCAGGGCAATGAAATGCCTGCTTCTCATTCTCATCCGTGCGACCAACATTTTTCCCATCTCATGAATAGGGTCGGTGAATTTTAAAGCATGATAATTAACTCTACATCTCAGCCTCTGTAACTCTTTGTTGAGCTTATTTGAAAGTCTGTAATCAAACTTTCCCAGCTGAACAGCCTGCATTATAAAATCCGGTAAATACAAAAGTGAACTTCAAAATCATCATATGCTTTCGCAAAACAATTGTAGAGCAGCCTTTTAAAATAGAGGCCGATAGATCATCCTATGAAATAGGAAAATAATCAAGATATATCCACTGCAACATTCAATACTCATTCTGGAAAGGCAAGTCATGGGCATATGGATAATGACATTCATTGCTACGTCCATAGATTCCTTGCAACACTCGATACTTACATGCTTTTTATTAAGAACAGGAAGAACACGAGTTTCATAGCATTTTGGAGTGCACTTCCTTGGAACACGCATGTGATATGGAGCCACGACTTTCCCTCCATTTTTCGGAAGCTGTTTAATAATCTTGACATCTTTTGAGAGAAATGAAATGAACCAGTCTACATCAAATATTTCAGCAAAGTCACTGCACACAAAGCACCATTTTCCGTTTTATCATTGCCACAGAAATACATACTTCATCTAAGCAATTCAGGCACTATAATGATATAGAAATATCATCATCATCATCAAAGCCCATTCCTATTATTTTCAGGTCGGCTACATTGATATTTACTATCCAAATTATGCGATTTCCCCACATATTATCACCTAATTCAAGATTTATGATATCTTCCTTTACCACTTTCATCCATGTTTTCAATGACATATCCCTCCGTCTACATCCTCCACTTACCTGCTTATCCAAACTTTGTCGAACCGGGGCAGAGTTTGGTCGCCTCTGCATATGACTAAAACATGTTAGACGTCTATCCCTAATCTTATCCTCTATAGGGGCTATACTAGGTAACTTCTAATCTTTTCATTTCTAATTCTATCATTTCGTGTTTTATCACATCCATCTTAACACACGCATATCTGTTAGAGCCATCTTATGCATATGTTGTCTGTAGTAGTCGAACCATAGAGTATAGCCGGTCGAACGATCATTTTGTAACACTTTTTTTTTTAATCTTGCAGGCGTCCTTTTATCGCATAAGACTACTAATATCATCCTCCATTGCATCTAACCTACTTTAATCCTATGACATGTATCCTCTCGAATGTCCTTAATTTTTTGGATAATAAATCCTAAATAGTGAAAAATTTCACACTCTGAACCTCCCACCGTCAATCTCGATTGAGTTAATCATATTTCGAGGTTTGAGATCAAAATAACAAGCGACATAGAAATATGACGACTGAAAAATATTACCAACAGACCTGCTATCCTTCCAAAATGATTTCTGGTCTAGCGTGGGAACAGTAAGAGTGGCATTCAAAATATAAGCTGCAACGACAGCATCTACTATCTGCGGGGCCATCGATTAAGTGGGAAAGATGAGAAACTAATTGAAAAAGTTACAATCAAAACGGTAGTGCACCATGAAACAATGAATCCATATATTTCCGGATCAATAATCAATAGTAAGAACAGAGAGTAACAACACTCTCCATATACTGAATGCGGCCATAGACACTTGCATGTGATATTTTATCTGTATTGAACATCAAAGGCTGCAAATTGAATCTTTTTATATATAACTAGTCAGGTCCTCACCCCTGTTCTTTGTTGATTTAAGCCTCCACTAGTTGCAATTGACAAGTATCTATTAGGACGAGTTTTTCCATCAGCCGCTGTTGAACATAAAAAATACAGCTCATATTCAGTCATCCGTTGGTGAGAACAGAGACGAAATTAATCACAAGTTATTTGAAAAGTTAAGAGCTTAAGAAAACTAACCGGTAAACTTATTGCTGGCGTTACTGCAGCCATAGAAGAAGTTTGACTGGCTGGTTCTCCACAAATCACGACCGGAACTCGCTCCCTTTTCCTGAACGTTTCAAGGGATCGAACAAAATCACTAACCAAATTTCAACTAACAAACAAAAGATACCGATTAAGCACAGCTCAGATTCCTCACCGGAACGTGAAACGATGGTTCTCGATCCGACCTCGACCACGCATCACCGCCGTCGCTGAGCTGAACTCAGAATCACAGAGAAAAATCACAAACACGCAAAAAATAATCATAAATATAAAATGATTAGAGAGACAGATAGAGAGATGAAGAAATTGGTAGAAGTACCGAGCTGGTATGGCGTATAAGAGCGATGTGGAAATGGCCAGGGTAGTGAACGGGATAAGAGGCGAGGAGAGAGAATATGAATAAACAGAGCAAGACGCAACCGGATAAAGCGGAGAAGAAGGCGAAGAGGTGGTGGTGGAGACGGCAACGACAGGCCAGAATGGAGCCGAGAATGCCGATGATAGTAACGCTAATCTCTCGTCGCTGCCTCTTCTTCTTCATCATAACGATTGCTTCAGACTAGTGAACCAGAAGCAGAAACATAAAACAGAAATATAGAAATGAGATCGATCGTATTTGAAGAAGAAGAAGCAAGAAAGCATCTGTTAGTGGTTTGGTTGTGCGAAGAACGACGACCATGACTCCCAGAAAGCAACGTTTCCATACTAAAACGGAAAAAATTTTCCCCACAACCAAACACCAAACTCTTTTAGCTTCTTTATTTTCTCTATTTATTTCTTACCCAAAAAAATTTAAAAAAAAATGAAAATTGATCCAATATTATCAAATATGACTCCCCCCCCTCCCCCCCCCCTGGCACCAGTCCAGGTTCGTTGGGTCTGGCTCCCTCCCGCCCCATGTGACCACTGTACTCTCGTCTCTCTGTCTCTCTCCTTACCATTTCCATTCTCCCTCTTCTGAATTTATATATGCTTTAGAGAGAAAAACGACGTCGAATCTTACTAACCCGAGTCAAACCAGCAATGAGCTCAAACCGATAAGCTTGAAGACTTTTTAAAATGAGATTACGAGAAGGATTATTACTCGCTTAATTATAGTTGACTTTTGAATATTTCAAACGATGACGAAAGTCGTCGATTTTACCAAGGCAAACAATACTGACCGTGAGATGCGCAAATAATACAATCTCATCTGTTTTTACAAGCGCTTGATTTTCTTTTTCTGATATTACCCGAACAGCCGAAGGGGATTTTGAAGAGATTTGCTACACGTGTATCTCACGTGAGTCGCTCCAAATTAATCTGAGACGGCCACTCCTCCACGGTGTCAAATGATTGAGATTTGAGAGACCAGTAAAACACGTGCGTCGAGAATCATCCGGTACTTAAAAACGCAGTCGTTTAAAAACAGTAATTACTAGACTAATTAATGATAATGCTGAATGAGATGCAAACAGCAAGTGAAGCAACGTAAGGGCTGGGGTGTGGTTTGCAAAATCCGAGAAAACAAAAGGCAACCTTGGACCACGAATGGGTGGTGGGGCCATATCCGAAGAAGTGTAGTGTAGCCTACTACTTTTTTTGTTTTGTAAGGTCGTAATTGAGATTAGGATTTAGTATTCAGTTAGGGGAGGTGGGGCCATCCTAATGTTTTCCTACAACTTCACACTTAGACAATCGACATAATGCAGATGGATTTGCGGACACGTTATTCTAAGTTGGGAACATGTTTTTTATTAATTATTATTATTATTAAATTATATAATGATAGATGATTATTACCCATTATCAAATATTTCCACTATGTCACTATCAACACTGTCCCTACTTATATAATATAATAATAATTTATATGAGATTTAATATTATATATATATATATATATAATTAAATATGAATTTAAATTATATTACTCAATAAATATATGATGGATTTTTAATTATTTTATAAATATTTAAATTAAATAGTTGGATATAATTTTTATTTCTCTCTAAATTGAGTTGAGTTTTTGTTTTATAATTTTTGTAACGAGTCTTAAAAGCAAAAGAGCAGAGAGGTAGTAGTGTCACTATCTATAATTTTGTTTGGCCTAAACTTTTGTCCCGACTTGTTTATCTGTATTGTTGGAGCTAAAAAGTAGTATCCGTACAGGGCTCAACTGCCACCATGTGGGGGCGGGGTACAGCTGTGGTCTGCAGCCTCTGTTGTTCACCGCCGTGCCAACAGCATCTCCTGGTCAGGCCGACTGGCCGGGCTTTCTGAAAATTAATATTAAATTATTAATTAAATTAAAAAATAATTAATTGACTGACTAATTTAGTGAATTCGCCTTTTACTTTTCTTGAATTTAGTGAATTTCGACCGGTTAAGTTTGCTTGCCGACTAAAGGCCCCAATATTTGTTAGTGGGCCTATTATATTTTTTGGGCCCAATTCCAGTAATAACATGAACATTTGATTTGGGTTTCTTTGTTAGTGGGCTTGGCGGGAAAAAGAGGGTGTAGTTTGGATCCACAAAAACTGTGGGCTTCAGAGTTGAGAATAAGTAAATATTTATTATTATTATTATTATTATTATTTTAATATGAAAGAAATTCAGAGGGAGCGGAGATCATTTAGATGGGGATGGATGGTTTGGCGTGCGTGATTCGAACGGTTCCTCGTCGTATGCTTGCTAGTTAGTGATATGACCAACTAAAGTCCAAAAACCTGAACCAGACGTTAACGTGTGGAAGAAATCTCACAACACGGAAGAAGACAGCGCTGCTACTAGAGGGAGAGATCGCTCTCACTTTCTTAATCGGCTCAGCCTCTCTGAGAAGTCGCCGACGATGAACGGCTCCGTCAAGCTCAACTCCTCCAGCTCCGAATTGGACCTCGATCGACCCAACATCGAGGATTACCTCCCTTCTGGATCCATCCAAGAACCCCACGGCAAGCTCCGCCTGTACTCTCTCTCTCTCTCTCCCCCCTGAAGAAATTGATTTGAAATATGATGAGATAAAGTAGTTTTTTCACTTCATTTCTAGATTGTTTAACCTCCTTTTGTTTTACGAATTTTCTCGGCAACAAACCGTGGGATTTCTAATTCCTGATTTGCAATTGATTTCGGGAAATTTACCAAATTTTTGTAGGCGTGATTTGCTTGATATTTCGCCCACGCTTACTGAAGCTGCTGGTGCCATTGTCGACGTAAGTGTTTCTTTATCAGATATATGAAATCTCTAGCTTCTTTGTATTCCTTGCATTGTACTTTAACATAGTTCGAAAATGAATTTGCAGGATTCATTCACGAGGTGCTTCAAGTCAAACTCACCGGAGCCATGGAATTGGAATATCTATTTGTTCCCTCTCTGGTGTATTGGAGTGGTGGTTCGCTATCTAATTCTGTTTCCAACAAGGTTAGTTTTTCACACTTCAAAGAGTAAGTTTAACTATCCTCCTATGCATGCAATGGTCTGATAATTATCCGAGTATGCTTGCCGTGTTTGTGAGCTTTCCACACTGTTACGATGTTACACACACTTGTCTAATGTGTGTCAGCTGATCATGCAGGGTGGTAACACTGACTATAGGATGGATAATAATCCTGTCTGCATTCATTCCTGTGCACATTCTACTCAAAGGGCATGATAAGTTGAGGAGGAAGTTGGAGGTTACTATTCTATCCCGTGTCTATCTTTTGTGAATGGTCATTTTAGCTACTTGATAATTTTGTATTAGATTCTGCTTTGGCATAGTGTCGGGAAATGCATTGCCAATCATCAATGGTGGTGTATCTAATCACATGCTTGATACAATTTTAATCTTCTGTTCAGAGGTGCTTGGTCGAGTTAATTTGCAGCTTCTTTGTTGCCTCTTGGACTGGGGTTGTCAAGTACCATGGGCCACGACCTAGCAGGCGGCCGAAACAGGTACCGTTGGATTTTCCTTTTTGAAAATCTCATCTGATTTTTTTGTCTAGATTTCAGCCTATTTATACATTCACTATGTTGCCTAGGTTATAACCTTTGCTGATTGAGCAGGTTTTTGTAGCCAATCATACTTCCATGATTGATTTCATCATCTTAGAACAGATGACTGCCTTCGCTGTTATTATGCAGAAGCATGCTGGATGGGTTGGTAAGTGCTACTGCTAATTTGCACTTTATTTTAGCAGAAGATATAGCGTAAACATATTGGTTTATATATTTTCTATGATCTTTCATTTATTCCTGAAGGATTGTTACAAAGCACCATATTAGAGAGTGTGGGATGCATTTGGTTCAATCGTTCTGAGTCAAAGGACCGTGAAATTGTAGCAAAGAAGTAAGTTGAAATACCCAGTGCATAAAGATTCATATCCTAACATTTTCTCGTCATTATGATATGAATCTGTCCAACTCAGGTTGAGGGATCATATTCAAGGAGCTGATAGCAATCCTCTTCTTATATTTCCCGAAGGAACTTGCGTAAATAACCAATACTCAGTCATGTTCAAGAAGGTATCATTATTTGATTTTTCACTGGAGGGTGTCTACTCTCTTTGATTTGCTTGTTCTCCTTATCTCTTAAAATTCAGCTGCCTTCATTCGATCCTCTCTATTTTCCCAAAGCTTTCCAGCAATAAAAGATCCTTCACCCATATACCTTTTGGGTTTTTGCATTTTTAGTAGAAAATAAGCTGGCTATCACCTATTCTCTGATTTAACTCAGCTTTGGCAATTATCTACTTTTAGTCTCTTATTTCGCTTTCCCTTGAATTTGTCAGGGTGCTTTTGAACTTGGCTGCTCAGTTTGCCCAGTTGCAATAAAGTACAACAAAATTTTTGTTGATGCCTTCTGGAACAGCAAGAAGTAAGGAGCCAAATTTTAGTATAACAAAATTATGAGTATTATAGCGTGTAATATAATTTATTAATTCAACTCCTTATGTCTTCTCTCTCTCTCTTTGATTTCTATTTCTTATAATCTTCAGGCAGTCCTTCACTATGCATCTCCTGCAGCTAATGACATCTTGGGCTGTTGTTTGTGACGTTTGGTACCTGGAGCCCCAAAATCTGAGGCCTGGAGAAACATCCATTGAATTTGCTGAAAGGTCGCCTTTATTTTTGCTCTCCATGAAGCCAATGTTTTGTTAGGATGGTATCTGTGCTTGTGTCATCTCTCTAAGGGATCAAATTTTCCTTCGAATTGGTCAAAATTCGCTGATTTTCTGAAATATTTTCCCCTACTTTTTTCCGATATTCTCCTCTGATTCAGTTTATGTTTGGCTGATCTTTTGCAGGGTCAGGGACATAATATGTGTCCGTGCTGGTCTTAAGAAGGTTCCTTGGGATGGATATTTGAAGCACTCTCGCCCTAGCCCAAAGCACCAAGAACGAAAGTAAAATATCTTTGTTTCTACCGTCTACACTGTTTCCTTTTCAAAAAATTTACAAGCGTACTAACTGCAACATGCATTATCTGGTTTCTTTCATACATCTATAACATCTAGGCTTTACATCGTTTTATTGGCAGGCAACAAAGCTTTGCCGAGTCTGTGCTGCAACGCCTGGAAGAGAAGTGAGTCAACATCCATATGCCCTAACCTATTGTCTTTAAAAAACAATGATATCCTTGTGCAACCTGGGTTTTGGTAGTTAGTTTCAGTTTTGGTCAGAATCCTGTGTCTGTTGCGATCATAATCTTTGCCAAAAGCTGATTGAATGTACAAAAAGTGCCCCAAAAGTGATTTGTTGATGCCTTTTAGCTTCAAGCTTTTAATTATTAGATTGATCCTTTAGTTTTGAGCTGATAAAAGTGAAAACAAAACAAAAATTAAAGATGGCAACAACATATGATTCGCCACAAACTCATTTCAAAGTTTAAGGTGAAGCATAATCAGCGGGACCATAAGGCTCGAATAAGTCAGTGATTTAATTAAAATCTCTAATTGATTTTGAAAAAAAAAATAAAAGGAAACCATTTGATTCTTTCACTGGAAAAAAACAATTCGGTAAAATGTAGTAACCCTGCCTGCAAGTCGACCTGTACCAAATTCGGATAAAGGAGGGTTGATGTTAGGCATGTGAAAATCAACCGTAAAAGAACTCATCACATCTTTTGCATGAAAATTGGTTAAAAAAATTAACATAAAATATTAGGACATCCCTTACTATAAACGATATGTTGCTTGCACCTACGCGGGTCTAATGTCAAATAAGCAAGGCGCGCTTGGTTGTAGTGTTGAATAGGCAAATGTTTTCGCATCATGCTTGGTGAGAGCGAGTAAAGAAGCCAATTCATATTAGAATTAGAAAGATTATATTATAGGAATGTTGATGGGTAAGTTAATAGAATTAGTGGATATTATACATAGAAGGAATGTAAATATAGTTTGTTTTCGAAAGACAAAGTGGAAAGGGCTAACAATTTGGGAGAAATGTTTAAACTTTTTTATTTATGAACAGATAAAATAGATGAGAATAATAGCAGATAATGACTATAGAGATGCAGTAGTTGCTGTTAGTAGTTTTGAGGATATGATTATGAGCATAATTTTAGAACCGAAGATAATGCATATTATTAGTATGTATGCACCTTAAGTGGAATTAGATGATAAGATTAAGAAAGACTTTTGAGATATTTTGAAAGAGTGAGATAGAATATGACACTCTTGAAACAAAAACAGTTTTCGTTTGTCGAGCAATCTATAAAGGTTGATATAATAAGCATCTTCTAATAAGTTTGTGATGATCTCGAGAGGCGGAAGTGTGTGGTGATCTCGAGGGATCGGGTTAAAAAGAAAAACTTCTAAATCAACCAACCTCTCCGTTTATCCCCACACTCCTTTCCAACTCACCTCTTCCTCCCTGATTATAATTAACCAACCTTTGGTGGACCCCCAACATTTTTCCTCCTTCAAGCGGACATGGTAAAAAAACTGCAGGGTTTGATGAGCATGATCATAGTTAGGAAGCAGAGCCCAAGGAGAGTAGGGCGGTTGAGGAATGAATTTCTTTCAGCATAAAAACAGTTCTCCGTGACTTGCAAATTAAGCTACAACGAACAAAATCGAACGCGTCTAGATGTTGTATGATCATCTCAATGATATCCATAGGAAGGTTTTGCCAACAATGGAAATCCTCACAAATCATGCTATTACCCACCATGTTGGACGAGTGTAGTTGCTTCCTCGTAAAGAAAGGACATGGTGAATCTACATGAAGAAAAGGACATCAATCAGAATGTTGTTGCTTCCTTGTAAAGAAAGACCACTCGAGGAAATACTAATTGGGTTGAAGAACATGGTGAATCTAATCTATTAGAGAGAATATATATATATATATATATAGATAAGATATAGAAATTGAAGTCAAACTTATTATCAATTTATTATTTCTTTTATAAATTGATCAAAGCATTGTTATCAAAAACCGATTTCCATCTTCTACAGCGACGAAACTTTAGTTTAAGGGTTCAACAAAATATCAAACAGAAGATAATAAAATAATAATAAACTTGGACTTTTATTAAATTGATGATTACTTTAAATTATGAATTTTTTTTTATATTATTTAATGAGTAAAGAAACAGGCACGAAAAGAGCATAATAAAACAATGGACTAAACCCATGTGTATTGGAAACATCTAAAAGTTGCAGACAGAATCAAACAATCAGACAATTAGTCCAAATGTTCGATGACAGAATCAACAACCTCTTGAGTGGTTCTGTCCCCACCAAGATCCTTGGTCAGTAACTTCCTTTCCGAGATGACAGTTTTCACAGCAGTCTCTAATCGATCAGCAAACGATGGAAACTGGAGATGCCTAAGCATCATGGCTGATGATAGGAGCAGAGCAACTGGGTTGGCCTTCTTTTGTTCTAGTATCTTCTCATTTCCTACATTCCCAGCTGAAGCACCTTGCTCGAAAATGGCATGCTCTGCCCCAACATTACCTACAACAATCCACCAACGAGAATGAGTTCATAAGACTATTGATATTATCTCTTTACAGTGGTTCAATTTCTACATGTTAAGACATCGAAAAAAACCACAACTGATATAGAGTAATTTTCATACCTCCCGGCATGAAACCAGTGCCTCCGGCAATACCAGCTGCCGTATTAGCTACTAAATTTCCATAAAGATTAGGAGTCACCTACAGGGAAAAAGGTCAAAAGAAAGTTCTCAGCGAGGAAAGGAGATTTAGTCACCTCTTTCAAGCCATCTGAAGCATAATTAATCACTCCCTTGCATATACTGCTATAGTTAGGCAAATCTAACATAGAAAAGGTGGAATAACTGACTAAAGAGGACAGATGAAAATGCATAGATTTACAGAGTTTTCAAAGACAGATTTTAGATGCCATAATTCAGAAAGTCATATACCATGACATCAAATTGCTCGGGCTTAGCGACAAGCTGCATACAACAGTTATCCACGATGATTTCGTTGTAACTGATACTAGGATAAAATCTTGCAACTTCTCGACAAGACTCCAAAAACAAACCATCTGCCAATTTCATAATGTTGGCTTTGTGCACTGCTGTCACTTTTTTCCTGTTGTTAAGGTACGCATACTCAAAGGCATATTTGGCAATACGTTCGGAGCAGAACTTTGTAATCACCTAGAGCAGAATAACACAGTAAAATCAGAAGCCTAAAACCCCTTATCATAATACTGGATGTCATCAACATCATTATTCGATAAAAATTTGTTAAAAGTGATTCTCACAATGACAGTGAAAAAACAGAGAGCTCATATTAATCTACACCAATAATATAATCACAGAATTCTAAATTACAAATAAATATGATTAAGACTCAAAATGATAAAGAAACAGAGAAATCCTTCTAGTCAAAGTGAACCCACTAATAATATAATCAGAAAGTGGGACCCTTGAGCACGAAATTCAGCCACAGATAAGAAAGTCAAATACTTCAGGCTCAAATTTGTAATAAAACAGAGCAAAGTGGACCCTTAAAAATGAGCAGTCTAAAGCATGAGAAAAACAGAGCTTTTTCAATCACAAATGTAATATACAAAAAAAATGTAAATAAATTATTAAATAGGAAGAGCTGAGAGAAGCAGCTAGTAACAAAGTTTGTATCTTTGCCTTGAGGCTTTCGACGACTCCAGGAACAACCTCGTGCTCGAGACCAGCATACTCGCCCTCTGTATTTTCTCTGATAACGACGATATCCACGTTTTCATGGCGGCTAAAAAGCCCAGGCAAATTGAAGCAATTCACAAGAGACGCATAGATATCGAGCTCCTTCCTCAGCTGCATATTCAGCGAGCTCACTCCACCGCCCATCGGAGTCATCAATCCGCCTTTCAAACACACCTTGTTCTTCCTGATCGACTCGATCACCTCCTCCGGAACCCGTTTCATGTCCCCTCGAACTTCATACCGTTCGAAATAGACCGGCGCATGCATCACCTCCATGACCTGCTCTACCGCGTTCGTCACCAGCGGTCCGATTCCGTCGCCCGGAATCAGAGTCACGGCGCGCGGGGTTCCGTCGCCGGGAGTCGGCATGTAGGTTATGGATCGAGTGTTCCAGTCTGGTTTGAGAGAGAAGTCATAGGTTCCGCGGCGGGCGGAGATGATCTGGCGGAGGAGGTGGACCGTTCGCCGTGCCATTGCTGCTAGGGCGTGAGTTTCTTAAGGAAAAATGCAGAGAGTTGATCGGAGTGGCTTTTGCGTAGGAGAAAACTGAAAAGACCACGAAGCAATGCAAGACGGATTGATTATTGAATGAAAGGGCGGGGGGAGTTAGGATAAATTTAAGAAACTTGAAGGGTCTCATTGTAAATTTTCTATAATTCTAGACCGGTACGAGTGCGTGCGAAAAGAACCGGGAAAAATTCAGCGTTTCTAAACTGGCGGTTTTGTATAACTGACATTTGAAAATTCATTTGGGCCCCTTCTTCCACGGGCCCCTCTCACTTTTCTTTTCTTTTCTTTTCCTTTTCAATTTTTTTTTTCAACGCCACTTGTTGTAAACATTTGGTTTTTGTTCTTGTCATTGTGATAGCAATTTACTGCACTGGTAATGGCTAAACGCAAGGCAGGCCATTGCAGCAGTAGTGATTAGTTTCTTCTTCTGTTACATATTTTTGTCTCGGCTCGATCTCCGACTCGCTCGGGGGACTTATGAACTCAGTGGGAATCACGTGTAAACTACGTGCCGGTCAGATTATTCTAAGGTTAACTTTGATCTGGGGCCAGAAAAAGAAGATAGCTTTCCCATCGTCTCTCTAACTCTGACCCAGAAGAACTCGACGATACTGAGCGTCGTCGTTTATAGCCATTTTCTGGTTTCACTATCCATGGTAAGAAAATTTCTCTACATCAGCTTATTTCGTTGGATTTTCTTTTTTTATTTGTAATTTTAATTATCGGGTTGGACTGATTTTTGGGTTGTTCATATTATCATTTGGATTGATTTGTGGCATCGGATTCGAATTATGTCCTATTTTCCTGTTTCTTTGTTACCCATTAATCTCATCAGCATCATCATCTATCCATCACTCTTTTGGGGTGATTTAAGAGAGCAATGAAACCTAAGTGAATTATCTTGTGCAAACAGATTCTTGAGTGCATTACTGTTAGGATCAGTCAAGCTGTTTAGTGCTTGTATACATGTAAGATTAATGTCGTTTACCTAACTTTTCAGTTCATCCTCATCCCTGTAGAAATGGCATCTTAAGTAACATGCTCTGTCTGGAAGATTTGTTGCTTCTCAGATTGTCCTTGTTAATCATAGTGCATATCAACAGGTTCATCTCTTTCTTTTACTTATTTTTCTCCTACAGCGTTAATTATTTTTGGCTGGCTATTTTATGATATAGGTGATTAGAGGTTGAGGTTACAGATGAGTATAGCAAGGTTTCTGAATCTATTGACCTACTCACCTCCAATATGGGCAATCCTAGTTGCCGGGACCTTTGTTATTATGACTCTTACCCTTTCTATATATCTTCTCTTCGAACATCTTTCAGCCTACAAGAATCCTGAGGTTCTTCTTATTCAATCTTGGGTTATCTTATGATTTGATCTTATCTTCTGTTACAATGTTATCCTAACTGACTTTTGCTCCTGACTGACTTTTCCACCTGTCAGGAGCAAAAGTTTTTAATTGGTGTTATTTTAATGGTTCCTACCTATGCATTAGAATCAGTAAGTATAACCACCCGAGTTTATGATTACAAGTTACGTATTTATGCTTAAATTTGGAGTTGTTTGAGATGTGTTTTTGTTCTGGATTTAACACCTCTGTAGTCTGTTGTGTTCAATGCTTGAATGGAAAACGAATTACTTTTACGTAGTTTATCACGTCACTATCAATATGTGGTTTATAAACTGTTGAATTTGTTGAATTTGCCCTAACTCGGCCTTTCATGAGCAGTTTGTATCGTTGGTGGACCCATCAATTAGTATTGATTGTGGGATATATACACATCTACTTTAAACCATTCAAGTAACTGAGACGAAAGTTGAATCCCTTTTTTGCAAGATATGAACCAACGAAAATCGCCCACTCGATGCATTTATACACTATTTAGTATTACCCCACCGCCTTCTTCTTCTTCTTCTTCTTCTTCTTCTTCTTCTTCGTCTTCGTCTTCTTTCATTTCCCCCATGGTGAGAAATAAGTCTGTGATTCGAAGCGAATACTTCTTGACTGGTGAGAAAATGGAGAGTGGAGATAAGGGTGTTGATATTTCAAGCTCACCGTCCGATGTGGTGAAGAAATTGATGGAGGTGATTGAGAAAGTGGGGAGATTTTTTGGGTTTCGAAGAACGCAGAGGAAGGAGTGCTTGAATTTAGTGAGAAGGTTGAAGCTATTGGTCCCCCTCTTGGAGGAGATAAGTGAGCTTGATGTTTTGTCAATTAGTTCTGGGTCTTTTTCGAACTGGTTAAGTAATTTGAGAAACGCCATTCTTTCGGCCAAGAAATTGTTAAAGGATTGCAACTTTGGAAGCAAGATTTACTTGGTCAGTTTTCTTTCTTCTTTTTTTTTTTTTTGAAATTTATTATTATTATTAATTTCCTTTTAAGTTGTTAAGAAGTGGATCTACATTCTAGACCCAATTAAAAAAAAAATTTTCTGATATTGATTTTGCTTTTTGAATGGTTGGTAGGCACTTGAGAGTGAGGCTGTGATGGGAAGATTTCATGCGGTTTAGGACAAATTAAATGAAGTACCTGATGATTTGCCTTATGATGAACTTGATATCTCATTTGAAGTGAAAGAGCAGGTAAAAAGAAAGAAAAAACGATTGCTATTCTTCAAAATTAGTACTGAATTGAGATATTAGGACTATAGATATGAAAGCAACTCTTTGTTATTTTTCTATGAATCTTGTAATTTTTATACAATAAGAAGGGTATTATGATGCGTTGATTTTTATAAGTTTAGGCTTAATAATCACTTGTATGTATGCTTTAGGTTGAGTTAATTGTAAGCAACTGAATAGGGCGAAAAGAAGAACCGATGCACAAGACATAGAGTTAGCAATGGATATGATGGTTGCGTTCTCGAAGAAAGATGAAAGAAATACTGACACTGTGATCCTAGAAAGGCTAGCCAACAAGCTGGGTTTACACAAGAAGAAATGGAAGCCGTTAAGAAGCTAGCAAAACAGAGAATCGGACAGAATTCTGAAACCATCGAGAACATTATAGACCTCTTAAGCAAATTCAAACAGATATTACGTCTTGATGATGCTACTTCGCTTGATGGGCTGGTTTCTGTAAAGTGTTTGCAACGATGTCAGTCTTCATTAATCCCTAATGAATTCCTCTGCCCTATTAAGCTTGAGATTATGACGGATCCCGTTATTGTAGCAACCGGGCAGGTAATTTCGTAATATGTACCTTTAATAGATAGTATATTTACAATTCTGAGAAATTTGAAATCCGTAATTGTTTCTTGTTACAGACTTATGAAAGGGAAAGCATCCAAAAGTGGATAGCTCGAACCATAGAACATGTCCAAAAACAGGACAGACCTTGGATCATTTTTCCATAGCACCAAATTACACTCACAAGAATTTAATTCAGCAGTGGTGTGAGAAGAACAATGTAGAGCTGCCTGAGAAGGAACCTTATAGTGGATCAGACACCTCATTTGCTGCACTCATTGAAGGAATCTCCACCTTAATAAAAAATATATCATCTTCTGACATGGATGTTCAAAGAGAAGCGATAATGAAGATCAGAATCCTCTCCAAGGAGAATCCTGAAAACAGAATCTTAATTGCTAGTAACGGAGGAATCCCTCCTTTAGTACATCTCCTGTCCAATCCAGAACCCAAGTTTCAAGAAAATACCGTGACGGCTTTATTAAACTTGTCGATTGATGAAGCGAATAAAAGACTCATAGCAAGAGAAGGAGCTATCCCTCACATTATCGAAATCTTACAAAACGGAATGGATGAAGCTAGAGAGAACTCTGCTGCTGCTCTTTGTAGCTTATCAATGCTCGATGAAAATAAAGTACTTGTTGGGAATTCAGACAGGATCACCTGTGGTAAATCTGTTACAAAACAGAACAACCCGAGGTAAAAAAGATGCAGCCACTGCATTATTTAACCTGTCATTAAACCAGGAAAAAAAATCCCGAGCAACTGAGGCGGGGATTATTCTGCCTTTACTTCATTTGCTGGAAAATAAGAACTTGGGAATGGTAGAGAAGCGTTGTCGATACTGTATTGTAAAAGACGGGTTGAATAAGAGTAAGGAATGTGCTGTTTTGCTACTGTTAGAGCTCGGATTGAATATTTCGTCTGTTGTTTTGGCTGCGCTTCAGTTTGGTATGTATGAAGATTTAGTAGAGGTGTCGAGGTCTGGATCAAATAGAGCGCTAAGGAAGGCGAATTCACTTTTGCAGTACATATACTGCGTTCCTTAATGTTCTTATGAGCAAGTGCGAACACATTCCTTGATGTTACAACAACTTACAATACTGTATTGTAGGTATTATTTGTTTTAGGTGACTTTGCACTTGACATGTGTTTCTACCTGCATTCCGTTATAACTTACAAGAGTTATTTTATAATTAATAGAAGGAAATTAATACTTCCAAGTTCTGTAATGGTTCTTTCCTTATATATGTTTTATACCTCTTTAAGATTCCTTGTCTTCCATATTAAATTTGCGAATTCTTCCTAGAACTGGAGTAATGATCCAGGAATATATGAGACTTCTTTGATTCCTCCAACAATGTAGAGCCAAATCTCGTGTGATTGAAAGTAATATAATAGAACCAAAATCTTGATAGTACCTAAAAACCAGGCAGTAAGATTTCTAAAGAGATACATAAATTAAACAAGCACCTAGATTCTTAATCGGTTGAACAAGTTCCACAGCAGCACAAGGAAAAACAAAAACAAAGTCTCTTCAAGTCCATTATCTTAGGCCGCACTTTTCTTCAGCTTTGCAAGTTCTTGTCTGACCAATCCAGACCTCTGCAAAAATATGATCCCAGAATTGTCAAGACATTAGATTGCTGGTAGTAAAGGGTAAGGAATCCAGAAATTAAAAAGGAATGAAATGATCAATGAAGGAAACAAAGAGGAGAATTCCTCACCTTGATCTTAGCCAACATAAGCTTAAACCTTTCAAAATCATTGAGGGATGCCCTTCTTTTCTGGACTATCAATTTTCGCCCCCAAGAGCTCTGCTCCCACTTTGCCTGAACATCTGATACAGTAGAAGACACCGTTAAGCATCCGGGGAGTTGACAAAGAAGAGAAGACTTGCATTTTTCGAAAGAAATTGCAACCTACCAGCAGCCTCCATAGCAGCAATAAGTTCCTTCTTACTAGGAACCCTCTTGATGTCGATTTTAAGGTCAGTAAGCGAAAGCCTCTTGAAGTTCTCTTGACTTCTGACCATACCAGGGGCATCCACCAAAGCCTGTAGAGTCAGAAAAGGATTAAAGATTTGTGAAGGAAAAAATCTTTAATCTGATACCAACTCATAGTAATGTATGTAAGTCATAGCAATGATTAAAAAAAGTTCCAACACACATCAAAGAGGCAATTGAGAAATGAAGAGAGATGCAGCTTGTCCAACTCTAGTCATTATAATCAATATCAATGACTAGCTGGGTTAATCAGGCTCATAGAAAGTTGAATTCACCTGGGTATCAACATACAGTATGAACTTCCAAAACATTCACAGAGTAAAGAGAAAGGACATTATCCTAAAAATAAAAAAAAAATTAACAAACAACATTATCCAAGGCAGATCCGGTATTGATGACACATGCAAACTTACTATATTTTCTACTAAACAAGACATAGTTGCGATAACCTTACTGTCGTCGTCATCCATCAACAATAACTTAGAAGAGCATACATAATCCGTAAAGTAAACCAATTGTGTCACTGTAAGCTTTGCAATCATATCTGAGCAAATGAAATACTAGAAGCAAAATTCCTTTTTACTATCCTCGAATTTCTAAGCAACCACAGATATCGTCATATCGCATAGCTATCTGGGATACAATGACTTGAATGAAAATAACAACCAGAAACAAAAAAACAGTAAACTTACTCTGTTGTGGTCGAGGATATCGACGATGACGACTAGCTTCCCATAGTTTTCGCCGAAGTTAATGAGAGCCAACCGCCCGATCTCCGCTAATCTCCTGATCGGCTGCGAAACAAATTCAACAAGGAAAAAAAAAAAAAGTAGAAATACTCAACACCAGATCATAAAGGAATAAGATGAGATTTCAGAAAGCAAAAGCGTAAACTAATATATAATCGAGTAGTAAGAGATGCTCACCATCTTCAGCGACGGGGGATGGTAGAGCTACAGCGATAACAGATAGTGAGAAAGAGGCGGGGAGGAGTGCAAAATTAGGGTTTTATATGTTCTATACTTCTTTTGGATGAAGAAATTGTGTTCTGGGCCAATTTTATAAAAGCCCAATAACATCAAGCCCCAGCAAGACCTTGGGCCCACAAAATCATAGCCAGCCCATCAGGCTGAATCATAGCATTCAGTCAACGTGGCAGGTGTCAATTGGGTAGAGAAGTATAAAGAGGCCTCTTTTTTCGTCGGTGCCTTTTGTGAGAAGAAAAAAAAAAACCTAAATCTCATTTCTCTGTATTCCCCCAACTTGCTTCATGAAATCTTCTTCAATCCTCTATTCATTTTATAATAATAATATTATTATTTAATTCTTGCTTTAATTTCTTCTTATGTCGAATTATCTTTAAAATAATTTTATGCTTAATTGATACCTATCCCTTTCGTTTGCATTAATTGTTGTTCTAGGGTTTCGTATATATATTGTGGGTGAAATTTAGTGTTGGTGTTTCTTCTTCGTGGTTGATTCGAATTGAGAGATATGGATGGGGATGGCGATTCTTCCAAGCCCAAAGTTGGTAGTGGTGGTGAGGAGGGGATAGTGATTAACATCCGGTGCTCGAACAGCTCGAAATTTACGGTGAGGACGAAGCCTGATTCGACGGTTGGGGCGTTCAAAGCAATTCTGGCTCAGAATTGTGATGTTCCAGCTGAGCAGCAGCGCTTGATCTACAAAGGTCGCATCTTGAAGGACGACCAGACCCTTGAAAGTTATGGTATGCTTTGTTTTTCATCTCGTTTTCAATTTTCTTTCTGTTTCATGTTTATCTATTAGATCTGGCATCAATTTATTACGGGTTTAACTAGATTATTTGTTTGGAAAGAGTTTTGACTAGATTATATAAATCGATTTGAGTTTTTGTTTAGCTAATTGTGGTCTTATATGGTCGAAATCTCCTCAGAAGTAGGAGATTGAAGAAATAAATAGGCTGCTAGATCTTGTTTCCATTTGGTCTTATTGGGAATTGTGACATTATATTTTTCTTTGTTTTCCTGAAGGTTCGATGGCAGATCACACTATTCACATGGTCCGTGGCTCTGCTCCACCTGCGTCAGCACCAGCTCCTCCTACTACCACCACTGCAAATAGTGGTAATCCTAACACCTCCACTACCAATGAAGGAGGAGCTTTTGGAAATGCTGGTCTTGGTACCTCTTTATTTCCAGGACTCGGTTTCAATCCGCTTGGTGGAGGAGGTGGAGCATCTGGTCTATTCGGAGCTGGACTACCAGAATTGGAACAAATGCAGCATCAAATGTCCCAAAACCCAAACATGATGAGGGATATAATGAACATGCCTGCTTTTCAGAACTTGATGAACAACCCTGAATTGATGCGAACTTTGATTACGAGCAATCCTCAAATGCAAGAGATCATGGATAGGAACCCTGAGCTGTCTCATATACTTAATGACCCTCAAATTTTGCGACAGACATTTGAAGCGGCTAGGAACCCTGAGCTTATGCGTGAGATGATGAGGAACACTGATAGGGCGATGAGTAACATTGAGTCTTCTCCTGAAGGGTTTAATATGCTGAGACGTATGTATGAAAATGTCCAGGAGCCATTTTTGAATGCAACCACTATGGGTGGAAATGCTGGAAATGACTTGAACTCGAACCCATTTGCTGCTTTGTTGGGAAACCAAGGTGCAGCTCAGGCTGGGACTGGTGCTAACAACCCTTCAACTACTGGTTCTGACACAACTACAGGGCCTACTGCTCCAAATGCAAACCCACTTCCCAATCCTTGGGGCAACCCTAGTGGTAATGCATTGACCTTTTATGTGGTTTAGAGATTTTCTCTTAGTAGTACTCCATCATCACATAGTTTTACTTTATTTTGCTTTAAACTGTTGAAGTCCATCTTCTGGATGCATGTTATTATTAGACGGTGGTCGTGGAAAATAATTGTGTTGTGATTTCAAATTAGGGGGAACACAGAACAACACAGCAAATGCAGGAGGTGATGTGAGGGCAGCTGGTATTGGTGGACTAGGAGGGACTGGACTCTTTGATATGGGGAACATGCTTGGTGGTGCGCCTGATGCTGCTTCATTCAATCAGGTTCTCCAAAATCCAGCTATATCACAGATGATGCAGAGTCTTCTCTCTAATCCCCAATATATGAATCAGGTACGAATATTATACTGCTAAACAGGTAGTGAAGTCAATCCGATATTATGAAAACTGTAATATAGTATTCTTTGTTCATTTAATGTTAGATTCTAAGTCTCAACCCACAACTACGTGGCATGGTTGATATGAATCCCCGATTAAGAGAAATGATGCAAAATCCAGAACTTCTTCGCCAGTTAGCTAATCCTGAGACAATGCAGGTAATGCTGTCATAGGAAAAATGTATCTCTGCTCGCCATATGGGGTTTCTTATTATTATTATTATTATTAGTCTTATTTACTGTTGTTCAATGGAAATAAATGAAACTTGAATTGGAGCTTACATAATCTCATATCTTGTGTCTCTGTCTCTTGCAGCAAATGCTAACATTGCAACAGTCACTCATGTCTCAGCTCAATCAGCATCAATCAACCCAGTAAGTTAAAATTCCTTCTCTATTTCCTTCATTTCTCTATTTCCAACAAGTCCGTTATGCTAGCATTTTCGTCCTCTCTCTGACACTGGCTATATATGTTATACCACGCGTTTTATGACCCATTGGGGGGTCCTTTGGGAACTGTTGTTGTGCCTTTGAGACTATTCCAAACATTGAAGGACTCTGTCCCCTTATCCGATAGTCCATACAGCTAATGGATTTCTTGCAAGTATTGCTCAGAGTTTTCCTGATTTATCATTTTCTGTTCCTGCAGAGAACCAGGTCAGACAGGTGTGCCTACAGGTAATCAAAACAGAGAATAGAATTTTATTTTGGAACATACTGCTTCTTTTTTCCCCCCTGTTGGTCTGTTTACAACCATATATGTGTTTAATGCTCTTAAAACTTGTAGGAACTCCCAATAATGCCGGGTTGGACTTACTGATGAACATGTTCAGTGGTCTCGGTGCTGGCGGACTTTCTGACAATTCCAATGGTTCGGAAAATCCCCTCTCTACTAACATTTCTCACAATCTTGCACTAATACCTCCAGTTTCCCACTGAATATTATTTGTATCTTGCATGCAGTACCCCCAGAAGAACTATATGCTACCCAACTTTCTCAGCTTCAAGAAATGGGTTTCTTTGACGCCCAGGAAAACATCAGGGCCCTTCGAGCTACTTCCGGAAATGTCCATGCTGCGGTAGAGCGACTCTTGGGAAATCTTGGGCAGTAAAGTAGTAGACCAATTTTTTTTTTTCTTTTTCATTTACAATTTGGAGTTGTCTTGTGAACTTGTACAATTGGTCAATTTGAACTATAGGAGTAATATGATACACGCTGAGACATAGACCTTGCATTATGAGCATCTGAATGACAAAAAGTACATCATAGGTCGGAAGAAGAAATGTACATACTCGTTTTATGTTTGATTCAAACTATATTTTGGTGTTTTTATCTCTTGTTCTGGCTGGTATTTTGTTTTTTTTTTTTGGTAGTTTTATATATTTGATGCTGCTGGTATCCTCTTTTAGTGTTGATAATTTGAAAATTCTTTATAATCTTCGCAGTTGATAAGGTTGAAATGAAGTCGGTTAGGTGTACTAATCAACCCTTAAAGAGTAACTAACTTCCCAACAAAGAAAAAATAACCGCCGAGTACGAACATGTTTCTCTCACAGATGCCAGTAACTGCTCATCTCCTACAAAATCAAACCCTCCACCATTTCTTACACCTTTTTTCCCCTTCCCTTTTAGTTTTCTTCTGCACCCAATAAGCCTATCTTCGATGGAAACCAACTTCAACACCATCACAACCAGCACAAGTTCTGATCCCGATTACTCACTAGACTTCAACATTTCTACCACAACTTATACCTATTCTTCACCTTCTTCAGGCACAACTGCTCCGAAACACCCACAAGCCTCCCGTAAAAAGCGCTCCAAACCCCTTGGAATCAACAAGCATGCATCAACAAGTTCCAGCATCATTTCCAAGCCCAAGTATTGCAGCAAGAAACCGGACCCCACTGCACCGAAAATCACCGAGCCGTGCAGTGAATGTGGTAAGAAGTTCTGGTCGTGGAAGGCTCTTTTTGGGCACATGAGATGTCACCCAGAACGGCAATGGCGTGGAATCAACCCCCCTCTGAACTTCCAACAGCCCATTAGTCCCCAGGCTAGGCCTGTAAATAATGATCCGTTCGAAGTATCAATGACAAAAGATGATCATGAAGTTGCAACTTGGTTGATAATGCTGGCCAATGGGCCTAGAGAAGACGAAAGGACAACGTTTGAGGACTTAACCGGTGGTGCGGACCCGTCATGTCGGTTTGAGTGCTTGGGTTGCAAGAAGGTGTTTGGGTCACACCAGGCATTGGGAGGACATAGGGCCAGTCACAAAAATGTGAAGGGCTGTTTTGCCATGATGAGGAGTGATGATCTTGATCATGATCAAAATGCTGATCAAAGTGATCAGAGGGATGACAGTAACAACAGCAGAATGGAGGAGAAGATGGTGAATATGGGGTTAGGATTGGGGCACAAGTGTAATGTTTGTATGAGGGTTTTTTCAAGTGGTCAAGCTTTGGGTGGGCATATGAGGTGCCATTGGGAAAAAGTAGAGGAGCCAATTGGTATTGAAGGAAGGAAGGATGAGGTATACGGTGGCGTTTTGGACTTGAATTTACCTGCACCTGTTGAAGATGAGTCTGAGTCTTCTTACTCTTCTGAGCTTACTTTGGATCTTAGACTGGGTCTTTGAGAAAGAAATCATCAGACTCATTAATCTTATTCTTTTGCTTGTATTAGTTTAACTAGATGCTAAAGTGCTCTGTATTATGTGTTAGTCTACTTGTTTAGCAACTTCATTGATGTCTTTTTTTTTTCTTCTTTTTATAACTTCACTGGTTTCCACAATAGGGAGATACATAGCTATATATTGTTGTTGTTCTATATTACATATTAGACAGTCGGAAAATATACTTTGACCAATTAAGTGATAACAAATTATGAAGCAATTTTATTACGTGCATCTGTCATTTACATCATTACGTTTGTCATTCGATGTTTTTCATTTACATTATCAGACTCTATGATATGTGAGTTCATCACGCATGTATCAAAAATCATTCTGATCATGACTAACTCGAAATCAACATCATAATGAATTTGATTCCATAGAATGTCTTGGTTTCGACTTTGTATGATTGTTGTAACACCAATATATGCATACCATCTTAAATAGGAAGAAACTATGAATTATGAAAAAATATTAGGGAAGATTTATATGCATAAACAAATAAAAGGAAAGTGATTGGTGCTAATGGTTTTACATCTAATATGCTTTAATTACGTTGCAATTAAGAAGCATAATAATCTTTGTAGTGAAGGATCAGGAGGAAGGGAAGATTGAGGAAGGAAAAAGTGCTTCACTAAACTATAAGAAATTTTAGCTTTTCATTAGGCAACTTCACTTAGATGGGTTCCCATTTGTCCACCCAATTGTACCATTTATGACTTGTAGAAATTCTTGTTGCCAGAATCACTTGTAATCCTCTTAATACAATTTTATATTATGAGCATTAAAAAAATATTTAAAAAATACTGTTTTAAGTGATTTGGTTCATGCACCCAAATCAACACTTGTTCGTTGAGCTTTGTGCATGTCATCGAAAGATTTCTCTAGCCTCAATATCTACTGTACAGTAAAAGTAAGAGGGAAAAAAAAAAAACCCTAGTCTTATTCAGAAACCCTAGTTTTAGTGTAGGTTTTTTAAATATTTTACTATTTTTAATTTACTTTTTATATTTTAAACGTAATAAAAATAAGATAATTTACTTTTAAGGTTAGGAAATTTTAAATATTTTATTTTTAATTGTTTTTTTTATTTATTTATAATATAGCGAAATATTTTTTAAATGCTTTTTCTTTAAAGTTTATATTTGATTGTTGAAAACGTGTGAAAATTTTTCTCGATTATAAAAAATATAAAAAATAATAATACGTCAATATATATTCTACATTTAATTTATGAAATAATACACATATTATGAGAGCTTACTTTATAATAAAAATCTTATAAATTTTATTGAAAGTACTGTTATCCAAAGTGGATTGCCCTATCTATCTAGAGATCTATTTGTATATTATATATTAATTATTTGTAAAATTTTCTTTTTTTTTTCATTATTTGTATATTATATATTAATTATTTCTATCTTTAACTAAAAATATTTGAAAAGTTATGTATTCTTTTCTTAGTTTATTTTTAATTAGTATTCTTACATATGCCATACAGGTGAGCACGCACTCCCATATTAATCTATTCAAATCACTATTATTCATAAATATATGTTAATTAATTAATTAATTAATTTTTAATTATAAAAATTAATAAATAGATCGATCTTAATTATATACATAATTAATATGATCATGGATTGAAGTTATAAAAAAAAGTCTAAGAATAGAAATATATGTTATATGAAAATTAGTCCCCATGATATATATTTTAAATCAAAAATTTAAGGATGTATTTACAAGATTTTAATTTTGTTAGGCTAAAATTTTAATTTTAGAAAAGTTGAGAGTGTGGATTTCTATTATTTATTTATAAATATGATATATAAAATTGATATTTATAATTATAATTTTTCATTTTAGCGAAAATAGTTGAATTTTGTGGGCATGCATCCAAATGTATCTTTTGTACGTTATGGATTTGTAAAATATTAAGACTTTGGTAAGTACTTTAATCATAAAATGTGAAATTTCCTAAATTAATATTTATATTAATTTAGATCCTTATAAAATTTTATAAGCTCGAGCCATTCGAGTACGTATAACACGTGCAGCATGTGAGGATTCAATAAGGTTTTAGCAAAAATTTTATTTATTTAAAAAATAAATAAAAAAAGCCATAAATAATTAATCAAATTAATCCAAATAGTATAAATATTTACCTCCTTTGTAAAAATAATATTAGATAATTAGTAAATTTACTCAAACCCTAGATTTTGGGAGTACTTAACCACTAATTTAATAATCTTGCAAAAAAAAAAAAAAGAAAAAAAAACCACAACAAGAATTCGATATGTTTTCCTCATGAAAACTCAGGATGACGTCATCAGAATCTATGATGATATACTTTTATGCTCACAATCTGGGATTTCATTTCTCTCTTTTTTTCAAAGACAACATCGATTTCTCCGAATTTTGAAGTCCCAACATGATGTCGGACGTTTTTTGATCTAGATCTTGGTTTGATTCTAGGGGAATCAAAACAAATTGACATGTGTTGACCAACTTTTGGTTGAGCAAAATTGGAATCAAGTCCAAAAAGAGAATCCCATTACATGTATGAAAAGTGGGTGCATGAATCAAAACAAATCGACAATGAGCTCCCCCCGGGTATCGTAATTAAGTTAACAAGATCTGCTAACCTATGAAAATCTATGATTAAGGTTAGAAATACAATCCCCATTAGATACACTAATGAAGATTTGTTATGCCGGTTCATGAATCTAGATTTGTTTAGGCCCACTCTTCTTTTCTTACATTTTTCAATCATCATTTAGCTTCACTAAATTATTATACAGACACGCACGTACATGCATAGTATATATAATCATGTGATTTCAATGTATATCTATCTATCTTAACTTTCGATTTTGAGAATCTCAATTTACTTAATTCGAATATAAGAAATATTTTTAATAATATGAAACCAATCTACTTAAATAATATTGGATGGTCAATTAAGTTAAACTCAATAGTTAATATGCTTAACTAATTCATATGATTTAGGGAAGATTTAGTGATGTTGCTTCACTAAATCATATACATACGTCCAAAAAAACGTATAATTATATAACTTTGCACATGTTTCTTGCACTAATCATTTACAAGTTATGCACAGAACTTGTATCTGATATGTGAAAATAGATTACGTTCGAATTGCTTTCAAATGAGTTATATGATTTTAGATATCTCTATCTATCTTAATTTCTGATTTTAAGAATTTCAATTTATTTAATTAAAATATCATAAAAAAATTTTAGTGACATGAAACTGGTATACTCAATTAATATTGGATGGTTAGTTAAGCTAAGACTAACTGTTAATCTGCTTAACTAACTAATACCATAGAATTGTTATATAAGATTAGTTTAAACCTAAGATTTCATGCTCTTTTGTTTATTCGTAGCTAGGCCTGTTCCAAGTTCATAAAGAAAAATGCCCATCCTTTACCAAAATATTTGGGGACCAATATAAAATACATAGAATAAGATCTCTTTGTGATCAATGATTAGATACCATTCTTTGAATTGGGAGAATGTCTTTCAAATCTTCAATTTCTAAGTTGACTAAAATTAACAACGCACGTCATTAATCTTTAATTTAATTTAATTTATATTTATTTAAAACCAAAACATCAACATTCACACAAATTCTCCGACCCAGAACTTCCAAGAAACCGAATCCTTGCTACATCACTGTCTGATAGATCACATTCAAACAAAGATCTGCTGGTCAAATGCTCTTGATCCTCTTCCATCTAATGATATAATGATTTTTCTAATCTCGATCTGGTCAATTCTATGATTTCTTTAATGTTGACTGAGCTATACATAAATCTGCATGTAATCGGAATTTCCTCTTTTTTTTCTTCACATTAAGTTAAGAGTAGTATCATATTACTAGATATAGGATTGATTCTTACACTTGCAATTTGTGTGTGGCCGATACGATGATGCCGGCATGGATTTGATATCCTTTTTTTTATAGCAAGTTTTCTTGACATAGGAATTAATTAGTAATGTTGCTGGAGATTAAGAAAACACGTGATCATTAATTATTATCAAGTTGTGGTATGAGTGAGATTTATATATATATATATATATACCAACTGACTTGATTTGTGGATTTAGCACAAAGAAAATGAATGATCTTTCTCCCGTCAGATGAGTATCTTGTTGACTTGAAACATTTAGATTCTAAGCCTTTTTCTGTAATTAGTAAACCAAATCAATCAATCAATCAATCAACATTTAGATTCCAATCAACCCTACAAGTTTATAACCAACCCGATTCCAAAATCGACCGTTTAAATTTCTCGAATTTAACGGTATCCTTACCTGATCATAATCGAGTATCACCCAAGTACATCTCGAGTCCTAAGCTCTTCCAAAGATTACGTCATGCGGGACTTCTTATTATTAGTGTTCATAAACTTTTATGTAAATAAAGTAAGAAGATAAAAACAGCACAGTTAAGTTAAGTTAAATTAGACTTGACATCCGCTGATTAGTCTGATTCATCGTATCTGACTAGATGCCAACGTCATTAGAACATAAATTATTGGTGTTTAGGATCCAATATGAAAAATTGGAAATCCGGGTCATCCTCAAGAAATCCACAAAACAAAAAAGAAAAAAAAAAAGAGAAAAAAAAGGAAGATTCAAAACAGGAAATAGAACCCTTTTTTTTAATTTAAGTCTCACAATAATTGAGAGGACCTACGATCTCAACTTGAATTGTGTGTTGAAATAGTTGCTTATAATCCTAATCAGGATTAGGTTTAAAACTTGTATGATATCTAGACATGTATTTTAACATTAGTTAATCCAAAGTAATAGTCACAATTCGCCGCTTAAATACCTCACCAACTGGCATAATTCGTTTTTAGCATGTAATTATTTTATTAGTCTTAGGTTGATAATTGATTAACATTAAACATCTTTTTCGTCGATGACTAATCTTTGGGTCATTTATAGTAATTGGATCACTGTCAAACTGCATAACTCGACTGTGATATACACAATAGGGATTTACGAAGGATTGTGACACAACTTGATCACAATCCTAGTAATTAAAAATTCATTGTTTATCAAAAGATTCAAAACTATGCATGGAATAACAAGAAACTAGGTAATTATGGTTGATGATCAGCTAAGTTGAGCTTCATCATCTAATTACTAATTAGAATGCTATTAACAAAATATGTTCAGTATTAATACAAGATTTATTGATCGTAACATTGTAATAAATATACTCTTAAGTTTGAACTCATAAATAATTTTAATGATATGCAACTGCTACCTTGTAAGAAACAGGGTTAATTAAAAGCATTGATAATTTGAGCTTCATTTTGAGAAAAAAAAAAAGGGAATATGATCACTATTTACTAACTAATTGCATTACCTTAATTTTCTGGGCTAATGACACTGATTACTGATATAGACGACCTGACCATATATGACCCCTTCAAACAAACCAAAAGCCACTTCATATTATATACATACATATACATATACACTCGATAAACACACTTTTTATACCCAAAAAAAAAAATAATAATAATAATAAATAAGAGACGGATACATACTTTTTTTACATATGTTGAGAGAAGCGATGGCTTCCATTAGGATTAGGGTTTTTCATTGGTGTGAGGCAAAACCAGAAACCACATAGAAAGCAAGAATTTCACTTTCACCAACACGCCGTTAAACCTGTATTTATTTAATTTAATTTAGTTTTTATATTTTTATATTTTTAATTGTAAAGAAAAGTGACCAAAAGCTTAAGCCAAGAGTCGTGATATGTTAATTTGTTCGATTATTATTCTATTTGTAAATATATATATATATATATATATATAATTGAGAATTTAGAAACTTCTAGATGATTGGTATTGTGAAAATTATATAAGCCCGAGCTAGTTGTACTTGGTTACTTTTTCATTGGATATATGGGTTGAGTTTACGTATGCTCTTAATTAATTAATATATAGTTTAATTAATTAAATTAATTAACTTCATGTAATGTTTGAAAAAGTATGATGTTTCTCTTACTAATAATAGTGGGTTAATTGTGTTTGCATATATAGTTTTTTGAAGTAAGAGATTTGATGTCATTAATTCATACCTAATTCAAGATTTAAAAAATTATTATGATTATTATACTATGTAATCAATCTTGTTAATTACTTTGTATTTTTCTTATGATAAATTTTTTTTATAAACTCAATATGTTGTAACATGCTTAGACTGATCGTTAAATAATTTATTTCATATTTTCTGATTATTTATCGTAAATTATATATCATTCAATCGAATTATTACAATAATATATATAAGGGTTTATTTCAATTATTAGTGTCGCGTTAAAAACCAAACCAAAGAGTAGAGAAATTTGAATCCTTACAATTATAGTTGTGATTAATCAAATTTAATTAATAAATCAAATCTATACCAAAAATTTGTCAAACTAATTACACTTCGGATTCATCAATGTATAATTGTGAGATGTAAAAGTATGGATATTGGAAAGGAATTTAGAGGTACGTCATTGCTTAAAAAACTAATATAGAATCTGTTTCTACTTTAGAATTTTTACTTGGGAACGTAATTCATATGTCAACTAATTAGAGCATCTACAGACAGTAATTGTTGAATCATACAAGTGGTGTTTGACAGAGACATAATTATGTATGTATGATGCAAGGATCCAATGATAATCAGGAAAGAAGTTGCATCAGTTTGTCAACATTAACAAAGATTAATAAACAATTTGTAATCCAATTAGTGTGTCACTAAAACCTGACTTAAGATGGGGATTAATATAGTTTGATGAGAGAGAGATGATGGCATCATATACATGCGAGAGTGGGAGTGAATCTCTCTTCTTCTTTTTTGTGTGTATATATTCGAAATAGAGAAATGTATAGATCAGCCGTGATAAGGATGTACTCAAAAGAAATTTATCAAGATACTAAGAGGGCAACAAATCTAGCCCCGGACCCTTGCCCGGTCCCGAACTCGCATCCGCCCATTAAGCAGTAATAGTTTATATCCATCTACGTTATATGTTTTATATATATATATATATATTATCCGATCTTTATCTTTAAATATTAATTATTAAGCATTCATCCCATATATAATTATAATATTATATTAAATTATCGATTATTTAAAAATTAAATAAGTAATTTATTATGATAACCAAGATCATGCAAGAAACACTAAATAGAAATTAAGGATTTTAAGGTTGTCTATAATTCTATTATATATATATATATATATATATATATATATATATATATATATATATATATATATATATATTAGATCAATTGATTAATTAAACTCATGCATGACTCAAATTAATGTGGATCATGCGTAAACAGGAAAGCTAGCTACCACGATCCTAACTACAACTTATTATTAAGCATTTTGTAATAAGAATCTTTTATTTCAGTGGCCCACTCACGTATGAAAACATGAAGGGAATCTTTTCTTTTTATTTATATATTTATATATTTATATATTTATTAGTAAAAAAAAAAAAACAGCAAAAAATATTATTAATACATAAATAAACGTTGTACAAACAAAATACTATTTGCTTCACGCACCACGTGGACACAATATATAGCTTCATGGATCACAGTCTCTATATGCATCTGCTTCTAATATGGGACATATGTCGCACAAGTAAGAGTAAGACATATGAATATATATATATATATATATATATATATATATATATATACTAATTACCATTTTCGGTTTAATTATATGAATAATTAGTATTAAATTACAAAAGTGCCCTCAGAAAACAAAAATGATAGATATCACCGATTGCATGGTACAAATATGTACGGTGATAAGTTAGGATGATACAAAGCACCAAAAAAAAGAAGAAAATCTAAGGTAAGAGAATTACAGTATAATTTATTTATTATTTTTGTAATTTTTAGTAATTAATTAATTTACCGTAAATATTTACTTAATAATATCGTGGAAAGTGGTCATTACTGTTCAAAGTATTTTTAAATGTCAAGAATAATCTCATTGTAAGATCGATATTGCTTAATGCACCGTATAGCTGTCTCGATCATCAAATCAGATACCGTTGAAACTGGTTAGGAACGAAAAGAGTGATCATCAAGGCCATTGAAATTTCTTCTTTTAACTTTTAATGTGGGACCTCCTTCAGTATTAAGATTCCCTTTGTCCATAAATACTAGATTCTCCTCGCTCTCGGACATAACCAAAGTTAACGAAGCAACACAACTGCTCCCCAGAAAGAAAAAAAAAAAAAAAAAAAACTAGTAGAGCTCCCCCTACCTAAAAACAAAATCATTACTTCATTAATTACCTTAAACAGTATCTGCCTAATCATCATTAACTTCCTCATTTGATCATCGTCATTTCAGAAAATCCATATTTCGTATATATGGAATACGGCGGCGTGTTTACGACAACATCTACGACTCCGATATTTGACAGCATACCGTCGGCGGAGCATATCCACACGGTGGAAATGATGGATCATCCTCAAGCGGGGTTGGATTTCATGGAGGAACTACTTTCAGAAGGGTGCTGGTTGGAAGCAACGGGTGGGATGATCAACTCGCAAAACAATAACGTCCATAGTTTGCTTTCTTCTGATCATTACCCTAATTACACTGCCCACCATCTAAATTACATCCTAAACCCACATCACCAAATCTACCAAGAAGATCATCATCATAATCAGGGACTGATTTTCCAGGAAATTCAATCATCAGATCAGAATTTTGTCGTGGAACAAACAGGTGTATGTAGAAGATGGTGGATATCACCTAGAGCATATCCAACCCCTTGTTCGTCCGTGAAAGAGAGATTAATCCTCGCAATTGGCTGCTTAAAGGAGTGTACTAAGGATATTCATGATGATCACGTAAGAGACGTTCACATTCAAATCTGGGTTCCTGTTAAATCAAAAGCTGGAGCTGGATCAGGGTCAGGATCAAGAAGGGCGATCAATAGTAATTCTTCTAATAGTAGTAATAGTAGTGGTAGTGATTATCAGTTTGGAGCTCAGGATTGGCAAGACTACTTTCTGGGTTTGCATGGAAGGGCAGGCCATGTCTTAACGAAGCTGCCAGATTGGACAACTGCTGAGGTCCGATTTTGGAGAAGAGATGAGTACTACAACAATAGTACACGTCATCATCATGTACGAGGTGGTAATTCATGTCTTGCTGTTCCTGTTTTTGAACGAGATAGTGGGGTTTGTTTGGGTGTTGTTGAGATTTTCATGGCTACTATAACTACTACTGCAAGAACAAGCAACAACTATCGACCCGACCTCGAATACATTAGCGAAGCTCTTGAGGTTAGTTTTTCTTCCTTTTTTTTTTTTTTCTTTCTTCTGTCCCCTTCCCTCTTTCTGCTCATGTACAGTACTGAGTCTAGAGCTTCACGTTAAGATTTTCATAAATTTAAGGGAATATTATGAACTAATGAGCAAGTGGGTGAAAATTAAATATAATTAACTATATAGTATCAACTAATTATATGACATGAAATTAAATGGTATATAGTATAACATAAATTACAGATTCAATAGTTAAACAATTGGTAATCAGCTTTATGTGCTTTAAATTAAGCTTTCAATAATGTCTGTTACTGTGTTAATCATTTCATCATGGCGTAGTTAAATATATTCTTGTAGGAATCTGGAGACATTCTGCGAGCATAATTTTCTCTTACATAGTAATTCTCCTGTTGCTTAGCTTCTTATAATCCTTTTCTCTTGCATCGATGAACTGTTTCGATCATGTTCGTGATCGCGACAGTTTTGTACTTTCTTGAATGAATAGTTTCGGTTTTAGAATCAAGAAAAACCTTAATTAGTTTCCAAGTGATCATGATCATACATCTATGTTGATTAGTCATTATCACATGTGAACAGCTTCAATCTTGTAATAAATTGTTATAGTCCGTTGATGAAACAAATATATATTTCTTGCAGTCCGTTGATCTCAGGAGCTTTCAGAACTGCAGTCCTCCCAGTGTTAAGGTGATTAGAGGATGATGATCCATAAACCAATCTCAATTATTACATTCTAATATGATCATGAGTGCTTAATTAATTTCCCCTTTTAATCATACAGCCTTGCACTGCTGACGAGCTCTACCAAGCTGCATTATCCGAAATAATCGAGGTCCTTACATCTGTCTGCAAAACACATCGACTACCTTTAGCCATAACGTGGGCCCCATGTGCCCAACAAGGCAAAGCCATCTGCCGGAATTCTGACGATCACCAAAACTATCTCTGCTGCATCTCCACCATTGAGTCCGCTTACTACATTGCAGATCTCGAGATACTCAGTTTCCTTGAGGCTTGCAATGAGCACCACTTGCTTCCAGGCCAAGGAATTGTTGGAACAGCTTTTAGTACCAACAAACCATGTTTTGCCGTAGATATTACTGCCTTTAGCAAAAACGAGTACCCTCTTTCTCACCATGCTCGGGTTTTTGGTTTACAAACAGCCGTAGCAATTCCTCTTCGTAGCGTCTACACCGGATTGGCCGATTTCATGTTGGAATTTTTCTTACCAAAAGATTGCGTCGAAAACGAGGAACAAAAGCGGATGTTGAATTCACTGTCAATAGCTATACAACAGAGTTGTAGAAGCTTGCATTTTGTACTGGAGAAAGACCAATTAGAGGAAGAAGCATTGATGCCACCAAATGGGCCACCCAGTAAAGAAGAAACTCAAAAACTCTCAAGTTCAGCTAATCCTCTAGATGAGTCTGGTTTGAAGGAGTCTTCTTGGATTGCTCACATGATGGAAGCACAGCAGAAAGGAAAAGGGATCTCTGTGTCGTTGGAATATCAGACAGAACCAAGGGAAGAGTTTAAGGTGACAACCCATTGGGATAACATTCAAGGAGGATCATTATTACCACCCAATGGGCAAGTTTTTTCAGCCTTCAATGGACAGCTTCAACAAAGCTCAGGGCCTAAAGTTAGTGTTGAAGGTGGTGGAGAATCCGATTCTTTTGCCGGGCGCCGCCCATCTGGTGGCAGAAAACCAGGCGAGAAGAGGCGGACCAAGGCAGAGAAGACTATAAGCTTGCCGGTTCTTAGACAATACTTTGCCGGAAGTCTTAAAGATGCTGCTAAGAGTATTGGTGGTATGAAATTAACCATATCATAAAAATTCACCTCTTTTTTATTTCCCCTCGTTTTCACTACTTGCTAAGAGTATATTCCTAAAAATTTATATTTTTTGCAGTTTGCCCAACCACTCTAAAGAGAATATGCAGGCAACATGGTATAAACCGGTGGCCTTCTAGAAAGATCAAGAAAGTGGGCCACTCTTTAAGGAAACTCCAACTCGTGATCGACTCGGTACATGGTACAGAGGGAGCTATTCAAATCGGGTCGTTTTACAAAAGCTTCCCAGAATTGAGCTCCCCTAATTTCGGTGGGACCGAGGGCTTTCCATCATTGACCATGCATGATCATCATCAAGGACAGCAGTTGCACCATCAAGCTGAAAGCGGCTTATTTAGCCATGGGGCCCCTTCAAAGTCCCCCACTTCTTCTTGCAGTCAGACTTCCGGTCCAGCTGGTGTAAAGCAACATACAACAACAACAACCCCTATAACCGCCTTGGGCCGAGGGGATGTTTTAATAATGGCAGAAGACCCAGTTGGAGTTTTGCATAGAGTTTGCAGTGAAGCAGAGTTTCATGCCTTAAACCAAGATGACCCAAACAATCTAAGATCACAAAGCCCGCCATATGGCCCAGGAGGAGGAGATGCTTTAAGAGTTAAAGCAACACTTGGTGAAGAAAAGATCCGGTTCAGCTTGCAACCAAATTGGCATTTTAGAGATCTGCAACTTGAAATTGCCAGGCGGTTCAATGTAGATGATATTAGTAGAATCCTTGTGAGGTATGTGGATGATGATGGTGAATTAGTTCTTCTAACATGTGATACGGATCTCGAGGAGTGTAAGCAGATATACCTATCATCATCTCAGAGCCACACGATTAGACTTTCTCTTCAGTGGGCCAGTCACCAGAATCTGGGAAGCTCGTTCCGAAGTAGCAGCCCCTCCTAAGAACCAGAACAGATACTAGTTAGTGAGTTTTTCTACTTTAGGAACACGCCATTGTATCTTTCTCAGTAGATCAGTGGTTTATACTAGTTTAAAAATAAGTGTATTATGATATATATTTAATATTCAACTGATGTTGGATATTTGAATGTTCTGATTAATTTTCAAATCTGCCATTTTTAGTTCTAACTTTTCTCTGTTTACAATCTCTCTCTATGTTATGATGAGTATGGCTGAAAATGAAATTTCTGACTCGAGGTACTAAAACATTCTGTAGAAGAACCCTTTTTTATTCTTTTCCCTTTGTTCTTTTTTAGGCTTAGACACTTCCTCGTCCTAGAGCTGATACAAGTAAAACAAAGGGAAAAAGTGACTTACTCTATATAGTGGAAGAAATTGAGAAATTCTCAACCATCACCATCCCAGGACCTGACCCAAACCTTTCTGCACACACGCAAGAGCTTTTTGTGCAATTCCACTTCCATCCTCTCTGTGAAAAATATAAAATAGACGAGAACTTTATAAACATTAATACCATATATGAACTAGACACATACTTAGAGTTAAACCGATCACTGAAACAAAATAAATAACCAACCTGTGGAGTATACTTCGCCAATCACTTTCATCGTGTTTCTGTGGTCTTTTTCCATGGATTCTCTCCTCTTTCCAATTTGATACATAACCTTATTTGCAACCTGATTTTCAGAGGCCATTTCCATCATCCTTTCTGCAAGTTCATCAACCTCATGCTTCTGTCCATTTTTTTCTCAAACCATCAATTACAGGCATGAATGATGCAGGATCGAATCCATATCCTTTCCCAATCATCTTATGAAGAATGGCACTAGCATCTTCTAGCTTTTCATCTTTACAGAGCCTTTCAATAAGATCCTTATACATGAAATTACCCAAGTCAAATGACATGTCTAATGCATCTTCAAATAGTTCTTTAGCTTTTTTTACTTCCCCTCCAGCTTGTAACTCATTGAACATCAAACTATACAAGGGTTCCTTTTGGCCGCATACACTATCCTATCTTAAATACCTCCTGGGCTTCTTCAAATTCACAAGCCTTGCAGAAAGTTTTCATCAAAATCCTGAAGGACGATATGTTAGGGAATATTCCCTTCTGAAGCATCTCATCCAACACAGAAGCGGCTTCTCTGATTCTCCCTCCTTCACATAGACAGCTAATCAAGTTATTATACGTGCAAACATTTGGTGAAACCCCCCGTTCTCCCATCTCATCCATAAGCCCATATATTTCAAAGACTTGGTTTTTGCTACCTAAGCCCAGAATCAGTGCATTATAAGTTTGAAGGCTCTTGTTGCAACCTTTTTTCTACATTTCCTTTAAAACCCGAAAGGCAGATGATATTTTTCCTTGGTGACAGTAATTAAGTATAAGAGTATCATAAATCGCAGTATCAGGCTTTAAGCCCTTACCAATCATCTCAATAAACTTCTTTTTTGCGTCATCAAACCTCCCAATCTTACACAACCCATTAATAATGGTAGAATATGTGATCAAATCAGGCGTGCATTTGTTCCCATTATTGCTATCATCAAACAAGCCTATAAAAGAGTTGCCTAGACTTCCAAGAGCAGCACTTCTATGGGTCCACATTCCACTCACAATTTCTTTAGCTTTATCCAACTTCCCATTTTTACAGAGCCCATCAATCACAGTATTGCATGTAGTGATCTAATCCATAACCTCTCTTGTTCATATTTTGCTGCAGCTTCTGCTTCTGATATTCTCCCCTCTTTACAAAGACTATGAAGCAATATGCTACAAGTATAAATATTTGGAAAACAACCACTCTGCATCATTCCATAAAGAATATGCTTGGCTTCAAGTACTTTTCCCTTTACTGCAATATCCATGAAGTAAAGAACTATAAGTTACCTTATCAGGAGCAGTACCATTACCTCTCATTACACTCATAGTTGTTCTTGCCTCAGAGAGCATTCCATTTTTGCAAAAGTCCGTCCATTACAATATTATACGAGTAAATATTAGGTTATGTTCCTCTATGTACCATCTCCAAGAACTACACGTGCTTCCAAGAGTTTCCCATTCCTGACCAAACCCAACAACCATGTATTATAGCTCTCCAAGTTCAGAAAACCGTCTACTTTTTTCATAGAGTCGAACAGACTCTTCGCTTCCTCAAACATTCCTTCATTGCAAAACCCTCCAGCATTAAACTATTTGTCACGATATTAGGCCGAGGCAATCCCAATTCTTCGTCTATTTGCATATCTCGAAAAATCCTAGAAGCTTCTAGAATTTGACAGGATTTACAAAGAGCTGATACCCTAGATTGAAAGTAACAAACATCTGGTAAGAGACCATCGTTTCTCATCTGCTCAACTAATTTCTCAGCCTCATCAGTCTTACCTTGTTTACAAGAACAAGATAACAAAGTATTGTACACAACTCTGTTGGGTAAGATGCCATAAGTATTCATCCTATTCAAAAGCTCAAAGGCATAGTTATGAAGCCCGGCTTTACAGTACCCACGAATTAACAACCCAATACTGTACTCGTTTGGTCTACAGCCCTTCTCAGACATTATCAAACACCTGGCGGGCATCTTCTACATGACACGATTCACATAACGCAGAAATCAAGAGATTTAAAAGTATAAGTTTCTGGTTTCACCCTTGCAGCAATCATATCCGTGTATAGCCAAGTCACATAATCTACACGATTCTCCTATAAAGAGGACTCGAGAAGTAAATTATACAACGAAACAGAAGGAGTGTTTTCTGGAAACCGGATTCTGATGGATCTAAACTGAGAAAACGCTCTCAGAGAGCCCCGACCTGGCTGAATTCGCACAAGAGAAAGAAGATAGGAATGAGAAGCTTCACCATTCTGAGAGACGAGGAGGAGTTCGTAAAGCTCGTCGATTTCCCTGTGCATTTTCGCTCCGGCGAGTATCCGGTAAACGACAGGTACGCATTGAAGATTCGTATCGGAAAAAATGCACTTAGAAGAGGTGCCATGCTAGTTTTGGGTTGTCGATGTTCTTGTTCAGAGTTTTAATGGTGAGCTTGGTCCTGACTTCCATTTTCAATTTTCAGTTTGAAAGCGCGGGAGCTAAATCAGTCCACATGATTCATGAACTAAGCTATGAGTCAAATTAAAGAACGAGATAGCTTTATATCCGACAAAATATGTAGATTCACTTTTGAGACAAAGACAGTATTATAATTATATTACCAAATTTTTTTTTTGTAATAAAATGATTAGGAGGGAGGAAAAAGAATTGTTGTTATTCCCTGATCGACGTTACAGAATTTAAGATATGGGTTATCAAATCAAACATTACACATTTAGACCAGTAAGCCTTGTACTTGGAAATAGCCAGACCTAACCATGGCTTGTAGTTTCCATTGTAATGTACAACAGTAGCCAAAGATATTTCCATTACATATTTACAACATTACATATTTCCGTCTGGTTCAGTGCCGGGTCGTAGCCAAGGCCTAGCACGTGCCATCCATGATCCAGCGGATAAGTCAGGTTATAAAAGGTAGTGAGTCCTGGAGGCGAAGTACCGCATTTCCAAAGAGTTCTATCCACATTCTGCAAAATAATACTTCTTCCATCAATCTCAAGGCCTAAACAAAGAACAGATAATAGAAGCGAAGAGGAAAGGGACAAAAACTAAGAAGCTTTTTACCAGATCTTGCCAATAATGGTATATTCGAGTGATATTTTGCTTCTTCCATTCGAAGATGTTCATGCCATAAGCCCAGCCACAAGCATTTGGATCGAAATTGTCAGATATTAGAGGATTTGTGAAGTTGAGATACTTGTCGTACCTATGAAAACTCTCCTTGCAGGTTTCTACAGCTCCATTTACCATCCGTTGCAGATCAATGGACCAAAGAGGTGTCATATCCTTCTGAACTACAATATCATCATCCAGAAATAGGATCTTGTCCAGCTTTGGATATACTTCAGGAAGGTAGAATCTAAGAAGGTTAAGAATGGATAAATATTTCGGATTCCTATACTTAAGATTCTCTGAACCCGCCGACAGAGAGGAAGGATGATTTGCCTTGAAATAAAATTCTTTTACTCTGGCAGATTCAAGCTGACGTAAAACAGAGCAGTAAGAAGAATTCAGCCACTTGAAATCGTCAATGTTTTCTACTTGGATTGTAGCTTCTGAAGGAGAGTTGACAAGAAACCACATTCTCATAGCAGCAAAGTTCAATTTGTCTGTGACTATATGGAAAACATGTTTTGAGGGTTCATTTGCATGCAGCACAGTAGAGTTGACAACCACAGATGTTGCTATTACATTGTCAGAGAAGATAGCATAGTGGTACAGAGAAGGATCTTCAAACTTCTCTTTGTTGAGATAATTCTCGTTATGGAGACCTTGTAGGTAATAGTCTGATGCAAGCCGTAAAGAAAGGCAATGCAACGGTATAGGAACGGTTTTGGCTGCCTGTTGAGTCAAGAAAGTACTCTTTTTCTTCTGTGCATTTACATTATCCTCAGTTGACTGTAACGTGGCTCTTCACTTCATTGCCATAGTAAGACAGTCATATAATCGGTCTTTGGCTATTGCAAGAACACGGCCCATGGCTTTTGCTTGATCAAGTGCACTAAAAAGAAAGAAAGAAACAACTTTTGAATTACAAAACCAAGAAAAAAGGTATATTCAAGTTGATAAGGTCTTTGACAGAGAGCCGCAATACCTTGGGTGAAGTTCTGCATCAGATAATGCTTCTCCAATGGCATGCTGACTTTCTCTAGAGTGTTTCATGAGAGAACTGTAAAGATTTGCTTCATTTTTTGACTTGGCTATAGTTGCATATGCTTGGGCCATGATAATCTGATCACGCATCAGTCTCAAAGTAGAATCAGAATTTGCACTTTCATAATCCCCCCTCCAGATGCTATATTTTCCTTTCACACTGGTGTCAAAGTTATTAGTTCGCTCAATAGCTGCAGCTACCATTTGGTTGTCAATATCTTTATCTTGTCTCAGCAGCTCTGCAGATCAAAGGGCCTTTCTCTTCTGTCGCATCATCTGAAGGGCTAGAGCTGTTTATACCAATTCCAATAACACAGCATATCTAGGAAAAAGTAACAATTAGTAATTCACCTTCCGCTTGACCTTCACTGGGCTCATTGATAACTTAAGAGGGAAATCAGTTTCAACTTCTTGACGTCAATGCTTGTTCACACAATTCTGGGCATTCTCTCCCAAATTCACCCCAGAAGTTAGAGAATATTCTGTTCTCTGGAAGAAAGAGAGATGGAGAACATTTTAAGACAATGTATCCACCTAGGCAATAATAGCAACTTATGGCAACATGAACTTGAAAGAGAAAAGAAATAATAGTAACAGATGTCAATTTTCACTTTTTATAATTGGTAGCTTGCAACTGCCAACGTGACTTCTCATCAAGCTAGGAATGTACACAAACATGAATACATACATGGACAGAGACGGATTGATACTGAATCCAAATAACAGTACCTGGGAACTCTTTAACTGATCATGGTTCCTATCCATAGCATTTTCCCAGGCCCATGAAGCAGACAAATCCTTCATTTTCACCCTTCCTATTTGAAACTCGCCAGATGCACCGCTGTAGGTTGCAATTACATCAATATTCTGTATGAAGTGAATGATTGAGTATCATAAACATCTGCAATGAAGAGAATGAATCAAATGAACACTAATTACCTCTACATCTTGATGATCTTTAAATCCCTTACCAGTCTCATGTTCCTACATGCATTTGAGTGTATTGTCAGCTAGGACAGGATATTGCAAGTAAACAGGCACATGGGTGGCAATCAAATTAGAGGATTGCTGGTTGGTGGAGGATTCTCCACCCAATCAAATGAAAATCGGAAGTGATAAATTTAAGAAAATAAGCGTTTACATTTTAGCATCGGTCCATGCAAGTAGCATGACAAGAAATGGCGCATTCCAAGGTCATTCTAATCCTATAGACGCTTTTAAGAAGCTGAATCACGATTCATTGCCTTACTGAGAAACTAAATCATAATCTTTCATGAATTCAATTCAGTATGACTGGGATCTAAAGAATCAGCATCGATCAGCAGAAATATTCTAAGAGAAAAGAAGTAGATGTCTCAGAGAAATTCCCGTTCCCAATCACAAAAGTAACTGATAACAATTTCAGAAAGGTGATAAGAGAATCAAGAGATCACGCAGATTCAAAGTAGGGAAGAGAAAATCAAACATAGAAATGAAACAAAAGATACCGAGTAGAACACTGAATCTCCATACCAATGAAACACAGATGAGTTTCCAGTAATGAGAGCTCCACAGAACTTCCATGGCGGAAATCGAAACGGCGTCTTCGCACGCCAAACGGTCGGTTCGCTCGGTATTCTATTATTTTCCAGTTTCTCCATCTCAACGCTATTTTACCGGCCTTCACTAACGCGCTCAGTGGGCGCAGGATAAGAAAGTTGGACTAAAGAGTAGGGAAGGTCTATTAAATTATTAATTCGTTATTTTGACTTTTTTTTTAATAAAAAAAAATATATATATATTTCTTTTAAAAATTGCTAAATAAGACTTGCTTAAAATTGTTTTTATTATAAAGAATAAAAATGATTTTCTGGAAAATAAAATAAAATAAAATGGAAACTAAAAAATTATTTAATAATAACAAAAATCCCTTTTCAATTTCACCTAAAAAGGAATGAAGGGGCAAAAACTCCAGGTAGGAGATGTTCATGATCATTCACTGAACAAGCAAATGCATACATTGTTCATCAGCAAGTAAAAGAAAATGTAGATAAAGAATTCTTCACTCTTCAAATCAATTCCAGTCCATCTTCCATACGATAAACATAACGAATGGCAGTTCTAACCTGCACGACTCGCCTCTAGGTCTCTACGTATCATATATAATCACAACTACATCCACAAATATTACTCATAATAACAACATAGCTTTCACCGAAACCATCATACGAACACATAAAAAGGGTTAAACAGTCTATCTAACATGAGACGATTGCTGAAGTGGCGATCGGGGGTTCAAAGATTGAGGACCATGATGATGTCGAACAGGGTGCGATCTGGGCCGAATCCTAGGCTCTCTTGGTTTTTCCTCAACAGCCTCGATCCGTTCCAATGTCTCCACAACCTCTTTCATAGAGGGCCGGTTTTTCGGTTCTTGTTCAATACAATGTAGAGATAAACATGCTATTTGTAGAGCCGACTTGGATGGATATTCCCCTTCTAGGCGAGAATCCATTACGTTCTTCAACTTCCTTCTGTCCGATAAGTATGGTTTTATCCACTCGACTAAATTATGTCGTCCAGTTGGACGATTTGTGTCCAAAGCTCTTAGTCCAGTCAGCATCTCGGCCAAAACAACTCCAAATCCATACACATCGCTTTTGAAATACAGATGCCCTGTAAGATGAGCAACATTTTGAGAATATCATACCATATTTTAAAAGAGTGAAGAGTGACTTCAAAATATGTTAATCGGATTACGGTTTTACCTGTGGCTACATATTCTGGAGCAGCATAACCACAAGTGCCCATAACACGAGTGGTCACATGTGATTTACTAGCTGAGGGACCGAGTTTAGCCAAGCCAAAATCCGATATCTTGGCTGTAAAAGACTGCAATAAAAACCAACCTTTGTGTTGAGAAAATTATACAATTTTTTCTTCTCCTATTGTGGTTGATCAAATTCAGGAGGTCGAATTTCTTAAAGTGAACCGGAAACTTACCCCATCTAGCAGTATATTTGAGGCCTTGAAATCTCGATAAATTACGTGTTTGTCCGATGCGTGCAAAAATGCTAGACCTCGAGCTGCTCCTATGGCGATTTTAAGCCGTTTATCCCATGTTAGTGGCTGAACAGCAGCACCCCCTGCAAGGTTTCAAAAAACATGCTGTAATGATTCGATTCATACAGAGTAGTTTTGTGATTAACACAATCCATTTGCTCTCTTACTTCCAAATAGATGGTTTTCCAAGCTGCCCCTTTGCATGAACTCATAAACAAGGAGTAGCTCTTCGTCCTCCCAGCAATACCCCAACAGTTTTACCAAATTCGGGTGAGAAATCATCCCCAAAAAACTGACTTCCGACTGCAAATATATAGAAATGAACTCAACAAGGAATTCCATTACTTAGTATGAATAAGGTTATAATAGAAGATAATTAATTACCTCCCACTCTTCATATCCTTGGACGCTCCCTGTATTCAACTTTTTGACGGCAATTACCGTATGGTTTCCACTCTTTCCGGGCACTTTCTCCTCAATCCAGCCTTTGAAGACTTTTCCGAAACCACCCTCACCAAGCACAGTGTCCGGTCTGAAATTTTTTGTTGCACTCTTCAGCTCTGCAAAACTGAAGATCCTCAAGTTCGGAGCGGGCGAAATTCTCCCGTTCGGGTACCTTTCATCATCACTTGCTATAGAGAATCTGCTGTCCCCGGAAATGTTGCTCGTTCCCGACGATGTCGACTTACTTGTTGTCTGGGATATCTCTGTTTAAAGTGAAAAAAGTTTTTAGGTAAACAGAACTTGCTACTTTTTTACAACAAGTTGCTTGATAATCAAGTAAAAATACATTGAAATTTTCAAAAAATACAGTAAACTTATGGTTAGATTGTGCTAAATATAACAATTTACAAGAAAATCAACAACATGTTGATAAACATGGAAGATCATATCAGAACGTATTATCAGAAAAAGCACAAAACAAAACCCACATGAAAGATTAAAGATTGCAATATCAATATCAACGTAAAGAGGGGTAATGCTTGAGAATTGACTGATATGCAGAAAGTATAAACCCACTTCAAGATTAGATTTTGCACAAAAATCTGCAACCTCTAAAGCTAAAGAAACAAACAAGAAACCCAGATGAAGAAATTGAAAGAAATCCAAATCAATTACCTGTAGTACTAAGATGTCCAGTATTGCTTGGAGCAACAAAATCAGACGATGAACTCCAGCACCAACACCTTCCCATCTCTTCCTTTTCCTCTTCCTCTTTACTGCTCCGGTCAACAATTTCTGGTCGCCTCTTTTATTTTTAATTTTATTTATTTTTATTGGGTGAAGAAGAAGAAGAAGATGCCTCTTGGTTCGTTGCAGTTTATATTATATGGAATAGAAATCTTGACCAGAAATTTCAGCGTCTTTTTCGAGTAGGTGAGGCCCAGGCTCTCCGCCGATGTCAGGCGAGAGGGATTATATGTATTATGTAAGCAAAGCAGAGGAAAGAAAATTTCGAATTGCAGTGAAAGACCGAGTCATAAACGTTGTAAAAATGGTGGGAACTTCTTCGCGGGTGAAACTATTATTAAATACACGATGTGATGTTGCAGAGAGACGAGCTGGAATTAGTGTTTGTCTGAAACACAAACATTAAAAAAGTCATGCACTGTGTTGATTACCTTAATTAACTATAATTCAAAAGTGTTAGTCCCGAACGTTTGACCGGTCAAAGTGGAGCAACGTATAGACTCTTATCCATATATGTATGGTCCACATGAGAATCCACATGTTTTGTTCTCGAATTTTCAACGTCCAAACCAAATGTCAATGGTTAAAGCTATTAGACAAGAACGTTTAAAAATAGTTCAAGTTGAAATGTTAGGTGGAGCCGCATCTCACGGGTTAATTCTTCTTTAGACCTGATCGAAAACAAGTAGATCCATGCTTAATTTGTGGACCGGGCGGGCCCATGAGAAGGAAAATGGTAAAATTGAAGGATACAGAAGGTTTTTTATTGGACTTGGCGTATAATTTCTCTCTTATCATCAAACCGACGTCGTAGCTAGTTAGCTAGACTGAGTCTAATATTGTATATAGTTGACCCTTCTTAAATATAAACCGACATGTCGGCCAACCATCTATAGTATAATTAGTCGAGTCCTAATTTCCAAAAGCCCGCCTAGGTTATGACTCCTGGTCAAACAGAAGCAGATTCTTCACTGTCTTGTGCCCTTGTACCAGAATACACGACATGTCGCACCTTCTCCTTCTCTTATTTGGTCAATGGTCAATACAAGAGTGTCCTTAAGAGTGCAGAAATAACCCTCGTAGACCTCAAGAGCTTATTATTACAGGTCTATATATATCAGCAATCTGCAGGCTTACTAACTCGTATGTATATTGTATACTTAACAACACACTAACTTAACTGAACACATATTAAGCAGACACTGCATATGTGCAGCACAGTTGATGACGAGAGACTTCTAGAGCTACATTCTGATACAGAACAACACCTGATACTAGTATACACAGACTTGGGATTCTCATGGCCGTACGACGACGACGATGATGATGGAGGATGGATCAGGAGGCGCAAGAGACGCAGACGCAGCCCTCACCACACTTACAGTAGGCCTTACCGACTCCAACAACTGCAACCGTCGAACAAGTGCATGGATTGCAGCCGCAGTGCGCCCCACACGAGCATTTCTTGTGCTCTTCCCCAATACCACCGCCTGCACTCGTGTCGCACCTGCAGATATTACGTTTCATGTCACGTATTATTATTGATTAATAACTATTTTAATTAGGAAACATAAATAATCAAAGATCCAGAGAGGGATCACGGTGAGGATCACCTGCAGGAGACTCCACCAGGGCAGGGATAAGGGCACCCGCAGCTCTCGTTGCAAGAAGTATCACCACCTCTACCTTCCATTTTTTACTTTTTTAGTGTTTCTCTTTCAGATTCGTTAATGTGTTTAATTGTCTGTGTGTGTATATAAAGCGTCTTCTTCTGGCGCTTATATATAGCAAGGGGAGGTTTAACTCGTTGTTTGGTGACGATGAGCGGCAGAGTAACAAGTGGCAGTGTACGTGGTAAATCTTTTGCATGCATGTTCATATAGCTGTCGCTAGCTCGCACGTGCATGTCCGAATAAACTAAACGTTGTTAAACTTGCTAGAAAGTTCAACTCAGTTGACTGAGGTGGTCGACCAGTACTCTGACTTTGTCAATTAGCTTCATGACAAATCTGCCATGTGGCCTATTCGGCTGTTCCTCCAAATCAGCAGCTCAGATATTTTGGTATTTTTGTCGCTGCTTCCCTTTGCATGCGCAACCCTGCAAGGCTCTAAGACTGTCTCTTGGTCTGTTCTACTTTGTATGTACTGTCAATGAATGTCTATTCTCTTGCCCTTGTAGGTTCTCGTGTACCATATTCCTCTGTGCTTGTGAGACAAGTTCTGAGGCGCCCTTGTGAATCGCGAACCGAGTGATCACAAAAAGCATATAAACCGATATGATGAGTGATCGACCAAATACACCCAATAAATTATTGTTCTTTGAACATGGTTTATGTCCCAACTTCTAACAATCATTCTAAGTTGAATCTTAGTTTCTGTCTTTCTGAATTGAGAATTTAACCATAAATTTCTGTATTAATGCTCCTGATAAGGACTAAAGATAACAAAGCAAAATGAAGTAGAAACTCTAATTAAACTGTAAAACAAGCGGAATAAATCTAAATACCATAACAAATCACCTAAGAAAATAACACCTCTCTTTTTACATCTGCAAAAAAGACTTATTTTTTCTAATGAACTTACAAGCTCAAGCAAAGCTTATAACAATCATCATCATCTGATCGACCCATTGATTGAATTTAATCCAAAGCATTAGGACCAGAACAAGCCTTCAAAACAGGGCTCCAAATCCACTGCAACAGAAACTTTCTACCATTCCTCCCATTCATATTAAAGCTCCTACCTTCCTTATCCTTCATCACTTGCCCAATATACCCCCCTCCGCCGCCTGTCCCGTACAGTCCCTCACACAGATCCCCTATCTCCGTCGGAGCCGTCGGATCTTCCCCTGCATACCACGCGTTCACCAATGGATTCGATGACAACTCAGCAAGCTCGTGCCCTATCACGCTTATCATCCCGTCCACCCCCACGTCCCTATTGGGCGGCGAAAGCGCCCCGGGCCCACTGCCTGCCATGTAACCGGGCAGGGAAAACGGGTAGGCGCACACTTCCGGGCACTGCTTGCCCGAATTCCCGACCCAGGCATAGGGTAGCGTGTAACCGACCATAGATGGAAAGGTGAAGTAGTGGAACCCACACACTGCTCGACAGAAGTCCTGAACGGTGACGTCTTGAGCCGATAAGACGAGGTAGATCCCGTTACGGTGGTCGACGGGGAATGGAGCGGATCGGACGGCGGTTCCGATGACTTGCTGGATTGCGAGGCGGGTGAGGTGGGTACCGTGGGAGTAACGTAGGTCGTTGTACTCGCCGGTGACGACGACGGAGCGGGAGACATTGGCGCCGGTTTGGTCGGTGTAGAGAGAGACGGTGCGCCACCATTCCGCGACGGAGGGGGAGGGTGCGGAGCGGAGGTCCGTGGTGGAAATGGAGTGGAGGAAGTCTTTGATGATGAGCTTTTGCGGGATGGCCCACTTGCCATACCAGATGAGGTAGATGTTGATCGGAGAGGAGGAGAGGACTGGGCCCATGTGGTAGCGTAGGTTGACCAGATCGGAAGATCCTTCGAACTTCTTGGAGGAGGAAAGGGTTGGAGGAGGGAGATGTGGGTTGTGGTACTGGATTTGTGGGTCTTTGTTGAAGGTTTGAACCGTTCCAGTAGAAGACGAAGATGAAGCAGTTGAATAGTTACCGAACATGAAGAATGTGACTAGAAGCGAGAGAAGAAGGAAGTAAATGGGTGTCATTTCTTAAGGGCGGAGAAGTTGGTGGTGGTGGCGTTGTTGAGTGAAGAGTGTGAAAGACTGAAGAGGGAATGAGAGTTGTACTGGTATTTGAATGGGAAGATTATTACCGGGCTGGAGACAGCTTGGTAGATAGCTAGATAGATAGATAGTTTCAAGATTGGATTTTGGGACACTACTTAAAAAGTAACAGCTGATTTCAAATATCTAATTAATTACCTTAATTGAAAGTCTTTAATAGTTAAAAATGGTCAGAAAGAGATTATCATGAAACCAAGTAATGTTACTTTTTATGACTCCCAGATCTCTCTCATGATACTTTCTTTGGGTTCATGAAAACAGCGAATCAACTTTTAAAAGAGATGGGCCCAGACTCTTGTCCAAACTTAACTGATGGGCCGAACGACATTAGAATTGCATTACTTACTTAGAACGACAATCGTAGACGAAGATTCCCCATTCTAATCAATCATAAAGCAAAAAATTATCAGCCACACATGTGAGATGAAGCCCAGCCAGTGCAGATTACAGCATAACAATTGCGACTATAAATATTCTAAAAGAAAGCCCAGACATATATACATACAAAACTATAATTTAATAACTCGCAAAAATTGAGTGATTGTTTTGGAAATAATATCAGGAATTTTGTCTAATCGCGGTAAAGACTTGTATTAAAAAAAAGAAAAAAAAGACTTGTATCATTTTAGCAACAGTCCCAATCGGTTTTCTCCCTTCCTTCTCTGAATCAATCGAAGAAAGAGAAGCTATCGTTACAGATCATCGTCATCACCATCATCATCGTATCAGTCTGCTTCTTTCCCTTTGATTTTTAGGGCTTTGAGTTTTGGCTCTGTCTCCTGATTCTATAGAGATCGTTCTGGGTGCTCTCCCATCCACAAATTTTGTCATGCGCGCGCACTGTGATTTGGTCGGTTTTGTGCTCTGATCCCGATTACCACAGCCACCGAGTGATTTTGAAGCGGTAATTATGGCGTCGGCGCCCAGTCCAGCGCCGAATGTGGATCTATTCGATGCGTATTTCCGGCGAGCAGATTTAGATCACGATGGCCGTATTAGTGGCCCTGAAGCGGTCGCGTTCTTTCAAGGCTCGGGATTGACGACACAGGTCCTTGCACAGGTACTTAGTTCGATTGTTCTCGATTGTTCTCCTGATCTGTCTATATCTGCGTATCTACATGTGCATAGTTGTACTCGGATGTGAATTGGTGTAATTCGGCTGAATTATGAATCAAGTTGATTCGAATTCAATTTTTTCGGGGTTTCGTTTTTATGATGCAATTGTAGGGTTTCCATTAGGATTTATTATTCTTGGTAATTCGTGAGATGAGATTGATTTAGGATGTTTAGAACGTCAAAAAGAAGTATGGAAATGAAAAAAACGATATCAGATGAGTAGAGTGAATTGCTCTCGTACGTTGAGGATTTTTATTATCTGAACTTCCAGTTGTTTGACATTGAGTGCTATGAGCTCAAAGTTGTTCTGCTACCCTTAAAAGCTTAAACTTGTTGACTTGTCCACTCAGAATGCTTAACATTTTCTGATGTACCAAAGCTAACTTTGTTCTCATGCTTCTAGATGTTATGGTACATCATTTTCTACTTTATAGATGTTCAGGATATTTTTTAAAAAAAAAAATTTTAGGGCCAAATTTTCAGGATAATTAAGGAATTGTAGTTTATATCCCTGAAGATAATTTATATCTAAGGATGTATAGTTTATAGCTTCATGCTTTGTGATTGTAAGGTATATGAGTTTTGGGATTTGCATGTCTATTTGTTAGAAGTTGTTGGTGAGTACAAGGAACTTATGATGGAAATCATTTATATGTATTTGTTTTTATGGAAAGAGTCATAATATTATAAAGTTTTTAATGAATGTTACCACTTTAGATTGTGAGAATGGGTTTGGGAATGCTGTTATTGTTGGCCTGTTGCTCTATCTTGCAGATATGGGCACTTGCAGACCAGAGGCAAAGTGGTTTCCTTGGTCGGGCTGAGTTTTATAATGCCCTTAAACTGATTACTGTGGCACAAAGTAAGCGAGAATTAACCCCTGAAATGGTAAAAGCCGCATTGTATGGTCCAGCTGCAGCTAAAATACCAGCACCACAAATAAATATTTCTGCTATCCCTCCTTCTCAGCTCACTTCTGCTGCAGCAGCACCTGCCCCTCAAAGCAGTGGCATTCCAACATCCTCTCAGAACCTTGGCTTGAGGGGACCACAAGTTTCTCCAAATCTCAGTAATAATCACCAACAGGCTACTCAACAAATTCTATCATTAAGACCTCCTCAAGTAACGTCTACTGCTACTGCCCGTCCCATGCCAGGTTTTGCCACACCGGGATTTTCTGGGGCTGGCAATGCGGCAGGGTGGCCCCCATCAAACCCAAGCTTCTCAAATGATTGGGTGAGGGCCAATGTTGCTGGTGTTCAGACAACATCCTCACAAGCTCCTAATCCTGGAATTGCTCCCCCAACAACTCAGGTTGGATTTGGACCAACAACATCTGTATCAATGGCAACAATACCTCCTCGACCCCAGGCTGCTTCTGGGATGCAGCCATCTGGATCACCCCAAACACCCGACCTCGGAATTAGTCCGTCCCCAAATCAGGTTGGATTTGAACTGGCAACATCAGGGCCCACAGCTTTGCTACCTTCTCGTCCTCAGGCAGCTTCTGGGATACAGACATCTGGACCACCAGCTAAGGGATTTAAACCTATGGGAATTACTGGCAATGGGATTGCTTCTGATTCATTTTTTGGAGGAGATGTATTTTCTGCAACCCCATCTTCAGCAAAAAAAGATTCTTCCTCAAGTGCAGTTTCTGCACGGAGTGTAACAACCTCACCAGCCATTGTTCCAGTACCTTCTGGAACTCAGTTTTCACTTGGGCCAGGGGTACCTGATTCTTCACGGGGTTCTTTCCCAGGGCAACCTGTTGGTGGTCAGCTCCCGAATGCCCAGTCACTATTGAAGCCTAATCAACAGGTCTTGACTCCACCGACTTCATCTGGATCACAGAATCCTGTTTCCAGTCAGTCCCAGCAGCCATGGCCTAAGATGCCACAGACTGATGTCCAGAAGTATACCAAAGTATTTATAGAAGTAGACAAAGATAGAGATGGAAAAATAACTGGTGAAGAGGCACGAAACTTGTTTCTGAGTTGGAGATTACCTAGAGGTATAGCATTTTCTTTGGTTGGGTATAAACAATCCTTTGTATACTTCATTATTATCTTCATTATTATTATTAGTATTAATTTCTTACCCCTTTATTTCTATGGTATCGCCCTTTTTGGTGGTAGAGTTATTAGGTAACACACTTTTTATTTAGTTGGACTGAACCATGGGTTTTCTTTTTTCTTGGCTCCCAGGTAGTTTCTAATTTCACATATTATATCTTTCCTCTCTTCTGTGAATCTTGAAATTAGGACAAAACATGAATTAAGTTTGACGTGTTCGTGAAATATATCTTTTGATGGAAGTTGTAGGTTTTCTGATCACACTATTCTCACCTATATATAATTGTTTACATCTGTCAGAGGTTTTGAAGCAGGTGTGGGACTTATCTGATCAAGATAATGATAGCATGCTTTCTGTCAGGGAGTTCTGTGTTGCATTATATTTGATGGAGCGGTATAGGGAAGGGCGTCCTCTTCCCTCAGTGCTCCCAAGTAACATTATCTTTGAATTACCCAGCTCTGGTCAACCTGTAATGAACTATCACAATGCAGCTTGGAGGCCTACAACTGGTATTTTCCTTGTGATGAATCACTATTGATATCACCTTCCATATACTATGTCGAAGTGACCTTCTGCTATCTTTCCCAATTAAGGTTTCCAACAACCGCGAGGTGTGTCTGTGGCTCCTGCGCTGCATGCAGGAAATGTAGCAGCTAGGCCTCCAAAGCCACCGGGTGCCCCTAAGACTGATGATGGATTGCGGACCACCCAGCAGAAATCAAAGGTGCCAATCCTGGAGAAACACCTTGTAGATCAACTCAGTACTGAGGAGCAGAACTTGCTTAACTCAAAATTCCAAGAAGCAACAGAGGCTGCAAAAAAGGTGCTTAGTCTGTTTCTTTTTCCCCTCTATGCCTTCATCCTTCTAATTAATGAACCTAAAACAAATTTTAAGATTTTTCCATCTATACATCACTGCATTTTCTTGTGTTATGATATTCTATGAGGGAATAGGTTTATCCCCATCTTTAAGTTTACATTTGATCTATCACTTACATCTTTGACGTAATTTGTTCTGTTAACTGAAGGTTGAAGAATTGGAGAAAGAAATTGTAGACTCTAGAGCGAAAATAGAATATTGCCAGACGAAAATGCAGGAACTTGTAAGTGTTGAATGTTCTTTCATTCTTTTTCTTCATAAATCTCTTCACTGTTTGCTGCTTAGAGTCTTCATCTTCCTTTTCCTTTTAATGCACAAGGTCCTTTACAAGAGCAGATGTGACAATCGCCTTAATGAGATCACAGAAAGGGTATCTGCTGATAAGCGTGAGGTAGCTTTCCGATGTCATTGCACCCAGTCTCTCATTTAATAGACAACATAATAAACTCAAAGTATATTCCATTTTTATTCAGGTCGAGTCTCTTGCCAAGAAATATGAAGAGAAATGCAAACAACTTGGAGATGTGGCCTCCAGGTTGACACTTGAAGAATCAACATTCCATGACCTACAGGTATATATTACTCCCCGTAAGAAAAAAAAATAATAATTGAGGATTCGGTTGCCTCCTTATGTTTCATTGATTCAAAAAGTGTTGTCATATTTTTGTTCTTGATCTTTTGGATAATCTTGTGTTTTGCTTGCAGGAGAAGAAGATGGAGCTGTATAAGGCGATTGTGAAGATGGAAAATGGTGGTGCTGATAATACTTTACAGGTAATAGGTATAATTTAGTTTGTATGCCCAGTGCAGACTCTTGGGAAACTCGTCTAAGAGCATTTGTAAATTAAAATTTCAGGAGCGAGCTGATCAAATTCAGTCAGACCTTGATGAGGTAGTCAAAGCTCTCAATGAGCGTTGCAAGAGCTATGGTTTACGTTGTAAACCAACAACTGTTACAGAACTTCCTTTCGGTAAGTTTAGCTCAGATGTTTTGGCATTCTTTCTCTTGTACCGATTTCTTGATTTTTGTTTGTCTGTTTGTTTATTTTTTATATGAATTATACATTTTTGCTAGCAGTGATTATTAAGTGATTCTTTATTAACTAATTTGTTCTCTTTTTCCCATCCCCCGTCTTTCTCTCTTCTCTCTGAACAAAAAAATAAAAGGTTGGCAACCTTGTATCCAAGAGGGAGCTGCTGACTGGGATGAAAACTGGGATAAGTTTGAGGAAGAAGGTATGACCTAATGACTCTATTTATTATCAATATGACATGGCATATCTGCCTAATGAATCTATTTTTGATCAATATGACATGAAAAACAGAGTTTATACACATTAGGGTATATTTAATTTTTGCAAGGATTTTCACTCTGACGTTTGCCATTTTTCAGGATTCACTCTTGTCAAGGAGCTTACTCTTGATGTGCATAATGTCCTGGCACCTCCAAAGGAGAAATCTAAAGTAGTTCAGAACGAAACAGTTGAAAGTCCTACAATTGCATCTTCTCCTAATGGTGATGTTAAGGGAGAGAAACTTTATACTGTTGATGGCTCAGCTATTGAAAATGGATCAGCAAACAATAATAAAACTGAAGATGGGTCAGAAAAAAGTGCTCCGAGCAGTCCAGTTGCGGGTAGTGGAATGGAAAGTCGAACAAAAAGTTCTCCAAGCAGTCCTGCAGCGAGTAGTATTATGGGAAGTCCTAAGGATTTATTCGGTTCTAACTTTGGAATTGGTGCTGGTTTTGATGCTTCTCCCCGCGACAAAGAAACCCAAAGGTACTCTTCTACAAATTAATTAGTTTCAACATTTGAACCCACTGGCTCAATGTATTAGAAGAAACCCAATTGGATTATTGTCGTGAAAAATTTTGCAATCATGTTTTGTTACTTGTGTAGTGAGCATGGAGGTGGAGGGTCTATATTTTCTGGTGACAGGGGTTTTGATGAGCCAAATTGGGGAATATCCGACGCCAATGACGATGTTGACTCTGTGTGGGGATTTAATGCAAGTAGTACCATCAAGGTCAGCCCCTTGTTCTGATTTGTCAAGTGCTTGTGAAATATGTTAATGCATCCACTTAATGAATTATTACTTAATTGTATAGGAACTGGATCATGAGAGAAATAGTGACAATTATTTCTTCGGTTCTGAGGAGCTTGGCCTAAATCCTATCAGGACAGGTTCACCGCATGGCAGTAGTGGCTTGTTCCCCAAGAAAAGCACATTTTTTGACGACTCTGTTCCTAGCACCCCACTCTCTCTCTTCAGTACAGGCAACTCACCACGTGGGTTCAACAACCAAAGGTCAGAAAACACTTTTGACAGCTTCTCAAGGTTCGATTCTTTTAACATGAGCGATGGTGGACTTTTTGCTTCTAGAGAAACACCAAGGGAAGCATTTTCTCGATTTGATTCAATGCGAAGCAATAAAGATTTCGACACTGGCCATGGATTCTCATCGTTCGAGGACTCTGACCCTTTTGGGACTTCCGGACCATTTAAGACTTCTTCACTTACAAATCAAACTCCAAGAAGCGGGTCGGAAAATAATTGGAGTGCATTTTAAAACTAGGTAGGCTTTTGTTATGATATGTACTACTGCTCTGCATTTGAGTCTTCTTTCTGCTATGGTTTTATCATTTATGCATAGCTCGATGCTGATTTTCGGAAGTGCTTTGTCTCTGTGTGCTCTATAGTTTGCTACTCCTGCTGGATGCGTTCTCCTGTATTTTTTATATTCATCTTGTGTATCCCATTTTTTTTTGCCTTGAAATCTGTCTCCTTATCATTTTTATTTCTTCTACATCTACTTCATCCTGGTATGAAAATTTTTATTTGCGTTTCGTGACCCTATTAACAACTTATGTTGTAAACGTTAATCTGCCTTCTTTTTTAGGCCAGGAAGGAAAAAAAAAAAAAGGAACAAAACAAAATAAAACAAAACACAAAAAACATACAAACAAAGACACACTCCTACTTCATGATTGTCTAATAAATGTGGTACAAACAAAATTTAGCATAAATGTGTTGTGCTCTAAAAAAGAATTCTTGTCTTAAGAAGCTTTGACTCGCACATGTGAGTTCATGGACAACTGTAAGAGAAGATGACGGTGATATTGATGATGATGATTGAACTTGTCCAAACAGAGAAATTATGAAAATAAAATGTACAGTAATTTCCCAAATAGGCAGTTTATTCATTATTGTATGTACATGCCTTAAAAACCATCCCATACAAACCAAAATGAGCTGATTATTTTCGACAAAGAATGGCATATATGCTAAAACCATCGCCAAAAGGGAGAGAAAATAGCTCAAGAAAGAAAACATTATACGAAGTACAGACTAGATCATGATCATCATCGATTCATAGTGAAAATCCAATCATAATGTCAGGTTATTTAGCCTAAAAATAACTACAAGATTATACTGTAATAAGAAACAAATAATTGCTAGTTTCACTCCTCTACAAAGAACATGGCCAATAAAGCATTCCAAGTCCCACAAACACCAAGAACAACACCCAGGACAGATATCAAGACATCGAAACACCATCCTTTCCACCCCAACTCCTCCTTAAACGCCAACAAATGAAACAGAGAAGGCAGCACAAATCCCAAAGCACAGCAAACAGCACTTCCCACTAGTGACAAGAAATCAGCAAAATTAGGCACCATTAATGCCACTAAACTCACCATTAAAACCAGCACCCATCTTAGCCCCAAGCAATAGCTTCCTCCCCAGAACCTCCTCTCCACAATCTCATAAACAGGGTTCATCATCAATGGCATTGTGAAGAACAGATTCACACACAAACCCAGTTTAACTAGAGTGCTTAACAAGCCAGGACCCATGTTAGAAGTAATCATGTCTTTGGTTTCTGAGCCATAAGCGAAGTAACCTAATGCACCAAATCCTCCATATAGCAATGAAATGAAAAGCATGGTTAAAGCTAAGATTTTGCCAAACTTCTCCTTATCCCTTGCTTCTGATTCTAAAGGCAAAACCATACCCACCCCTTCAAAGGCATAGACAGCTACTCCTAGACCGTAGAAGAAGACCGAGAGACCACCAAATGCTTCAACAGGTGGTCTTTGCTTGAAGAAGACGAAAAAATCTTCAACCATTACGACCCCCATTGCTCCGAGATCGACCACGTCGGCGAAAATGCTCAATGGGGCTAGGTGAGTTAGGGTTTTGATTGAATTGAGCCCTAATTGGAAAGGGAAACAGCCCCAAATGTAAAAGCTTTTAGCTGAAATTCCTAGAATCTTTGAAGAGGTCAACATTGTGGGGGCTTTCGACGGATTGAAGACATCGCCCATAGTATTTCCGATAAAGATCAAGTAGCCTACACAGAATCCTGCTTGCGAAAGGATGATCAGAATATCTACGACAAATCTTCCAATCGGACCGCAAACAGTGAAACCTAAATCGCCGAAAGAAGTGATCTTGGAAAATCCGTTCACCGACTCGAGCTTTCGGCGTGTCTTGACAAGGAGCATCATACAGTGTTGGGTAAGTGCGGCGACGGAGAAGAGCATGAGGAGACTCATGACCCATCCGGTGCGTTTAAAGGCGTAAGGAAGACCTAAAACTCCAGCTCCTACAATCGCGATGAAAACGTTCGCAAAGGTCTTGGATTGAGACGATAGTTGCTTCCGATCACCTCCGAGAAGCGGCGTGTCTTCCCTCGCCGGCGGAGGTTTCAACTGCTGCGCAGATGAACCAGCTTCCTTGTCAAACCCCATGATCGTGAGCGCAGAAATGCAGAAATGAAAGAACTGCAGGGAGCTTTAGGGCTTTTGATGAGGGGTTTGAAGAGGAAAAAATCGAGCGCAGGTGAGAATCTAAAAAATGGCAGGAAAAGAGGAAGAAGAAGAAGAAGAAGAAATTTTTTGGAGACGCAATATTTTGGACAGATTGTCTTATCTCATACACAACTATGATCCGCTAATGGATGGTGGTGTTAGAGATCACACAGGTTCGGTGATTGTCTCATCCAAACGGAAGTTATGGCCCCTTTCTACGGTATTTAATTTGCTCTTTTGCATGGTTTTCGTCCGTTGACAATAGAGAAAAGGCGTTGGTTATGGTGATTAAGAACAAGCCTGTCCCGGATTGGAAAGTGTCGAACACATTGGAATACTATGAGGTTTTGGTTTTTGTCCTTTTAATTAGATCCCGGAATCTGAACGGTAATGAATCTTTATATGGTGGACGTCATTGTAGCAGATTACAGCTGTTATTAATGTCTATTATTAATATTATGATTATTAATTTTTAATCAATCACGTGTTTCTTCCTAAAATAAAAAATTTCTAATCCGGGTAATTTCTTGAACCTCATAGGAGTACTAGTACCTTGCACCCAAACAGCCCACTATTACCTGAAGAAAAACCTAAAATACCGCGCAAGTCCTCGTTACCAGTTAGTGTTCCCGCCGAGCGAAGACGATAACAATGGCGTCCGGTCTCTCGAAGAAGCAAAAGAGAAAAGAGAAATACACTCTGTCAGAGCTCAAAACCCTAGGTTACAGCTCCTCCACTCACGAGCTCATGTTAACAATCTTCCTCTTCTCTTAACCTTCGTTTCTCCAATCTCGCGTCCTCAGTATGTTCTCGAATCGCTGCTTACGCTCCAGTCCTTCTTCATCCCTGTTATCTCTGATCTCCCGTCTTCTGCTTCCAAGCCTGTCGCCATTGATGATTCCAAGGACGATCCCGAGCTCATATACCGGACTTGGCTCCGTTCCAAGTTCGACGAGTTCGTTCTCTCGCTTATTGATATTGCTGTCTCTTCGGAATCCGACGAAACGCTCAAGGTTGGTTTTTTGCTTCCTTCTCGAACTTTAGAAGGGGATTGTAACTTATTTTCTCCTTGGAATTTTTGCATATTTTAGATTCGTGCAAATCTAATTCTGCATTGCTATGCTTATTGTTTGTTTAATTAGGAGGTTGTGTTGGATACGCTTATGGAGTTTGTAAAGGAGGGTAATAAGGGGAGATTTCACTCTGCTATATACCACAAGCTGTTACAGAGTATTGTAAGTTTTATCATTTATGTTGCTGAAACTTATGTTAGAAATGAAATTCATCTGATAATCGTGTGTTCATCTGTTCATTCTCCATTTCACTTGTAGGTTCACTCTGCGACGCCAGCTGAATTCTTCATAGACTTGCTTGTATCGAAGTATTTTAAGTACATTGACGTCCGGTATAACTACATGATCTAATTCCTTCTTCCTTCTTGTCAATTTTCTCTCGCTCTTGATATTAGTTACTTCATGACATTTATGGCTTTTTTTCCATTAGAACTTTTTAATTGTTAAGTTAGTAATTTCAATTCCCCAGTTCATCATGGTCAACTAATTTGGTCGTACCCTTGCACAGTTACTTTACCTACGGCAGCCTGGAACAGTTTGCAAGGACATTTGAGGCGAGACTTCTTACTGGTATTTTTTATTGTCTTGCTCCTTCTTATATCCTTCTTAAAAAGTGTGAATTTTAAATGCTTTTTTTGGCTAACTGATTGTTACTTATTTCAGACGGAAAAAATGTGAGAGTGGATGGCAAAGATGAGGGTGAATTTATTCACAGGATGCATTATCTAATATCACGCATTCCCCCTCTGGAAAGGTCAGATGAGAAGTCTGATGACTCAATGTGGAGTAAATTAGGTAATGGTTGTTTTAGCTACTTTCTGCGCTTGTACAAGTTTTTTACTCCTTTTATTTTATCTTCATATCTTCATATCTTCCTGGAATATGTGGTTATGGGTTTTTTTGTAGTATATCTCTATGTACTGTACTATATTACCAATTCTAAACCTTTCTCTACTACATCTGCAGGAGAGTCTCTCTCTCTTTCTATGATTTTCCATATATTGAGAGGAATCTCTTTCTTCATCACTTTTTTCATTAACAAGAAATCCTTTATTTATTTTTTTTAATCCTTCTTCTTTTTGGTTAGGATTGTTTATCCAAAGGTGATGGCAAAGAGCTTTCTGAAAGTGTAAAAGCAGAAGATAAGCAGGTTAAGGCAGAGAAACATACAGTAAGCAGCGAAAGATATACTCTCAGATACACCTTCTTTTCTGTTTGTATGAGAGAATAATTGATATCCGGCTCTTTTTCATGATTATCTTTTCAGGTGTCTCCAGCCAAGATTAATAAAAAGATGAAATTAAAATTTACTAAAGCGTGGACTTTGTTTCTTAGATTACCACTTCCAATTGATGTGTACAAAGAGGTAACCTCACATCTTCGCCATTCATGTGTCTTATCATACTGGAATCATGCTTCTCAAATTTGTAGATCTCTGAATTATACATAATAATCCTAAACACAGAAATCCTCTTGGATAAAGAAATATGTGTCAGCCCTGATTATGTACTGTTATAAATTACTTCCAATAGGTCTTGCATATTTGTATGAGAAATGCTTTGTTATTGTCTAACCTGCTTGACCTTTGTTGCTCAGGTACTTGGTGGTCTCCATCAGACAGTCATTCCATATCTGTCTAATCCCATCATGTTATGGTAAAGTTTCATAAAAATAGTTTGGGTTCTCATTTTCTATATGACCATGTCTAATTGAGTACTCGGCAATATGCAGTGACTTTTTAACATGGTCATACGATATTGGAGGTGTTGTCAGTGTCATGGCTCTTAGCAGTCTCTCCATTCTTATGACACAACATGGCTTAGAATATCCCAACTTTTATGAAAAGCGTTATGCACTATTGGTGCCATCCATCTTTATGGCAAAACATCGGGTAAGGTTTTTTCAGGTATATAATTTATCCTCTTTCAGAGTAGTGGAAACTTAAGGCAGCATCTAGCACATATGTATATAATTATTGGTCCTTACTGTGTACAAATGTATATTCTACAGCTTCTTGATTCTTGCCTCATGTCACCACTCCTTCCTGCATACTTGGCTGCTGCTTTTGCTAAGAAATTGAGTAGGCTATCGCCTTTAGTTCCTCCATCCGGAGCTTTGGTTGTCATAGCTCTAATTCACAATCTTCTACGAAGACATCCCTCAATTAACTGCTTGGTGCATCAGGTATTAACACAATTTCTCTAATCTTACATCTGAATTTGGTTTGTTCGAACTATTTATGTTGTTAATCCTCTCCTAGATTCTTTAATAATTAAATATGTCATGTTTGGGCAGGAAGATAGTGAGGATACTACAAAAGATTATTCAAAACAACAAAATCAGAAACCAGGCATTGATCATTTTAATAATGAGGAAACTGATCCAATCAAGACTAGGGCCATGAGTAAGTCCTACTTTGTTTGCATCCAACTTTTTGAAGTAATCTAATTTCATTCACTATGGGACTCTCTCCGTCACCACTACTGCCCTCCTGTTTCAAGGTATGTTAGACGTTCATCATACCCTTTTTAATATAGCTAGTATTTCTTTCGTAATTTCATCTTTTTATCCCCTCCATTTCATTAATGATGACTGATTTGTCACTTGCTTCTAGGTTTGTTTTGTCTCTTGAAAATGATTTGACAATCAGAGCCAAGACAACAGAAATCGATGTCAAAGATTTCAGTTTGGGTTCGTACGCCACCATATTTGGTGAGGAGGTAGTAATTTTCTTGTATTCACTGTTTTTTCCCACCCATATGTTAGCTAATAGAGACATCTATACGAGGTAATCGCAAAACATATTTGTTTCTATACTGTAGATGAAACGAAGGGTGAAACAGGTCCCTCTGGCAATCTATAAAGCTGCTCCAGCCACTCTTTCCTCGGAATCTGATTTCACAGGTTGGAGTTTCAACTCTGAAGAAAACAGGGAAAAGAAAGGAGGAAATAATGAGAATGGAACCTTGAGCCTGTCTGAAGAACACCATAAGATCTCTTCAAAACGACAGAGAATAGAGTGCTCATAAACTTACTTCACTTGGCAAATTGGGGGATGCAGTTTTGACACTCTATATTGCTACCTTACAAAGATATGCCATTTAATCTTCGTGTCAAGCTGTAACATCAACTGGAAAGTTTTGTATGAGAAAGACAATTTTGTTTTTTAGATGAGCCGGCCCTTCACAAAGCTTTTCTTCTTACATGGTACTCATTTTTTTTTTTTGTGGGACCAGTTAATGCATAGCTTAATTCTCATCCGGATTTTAGTCCATACGTTGTTGTTCTGCAAGAAGAACGACAGAAAATATACACAAATAACAAAGAACGAGGGTCTGTAGTGTAAATAATGGCTGTCTAATAAATAAATAAAAGTGGAAAAAAAATACAAATAATGAACTCTTCGAAGTTATTTACAAAGCAAAACCAACCATACAGTCTGAAATCACACATCACTGTCCAATCTGAGGTGGAGGATCCGGAGAAAAACAGAGGACGATAACCGTCAAATTATCGCACGAATTCCTCTTCATAGCCTCCCTAACAAGCTCCCTAGCACATCTCTCTGGATCGTTATGAATCATCAACTCCTTCCTAGCAATCGTAACTGCAAACTGGCTGCTCATAACATCCCACAACCCATCACAACCTAATATCAAGAACTCGTCTTCTGGGCCAAGCACTACCTCTTGGACCTCAGGCTCAGCGCTTAAAGGACAAGAGGAGGGGAAGGAGCCTTTTGGGCCTTTCATATGCCAATCTCCAAGTGCCCGTGACACTGATAACCGCCCGTTAAGGTAACCGTCATATACCACACCACCTAGTTTTTCAATCCTTAGTCTTTCAGAACTGCAGTTTGGCTTGTGGTCCTTTGATAACTCCATCGCCTTGCCTCTCTTCCCTAACACGGCTCTACAGTCCCCCACATTGGCAATTAGCATTTTCCTGCCAATAAGTGAAAAAGAATGTGATTCATTGACATTAACTTTGCCACTTTTAATTACCCTGATGAGTCAAAAAAAGCTCATACCTTCCACAAATAAGGGCAGTTAGTGCCGTAGTACCAGAGGAAGTATCTAGAGAAGAAACTTCTTCAAATGCTTGATCGGCTTTCAGAAAAGCACTTCTAATAGCCCCTTTCATACAATCGGAGAAATGGGTATCTTTGATTATAAACCTCAAAATGTTATGCCTAATAAAAGAAGCTGCATCTACACCACCATGCCCATCAAATACCTATAAAACCACTATCAATCTATGAGTTCATAATGTACAATTCAAGTACGAAAAAATCCTTAGTTTGTAGAAGTTTTAACTCACAGACCCCATAGAAAGCGCCAGGAGAAGAGAAGTGTTCAGTGGGACCCAGATGCTCAAGAAGATTATCTATACATACATGCTCATCCTCCATAAAAGGCTTTGGCCCAATTTCAGAACAACTCCCCGATCGGAAAACGGGTTCAAATTTCGAGTCACAGTCTGATGATGGTTTTGCGGTAACCATCTCAATATCAAATTCCTATACCAGATGAATTTTCAAAGACAAGCCTTTAAATGACTGGATTTTGCAACTATATTAACTATTAACCATGATAATCAGTGGGGAAAAGATTTCCTTACCGATTCAATTGTAGAATTTAACTGAACCGGGCTAACGTAGTGCGAAACTGTTGAGAGTTGCCTCGAAGGTTTGCTTATGTGTATGTGCTTTGGGTTCTCAAGAGAGTCCGGCTTTTCATTTCTGTTGTGTATGACATTTCTCTTCCGGTAATTGGCTTCAAAGATGAATAAGAGAGGCGGGTAATCTGTCCCAGAAGCCATTTAACTTTCACAAATTAAAACCGACAACTGCTTCACTTGGGATTGTTATATTATATCATATCCCTTCGTATGCCCTTGCTACACAAAATATTTCCAATTTCCGCTATACCCATTAAGATGATGGTCCATTAATTCTGGAAAAAAAACCTGAACAAAAGAGAACGAATTAAAAAGTAAGAAGAAAAAAGCTAGAAATAAAGTATCCATCAGTTGTAGCAGTTCTAGTATGATAATTGTGATGAATCAAGTTCAATCAAGTTTACTTTTTTAACAAGATCTACATCCAAAAAAAAATTCCCATTTTTTTATGTTTTTCCTTGAGCAAGACCCTTTTCTCTAACATGATGGTTGACTTTAGGATCTCCAACATCATCAAATTCCCCAAAAGAAATCCAGCTCCAGTTTCAGACCGAAATACAAGAAATATCAACACCAGATCGATCAAAATCTCATTAGAAGAAGATTCATCAAAAAGAGCAACAAACCCACAAACAACCAAACTAATCACACCAGCAAATCAACAAAAGATGGGAAGAAAAATCTGAACCTGAGAGGCTGAGCAGAAACCTCGATGATGAACAACGATATAGAGGTAAGAATTTTGTAAGAAGATAATTATTGAGTGAATAATCCGATCTTTGACAAGACTTGCCTTACGATTTTGGTAAGCTTCTGGAGAGAGATTTTTTTGAAGCGATCGAAATGAAAAGATCGTCGAAAGAGAGAGATAGAAAGGGAAAGAAACGGACCCAAACCCTCAATCCGAAGCCTCCTCCTTTGCTTTCTTCACACAGAAAATGGAGACGAACCAAATTTTATTTCTTCCGTAAAAAAAAATAAATAAATAAATAAATAAAAGAAACAAATAATAAAAAAATAAGGTGTATGACCACAGGATTTTGACGAAAACAAGGGTCTCTATGCCCTCTGGCCCTGTGCTCTGCTGTCTGAAAAGACCCACAGTCCCAAGTTACCCTCTTCCTTGTATCGTGGACCGACACGTGGCGGTATGAAAGAGGTTTGGATTTGGTTTACCGTTGGATCGTTCCGAGGTCAGATGTATCAACGGTTACTCTCGACGGATCGGATATAAAATAGATGATTGGAAAGGTAAACACGCGACTCGAATTTGATGCCTGCGTTTGAATGAAGCATTATGATGAGATGCCTACAATGTGTTTGTGAAAATGCTCCAGAGAAACTCCCCTTCTTTTTCTCTTTTTTTCCCTCAGTTCGTTATCAAGTTTATATGGGTCAATGTGAACTTGGAAGGCGGTATTAATTCACTTTTGTAATTTGATGCCTTCGAATTTGAAGGACTCTCCCCATCTGGGTCTCTTTCTGAGGGGCCCATAATAAGGACACTCAATTTGGGGCAATATGTCATTGGTTTTTTAGCATATGAAAATGGATAACAATCTGAAGGATTTTTCGTGACCCCATGTTTGAAGTCAGGTGTTTTTTTGCAGGAAGTTCTAGGTTTTTGTTCTCTTTCAATGTGCAGTAAAACAATGAAAGTTTTCGACCCCCAAAAAAAAAAATAACAATGAAAGATCCAGAGGTCCTCTGCAAGTGCTTAGAATATGCCAGAAATTGAATCATAAAATCTTGGAATGTTTTTCAATTTTCCACCTAATTAGTACAAGTTCATGTTATCACATGATTTAACCCTTTTCATTTACCATTATACAACCCTTCATGGTCCTAAAATACCCTGGAATAAATCCAAACAACCATCCTACTTGATTTGTTTTTCTCTAGACTTTCACTCTACATAACCACATAACCATCACTCTTTCACAGCCACTGCCATTGCGTTCGCCTTTTTATGTTCAAGGCTCACTGCTCTGGTCTTCTGAAAATCTATGTACCATTTCCCATCTCTACTTGAAGGTGAAGAAGAAAGTGAACATGGACCATTGTCAGAACCTCCAGGAAAACATTGTGGAAATCTAACTTTCCGAGATGTTATCTTCCTCCATCTTGAAGTAGTCTCATTTAGAATTAAACAATGGGAAAGTAATTGCTCTCGAGCAGGGATGGCCCTTACTTTCTTGCCACCTTCAAGCCATTCTTTTGTTTATTTTTATATTCACCTCATGTACCTTTATGGTTCAATCTAGCTTCTGTCTCCTCTATCTTTGATGCATCTTCTCTTCTTTCAATGTGTGTCCAATCGAGTCAAGTTCAATATGATTCCTTTTTTCTTTTTTGTTACTCCTTTCAGTACTACTTATTGATGTTTTTAATAATGCCTTTTTTTCTGCTTTGGTTATCTTTTAATGTTGCTAGATACTAGCTTTCATCAAGGATTACAACTCCTGTTATAAGTCTTAAATTAAGACGTTGGATGACTCCGGATTCCTACTTTTCTTTTATTTCCAGATCATCCTTATTAATTGGTAATCTTAAGTACATTTGTTCAATTTGATTTTGAACATTTGGTCTCTTCTGTCGCAGAAACGTGAACATAGTTAGACTTCTGTCATCAATTCTTCTTTTATTGATTGGAGCTCATTCTGAAGGAGCTTCTACACCTAATGCAGTAAAAGTCTGAGCTATTTTTTCATTAAACAGCATTAATGGAAAAGTCTCAGAAATCGCTATCAAGGCTGCTGAGAAAGATGTTACTTCCGATCCAACCATTCTAGGCGGACGTAAATTATCTATATCCACTCCAATTTCAGTGGATTCCTTGCTATTCTGAGGTAACTACTTCCAATTCCTCTTTTCCTTTTCTCATGTGCGTAAGTAACGAACTATTTAATTCCTATCTTTCTTCATTACAGCTTTGAATTACATGGAAAGCGATACCATAGCAATAATCGACCCACAAACCTCTATAATAGTCCATGTTCTCTCACACCTTGCAACTGAACTCCGTCCCTTTACTATCATTTACAGCTCTAGACCCCTTTCTTTCACCCGTACAGTTTCCATATTTCGTCCAAACAGCTCCAAATGATGAATTCCAAATGGCAGCCATTGCTGACACGGTTAGTTATTATGGTTGGAGCAGGGTCATTGCTGTTTTTAGCGATAATGATTCGAGCCGAAGCAATATAAACATGTTAGGAGACAAACTTTCCGAAAGACGCTGCAAAATTTCTTATAAAGCTGCTCTTCCACCTGACCCCACGGCAACTATGTCTCAAGTCCGAGATGAATTAGTTAAGGTTAATATGATGGAGTCTAGGGTAATTGTTCTACATACTTTGTACCAGACGGGCCTTATGGTTTTTGATATGGCCCAAAAGCTCGGGATGATGAAAAGTGGGTACGTTTGGATAACTTCTTCTTGGCTCTCAACGGTTTTAGATTCAACTTCACCCTTTCGGAAAATACTTCGAAATCAATTGAAGGAATTCTCACTCTCCGTCCACATACACCAATATCAAGAAAAAAAAAATCCTCTTTTATTTGTCGATGGAATAAGCTGAGTAATGGGTCTATTGGGTTGAATCCGTATGGTTTATACGCATAAGATACTGTCTGGATGATTGCATATGCAGTTAAAGAGTTATTCGATCAAGGTCGGTCCATTTCTTTCTTGGATAAAAAGAGTGGAAATCTTAACGGAGGGAGTTTAAATCTTAGTGCATTAAGCATTCTCAATGAAGGAGAGCAATTGCTTAACAACATATTGAAAACCGATGACTGCTTTAACGGGTCCTATCAAGTTCAGTCCAGGTATATACGTAATACATCCTTCATATGATATCATAAATGTAATTCAAAAGGGTTATCGTTAAGTTGGATATTGGTCGAATTATTCTGGGCTTTCTGTTGTGGAGTCTGAGACACTGTACGAAAGACCGCCCAACAAATCGGTTAAAAGCCAACAATTAGGCAGCATTATATGGCCTGAAAAAAAAAACTATAAAACCACGGGGATGGGTTTTTTCTATACAACGGAAGGAAGTTAAAGATTGGAGTTCCAGACAGAGTTAGTTATAGGGATTTTGTGTCAAGAGTGAATGGTACTGACCAAGTCCAAGGATATTGCATTGATGTTTTCCTTGCTGCCATAGCTTTGCTTCCTTATGCAGTTCCTTACATATTCATTCTCTCTGGAGATGGTCATAAGAATCCAAGTTACTCTGACTTCGTAAACATGATCCCATCCGGTGTAAGTAAATTCTTCACACAAAAAAAAAAAAAAAGTTTCCACTTGTCATAGATTTTACTGATAAAGACCCTTTTTTTTCTAATAGGCTTTTGATGCAGTTGTTGGAGACATCGCAATTGTTACAAACCGAACAAAGATCGTGGATTTTACGCAATCTTATGTAGAATCAGGCTTAGTGGTTGTTGCTCCGATTAAAGAATCTAATTCAAGTCCATGGGCTTTTCTGAGACCATTTACTCCCATGATGTGGGGTGTTACAGCTCTCTTCTTTTTCGTCGTAGGAGCCGTCATATGGATTCTCGAACATAATCTGGGGCCCACCTAAGAAAGAGCTCATCACAATTCTCTGGTTTAGCTTCTCCACCATGTTTTTCGCACACGGTAAGTGTTGTGTTCTGTGATAAATTTCATTCAAGTATGAAAAAAGTTCTGAATAATAATAATTAAAACTTTTCAGGAGAAAATGCTGCAAGCACACTGGGTCGGATCGTCATACTAATCTGGCTCTTTCTGTTTCTAATAATAACCCGAGCTATACTGCCAGCTTGACATCAATGCTGACTGTTCAACAGTTGTCTTCACCCATAACTGGAAGTCTGGAATTGATTCATTGATAGCTAGCACGGAACCTATAGGATTCCAGGTCGGCTCTTTCGCCCGGAACTACTTAATTGAAGAGCTAAGCACCCCAAAATCTTGCCTCATTGCTCTTGGCTCGCCTGAAGAATATGCTCATGCTCTTGAAAAAGTAATTGTTGCTGCTACAGTTGATGAACAGCCCTATATAGATCTCTTCCTTTCGGATTATTGTAAATTTGGAGTCAGAGGCCAGATGTTCCACGAAAAGTGAATGGGGATTCTCGTAAGTAACAAATCTCAACAAACATGACTATTTTAGTTCATACACTAATTCTGCTTGGTTAATTAGATCATGTTAGTGTATGTGATTTCTTGCAGGAGTTTCCTAGAGATTCTCCATTAGCCATTGATGTGTCGAATGCGATTCTTACTTTATCGGAAAATGGAGAGCTTCTGAGGATACATAATAAATGGTTTTCGAGAAAGGGTTGCGGTGCACAGAGCCAATACTGAGCTTCTCCAACTAAAGCAGCTTCGATTGCAAAGCTTTTGGGGACTGTTTCTTATATGTGGGATTGTTTGTTTCCTAGCTCTGCTTGTTCATTTTTGTTGGATGTTTAGACAGTTTAGTAGATATGTTCCTAAAGAAGAAGAGGAAGGAGCTGAGACTCGGGCTAGTGACGGGTCCAGACCTGGATCAGTTCGATTGAAAACAATCTTGGAGTTTGTGGATGAGAAGGAAGAGAGATGGAAGAGCAGGTTGAAGAGAAGACATGGTGAGTTTTTAAACGATTGTTATGGAATGGAAGAAGAGATTTTGCTTGTTCTTTTTTTTCTGGGCTCCTTTTTTGGCATGATTTTGCATTGTTTTTGTTTGGATATAGTTAGATTATTTTTTCTTTATTAGGCATCAGAATAGAAAATATGAGATTATAATGATCAATTTAGTAAAATTTGAATCGGTATAATTTTCGGTATCCGTAAAATAATCTAGACCGTTAATTTTTTGGATGAGAAATTATTACGTAAATTTAACGTGGAACGCACGTCGTATTGTCCATACGACAGAAGTCAAACATAAGCTTCTAAACTTCTGTAGCGCTTTCTTATCCTTTGATGGAAAATTAATAGCTTAAGATTCTTTCAGTAAACACCGAAGAAGCCCGAACCCGTAGGCACCGGAACCATTCTCCAAAATTGCAACTAATATTTTCTCCTCGAGAAGGACCATTTTTTAACAACATCGGGACGAAACAGAGCTCTCTTTGTCTCTCTCTACCGTTGCTGACGCTTACCGTTGCTGCCATGGCTATTCTTTACAGGCCGCCGCCATCAAAGCCACTGATTTTTCCTCCATCAATAACCCTTTCAAATCCAAAATCCTTTCTCCTCCGATGCAATTTCTCTCTCCCCTCAACAACTCTTCTCGCCCTCACCGAACCTGAACCTGTCTTCACCTCCGTTAAGGCCTTCGCGCCCGCCACCGTCGCCAACCTCGGCCCTGGCTTTGACTTTCTAGGCTGCGCCGTCGACGGTCTTGGCGACTTCGTCTCTATCACCGTCGATCCGACCGTCAGGCCCGGAGAGATCTCCATCTCCAACATTTCCGGTGACAATTCGGACAAGCTCAGCAAAGATCCTCTTTCAAACTGCGCCGGGATCGCCGCCATTGAGGTTATGAAAATGCTCGGAATCCGATCCATCGGTCTCTCTCTCTCCCTAGAAAAGGGCTTACCTTTGGGCAGTGGGCTCGGATCCAGTGCGGCGAGCGCAGCTGCAGCTGCAGTCGCAGTCAATGGAATCTTCGGTAAAAAATTAGGTCTTGAGGAATTAGTACTTGCAGGGCTAAAATCGGAAGAAAAAGTTTCTGGTTATCACGCCGATAACGTCGCTCCTGCGATCATGGGAGGTTTCATTCTGATCCGTAACTACGAACCGTTAGAATTAATCCGGTTAACATTTCCGGCCGAAAAGGAGTTATTTTTTATACTGGTGACTCCTGAATTTGAAGCTCCGACCAAGAAAATGCGGGCAGCTTTACCGACTGAGGTCGGAATGCCCCACCACATCTGGAACTGCAGCCAGGCTGGCGCATTGGTTGCGGCGATTTTGCAAGGGGATTTGACGGGGTTCGGTAAAGCCCTGTCGTCGGATAAGATCGTGGAGCCGAGACGGGCACCGCTGATTCCAGGAATGGAGGAGGTGAAGAAGGCTGCTCTCGAAGGCGGGGCATTCGGGTGCACGATAAGCGGGGCAGGACCAACGGCGGTGGCGGTTATAGATGGTGAGGAGAGAGGGAGGGAGATTGGTGAGAGGATGGTTAGGACATTTATGAAGGAAGGGAATTTGAGAGCTAGGGCCGTGGTGAAGAGGCTTGATAGGGAAGGTGCTAGAGTTGTTAGTAGTGCTCCAAAATTGAACTGCAAATGATGTACGAGTGGTTGGATTTTGAGTGTTTGATTTTGTGTTTTTCATAAATGGCCATTTTGACTTAATAACAAATGAATCATCTCAAGTTCATGCAGAAGTTGTAAAACTTTACAATACCAAAGCAACTGAAAAGCCAAATAAAGAACTTATTCTGATTCTTCAAGTGATCAACTCGAACTGTTTTTTATTCTCCCCTTACAAGCCGCTTCGACCCTACAGAGAAGAACTCGGCAATGACTTCAAGGGGCATGCCCTTAGTTTCCGGAACTTTCAAGAATGCGAACACCCACGAAATCAGACAAACAACAGCATACATACCAAAAACACCAGCAAGACCAACGGACTTGAGCATAACTGGAAGTGTGTACGTCACGATGATATCGCCTATCCAAAATGATAGAGCACATATTGCAATGCAAAGGCCTCTGACTCGGGTCGGGAAAATCTCGGCACAGAGTATGTTGGGTATTGGCCCGAACCCCATGACGAAGCAACAGAAATAGACCACGACACATATAGTTGAGATGGATGCATTTACTATTCTGCCCAAATATATGAAACTGCATAAAACTAGGACAACTAGAGATACAATCAATGCTGGGATTGTACTGAGCAACAGAGTCCTGAAACAATTTATGGACACATTACTACATTAGTATGTGAAGGATGAAAGAGTAAATTAACTTCTTTTTTTTACCTTCTGCCAGAGAGATCCATGAGCCTCATGGCAACAGCTATAGAAGGGAGCATTAACAATGTGGTCAATGCGCTAATAAGCAAAGAGGCTGAGGAAGAACTGATGCCTAAGTTTGACAGAAGAACTCCAACTCCGGCTTCTTCAAGAATTTGAGGCGTATAGTATAGGACTCCATTTATGCCAGAGAACTGCATATATCACAAATATATCTAAGTAAAAGCTTGAGAAAGGATAATGTTTGATGTGTTGTCACTGAATATAGTTATACTACCTGCTGAAGAATTTGAATTCCTACTCCAACGACCATTGCATGTTTGACACCTGGCTCAAAAAGATCTCTCCAGCTCGGCCCTTTCAAAGCAGTTTCAGCCGGGTGGACCATAGCCGGTCCAACCTGATGCTCAGACATAAGGTGAGTAGAGTACAGAGCCGGTCGACCCACCAAAGCAGTGGCCTGGACAGGCTCACCATAAACCGAAGCATGATCACCACCACCAGGAAGAGAAACTATGGACCCACGTTGAGATCCAGGCACACCTTCTTCATGCAAATAAACCCGTTTAAACCCAGCTTCCTTCTTCCCATCTGGGCTTTCTCTTTCGGACCACTTCCATGCAATCTGCCACCCACCACCAATCCCAGTACTACCAACCGGTTCCCCACCATTTCCTTTTATGCTTGAAATACTGCCGTGGTTGGGCACACCTAAGCCTCTGTCTATGCTCGTTGTTTGACGTGAGATTAAAGCTGCCTCCAAATCATTATCATCATCTGCATCTTGAACACCTTCGGATTGGTATTCCGGATCACCGCCTCTAATTTCCTCGTCCCATTCTTGGGTCCGAGGTGGGCCCTCACCTACACTGACCATGCTTCCAAAGTGCGGGAAAAGCATACTTCCCATGCTTCCTGTACGAGGATGCTTTTCATGCACACTTCCGAAAAGAGTCACAAGAGGATCGACCAAGCTGCTCCGGTTTGTTATGCTTCCATGACGCGAAGCCAGGCCTATAGAGCCCTGCCCCTTGACAGGCCTAGCGACCCATGACAAGCCTTGTTCAGGTCCGTACAACTTGATCTTATCCTTTTCAGTAGATAATAGATCAGGGTCATCATCATCTACAAGGTCTTGATCAGCGGGACCAATTATGTACTCCTCTAAAGATGTCTCACCACCCACTCCTAGACCCTCAATCAGTAAAGCCAGCTCACCTGTTCAATGAAGAACAAATCACTATAACTAATACTAGTCTTAATTAGGATATAAGTTGTAACATCAAAATATATATATATATATAACTAACCAGATACATCTTCTCTGCCCCTTAGCCTTTGCAAAACCCGCTTGGCCTCTACCATTTTCCCTTTACTAACAAGCCACCTTGGAGACTCGGGCAAGAAATATACGGTCAAGAAAAAATAAACAATAGATGGCACAGAGAGAATCCCAAGCATTAACCTCCAGCTCGGAGAATCCGTCAAGGACATCCCGAAAACCGTACAATATGATATAAACATTCCAAAGGAGCCAGTGAATTGAGGAAGGGTGTTTAACAATCCCCTTATTTCCGGTGGGGCAGTTTCGGAAATATAGACAGGGACTAAAGTAACAGACATACCTATCCCAAAACCATCTATGAGTCTTGCCAAGAGAAAAACATAAACATTTGGAGACCACAACATCACAATACCACTAATGATGTATAGAATTGATGAGAGGATTAGGATCGGCTTTCGACCGATCGAATCGGAGATGGCGCCGGAACATGTTGTGACTAAGGTAGCCCCAATTAGTGACGTGGCTACGATTAGCCCTTCAATTGTGGGTTCACTTTCTAAATGGAATTCCCTCTTTATATACAACACAGCCCCTGAAATAACATAAGTAGAAGCTAAAAAGCTGCTGAAAAACCGATCCAAGCATTTCTGATTCCTATATACATATATATGTATTACCTGCGATAGTTGCATTATCCCATCCTTGTAATAAGTTACCAATTGCAGCAGCAACAGCTACTAACACAGCTCCACTCATTATTATTTATTTTTTTGTGCCCTCTCAAAAATCGATAAAAAAACCCACTAATCTTATAACCTGAAAGATACTAATTAACTTGTATCAAAGATCAAACGATATTATACATGTAAAAGGGAAATAATGAGATATTCTTCACCTTCATGAATCTTGAAAGCCCAGAAGGGTTAAGGTTTGCTGTCTGATGTAGATGCCAATAGAAAAAAAGAAAAAAGAAAAGAGGGAGGTCACCTTATTAGCTGAAAAGTAAAGTGAAAATGAAGACAGGATATTTATTTTTGATATTTACAGGATAGTAGATTCTTCCTTCTTGACACCTGCTCGTGCGGTGCAGTGATTGAGCAGCACGTAAGCTTTTCTGAAACAGAGAGAAATTATCTATCAAATCAGACCATCACTCTGTCATCATCATCATCATCTTCTTCTTCTTCAAAGCTTCAGCTTCGATCCCTATCAGTAACGTAGGTGCTTTGCGAATATTATATCAAATATATTATAGTAATATGGCGACTGGCAATCTTAGACGGGTTTTGCTCCATCTGGGAATTTGGAATGTTTGTAATAAGTAGCTGTAGCTGTAGCTGCTTTTTTAATAATGGAGAAGAATACAATGAATATATGATATATAATTATAATATATAATTATGATATAAATCTATTAATAAACTGCAGAGAAGAGAAAGGTAAGGCAGTGGATGTAATAATCAAATCAACTCAATTCACAGTGCTACAAAAAAATGGAGAAAAATATAAATAAGATCATCATCAATTCATCATTACACTATATAATATACAATATAATCACTAATAAATAACTATATTATGAAAAGTTGCAGATGGGTTTGCTATGTAGAAAAGCCCACTATAACTATGGCCCATGACTATAGTGCAGATCTTGGCCCAAAAATTTCCTCTTTTCCTTTCTGATTTTCGAGACCATAAAAATCAGGAGACTCTTATAAAACTGGTGCGTGCGGTCAAAACAAAAGAACCAAGTTGACGCACAAGAATTACGACTTGTCGACCAGACCAAGAACGTACAATTAATACTACAGACTTCCTGTCGCGATCAAATCCAGCGTAAAAAAAAAAATTAATATATGATTTTAATTATTATTTAAATAAAAATATTAATTTATTAATATTTAATAATAATTGAATTTTATTTTAAAATAATTTAAATAATTATGGTGTAAAATATTAATTTATATTAATTTAAAAATTTTAAAAATAATAAATCAAATTATAATTTATTTATAATAATTAAATTTATTTTAAAATAAAATTTAAATAATTATGAATTAAATAAATAACTTAATTCATTGTCAAATTGGACGGAAAAGCCTGCAATCTTCCTATACCTTTAAGAATATTAAAAAAAATTCGATTTATTATAAATGATTAATGGCAATAATATATATATATATATATAAATGATATGATTACATAAATAAATTGGATTCTAAGGCTGCTTGCTAGACAATATTGAATGTGGCGGAAACGCATCCAATCAGGTCAACGTTTTTTTAGCGCGAGATCATTCTTGATTTCTTTCGTCCGAGCGAGAGAAGGTCAAAATGGACAAATCACCGTTTCACTGGCTCACCGCTCCACCCTCCTTTCAGAGACAACTTCCCGGAAACCGCGTTTTATTGATAGGTGTTAATCGAATCATTAGGGCCATTTTTGTCCGTTAATTTTTTATTATTTATTTATTTTAATAAGATGAAAAATAATACTATTTATTTAGAAAAGAAAAAAATGGGGTGGGTTAGAGACAATGGAGAATCTGATCAGCACTACTAATCCGTAACAAAAAAAAGCTTTAAAACTGGAAAATAGTTATTATATTAATTACTGGAAAAAAAATTAGTTGATTGAGATCAATCATCACCAAATGCCAATCTAGCCTTAAAGATCGTTGTCGCCTTTGACACAGTTTTTCATTCTATCAATTTCTTCCATTTTCATTTGAAGGTACTCACTCTCTCTCTCTCTCTCTCTCTCTCTCTCTCTCTCTCTCTCTCCTCTCCTCCTCCTCTTCTTCTTCTTCTTCCTACTATCTTTCTGATTATGAATCTGTTGCTGTGATTTTCTAAAAGCTCGATCATGAAATCCAGCTCTATTTTCTTGATTGGCTCTGTTTCTTTCCAAGGAAAGTAGTTTCTTTTTCAGGAATCATGACATTGACTGCGATCCGTATATATACTTGAATCTTCATGCTTCTGAATTAGATTCCGTAATCTATGCGCACGCATTAATTTTAAGATTCCCTTTTCCTTTTTTCTTTTTTTTTTTTTCTCTTTTCTTTCTTTGATGAACTTTATCCAATCTTTTGAATTTAGGGCTTTCTTTTCTTTCCTTTACGTAGGATTTTTCCTCCGAAATTGATGAGAAACATCATCGAGCAAAGGCCTTGGCACGGTCTTATTTAGAAGTTAGCTGCGATCGTGTTCTGTTTCATGGGCAATACATGCCGTGGATCTTACTCGGGAAATTACTTTCAGGGCGAAAACCAGCCCGAATATCACTCCAGTTCCAAACGTAATACTAACAATTCTTCCTCCAATTCCGATCATTCCCCCACCTTCCCGCAAGAATCTGTCAAATCAAACAAGAACAATAATCCACCTTCAATCAGCCCCACCAAGAAAGATTCAGCCATGAAACGAAGCGGAGACAATCAAGCTTACTATATTCTGGGACATAAAACCCCTAATATTCGAGATCTCTACACTCTCGGCCGGAAATTAGGACAAGGCCAATTTGGGACTACTTATTTATGCACTGAGATTTCTACAGGCCATGAGTATGCATGTAAATCGATTTCCAAGAGGAAGCTGATTTCGAAAGAGGATGTTGAGGATGTTAGAAGGGAGATTCAGATTATGCACCATTTGGCAGGTCATAAGAATATAGTAACCATTAAAGGTGCTTATGAAGACACTTTATATGTGCATATAGTTATGGAGCTCTGCTCAGGCGGTGAATTGTTTGATCGTATTATTCAGAGAGGACATTATAGTGAGAGAAAAGCTGCTGAGTTGACTAAGATTATTGTTGGGGTTGTTGAGGCTTGTCATTCACTTGGAGTTATACATAGAGATTTGAAGCCGGAAAATTTCTTATTGGTTAATAAGGATGATGATTTCTCTCTCAAAGCTATTGATTTTGGCCTCTCTGTTTTCTTCAAGCCAGGTATAAAATGAGAACTAATGTTCTTTCTTTTGGATCTTAATAACTAATCTTCCTTATTAAGAACATATATCGTTTGTTTCTTAGGTCAAATTTTTACTGATGTGGTTGGGAGCCCATACTATGTTGCCCCAGAGGTACTTCTGAAGCATTACGGTCCCGCAGCTGATGTGTGGACAGCAGGGGTTATCCTATATATATTGTTAAGTGGGGTCCCGCCATTTTGGGCCGGTATGTGATGTTTAGTATGAGAATAAAAGAGCAGTTATGAGTTATGATCTGATTGTTGTTGAGGAACGATTAGTTATTTATATTTATTTACTTTTTCATTTCGTTTGCTTAGAAACACAACAGGGAATATTTGATGTGGTGCTGAAAGGACATATTGACTTCGAATCAGATCCATGGCCTCTAATATCTGATAGTGCAAAAGATCTTATTAGGAAGATGCTCTGTTCTCAACCTTCAGAACGTTTGACTGCACATGAAGTTTTATGTATGTGGAAATACTCTCTGTTTTTCAAATTGGAAAGTTTATTGTCGTCAATACACTTTTGTGCGTAGTTTGACTTTTTGCGAGTTTAGTACATAATTTTAATTACCTAATCCACGATTAGTTCGAAGTTATAACTGTAATCTCAATTGAGAGATATTCTTACTTCATTAATTGCTTAGGTCATCCTTGGATTTGTAAAAATGGAGTTGCTCCTGATAGAGCTCTAGATCCAGCTGTACTTTCTCGACTCAAACATTTCTCTGTGATGAATAAGCTAAAGAAGTTGGCTCTACGGGTAAGTACTAAGTAGTACATATTTGATCAATGATTTCTGTTTTCCATTTTTCATTTTTTTATTGTCGTTCTATATTCAACTTGACTCGCTCATTTTTGTGTTATCAGGTAATTGCTGAAAGCCTATCTGAAGAAGAAATTGCTGGTTTGAAAGAGATGTTTAAGGCTATGGATACTGATAACAGCGGAGCAATTACATTTGATGAACTCAAAGCTGGTTTGAGAAGATACGGCTCCACCTTGAAAGACACTGAAATCCGTGACCTTATGGATGCGGTATAACTTTGTAACCCCCCTGAAGATACTCATTGCTCTCATTTTCCATAAGCACATGTCATACTCTTTTTTCCCGCATCTGATTTCTTGACAATAATTAATCCATAAATTGTCTCTTCCTTTGTAGGCTGATATTGATAACAATGGTACCATTGACTACGGGGAGTTTATAGCTGCTACTGTTCATCTTAACAAGCTGGAACGTGAAGAGCATCTTGTTGCAGCATTTCAATACTTTGACAAGGATGGAAGTGGTTACATCACTGTTGACGAGCTCCAACAAGCATGTACAGAACATAATATGACTGATGTGCTGCTTGAGGACATTATCAGAGAAGTTGACCAAGATAATGTAAAATTTCCGAGCATGAATACATATTTGAATTTGACTTTACATCTCTTTTCGTTCTTTGTCTCTTTTCTTAATCTTTTAAAATGTGAGCAGGATGGAAGGATCGATTATGGCGAATTTGTGGCGATGATGCAGAAAGGCAATGGAGGGATTGGGAGAAGAACTATGAGAAACAGTTTAAACTTGAGCGTGAGAGATGCACCAGGTGCTTAGCTTAGCTTAGGCTTCCCATTAATCCCATTAATGCTCTATTGAAGTTATTTTTGACGTGGGAATTTTTGCAGGCTGTACAACAGAGGTGGAAGTGGAGAAGTGCTGAATATGGTTCGTGGTGATGATTTTTGTTTAATGTTTACGTTAATGGAAAACAGTTAAATTGTTTTTATTCTAAAAGAGCAGCAGTAATATTTATAGTTGTCGTGAGGTCAGAGGTGGAGAAAAACTGTATGGTGACATGTCTCAATGTCTCTCTGTGGGCCCATGTCCATTTGGATTGGGCCAACCCTGGGATTTTGTTTCCCAAATCCAAGGACCAGATTGAAAAAAATATATATTTTTTTAAAAAATCCAAGAAAGAATATTCCACGCGTAAAAAGTGTCGGTGCACATGGTCCGTGACTCTGTGGCCTAACAGTCTGCATTTGGTACAGAGATTAGGCCAGTAAATGGGACCAACGTTCGTGTTGGACTTTATTTGAAAGTGAAAATTCGACCAGGAAAAAATACAGTATTCCGTTCACTTTCAGGCAAAAGAATCCGCAAACGACAACTAACTACTTGCACCGACACTTACGAGTCTAGAAGCGAAGAACGACATGTTCATTGTTCACAATCGTCGTATACAATTTTGCTTTGCTGTCTCGCGCCGCCGAGCGAATGATTGGTATTTGGCGGCGCCCTACACCGACGCCTCGAAAAAACGAATAATCTTAATTTCTTCTAATTAAGGAATCAAAAATAATTCTTCTAATTTTTTACTACAAGAAAATGAAACATAGCATTGCATTGATTACACACATATAAGAATACAATATATGAATCATGACACTCTTTTACAAAAACGAATTAATAAACCTGCTTACAAAAATACAAACAAATAAAACAATGGACTGCTAATTACAATCGTAACAATAAATCTATCTAATCAAATGACAAATCACCTCCATGACCAAGCTTGATCTTCAAAAAAAAAAAAATATAAAAAAAAATCAAGGAGAACAGAGAGATACAGATATATGTATGTATATATATATATATATCTAATATAATAACTTGAGTGGATCAGAAGATTCTAGCTTGCTTGAAGGATCTGATCTAATGAATTTAATGAGGAAGGACAACGTGATTATCAGATCCGACAATTTTTCTGATCTCGGACCGGACCTTGAAGAAAACATGCATCCAGCTACCTTTATTATGGGACCCTATAACTTTGGTTTCTTCTTCATTCATCTCCAGATCTTGAGCGAATGTGGGCTTTTTAGATAGGATCCAGGCCCAGCCCCATTCCCACCATCTCTTCACCGAACTCCCCGCGTATTCTCCCATTGACGAAACCGACTTAGATCTTCGCATCGCCCATTCAGTTGCTGGCTCCGATATAGGCTGGATTTTGAGCGACAGAGAGGAAAGCCTTCTCCGTAAAGTATGTCCTTGATCGGAGTCGACTCCGCCGCCGCCGTCTGTTTTGCTGTTTGAGATCGGAAGCGCATCGTTTAATGGCCTCGTCGGGAAAAATTTATGCGTCTGAAAATTCTGCATTACAGAGCTCATGGTAAAATTGATTTGTGCTAATGTGCGATAAATTGAAGAAGAAGAAGAAGAAGAAGTAGGAAGAAGGAAGAAAGAGGAGCAAGTGGCGATGGAGGTAGAGGATGAGGGAAATTAAAAGGAGAGGTGGGAGAAAATGGAGTGCTCAGGTCTCAGATCGGTTACAGGCTGGTTTTATTTCTTATTTTTTGTTTTCAACATTTTGTGGTAGTTGTCGAGGACTATCGTGGGGTCCATCACTCTTTTCATCGAAATTATGTTTACAATTTGTTTGCATATATATGTACAAGTCCAATTTTAGTGGACCATGAGTTTTATTTGGCCCAATTACATACAAGTTCGGAGCCCATATCAGCCCACCAGGGGCCGAAAACTGCGGAAAATACTTCCGGCCCATACCAAGTTACCAACTCTAAGCCCGAACGCCTTTTACGTGAATCGGCGGTAAAAAACCGGTTTGCTTTCGATCTAGCAGTTGCTTTTACCAACTCTAGGCTCAGAAGGACGTTGCAGTGATAGTCTGTTAGATCTCAAACGAGCTCATTCACTAATGGAGTACAGAAAGATCAAAGATGAGGTTTTCAGCTTTCACTTGCTCTTTCTTCTCCTTATCGTCTTCCTCTTCATCTTCATTTCCTACCCTCGGCCTTACTCGCTGGAATTCGATTTTTGCTCTGATAGATGAAGTAGTGTTAGTGCCTAGCTTAAATGAGTTGGAATTCGAAACGGATTTGAATCTTTAACTCATGCTGCTTTATTGCAGGATAAAGATGAGGATGGAGGTGGTAGTACTAGTGGTGGTGGCGGAGATATAGAGAGCTTACACGGTGGAAAATCAATTTCTGGCGGTATGTAATAGTGCAGCTGCCAATTAGTAACTTGGGTCGGTTTTTTTTTTTTAGGTCATTTGCAGCTTAATTTTCCCTTACTTCGTAATCATTAAAGTACCTGCTGCTGGTATTTGCAATGGCAGTGAGTAATTTGGCTGCATTGGGAATGAATTCAACTCACCGATCCAAGTGGAAGCAAAAGTATGAGAGCAGATTATCTTTTTCTCTTTACTATAAGAAGTGATTTAACTTCCTTGAATTCCGATTTTGAACTTGTTTTCTTTCGTTCTTATTGGCTATTCCTGTAGATCGTTTGTTACAATTGCATTGACTATTTTTACGAGTTCACAAGCAATTCTTATCGTGTGGTCCAAGAGAGCTGGGAAGTACGAGTACAGTGTTACAACTGCAAATTTTTTGGTGAGGAAACTATGTGAACTCTGATTGATAGAATGCAGTGAGACTTGAATTATCCATAATCAGTAGTTTTACAATATCTTTCTTACTACTTCCTTTAAAGTATGTATCCGTCTATCTTTATCATAAGAGTGTATATAGTATTTCCCGAACACCTGAACATGTGTTTTATATATGGTATTTGTAATACCTTTTCTTATAGGTGGAGGCTTTGAAGTGTGCCTTATCTCTTGCAGCACTGGGTAGAATTTGGAAAAACGAAGGTGTTACTGAAGACAACAGGTAATTTTATCTGTCAATCTTTCATATAATAACAAGATTCGGAAGCTTGAAGACATCATTGTAATTTGGGAAGAGTTGGCGTGCTAGTGTCATGTAACTGTGTTCCGAAAGAGGGATGGGTTGTCAATTGTATTTAATATCAACTGTCATGATTGAGTGCAATTTTACGAACCAGTTTTCTCTGTGGATGTATCCAAAAGGAATAAAAGGAAAATGCAATCTGGTGTTAACTTCAAACCTTGTATTGCTCTACTTTAAATTTTATAGTGTTTATTGTGGGTTCAAGTTTCTGGTAATATTTACACTCTGAATGTGATCTACTGCCTTCTTCCCTTCTTCTGTGCTATGATTGTCGGCCCCATTTAATGAATTACATATTTGACAGTGAGATTGAATAATGGACTGTGTCATTTCTTGTTCTTATTTGGGTCTTTCAAATTAATTAGGTTGCGCACAACACTTGATGAAGTTAGTGTATATCCCATTCCAGCAGTACTTTACCTTGTCAAGAATTTGCTTCAGGTTGGTTCTTGTAATTGACTTTTTTTTTTCTTTTTTTTTTTATAATTAAAATTAAAAAATGACCAATTGTAGCATCATTGCTTTTTTCTTCATTCAAATTGATTGTGTGTTCTATTCTATATCATGAGGAAGTATTACATCTTTGCTTATGTGGATGCCCCGGGATATCAAATACTGAAAAACCTGAATATTATCAGTACTGGTGTTCTGTACAGAATTATACTCAAGAGAAAGTAAGTTCATGCCTCAGTCTATTTACATTTGTCATCCTTTGGAAAAGTAACTTCATAGGAGCTTGAAATAGATGTTTCATGGAATATTGGTGAATGTCGGTACTACAAATATGAGAATGGAACCATGGAATACGTAACTTAATCTTTTGAGGAGAAAGTAAGTTCATGCCTCAGTCTATTTTCATTTTTCATCCTTTGGAAAAGTAACTTCGTAGGCTTGGAATTAGATGTTTCGTGGAATCTTAGTGAATTTCGGTACTTCAAATATGAGAATGGAACCATGGAATACGTAAATTTACCTTTTGTTCCATTTTCAGTTTAAGTGAGGTTCAATGGGCAGCATTCATTCTACTATGTGCAGGTTGCACCACAGCCCAACTAAAGTCAAAGTTAGTGTAATCCCAACTGTTCACTGTCTTGGTTCTGTAACTTACAAGTTATTTATTATCTATAGCTTACAATTTATCATTGGCAGTTCTGATGAGGTTCTTCAGACGCCTTTTCAAGGCTGGATGATGGCCATTGTGAGTTCCCAATAAATTTTTTTGGCTCCTCATACATATATGATACATGCTTATATTCTTGCATGTGTTTTTTTGTTACTCCAATTTTTATGGTGATTAATTCTCTTGCAGGTCATGGCTCTCTTAAGTGGTTTTGCAGGAGTGTACACAGAGGTGAAATTTTGTGTACAGCACACTACAAGTTCTTAAGCCTATTTATTTTCTACAAGGCCATGATATATTATTTAGCTGGGCTACATTTGGGAACTTTTGAAATTCGTGTTTCTTTACCTAGATCTTATTATCTTCTTTGGCAGGCTATAATTAAAAAGCGGCCTTCACGGAATGTAAATGTTCAAAACTTTTGGTTGTATATATTTGGAATGGCGTTCAATGCTATTGCAATACTGACTCAAGATTTCGATGCAGTCATGAACAAGTATGAGTTCAATACTGACTCAAGTTTTCCCATCCTGCCCTGTTCTTTCATTTCCCTTCCATTACGTGACTTGATATCTAAGATGTATATAGCATACCATCATTTCCACTTTACATTTATAAAATCTAATTCCTACTAGTATCCTCAATAAACATCTCTTTTTTTCTTACTATTTCAGGGGATTTTTCCATGGATATTCCTTCATAACAGTTCTTATGATTGTCAATCATGCACTCAGGTATCTTTTATGTCCATTCTTCATTATCGAGTCTATCACTTGCTCAGTTTCATTCATTTTTTTGGGTAATTTACTTTATTCTCAAATGTGTAAATGTATTGACGTAGTGTTGTCTCCTGTATTAACGTAGTTTATTCTCAAATTTACTTGTATGTAGTGGCATTGCTGTATCTATGGTACTGAAGTATGCTGACAATATTGTGAAGGTAAGATTCTTCTCTAGAACATATTTATCATTTATGCATTTCACGAGGTCTTTCCTCATTAGGATTAGGGATCAGATATATAATCTTCGAACATTTTCCATTCCTTTTGGTTCCCTACTTCCTGCAGGTCTACTCAACTTCAGTGGCAATGCTTCTCACTGCAGTTGTTTCTGTCTTTCTGTTTGGATTTCATCTTTCTCTTGCCTTCTTCCTTGGATCAACGTAAGTTGGTTTGTTTTTCGGAACTTACACCCTTGTATTCGGAATTAGGGACGAGGGAATAAGCATTCTGGCCCCCATATTGATGTGATGTTCTTGTTTTGTATTATTTCCAGGGTAGTCTCTGTTTCGGTATATTTACACTCGATTGGAAAGCTGCCAAGGTAGTAAGGAAGCATCATTGCTCATTGAAGCAGTCAGTGTTGAAAAAAAAAAAGAAAAAGGGGCTTCTACCCATATTGATTCATGCTGGTACCATATTGGTAAATCTTGCTTTAGTTGAAAGGGGGAATAAATACAAAAGCTAAAATTTAAATTTTTTTAAAAAGAAGGAGATTGTATTTGTAGAGTAGAAAACCACAGCTAAGCTGACAAACAGTGACATATGAAAGGCTGATCGCCACCTACGTGTCGCTTTGGTTGACTCAAAGCAATGGAGAAGTTGATAGAGAAGACGGTCGGTGAGCCCAGGTGAATAATGCACCAAGCCTATAAAGACAAAGGCTTATGGTATCGTGCATTGGCCCATTTTTTTATTCGTATCATACCCCCGTAACTGTTCTTACGACATAGCATACATTTTGCTGATGTAGAAAGAACACAGTAGGTGGCAGAAACAGTGTGAAATTTATAAGAGAATGAGCATGCTTTGTAGAAAAGCCTGTAAAGAACCTATCGTAAAGACTCCTTGTGCTAAAAAACTAAGTTTAAAGCAAACTGCTTCACTTCAAAGAAACCCCATTGAAACCAAACTAAACGTATAAATACCTTCCTCTTCTTTCTCCATTCATCATCTCATTCTTGCTTTGAGACCCAATCTTGACTCTCATTTCTTCCACACCAATGGCTTTTCCTTCAGTTTCTAAGACTGCCTTCCTTGCCTTCTCTGTGAATATCTTCATCAGCTGTGCTCTAGCTCATGATTTCTCAATCGTGGGTTACTCCCCGGAACACTTGACCTCCATGGATAGCATCATAAGACTCTTCGAATCATGGATGTCGAGGCATGGTAAAACTTATAGAAGTGTCGAAGAGAAGTTGGAAAGGTTTGAAATATTCATGGAAAATCTTAAGCACATAGATGAGAGGAACAAGAAACAGGCTAGCTATTGGCTTGAGTTGAATGAATTTGCGGACATGAGCCATGAAGAGTTTAAGAGCATGTATTTGGGGTTGAATTTTGAGCTTCCCACAAAAAAGTCTTCCTCTTCTTCAGAATTCACGTATAGAGATGAGGAGGATTTGCCTAAGTCTGTAGATTGGAGAAAGAAAGGAGCTGTGACTCCAGTCAAAAACCAAGGTTCTTGTGGTAAGAACTAGTAACTTAACTTTATCCTCTCTCTCATTTACATTTTGTCAACGAATAGAACAATGAATGCAACAATATATATCAAACATAGTTCTATAGATCTAAATGTATGAAATGTTCACGCTAATATGCAGGCAGTTGTTGGGCATTTTCTACGGTAGCTGCTGTTGAAGGAATAAACCAAATCGTAACAGGAAATCTAACTTCTTTGTCTGAGCAACAACTGATAGATTGTGATAGAACTTTTAACAATGGGTGTAACGGTGGCCTTATGGATTATGCCTTTCAATTCATAATTTCTAATGGCGGACTTCATAAGGAGGATGACTACCCATATCTCATGGATGAAGGAACTTGTGAAGAAAGTAAGGTAGAATTTACAAGCAGAACAAGCATTTTTCATGGCTTTAGATAAAATTATGTTATTTCTTATGTTTATGTAAATAACATAGGAAGAATCAGAGGTAGTTGCCATTACTGGTTATCAAGATGTGCCAGCAAATGATGAACAGAGTTTACTAAAAGCACTAGCTCATCAACCTATTAGCGTAGCCATTGACGCTTCTGGAAGAGATCTCCAATTTTATAGTGGGGTAAGCTTGTTGTGCAATAATATTTTTCTGTGCGCAAATCTTTCAAATTTCTATGAACTAAAGTGGTGGATTGTGCATCTTATAGGGTGTATTTTCGGGACCGTGTGGAACCGATCTTGATCATGGTGTAACAGCCGTTGGATATGGATCAACAAAAGGAGCAGACTACATCATTGTGAAGAATTCATGGGGATCCAATTGGGGAGAAAAGGGATATATTAGAATGAAGAGAAACACTGGAAAATCTGAAGGCCTTTGTGGTATTAACAAAATGGCTTCATATCCTACAAAGAAGAATTGAAGTTGTTCTTGCTGAAGCCTGCTCAGGACTTTCCCTATTTGGATTTTCTGATTCCATCCATGTAACTCTATTATTTTTTTCTGTGTAATTTGTAATCATGTCATGTTCTTCAGTCAATAAAAGCAAGATTACTCTTACGTGAAACCCTTTCAACAGTTCACATATTAAATTTATACTGAACTTAGAAATTCATCTCCATTTCATGACCCTGCCAAATAAAAACGGTTATATCTGGTATATGCATCCTAACTGACTAAGATAAGCTTTACCTTGTAAGGAAGACCTCTAAGAAATGGTAGGGTTGGCCTATATAACATCACATCAACCTTACAGTGCTGCTGGCTACTGACTAGCCTATAGAATCAAGGTCATTTCCTGGAGTGAGGAACGTTTACCTGCTTTACAACATTCAAAGCACAAAGAAGCAAGTGCATTCGTTAGCTGAGGACGAGTTAGCCCGTAAACCCAATTCAGACAATCTAAAACAAGAGTGGCATAGATCACTTCTTCACTAACTTAATCAGTCTTTTCGAGATACAGTCACAAAAATGTCCTCCTGACAGTGACGATAATTAAGATAGTATTGGTGCCAACATAAATTATTTTCAATCAAGAACCCTTCTTTTCATTCATTTATAAAAGAATACAACTTGGGCAACAGCATCATAATGGCTTGATGATTAAGTACCTACATGCATTATTTTGCAGAAGGACTAGTGTCAACAGGGTTTAAATATTCTTCTTTTTCTTCTATCACCTTCCTCGCAGTCTCATTTCTTTGCCTTTGAAAACCTAAGGCATCGATACTTCTCACCACTTACAGTGATCTCTAAGGCTCCATCTTGACTGTCTTGATTTGATGCAGTTCCCATTAGGACACTCTTTTCTTTTTCAAGGTTTTCTTTCTCCATCTTCAGCCTTGCTTCTTGTCGAGCTATCTCACCCTGGAAGATAAATCACTAAACAGGTTATGTAAAAGAACCTTTTATTTTTTTTTCGAAGTGGTAACCATCTACCCTTTCTCTAGTTACTAAAGACTAATAGTCGACTGATATTAAACGATAAGAAGAAGCATTAGTCGAATGCCCTAAACACGCAAGATCCTAAATTCATCTCCAAGCAATGGTGTCCAACACTCTACAGTCACTATACAGATTAACGAGATGGAAACTTTTAAATACTTGATTTCACAAGTTAGAGCGATTCTTATATGCATAAACAGCTGAAAATGGAGAAAAAAAAATCATCGACGACAGACAAAACAAGACAATATGAGATCAAATTTTGGTGAGAGTGGAGTCGCAATCAAACTTCATCCAAAAATCCTGCAACACTGCCGCCTAGGTAGCTACCATTCTGAAATGCATAATCAATCTCGCATAATAGTTTTTCGGAAGAAAACAGAGAGAGGAAGCGATTACCTCACGGCGGGAGAGCTCCGCTTTCCAAGCGGCTTCGCGTTCAGCGACCTCGCGCTCTCGTTCTTCAATATAGCTCTGCATCTCCCTCTCCTTCATGATTCGATCCTGAATATCAGCTTCCAACGCTCCCTTCAGCTCCTGAACGAACTTATCAACCACCGTTTTTATCCTCAGAGACATCTTCTTCTCCAATATCTTCTCCTTTAGACTCTGAAATTCAAAGCTCCGATCAGAAATTCTCATTTCGCCACCGCGAACCTCATCAAGCTCCAAAAGCTCATCATCGACATCTTTCAAAATTGAAGTCGACTTTTAACGGAGCGAATGCATCGAATCAAGACACGGACGAATGTAAACCTCCATTTTCAAACAAAAATCCCAAACCGACGGAAGAATGCGTGAACAGTTTGGTTACGTATCTGGACCGTTCACCCTTCATTGTTTTACGGCCCACTTAAACTTCGATTAGCGCGGGAAATGGTCCATATAGGCCCAGCCCATTATTTTATTTCCCCAAGGCCCGGCCCATTTAGTTTATACGTTACTCGAGAAAGATCTTTCCCCACCTTACTCCCGCTTATTTCCCTCTTCCCATGCCATAACGCGCCCTTTCATTTTCTGCACCGAATCAGAATCAGGAAAGAGAGAGAGAGAAGGGGCAAGTAAGTCTACTTTGCTTCGTGGGCCTTCCTCCTGCCCCGAATGCAGCCGGCTTTACCTGCAAGGAGTACACGTACTCCACTTATCGGCGCAAATCGGGTCACGGGTCGGCTGAGTCGCCGCCTAGGCCTAGCTTACAGATCTCGTTCATTCATTCACGCCGTTAACTTCCACCTCCGCATGTATAAGTCTTTCCCTCTCAAGAAAGCGGAGGTAAGGATGGGCGAGTGGGCGAGGGATTCGCCACGTGCTCTCAATATTTTTTTTTTAATTTAAAATTAATTTTTAAATACTCGTTTTAATTATTTATAAAAATTAAATAAAAAAATTCTATAATTATGAAAAATTAAAAAATTAAATCTTTAAATTTTTTTAAAAAAATTATGAGGACGACATCATATTTGTTTATAGAGAAGGAACACTCGATCAAACGACACGTAGTTTGTATCATCTTGACGTTTGGATGATATAAATAATGGTTATAATGATGAGTACAAAAACGCCATCATCGGCAACAGAATCGCCGCTAGTTCAAGCTTCGTCTCTTTCAACCATCTCGTAAACTGGTCTGTGGCCCATTGGGCTAGTCCCCAGAAGGCCCAAGGAAAATATAATGCCACCGAATGAATTAATAAATGAAACAAAATCAAATATTTAGTTGCAGAGATTTTTACGTTACACGATGAAAAAAAGGAAAGCATGACCAAATCAATTAAAAAACAATATTTTTTCAAACCTACGCTTCCATCAAATTCTCTCACTCAAAAAATCCCTACATTCCAGCATCTCTTCTTCTCCATCTTCTTTCTTTCTTTCTTTCTTTCCTTTCTTTCTTTCTTTCTTTCTTTCTTTCTTTCCTCCTTCTTCTTCTAATGGATCGTGAGTGCATGAGAGAGTCGATGAGGAAGCTGGCGCTTTGGTACACGAAAAGATTCAAGCCCATATCGACGCACGAGGAGCTAGAGCCCATTATGGTCACCTTGGGTTTCGTGGGCCATCTTCCTGCTCCTAACCCGGTTGGCTTAACGTGCAAGGAGTATACGTACTCAGCCGAAGCGGCTTGCCGGAGCAAAATGGATGGGTGGACAACTGAGCCACCGCCACCGCCACGGCCAAGACTACCTTACCCGAGAATAGACGGACTCCACATATATACTTATCGGGCTTTCATAGACGCTGTTAACTTCTACCTCCAAATGTATGACTTCTCCGATCTCTTTCACGTCCGGTACGTATAAATCTGGTATTTTTTATAATCAATTATTATTAGTATTAATTAAACAAGTAAAACATTAGTTTCATTTCAAATACATATGTATGTAGGGGTATGCCGCTAAGCAGAAACTACGATAAGAACGTGAAATGGCGTCGAATGGAAGAAGAAGGCAGCGTGTTTGTTTATAGAGAAGGAACGTTGGATCAAGCAACACACAGTTTATATCACTTCAATAAGAACAGTTCCGATCAGAGCAACGATGATGATTATGGTAGTAGTAGTAGCAATAATCATAAATACAAGAATGCTATGATTCGTAACAAGATCAACACTGCTAGTAGTCTTGTTCTCTTAAAAGATATTGTTTGACAACATATACATATGCTTATGTCTTGAGTTTGAGTATAGATCATTGTCATAATCCTCATTTATCTGTTAATTGTATATTTAATATGGTTATGTTTTGTGTTAATTCACTTCATCGCATTTCATGGCAGTACAGTAGCAAGCTAGGAAACTATAATGGTAGTGAAGTAAAATTGCAACAAGTTGATGTAAGAGTGTAAAACGACATTACAGTAGTGTATTGTCATTTATCATAGTCATGCATAGCAAGGCAAACCTACGTGTAGTTAAGTGCGAGCAAAAGAATACGTATATATTGAAATCGATCAAAATTAATAATTTTTAATTAGTTTATTTAATTAAATTTTCATTTCAATTAAATCGGTTATAGATGTTTTGGTCGATTTTAATATACTAACTGAAATACCGATTTTTTTTAAATAATAATTTGAACTCTAACTTTAAATTAGCCCCTAACACTTTATTTTTATTTTAGTGTTTGCATAAGTTTGAGAACTCTTATTTAAATAAAATAATTTATATATTAATATATATTAAGTGGATTATTTTTTGTGTTTAATATCAAAAATCATTTTATCTTTTTTATGTTTATTTAAATAATATTAAATTGATAAATTATAAATTTATGATAGATCTAATATTATTTTGATTATTTTATTAAAATTAAATAATATTTTTAATAATTATAATACCTAATATTCTTAAAAAATGATATTAAATAAAGATAATTCTATAAAATAAATTATTAAATAATATAAAAATTACATATATTATAATATTAATAATATATGCTCATCAATTATATATATTATGATCTAATTAAGTAGAAATTAAAAAAAAATTGATGTAAGAATTTGAAACATCAACCGGTTTCAACCAGGACTAACCGGTCTAATGCCGGTTCGATTTTGGTCAATTTTTATAACTAAATCAATAATTTCAGTTTCAGTTCGATTTTATCGAAAACCAAGACTTTTTCATCCCTACGTGTAGTACAAACTATATTCAACCGACGTAGGTAGTAAGTAGTACAAAACTACACTTGTTTTGGCTAACCGAATGTCCGTATGGACCGTATCAATGCCCTCCAAAACAGCAAAAACGTAATCAGTAAAAAAAAAAAAAAAATCATGGGACTAATACTAGCTCCTACGGCTTTAGCTGGAGCAGTGTGGGTAGGGAATGAGACCCCCCTTGTCCGAGACATCATCCTAGGTGTCGCTGACAGTACTGTCAGAGCCATATTATCTGTACCTTCTCTTTGAAAGTAATTTCTGCCAATTCCCTGACCTTCACACTCCATGGGAACCCAGTTGAAGCACCTATCATCATTCCAATATCTATTGGCATTCCCCTACATTAATCAATCATATGACGAACAATACGAACCAATCACATGATCTTATTAGTAGTTCATAAACATCATCAATCATATACGGGCGCACATCTTCAGTTTTGTAAGGAATCTATACTTACCGGATATGGAAGTAATCAGAGTATTCTTATTATTCACGTAGGAGTCCACTTTATTCGTGTAGAAGTCCACCGCTTCGAGGAATGATACGTAGGTCTTGAGATGGAGGCCATTGATCCCTGGATAGGGCAACCACGGCGTAGGTGGCTGCTGCGGTGCCTTATAGCGTAAGCTGGCTATAAATGCACCCTCTGCATGGTACCGATACTCTTTGGATTGAAGGCCATTTCTGTAGGGTTTGGAAGGTTGGCCAAGGAAGCCCGAAGATACCATAAGGGACTCAAGTTCGTGGTGGGTCTTAATGGCCGAAAAGTTAATGATTTTCCAGTGTTAGCTTCATGTTAAAGTTGGGTACGTAATTACCATCTATCGACATCTTTCTCGTCCCTACAGTGCTAGAGCTTGCACCTGAATTTCGTTCCATTTCGATCTTAGTTGAAACTTCGCTAGAAAATGTTAGAGGAAATTGAATATTACCCGTCGAACTAGCCAGAAGCAAGAGAGAGAGAGAGGAGAGAAGCTAGGGTTTTAGTTCTGTTCAGCCGGAAGATAGAGAAGCAGGTGCAAAATCCGTCGAGAAAATGAAATTTTCTTCCATTGATCTAATGATCTTCCTTGAAACTTAGCCGGAAATGCAAAAAGGGGCCGGAGACGAAGAATACTTTTCCGTCGAGAACGCAGATGATCAAGAGAGAGAATATAGGAGGGTTTTTGTGACATTCTGTTTGCTGGATACTTGGCTAGTTATTATGACTGGCAGTTGAGCTCATGTTCCTTAAAAAGAAGTTTTCAGTTTTTCGTTACGGTTGTCGGTCGTGGCCGCCTGTCATAGTCTGCCATGTCAGTTGAAACCGGAGAAAATTACTTAGATATCTCTCACTTATCCGATTACAGGTAAGACTTCTTTGTTCAGTAGTGCAAACTCTCACTCGCTTCTCCTGGTCTTCTGGAAGTTTCTGTCGCCGACAAGGTGTAACTGCTTGTCGCTTGATCTTATGTGTTGCACCATGTCACGGAGACATGAAACAAGTGACCCTAATAATAAAATGGTTAGTTTAAATAATTGAACTATTAATTTGAAAAAAGTGAAAAATGGGAAGTAAAGTTGATTTTTTTTTTTTTTGGGTATGTGATATTTTTTCCCCCTTTAAAACAAACAATGATATAATTTAAATCAACCCCCAGAAAAATAATATTATTAAAATAAGACCATTAAAGTTATCAAAATCACTTAAAGTCATATCCATAGGAAGGATCCGCTGAGCGGAAGTACTGGATAGAAATGTGAGGTGGTCTCGAGTAGAAGAAGAGGACGACAAGACCATTGTCTACAGAGAAGTACAAATGATGATAAGTACAAGGATGCCTTGATTCGTGACATAGTCAACCGTAACCCCGCCAATAAATTTACATACGTTGGTATAAGAAATATTATTGTTATACACCGAAATAAGAACCTCGTACTAATTATTTATGTATCGTCTTTCTTTTTACTGCCCTCGTTTCTCTGGTTTTGTGATACTAATATATACACATGAAATACGAAAGTATTAGTAGCCTTAGTATTCTCTGAAATTGTAGGCAAGTTAAGGACCCACCGTCAATCTTAACCAAATAAACGACGTCGTATGGATTGATGTAAAGAGTAGTTGTGACCTTGACAGTTCAAATCTTTAAGTCCTATTCTTATGGTCTTGCTCCCTACGTCTTCCCTGTCCGTTAACAGAAGCAAGCAACTACCTAAAAGAGTAAGATGATGGTAATGAAGAATAACATACATAGATCAACAAGCGCGTTCTTTGACCTTTCACTCAAGGAAGTTGAAATTCATGTTTCACTATATTTGATTTCCCTGTCCGTTTTTTTTTTCCCTACCAATTGGGAAAGCTCAAGTAGGCACATTTCTTGGAAGTCTTGGTGTTCGGTTTTCGTTTAAGAAAACATTCTAGTCATGCTACACTTTTAAGATATAAGAAGATAAGATATAGACTGATAGTTTTCCTAGCGAACAAAGCATTTAAAGGGGAATAGATATTAACACTAGTACTGAATGTGCGTTTTATGAAACAAAAAAAATTATCGTGTAGCTTACCTTGCATTGTATTTCTAGCTCATGCGGGAATCCTTGCTTTCTGGGACCGATTGGATAACACCTACAGACCTTTACTGCTAGAGGTAAATTTTCCGATTGATGACACACTAGCTGAGGTTATTTCCGGCCACCCTTTGAATTCTGGAGAGGTTATGTGAATACCACGGATTGGAAGGCAAACAGAATCATCATTCTTGTTCAAATAATTTCCGGCCTGAAGGAAGACATACCCCTTTGTCCGATTCTTCACCACAAACTCAATCACAATGCCCCCTCTTTCATTATATGATATTATCATGCTGCAGTCTACAAATTCAGTAGCGTTTTATGGTTAGATCCTCCATCTCTTCCAGAAACTCGAGCGATTTGCCAAAAATCTTCTGAGCTTCCAACCTCAAATTTGCTGAATGAACTGTTTCCCCCATTGATTCTAATCCATTGATGAGTATTCTAAAAGAATTCTTATCTGGTTCGCAATCTACTTCTTTCATCAAGTAATAGGACTCCATTGCAAGTTCAGTGAGCGTAAAACTAATCGAAGTTCTAAATAGAGAATTGAACCCCTCAATATCCGGCCGTAAACTAGTTTCCGCTTTTAAATACGAGTGGATGAGTCCTACCTGCTCAAACAATCCATTTCCAGCTAGAACCGCAATAATATCAGCATACAGTGAGATCTGAGGCTTATACCAGGCTTCCTTACGAATATCCTCAAAGACCTAATCGTCCATTAAACACTACTCAGACAGATAAGCTTAAAAATTATCCGATTCACCAAAATTGAAGTTTGATTTCAGTGATAAATGAGGAAAGTATCAAACCTTGAGAGCCAAAAGGCACTCGCTCTGGCGAAGGAGTTCGCGAAGAACAGCCACCATATCGAGCTTCAACAACCGCCTGAATTTCGAATCGAACACTGCGTCCAAGAGGTCGTAATCTTTCTTACCTCGTTTCAGCGCCTGGACCGTTTGGATCGCCTCGATGCTTAGGTTCCTCCCTCTCTGCAACTGCCCCCGATTCTGGTTCCTATCTCTCATCTTCACTGTGTAGCGTTTCTTCTCCCTCGCGAGTTGCGTCCATGGAGCTTGCAGCTTTGCAAAGTAATTGGAAGATTTAGATAGAGAAGAGCTTAAAAGCATCTCTCTAACGTTCGAGTAGTCGCAGCCTTGCAGATGAGCTCGTGAAGATGCCTGATGGAGCATGGAGTAAATTTTAGTGTACCTCTCTCGCGCCAAAACGCCGCGTTTAATAGTTTTACGGATACTGTTTAGTTTAGCGGGTAACGAGTCGTCCCCCTCTTTTTTTCTTTTTTCGCTGCAAAAAATATTCCGATTACGTAAATATCGGTTCTCACTTATGAACATTCAGGTCCTTCTGTCTCCTTCGTTCCAAATGAATCAACGAACAAATCTCTCACGTTAAGGAAGGAAAGAGAAAATCAACCGTTACTAAACACTATCATGTTCTTTCTGGATCTCCATGAAAAAAAGTTGGATGATTGAGTAATGGATCTGTGAGATGCAAAAGCATTCACCGATTCGAAATTCAAGCTCGAATTCCATAAATGTCAGCTTCGCAAACCTTAGGTGGGAAATCGAGGTGTGGCCGAGTTCTAGGCCCTTCTCTCGACAAGATCATCAAGAACGCAGCATGGCGGAAGCATTCGCAACTCGTCTCCACCTGTAAATCTGTTCTCGACAAGCTCGATTTTCTCTCTGACTCGACGCCGTCCGATCCTACTTCTCCTCTCATCGGTCTATCCCTCGACGATGCTGAGTTCGTGCTTCAACCTCTCCTTTTGGCCCTCGACACAGCCTATGCCAAGGTCGTCGAGCCATCTCTCGAATGCGCTTTCAAATTGTTCTCTCTCGGACTCTTCCGCGGTGAAATCGATCGTCCAGATGAGAACTCTAATAAGACTCATTCACATATTCTCTTGTTTAAGATCATAGAGTCTGTTTGTAAATCATGCGGTGTCGGTGAAGAAGGAATCGAGCTATCTGTGCTCAGAGTCATACTTTCTGCAGTTCGGTCCCCTTGCGTATTGATCCGCGGTGATTGCTTGGTTAGTGTTGTTCGAACTTGTTATAATGTGTATCTTGGTGGCTTAAATGGTACCAATCAGATCTGTGCGAAGTCTGTTCTTGCGCAAATCATGGTTGTTGTCTTCACTAGGGCAGAGGAGGACTCAATTGATGTCACTGTTAAGAGAATTTCTGTTAGCGAGTTGTTGGAATTTACAGATAAGAACTTGAACGAAGGCAGCTCCATACATTTCTGCCAAAACTTTATTAATGAAGTCATGGATGCTAGCGAAGGGATTCCTGATAAGAAACAATTTCTCCCTGCTCCGAATGGGGATGCTTTGCCAGAGAAAGTAGACGATAAAGGTGAGAGTGGGGACGGAGAAACCAATAATGGAGCTGAATCAGGTGGTGGCAGCAAAATTAGGGAAGATGGGTTCCTTCTTTTCAAGAATTTGTGTAAATTATCGATGAAATTTTCATCGCATGAGCATCATGATGATCAAATCCTTTTGAGAGGTAAAGTTCTGTCCTTGGAGCTGCTGAAAGTGATCATGGAAAATGGAGGTTCAGTCTGGAGCTCCAATGACAGGCAAGTATAATTGTGTTATCTCGATGACATGGACTTAACATTTAGCTTTTCCTGAATTATATTATTCTCATCCTTAAGAAATAGATTTGTGTTAAATCCAATAAGTTATATTACTCATGGTTTCAGGTTTCTCAATGCGATCAAGCAGTTTCTCTGTCTGTCATTGTTAAAAAACAGTGCTTTATCAGTTATGGCTATCTTCCAGCTTCAGTGTTCGATTTTCATGAGCCTGTTGACAAAATTCAGATCGGGGTTGAAAGCAGAAATTGGTATATTCTTTCCCATGCTTGTTCTCAGGGTGCTTGAGAATGTGCTCCAGCCTAGTTTTTTGCAGAAAATGACCATCCTCAACTTGTTGGATAAAATATCTCAAGATTCCCAGATTATCATCGATGTTTTTGTCAACTATGATTGTGATGTAGATTCCCCAAACATTTTCGAAAGGTACTATCACCATATCCATCCAATCGAATTTTGTTTATGTTCCCATACAGCAGCCAATTTCTTTCTAGTTCTCCTAGTTGATTTCTAGTCTTCAAGAAGATGATGATATTTTTGTTGATCATCTTTGAATTGCAGTAAACCCATCTAACTCCTTCAAAATGTTTTCAGGACTGTCAATGGCCTTCTGAAAACTGCTCTTGGACCGCCTTCTGGTTCAACCACAACTTTGTCTTCTGCACAGGATATTACATTTCGGCATGAATCTGTAAAGTGCTTGGTTAGCATCATTAAGTCAATGGGATCCTGGATGGACCAACAGTTGAGGCTAGGTGAATCATATGGGCATAAAAGATCTGATAGTGATGCTTCAATAGAGAATCATTTGACTGTAAATGGTGAGGAGGCACCTGCACCAGACTCTGATCTCCAACCAGAATTAAATTCGGAAAACTCAGGTGCCGCTACACTGGAACTGTGCAGAGCTTACAAAATTGAGCTCCAGGTTCAGTATTTCTTTACTCTTTATTTAGTTACATATTTTGTTTGTTCTAGGTTTAATATATTGTGATCTTGCAGTGGCTTATGTATTTTTTTTTAATACTCATTTTAACTACTGAAATGCTTAGAAGTGCTCCACTATTTAGTTTCACAACATTATGTCCTCCCACTGGTTCATTACCGTGATTCCTGTATATTGTTGTATTAGTCAATACCATGTTTTGCTTTACCAGGAATCAGCCTGGTCCACACCTCAGTGACACTTTCCTGGGTTACATGCAGAAAGGTATCTCGCTGTTCAATAGGAAACCATCCAAGGGTATTGATTTTCTAATAAGCACCAAAAAGATTGGAGGTTCTCCGGCAGAAGTAGCTTTCTTTCTCAAGAACACGAGTGGCCTGAATGAAAGTGTGATTGGTGATTATTTGGGTGAAAGGGAGGATTATCCTTTGAAAGTCATGCATGCTTATGTAGATTCATTTAATTTCAAAGAGATGGATTTTGGTCAAGCAATAAGGTTTTTCCTGCGGGGCTTTAAGTTACCTGGAGAGGCACAAAAGATAGACCGCATCATGGAGAAGTTTGCAGAACGTTATTGTAAATGCAATCCAAATTCATTTACAAGTGCAGATACCGCTTATGTTCTAGCTTACTCTGTAATTCTGCTAAACACGGATGCCCATAACAGCATGGTGAAAGATAAGGTTTAGCTCCTCTATACTTATACAGTGAGTCATATATTGTCAGTTTCACCTTTGCTAGCCCAATTGTTGGCTAATGTCGATATCGGGTTACCAGTCATGTTCTTTCATCATTCTATAGCAGATCACTGGTGGTAAAGACTTTTTTTGAGGCATTATAATAAATCATTGGGGCATTACCAATTCTTTTGTTTATGAGAACAGTAATAGTGCAAATCTCGCCAATAATACCATATCATTTAAATTTTTGTTTTAACACTGCATCATTATGAAATATTCTTTTTGAGCAATGTATCTATTGGGACACTCTATTGACTTCCATTTTTCATTGCTTTAGATGAACAAGGCTGATTTTATCCGGAACAATCGAGAAATAGATGATGGAAAAGATTTACCTATAGAATATCTTGGCACCCTTTATGATCAAATTGTTAAGAATGAAATTAAGATGAAAGCTGATTCTTCGGTACCTCAGAGCAAGCAGGCAAACACTTTGAATAAATTGTTGGGCCTGGATGGGATACTCAATCTAGTCTCTTGGAAGCAGACAGAAGAAAAGGCATTGGGTGCAAACGGAACTCTTATAAGGCACATCCAGGAGCAATTTAAAGCGAAGTCGGGAAAATCAGAGTAAGTTATGATTTACATTGAATGGTAGATGGTAGGATTATTCTTTCGGTTAAAGAGTCTGATTAACTGAATGGTCAATATGTCCCTTCAGGGACATCCAATAAAGTAAAGAGAAAATTAGCATGGAGAAAAGAAAGAAGGGTGGCTTGATACAATATATGTGATACATGTTGCTCATCATTTTCTAGAGACCTTTTAGGTGCACACAGTAATTAAGGATTCATTTTGTCTGTATCTGCAGATCTGTGTACCATACTGTAACAGATGTTGCGATATTAAGGTTTATGGTGGAGGTGTGCTGGGGTCCTATGCTTGCTGCACTTAGTGTGACTCTCGACCAAAGTGATGATAAGCTTGCTGCTTCTCACTGCTTACAGGGCTTTCGGTATGCAGTGCATGTTACATCAGTAATGGGCATGCAGACCCAAAGAGATGCTTTTGTGACATCTGTGGCCAAGTTTACTTATCTTCATTGTGCTGCAGATATGAAACAAAAAAATGTCGATGCTGTCAAGGTAACTGCTTCATCATTAAACGAGAAAATACTTTTTGGTTCTTTCAACATGTGAGATTACATATATGGTGAGACTATTAACTTCTGCATGCTCTGCCCCTACCCAGAACTGGAGGAAAAGGAAACTCAGCCATAATGGTGGAGCTGATTTTATATATATATATATATATTTTATCTTTTCTAGACCATGGCCCCCTATACGATAACAGGTGAACAAAAGAACAGAATACAACATTATTTAGTATTTGATATTAACCCTTAGGTCGAACTATAGGTTGAACTATAGGTTGAACTAAAGAGTGAACCGGACTTCCTTATGTGATGATGTGTAAGTGTCTTCTGTTGGGTTTCTGTAAAGTCCATGTGCCATATTCTTTTTATTAAACCAATTACCCATGATTAACTGTGTGCAGACAATAATATCAATAGCCATTGAAGATGGAAACTATCTTCAGGAAGCATGGGAACACATACTAACATGCCTCTCCAGAATTGAGCATCTGCAGTTGTTGGGAGAGGGAGCAGCACCTGATGCATCCTTTTTTACTTCAACTAATGCTGAAAAAGAGGACAGAGCAGCCAAGTCTCCTGCTTTAGCAAATTTAAAGAAAAAAGGAACTCTCCAGAATCCTGCTGTTATGGCTGTTGTTCGTGGTGGTTCATATGATAGTGCCTCTCTTGGAGCCAATGCTCCGGGACTGGTGACTTCAGAACAGATCAATAACTTCATCTCTAACTTGAATTTGCTGGACCAGATTGGGAATTTTGAGTTGAACCATGTATTTGCTCATAGCCAAAGGTTGACCAGTGAAGCAATAGTGGCATTTGTCAAGGCCCTTAGCAAAGTTTCTATTTCGGAGTTGCAGTCTCCAACAGATCCTCGTGTATTCAGCCTCACAAAATTAGTTGAAATTGCGTAAGATCTTGCTTTTTATCTAAAAATGAATACCTAAATTCCCCATTATGAATATATCTCAGGTCTTAACTTTTTTTTTTTTTACCAGTCGTGAGATTGGGATGGGAAAAGGTAACGAAGGGATGTTTCTTTTGTAGGCATTACAACATGAACCGAATCAGGCTAGTTTGGTCTCGCATATGGAATGTTCTCTCTGATTTCTTTGCGTCCGTTGGTCTGTCAGAAAATCTTTCAGTTGCAATTTTTGTGATGGATTCATTGCGGCAGCTTGCTATGAAATTCTTGGAGCGTGAGGAGCTAGCTAATTACAATTTCCAGAACGAATTTCTAAGACCCTTTGTGATAGTTATGCAGAAAAGCAACACTACAGAAATTAGAGAACTAATAGTTCGGTGTATTTCACAAATGGTCCTCAGCCGAGTCAGTAATGTGAAATCAGGCTGGAAAAGTGTTCTCATGGTATGCTATGTATATTGCAATAATAATGGGCAAGAGACTGCCTTAACTCTATTTAAATGATTCCTTGCATCCTTGTTAAGCGAATATGAATGTAACTCAGGATTATTTTGACAAACATATGCAATAAACTGATTTTTTTTTTTAATTATTATTTTATTTTTATCTTCTTATCTGTGAGACAATAGAAGTTTCCAATTCAAATGCTATGAAACTTGTTTCTCTCTCAGGTTTTCACAATAGCTGCTGCTGATGAGCGGAAGAATGTTGTTCTATTGGCCTTTGAGACCATGGAAAAGATAGTGCGAGAATACTTCCCTTATATAACCGAAACGGAGACGATGACTTTCACCGATTGTGTTAGATGCCTCATAACCTTCACTAATAGCAGATTTAACAGTGATGTTAGCCTCAATGCCATTGCATTTCTTCGGTTTTGTGCTCTCAAACTTGCAGAAGGAGGACTTGTTTGCAATGAGAACAACAGCAATGAAGATGATTCTGCTTTGCCTACAAATGAGATTGCTTCTGATCTATCCACTTTCTTCGATAAAGATGATCATGCCGCCTTTTGGATTCCTTTGCTAACAGGTAACTGTTAGAGCTAAACACATGGCAGATGATATGAAAAAGCTGGGAAACAATTCTTCTTTTTTGTATCTATCCATAATTAGTTACTACATTTGAAACAGTCACTTTTGGTTGGTAGTAAAACGATACTTTCTTTTTGCATCATATCAGGGTTATCAAAACTAGCCTCAGACTCCAGATTAGCCATCAGAAAGAGTTCTTTGGAGGTGCTTTTCAACATTCTAAAGGATCATGGCCATCTTTTCTCACGCCAATTTTGGATCCTTGTTGTTAACACAGTTGTTTTTCCCATATTCGGTTCTATTGATGACAATAAAGAAAGTCATACAAAAGACGACCAATCTCCACCATCTTCAGTGGTTGTAAATCCCGAAGGAAGTATATGGGATTCTGAAACATGTACTGTGGCAGCACAGTGCTTAGTCGATCTATTTGTGAGCTTTTTCAATCTGGTCAGATCTCAACTATCCGGAGTGATAGCAATATTGACCAGATTCATAAGAAGCCCTGTTCGTGGTACTGCTAGCACTGGAGTTTCTGCCCTGATGCGTTTGGCAGGTGATTTGGGGAGCAAGCTTACAGAAGATGAATGGAGAGATATTTTCGCTGCTTTGAACGAAGCAGCCACATTATCAGTTCCAGGATTTATGAAAGTCCTAAGAACCATGGATAGTATGGAGCTTCCTTACAATTCTCGATCTTACATGTATACTGATTCTCCTTCACAGCATGGCTTCACAAATGGTCTTGAGGAAGATGATCTTCACACTGCCTCTTACGTGGTTTCCAGAACGAAGAGTCATATTGCAATGCAGCTTCTCGTGATACAGGTTCAACTCTTTATTTTCTACTCACAAATTTGGCATTTGAAAACTATAGCTTGAGTAGATTGTAAGGTGACCAAATGCCAGTTGCAGAATTTAACAATTATTTTTCCCCTCTCTTGTTTCAGATTGTCACTGATCTTTATACGGCACATCATCAATCTCTATCAGCAGCCAACATCTTGATACTTCTGGACATATTTTCCTCTGTTACCACACATTCCCACCAACTAAATTCCGAGACCCTTTTGCAAAAGAAGCTAAAAAAGGCCTGCTCCATTCTCGAGTCCTCCGACCCTCCAATAGTTCACTTTGAAAATGAGTCATATCAAAACTACCTCAATTTTCTTCAAGGCTTAACCACTAATAATCCGCCTCTTTCTGAGGAAATCAACATAGAATCAAAACTTGTTGGAGTTTGTGAACAAATTTTGCAGATATATCTTCATTGTTGTAATGGGTCTCAATCTGCTCAGCAGAAGCGAAGTAACAAGCCTTTGCTTCAGTGGATTCTTCCATTGGGTTCGGCTAAAAAAGAGGAATTAGCTGCTCGGACTTCTTTAGCTGTCTCGGCCCTAAGGGTCCTAAGTGGTTTGGGAAGAGACTCTTTCAGAAGGTATGTTTCGCTAATTTTTCCGTTGTTGGTAGATCTTGTTCGGAGCGAGCATAGTTCTGCAGAGGTTCAGCTTATTTTAAGCAACATGTTTCAATCATGTATAGGCCCGATACTTATGTACTAATACATAGATTTTGTTTTTTTTTTTGGCCCCTTGATTTATAAAAATCAATTTATATTACTTTGTAGAGCATCCAAAGTACAAAAATTTTGCTACTTTCTCGAAACTTATAAATTTCAAGAAAGTAGCTCTTTTGTTTTCCTTTGCTCTTGATTTTGATTTTATGACACAAAGTTTGGCTTCTTTATAACATTTTCTTTTCATCTGATTTCGAGAATGTTATTGAAAAACTCTATACTAATCAGCAGATGAATCAAAACTGTTACCACTGTTTTGTTCATTAGATCTGCAAAATGACAAGAATGGGCATTTGATTCTTTTGAGGAATATGCAGAAATGTCTCATGGGCAAAGCTAGAAGCTACAACTTACAAAGAATTCTTCAAACTTCAAACATGTTCATACTATATATAACACTTCCCTTTAACATACATACTACATAAACAAACAAACAAACAATCTCAAATGAGTTAAAAATTAATATATATATTTAGCTTGACTCATGATTTGTTGATTCATATAAAACAGTATCTTTTCAAAAATTTGATAATTTTTTCCTAGCAATCCACTTACTTTAACGTCGGTAGACTTCAAAAGTTTGGTGAAATTTATATATTACGAGAGGAAAATTTGAACATGATCCTTGAACTATGAGAGTAAGTTATATGATATATAAAATTGATATTTATGCGACGGATAAACCATAATTGCCCGATAATTCTTAGTAATACATTTCATATGTTTAGTCTAACACTCCAACTAATATATGGCCAAATGATAGTCTCGATCCTCCATTGATTATAGACTCTTACCTCCACTCGGTCCACTTTTCACAAACTCTTATCTCATTTTCAAACCGAAACAATTTGTTTGCCATAACTTGTTGGACTCAATTTGTCTTAAATCTCTCTCTCTCTCTCTCTCTCTCTCTCTCTCTCTTATCTGTCTCATTAATGCCCGAAGAGTGAAGGGGAGACCAAATTTCAAAACTAAATGTTCACGGAAGAAAAATCTACCTGTAATCATATTAAGTTTACTGTGTTGATTGTGAAGTGTAACCCTAGATAAGGCAAATTGTCAAGTAATTATAAACTTCATTATTAGTAGCTTAACCATCGATTATGATAATTAGTATGAATAAAAAAGAGTTGTAATAATACTACAAAAAAGATAAGATGATGTAAGAGGCAGCAAGCTAATCTTGTTTGAAAATTATTTGTAATAATGGTAGCTACTACTTATAAGAAGATAAGATGATTTAGAAAGGTAGCTAATTTTGTTTGCCATTGATCATTAATTGCTGTTCTTTGTTTTAGTATATCTACATACATCGATCTTTAGCTATCATGTTTTATATGATCAAATTCAATTATTAGAGGGAAGCTCCTCCCCCTTTTAACTTTAACTTCTAACTTTTTTTTTTTTTTTTTTAATAATCAAAAGTTTTGAATAACATATAAAACCAAACCATCCTATTAACTGAAAAGTGATAAATGAAAAAATTATACAAAAATGATAAATGAAAATGCTGCCAAAAATTACAAGCTAGGACATTTTCACTCGATGATTGATGATTGATTTGATCTGGAACTCCTTCCCTAAACCCAGTCCGAGTAAGAACTTCTGGTCGCATAATCTTTCATCTTTGTACGCATATATGTATAACGTTACACATAGGACTACTATGTTATTATGCATGGTGGGTCTTAATAATAAGGCTGCCTTTTCGGTTCGGATGACATAAAATGCATGTATGCAAGGCAACAAATAATGATCAGATTGTCCCATCATTATCATCGTGATCGTGATCATATTGATCATCATCATCATCATCTTCATAGGAGGTGATTTATTGTTAACTTGATCGAGCTGTAAGAGAAACATGATAGATATCACATTCATCGAACTGTAAGAGCGGCACCATGATCCCTACCCTTAATTAATGTCCTTATCTCTAATTGCCCTAGCTTTCATGTTAGGTCGATCGTGCACTAATCATATTATTGTTATTAACAACTACTTTTTTCTTTTTTTTTTTCTTTCGGTTTGACCTAAAGTGTTTTTGTTTCGTTCTTTGAAAATGAACACCGCACCAACTTATAACAAAGACAGGTCGTCATAATCGATCGCTTCATGAATCTGTGTGTAGGAATCTATCAACGTTTTTCACACCTCTACTACTTGCTTTCTTCAATTAAGACCAAACCCTTTTTTCTCTGTCTTTTGTTTTTTTTTGTTTCATGTGTGTGAAACTCGTACCCTAATTCCCACCGAGTTCACAAAGATTTTGGATCCAGTCCGAACTATACGGGTCTAAAATCATCCGAATATATATTATATATATATTAATTTCAATTTAGTTATTTATTAAATATCATATCATTAATGAAGATTATTTTAATAAAGAATATTCTAACTCATTTTATTAAATAACATAATATTTTAATAAATAATTAGATCGAATTTTAAATTGATACATATCATATATTCAAACTCGTATAATTCTAATCCAAATCACTTCTTTTAAACACTCTCTCTCTCTCTCTCTTTTTAGATCAAGCTGAGTGAAAAAAGTATGTAAAAAAAAAAAAAATCATTTTATATTTCTAATACCCTTTTCACTTAAAAGGGTTTTTGAGTAGTCTTATTATCTAACCATCTTATTACGAGGTGCCATATAAGAATTTTTCTCATTTTTACATGACTATAATATGGAAGAAAAAAGAGGGCGTAGTAGTATTTGACTTTAGGACCACTTAGTAACAATTAAGGTAACAAATCATTGTCCTATAAAGTGTCCTTAGTTATTATATTTTTATTGGCCATAAAAAATAAACCCTATTTTAAAAAAATATAATATGCTTATGAATCTATGATCTTATAATATTGTAAGTTAGATTTATGCATAAAACAACACAATATATATATATAGGTATATAGGTATAGAGATTTAAAGGGTACATGCATGCACAAGTTGATATATATTATATGTACTTAATTAGGAAGAAAACTACCTCAAAATTAAATTAAAGCCATTGGACCGTCTTTGGTTATTATTATTACATGCATGAACAATGAATTAACAAGAATAGTCTACATACTCTAAATTTATCTCCAATTACAATTTCTAAATATTAAATTATATCTACTACTTGAAATTATATAGTTTATTTTGTTTGTAAGTTACAATGCATTGTTAACAACATGATTTGTCACATCTAATATCCTTTTTTTAAGGTCATAAAATAAGACAACCTAATTTTCCACATAACACATCAAAATTTCCTTTCAATCAATTTTTTATTATATGCTTTCACATTATTATTTTTGGATAAATTTAATTTATTATAAAATAATCAATCTTAATTATATATTATTTTTTTTATATAAAAAAATGATATAAAAATATAAAATTGATATTTATAATTATAATTAATAAATTATTAATAATTTCTTAATTTCTTTTTTTCTTTCTTTTACTATAAATGGTTTTGTTATAAAAATAGGGAAATTAATGGTTTGGGCCGTTAAAATAATATTTACAAAAAGAGGGGTGAAAACGAACTATAGAAAAAAAAAAAAAAAAAAAAGGTGATAAAATAATATTAAAAATAATTATAGAAAATAGAATTTAAATATTTAAAAATTTTGATTAAAATAATATAATAAAATAATTTTTTTTATTATTTTAATCAAAATTATTTCATATTTCTATCTTAAATTCAATAATTAAAATAAAAAATTAACCCCAAATTGAATAGAGCGACAGGAAAGGAAACAGCCGAGGAAGGAACCCCGTAGCAACCAACAATACAACAAATGGAACAATCGAACAGGTCAAGCCTTGACTTCTTTCTCATAACCTACTACTAACACGTGTTAACACGTTGAAGCGAGAGTAAGCCACGGCACGTGCGACACGAATTAAGAATCTACTATAAATATCCCACCATTTTCGCTCACCATTTTTATTACCCAGACAATTACCTCTAGATCTCTCAGAGATCGAATACATACTCTCTCTCTCTCTCTCTTACATATCACAAATGGACGCTCGCCGACGATCGACGATGGCAGCTAAATCGGCGCAGCAAATGAAGGTGAAGGTGGTGGAAGATGAATCTGCTAAAGCCTCAGATGCGTTGCCTCTGCCTCTCTACCTAACAAATGCCATCTTCTTCACTCTCTTCTTCTCCGTCGTTTACTTCCTGCTCAGCCGATGGCGCGAGAAGATCCGAACGTCCACTCCTCTCCATGTCGTCACTCTCTCTGAGATCGTTGCCATCATCGCTTTCGTCGTTTCTTTCATCTACCTCCTCGGTTTCTTCGGAATCGATTTCGTTCAATCATTGATCCTCCGACCTTCTGCCGACGCCTGGACGGCGGACGACGACGACGAAGAGGAAGTAATTCTCAAGGATGACTCTCGGAAAGTTCCCTGCGGTGCCGCTCTAGATTGCTCTGTTCCTCGTCAAATTCCACCTCCGATCGTCGCTTTCCCCAAATCTGCAGTGCCTAAGGTGATAGATCCGCTTCCCTTGGCCATCAATTTGACCGAAGAAGACGAGGAGCTCGTCAAATCTGTTGTCATGGGGACAACACCTTCTTACACACTCGAATCAAAGCTCGGAGACTGTGGAAAAGCTGCTGCCATCCGCCGTGAGGCGTTGCAGAGGATGACCGGTAAATCTCTCTCAGGCCTACCTCTAGAAGGCTTCAATTACGGTTCAATTTTAGGACAGTGCTGTGAAATGCCAATCGGTTACGTCCAGATTCCAGTAGGAATCGCCGGTCCGCTTTTGCTCGACGGAAGAGAGTACTCAGTGCCTATGGCCACAACAGAGGGCTGTTTGGTTGCGAGTACAAACAGAGGATTCAAAGCGATTCACTTATCCGGCGGAGCAACCAGCGTTCTATTCAGAGATGCGATGACGAGAGCGCCTGTTGTCAGATTCGCTACCGCGAGTAGAGCCGCTGAATTGAAATTCTATCTCGAAAATCCTGCAAATTTCGAATCATTATCTTCGGCTTTCAACAAATCCAGCAGATTCGCTAGGCTACAGAGCATCAAATGCAACATGGCAGGAAAAAATCTCTACACGAGATTCTCGTGCAGCACCGGCGATGCTATGGGGATGAACATGGTCTCTAAAGGCGTCCAGAACGTATTAGATTTCCTCCAGAGCGATTTCTCTGACATGGACGTCATCGGCATCTCTGGTAAGCACAAACTCTATAAGAATCTTCCATATTATGAAATGAATCAATGGAAAGACGGACTCTGTTAGTATTTTTAACAGTTTTTTAACAATCGGTTACTAATTTATTCGATTCAATTATAATTATCATTATCAGGAAACTTCTGTTCCGATAAGAAACCAGCTGCAGTGAACTGGATCGAAGGGAGAGGCAAATCAGTGGTTTGCGAGGCTTTAATCAAGGGGGAAACCGTCACAAAAGTTTTGAAAACCAACGTAGCGGCTTTAGTAGAGCTAAACATGCTTAAAAACCTGACTGGATCCGCCATGGCTGGAGCTCTAGGTGGCTTCAACGCTCACGCGAGCAACATCGTCTCTGCGATCTACATCGCCACAGGCCAAGATCCGGCACAGAACGTGGAGAGCTCTCACTGTATCACGATGATGGAGGCGGTAAACCATGGGAAAGATCTTCACGTCTCTGTCACCATGCCATCTATTGAAGTCGGTACGATTGGAGGTGGGACCCAGCTTGCTTCCCAGTCAGCGTGTTTAAATTTGCTCGGTGTGAAGGGTGCTAATAGAGACGCCCCTGGTTCTAACGCCAGGTTGTTAGCCACCATCGTAGCTGGCGCAGTGCTCGCTGGAGAACTTTCACTCATGTCGGCTATTTCAGCTGGGCAGCTTGTCAATAGCCATATGAAGTATAACAGGGCGAGCAAAGACGGTAACGCTTAATAACAATAATAATTACTAGCTCTTCCTAATGGGGGAGAATGGGGACCAAATTTGAAGCCAACTAAAGTTCTTTTGAGGTGTCAAAATGGATGCTTTCCTTGTTACTGGTGTATAAAATATCATGAAGAAGACGAAGAAGAAAAAGAAGGCAGTGAATGTTAAGGGGATAAACAGAGATATGAACCAAACCAGTGATGTTCTCTGGAAACATGTCTCACTCACTAGTTCTGAAAAAACTGAGTAACCAAACCCAGTGATGTTCGTTGTATCCTTTGCTTCTTGTTTTTTTTTTTTTTTTAATTCCTTTTTTTTTTTCTTATAGTTTATTTATTCTTCTCTTCGCTTGTATTCAATAAGGAAAAAAGTATGAAAGATTTGTAGATTCATGAAAAAGTTAATTTTATTTACTTATTTAGAGCATATATTGGACGATAATTTTTTGCATGAATATAATTCAATCATTTCATTTAATAATTTTAATTATACTAAATTACATTACATTACATTACATTACATTACATTACATTACATTACATTACATTACATTACATTACATTCATTCAACAATTTATCTGTCTTCACTCAAAACTTAACAAGGTTTCTTTCTAGGTGTCATATTTGCTTACCAAACCTGAATTGAATAGGTTCCCACATGTGATTCACTTTTGTTTGCTTTACTTGTTTTTCTACTAATTTGAATAAGGTTCTTTCTCGTGACTCGTGAGAAACTATATATATATATATATTCAAATGGGGTCGTACTTTTTTTTACAGGTAAGTGGTAACAGATGCAATAAGTTGATTTGGGTGCATGTGAGTTTCCATCAACCTGGCGACAGGCTATCAATTAGTCGTTTCGTTCTGGAAAATCTAGGTATTTTCTCTTTACATCTCACGCAACTACTTCAAACTACAGTTTGTATTATCACTACTATGATAAGAGTCATGTCCTACACTCCAAGCTACATGGTCTGCTCCTTCGTTCTACTCATTCCCCGTATAATTGAAATAACTTAAAATATATTTTTTATTATTATTCTTCAACTTGTCTTCAAATGTTTACAAAAAAAACGTGAGACTTTAGTCGAACATTATTATAATACAGCTAATTAATTAATTAATTAATTAATTAATATAAAATTAAGCAATGAGATAAAATGATGGTTGTGGTAAGACTGATGACTCTTAAAGAGGATCAAGAAAGTTCCATAACCTCCGGATCATAACTAGCTACCAACCAACCATCATGTCCCAATTCATACAAGCCATTAAAGAGTCCCTTTCACCTCTTGACTTAATAGCTATCTGCTCTGTAAAGAAGATCAAGGCCAGCCGGCTAGTTATAACTGGGCCCACGTTCATTTAAGTAATACACTTTACAGAGTATGATTATTAGTGAACAAAATAGGAGCCGGAATAGGCGTGTAAAGTTGACTCTATTTAGAAGTTAAAGAGTGTGGTATTTGATTCTCCACTTGAACGATCGAGAAGACTCTAATCAATTTCTTACACTTTGATTGATGATACTTATAAGTAATCTCCCGACTCGAACTTGAGATCCAGAATACAAGAAGAAACTAGTTCCGCAACTCGAACTTGCGACCGAGAATACAAGATATTAGTTCGATCGTAACTAGAATTGAAATTGAAGGGTGAGAAATTAAGATGGTGTGTTTCATTTAAGTGTTGTGAATATAGATTATAACTGTTGTTGGCCTTTCTAATTAGGCCATTTGGGATAACTCTATAGTTTAGTTAGGGAGGAGGGACCTGACTATTGAAAGCTTAAAATTTGAAGATGCTAATGAATTGTATTGATTGTGGGGTAAAGAGAGATAGAGGTGGGGGAGGTTCGTAATTGGATGAGTTTAGCATTTGAGGACTTAGATGTTGGATACTACAACGACTTTATAAACATTCTAGTAATTTTTTCATATATTATCGTATAATTTATTTTATATATAATATTTCATATTACCGCCGTCATCTAACTTTTTTCACGGCGTACCCTCCACCTAATATTATATTTATCTAATTAGTATTGTATTTGGTCTCTCCATCTCATCGATTGAGCATTTAGGCCCATCTGCAGCGTCGTGGGTTCCCATATTTTCCTATCGCACAACAGCCCAAATTCGAGTTCCCGCTAAGAAGCCCATAATACCGCTAAGAAGTCCACAATACAGATGGATTATATATATATATATATATATATATACGCATAAATTAATAATTTTATTAAACTTTAATACTAATATTTATTTTTTAATAATTATTCATATTTTTTTTGGTTAATAAAAAATAATAATTACAATTCTAAAATAAATAAATAAATTCACTTAAATTTAACCATTATCCTTAATCTAACCATTATAGAGGTTTGATTGAACCTCCAGCAGTCCGTGTGTCTAGATCCGGTACCTCATCTCTTGATCCGACGGCGCTGAATCGTTTTTGAAAATGAGGAAGGAACCATTAGATCAAAACCCTACGGTGGGGGAAAAAAATAGAGTGCGAAGAACTCACCTTCCATCCTCGAACTCTCGGGGCAGTGGAATCATCAATCATCATCAGATTCATCGTTTTGCTTTCAGATTCTGTTTCCATTTCCCTCTCTACTCTTCCTCTTAACCAAATCCCTCGTAAACCCTTCGACCGTTTCCTTCCTAATTCCCGGAAAAATTCAACTTCTTCTTCTAAAAAGAGAGCTGACTCCTAGAAACTCGGAGATGGGATGAGAGTCTCTTCTATGGGTACGAGGTTCGCTTCTCTGTTTTTTGTTTCTCTCATTTCACTCTTACATATCTGTACAATTCATTCTCGATTCTTGATTTATCTGTGGAAAGGTGTGTAGTTAACATAGGCGCATACATTTCCGTACTTCGTTGTGAGAATTTAAATAAGAAAAAGGTGTTTTTTTTTTTTTTTGGGGGGGTAATTGGGTTTGGTTTAAGATATATTTAATGGATTATGAGGTTATTGATTTCGACATCGGGTTGGGAGCTGGAGGGAGTGGAAGAGAGGGAGATGATGATACTGTAGACATTGAGCATCATCCCATGGATGAAGAAGAAATGGATGATAACTCTCTTTCAGTTAGTCTTATGGGTAATGGAGCTGGAGGTGCTAACATTAGTGAAATTTACCTTCCTGAGGGTGACCTCTTAGACCTTGAACCATATGATGGCATGGAGTTCGAGTCTGAAGAGGCTGCCAAGGGCTTCTATAACTCTTATGCTCGTCGTGTTGGGTTTAGTACACGTGTCAGCTCCTCCCGCCGATCAAGGCGGGATGGAGCGATTATTCAAAGACAATTTGTTTGTGCTAAGGAAGGGTTTAGGAACTTGAATGAGAGGCGGACTAAGGATAGAGAAATCAAACGCCCCAGAACCATTACTAGAGTGGGATGCAAAGCGTCCTTGTCTGTCAAGATGCAAGATTCTGGTAAATGGGTTGTGTCTGGATTTGTCAGAGAACATAATCATGAGCTGGTCCCACCCGATCAGGTTCATTGTCTACGGTCTCATAGGCAAATCTCGGGTCCCGCAAAGACGTTGATCGATACTCTACAGGCTGCTGGAATGGGTCCTAGGAGGATTATGTCGGCTTTGATAAAAGAATATGGGGGAATAAATAAAGTTGGATTCACAGAGGTGGATTGTAGAAATTACATGAGGAATAACAGATCGAAGAGTTTAGAAGGAGACTTACAACTCCTCTTGGATTATCTGAGGCAGATGAATGCGGAGAATCCAAATTTCTTCTTTGCTGTGCAGGGTGAGGAGGATCAGTGTATGAGTAATGTCTTTTGGGCCGATCCAAAGGACCGGATGAATTATACTTACTTTGGTGATACTGTGACATTTGACACTACCTATAGATCAAATAGGTATCGCTTGCCCTTTGCACCTTTCACTGGTGTAAACCATCATGGACAGCCTGTGTTATTTGGTTGTGCTTTGCTAATAAATGAATCCGAAGAATCATTCATTTGGCTATTCAAAACATGGCTTATGGCAATGTCTGGTAGGTCTCCTGTTTCAATCACAACTGATCATGATTCTGTGATCCGAGCAGCTATTACCCAGGTTTTCCCTGTGACTCGTCACCGTTTTTGCAAATGGCACATTTTCAAAAAATGTCAGGAGAAGTTGTCTCATGTGTTCCTTAAACATCCTGGCTTTGAAGCTGACTTTCACAAATGTGTTAATTTGACCGAGTCCATTGACGAATTCGAGTCTTTCTGGTTGTCACTTGTTGATAGATACGATCTAAGGGATCATGATTGGCTTCAAACGATTTACTCTGCTCGGAGGCAGTGGGTCCCAGTGTTTTTACGTGACACTTTTTTTGCCGAGATGTCTGTCATTCAACGGAGTGATAGTATGAACTCGTATTTTGATGGGTATATAAATGCTTCCACCAATTTGAGCCAGTTCTTTAAGCTATATGAGAAAGCTCTAGAGAGCAGGAATGAGAAAGAAGTCAAAGCGGATTATGATACAATGAACTCTCCACCTCTTCTAAGGACTCCATCTCCAATGGAGAAGCAGGCTTCTGAGTTCTATACGAGAAAAATATTCTCAAGGTTCCAAGAAGAGCTAGTTGGGACATTGACCCTCATGGCGACCAAGGCAGAGGATGATGGAGAGAGTATTACTTATCAAGTATCTAAGTATGGGGAGGATCATAAAGCTTACTTTGTCAAATTCAATGTTATGGCAATGAAAGCAACTTGTAGCTGCCATATGTTTGAATTCTCGGGCCTTCTTTGCAGACATGTCTTGGCTGTTTTTAGAGTCACCAATGTACTTACTCTTCCCTCTCATTACATCTTGAAAAGGTGGACAAGAAATGCTAAGAGTAGTGTGATTTTAGAGGAACGGGTTACTGATATATACACAAACTATCTAGAATCTCATACGGTCCGATATAATACCCTCCGTTATGAGGCCTTTAAGTTTGTAGATGAAGGAGCAAAGACTCTGGATACTTACAACTTGGCAATGGATGTTCTGCAAGAAGCTTCAAAAAGGGTTGCTCGGGTTATAAAGAACGAAGGGAGAGTTTCCTTGGTAAATGGGCGTGTCAAGGTCGACCCAGTTACTGCAGGAAATCGTGCAAATCATAATACTAGTAAGAAGGATCATGGGAGTAGCTTGGACCAAAATATGTCCGAGGTTAGAGTTTTCATTTTCATTCTATAATTAAATCCGAACTGAGGTTTCTTTTTGCATGATAAAGTCTTTAAAAAATTTACTCACTGTTGTTACGTATCGTTGTTCTTAGGATGATATGGACAAGAAAATCCGAGAACTTACCGGGGAGCTGGAGTGTGCAAATAGGAAATGTGAAGTTTACAGGGCTAACTTGCTCTCTCTTTTGAAAGATATTGAGGATCATAAGCTTCAATTGTCTGTTAAAGTGCAGAAGATTAAGATTAGTCTGAAAGACAGTCTTTAGAGGTTTATGAGATAGATCAAGTATTCATGTAATTTTTTTCACCACTTTATCTAATTAGTAATTAATTTATCAATGACATGTACTGCAGTTTTCCTGTATTGTAGAGGTCGTTTCTTCATTTTCTAGAGGTGTAAATTTGCCTTAGATTTGTGTAATAAATAGTGTTATTACCAGCTTCTTATCTCGATGAATTACTTCAATGTTTCGGATTCGAATCATCAAAAAATTTCTCGGAAATATTTATGGAGTGTTTGGCAATGTTTTTATTTGTTTACTTTTTGAAAATTTTTGTACGGATCATGACTTCGATAAATTAATACATTTTAATAACATATAAAATTAAAATAATATATAAAATTAAAATAGATTGACGTTTTTCATATAAATTTCTCCATCGTTTTTCACGTTGCAAGAAATTTTCATTTTCATATACGTAAGAATACATATTTTATTGTAAGAAACACGTTGCAGAAACACGTTTCCATATATAAATATAGAAATTATTAGTTTATCTAGACTTTGACTTGGTCTATTTTTCTTAGCAATGTAATCAAGTAAGCGTTAAAGATTAGGCTTCACTAATCATTATCTTCTCTATATTATTATAGTTGTCTAAATGTACACGATACAGTACAATTACGTACATGCTTCCCAGATATTTGTGGTGACCAAAATGGAAACGGTGTTTCGTGAATGAAAACGATGACGTCTTTTAACTTGCATGGGAGAAAAAAGAGACCATTCCAACGTCAATGAAATTCAAAGTCTAGACTCAAGAAGAACACGTACTAAAATCAAAGGAAGCAGTGGAGGAAGCAGATGAAGAAGAAGAAGTCGTCCCTCCTCTTATCTGCCTTAATTACCACGACTACTAAACTAACCATTTCCCATTTCTTGTAAATCGAACAAAATCTCTTCTCTCACCTTCCACTTTAACTTAGTTTCCATCTTCCTTGTTACAAATGGTTATTACAAATACTTTCATAATCAGTATCATCCTTTTTGCTAGTATTGCATCCATATCATCCCTTAAACAACAACAATTCAACTTCACCGGATTCGACGAAGGAAAAAACCACTCTTCGTTTGAATTCTCCGTAAACTCCTCCATAGACAGAGGAGCTCTTCAATTAACTCCAGACACAACAAACGATAACCTCGAGTTTGGCTTCCGTAACAACTCCGGCCGGATATTCTATCACCAACCTTTCAAGCTCTGGTCCTCCTCTTCCAATGTCAATGATGAAGAGGAAGTGCAAACTGACATTGCTTCCTTCAACTCCATCTTCCTCATGAACATTTACAGGCAGTCTACGTGGAATTCAGGTGAAGGGTTTGCTTTCCTTATAGCCCCTGATAAGTACTACTTACCGGACAAAAGCTCGGGTCAATGGCTAGGTCTGACCAATGAAACAACGGATGGGGACAAAGAGAATCAATTTGTTGCTATAGAATTTGACACAGAGAAGCAAGAGTTTGACCCAGATGATAATCACGTAGGGCTTAACATCAACTCTATAAGATCATCCAAGGCTGTTTCTCTAAGTGATTATGGTATAGAGATTTCTCCACAGGACGAGACTAAATATAGAGTTTGGGTTCAATATGATGGGAAATTGAAAATCATAGAGGTTTATATGGCTAGAGAGAATGAGTCCAAGCCTGATAAGCCTGTTCTTAATGAGACTATTGATTTGAGGAAAATTGTCGAGCGGGTTTCCTACTTTGGATTTGCGGCTTCAACTGGTGACCCTGCGATTCAACTTAACTGCGTTTTGGAATGGAGTTTGGAGATCGATGTGATTAAAGACAAAAAGGATCGACGTTGGTTGAAGATTGGAGCTGGAGTTGGGATTCCAGTTTTGATGGTGTTAGTTTTCTGTGGAGTGATCACGAGTTATGTTTATAGGAAGAAGAAGAGAGGAGGGAATGATGGTGAGGAAGTTGATGTATTGGGTACGTTAAAAAGGTTGCCTGGGATGCCTAGAGAGTTCAAGTATAAGGAATTGAAGAAGGCAACTAAGAATTTTGATCCAAGTATGGTTTTGGGAAAAGGTGGATTTGGTGTTGTTTATAAGGGGATTTTACATGAAAACAGAAATAATAATAGTAGTAACGATCAAGTGGCTGAAATTGCTGTGAAGAGATTCTCAAGGGATAGTATAAAGGAGGGTATAGACGATTTCTTGGCCGAGCTCACTATCATTCATCGTCTTCGCCATAAACATCTCGTTAGATTACTCGGTAAGTACCTCTTTTCTCTTTATGTCAATCTACATTTTTAAATTTTTAAATTTTTTATTTATTTCTTATCATGTTAACTGACATGTGATCTAATTTCTTTGTTAAGGTTGGTGTTATGAGAAAAAGAAGCTTCTATTAGTGTACGATTTCATGCCGAATGGAAGCCTTGAGAAGCACTTATACGATAATCATAATCCGACACTAAACTGGAGACATCGATGCAAAATACTAGAAGGCATAGCCTCTGCTTTACATTACATACACAATGAATATGACCAGAAAGTCCTTCACCGTGATCTCAAAGCAAGCAACATTATGTTGGACTCCGACTTCAATGCCCGCCTAGGCGATTTCGGGCTGGCCCGAGCCCTGGACCCAGAAAGAAACTCCTATGCGGACATAAGGCAAGGTGGGGTACCGGGCACTATGGGCTACGTTGCACCGGAATGTTTCCACATGGGCCGGGCGACGCCTGAGTCCGATGTGTTCGGGTTCGGTGCGGTGGTGCTCGAGGTGGTGTGTGGACGAACACCTGGGGTGGGGGTCCCACATGGAGAGAATGTGTACACTTTGGTTGATTGGGTTTGGCTGTTATATAGAGAGAGGAGGATTGAGGAGGCAGTGGATGAACGGTTGAGATCGAGCAATTTTGTTGTTAATGAAGCAAAGAGGCTTTTGCTTTTGGGGTTGGCTTGTTCGCATCCGATCGCGAGTGAGAGGCCGGAGACTAAGGTGATAGTGCAGATTGTTTCGGGTAATATGGAGGCTCCTAAGGTGCCTCCTTTTAAGCCTGTTTTCACTTGGCCTTCATTAGCGTTTGATGAGACAAGTGATTCCAATAGTAACACTACACAATCTACGCTATCAAGCATAGTAGTTTCTTCCTCATAAAAATCTTGGTCTGTTCTGTTCAATTGATTGTGGCCAATGTTCCTGAACTTTTACTTGATTAACTGTTTCATCTAAACTGTAAGGAGATTCTTTTGTTCTTCCGACATACTGTTGTGTAGGTGTTTGAAATGTAGTTACTTGTCATGTATAAAGGTCACTCTATCTTCTTGCATTTAAGATACCGATCAATCTCTTATCGATTCAACTCCGAATAAAGAGGCTCGACCTTATCATATTTTCCGTTTGCATCATCAGATCTCTTAATAACAGTCTGTCGCTCTGTTTTAATACAAACTAGTAACCAGTATATATATGTAGAGGGTGGTAGAGGTGAATATGGAAAGGATTTCCTTTATATTACCGGGCTTTTCTTAGTAGCTACGTTGAGAAAATAATTGGGCTAATCCAGTTAATTTTGGGCCGGGGAGTTTTCTCCCACTCAGTATTGGGCTTAAGATGAGTTCAAGGCCCGTTTTGTGTCTGAATGTTGTTGAGCCCAGGCCCAGCTCACTGCTCCTGCCTGGAGTACTTTGTTAGATCTCGGTAGACTGATCGAGGGGATTTGGAGGATTTAGAAGAGTTTCTGGATCCAGCAAGCTCAGAGCAGAAATGGTACGCAATCTCAACTTCTTGAATTTGAAATTCGCACTTTTCAATCAGATCTGCCATGTTTTTTCCGATCCATTATCTTCTGATTCTGAAATTGTTTTGAAGCTATGCTGTAGTTTAAGTTATGACGTTTCAGCGAAGCTGAAACAGCTTCCTTAAATTGCATTAAGAGTGGAATTGAGATAAAAGTACTCTTTGATTTGTTTGTTCACTTTAGATTTATCTGTTTCTTAGCTAAATTTTCTTGAAATCATAGTGGTTCGTTGATTCGATTTCTACGGTGTTAGTGCTGATGCCTTTTTTTCAGCTTCTTAGGCACCTACTCTTTGCCTCTTTCCTCTCCGATTGCTTCTAGCTTTTTTAGTTCGACCATGTTCTAATGATTTGTGGTCGTGTGTACCATCCAGATTCAGTTTGTGATGCTTATTAGTAGACAAGGAAAAGTGAGATTGACGAAATGGTATTCACCATATACGCAGAAGGAAAGAACTAAGGTATCGGTCGGATTTGTCTCTTCCTGATCATTCAATTTCTATTAAGTTCAAGTCTATATTTAAAAATCATGTCTCAGTTTAATTTCTTTTTCAGTTAATTGTTTTATCCTTGTGTTATTCCCTTTGAGAAGGTTCTTCGAGAGCTTAGTGGTGTGATTCTTACGAGGGGTCCCAAGCTCTGTAATTTTGTAGAATGGAGAGGATATAAAGTTGTTTATAAAAGGTGAATCTAGAGTTTATGACTGCTTTTGCTTTATCTTTTAAACTAGTTTCCTTATCTTAATAAGGTGATTGCCTAAGATTGTTCCATTTCTATGTGTAATGCAGATATGCTAGCCTTTATTTCTGCATGTGCGTTGATCAGGATGACAACGAATTAGAGATCCTTGAGATTATCCATCATTTCGTTGAGATTTTGGACCGTTACTTTGGCAGTGTTAGTAGAACTTAAATTTTGTGGCTCGTTATAAGAAAACAGAGTATAAGTTTTGCGCCATATGGTTCTAATGAATTTTTTTTTAATGTCCTAGGTCTGTGAATTAGATCTGATCTTCAACTTCCACAAGGTATTTTCTGGTATTGGATTGCTTTTCTGTCTATATACTACAGTTCAAGGAATTCTCAACACAGTTAGCCAGTTAAGAGATGATTCTAATCTTTGCTTATTTGTTGAACATTGAAGGCCTACTATATCTTGGATGAGATTCTGATTGCTGGTGAACTTCAAGAATCGAGCAAGAAAACAGTTGCTCGATTAATTGCGGCACAGGTATAGTTTCTTTTTCATCCATGCCCTTTATATGAATCTCTCCAGTTTGTTCTGAGATGGTGAAATGTTTTCGGGTTGTATAGGATTCACTGGTGGAGACTGCTAAAGAACAGGCCAGTTCAATTAGCAATATAATTGCTCAGGCCACTAAGTAAGAAATTGTTGTGTATTGTTCCGGTACTTCCTGTTTGACATTGAAAAATTTCCTGTGTTGTTGTAATTATTATTTTTGTTTTTGAACGAATCTTTTTTTCGATGTTTGACAGCACTTTTTGGTTTTGTAATGTTTTTTTTTCTTTTAAGAATGTACTTATATGTCATCATTTTATACTTTGATCACTTGAAGGGGAAATATTTCAAACTTATAGAGAAATGATTATTACTGCCCAGATTATCCATAAGAGATATTATTGCTTTAAGAACAGGAACCAGTGAATCTATTTTCTGTTACTTCAACTCCGCTCTACTCGGTTATGGGTTACCGGGTTAAGTGACATGAAAGTAACATTATATGCTTCTCTTCTTCAGTTCCATGGATGATCTGAGTAGCCTCTCATCTGCAGGTTTTATTTTTTTTGCGTTGACCCTTATTTTGACCTTCAGAAAATGTCAACGTCCTCCTTCACGTTTTTGTGCTTTGCTTCTTTTTCACTCAATTGAAGAGGAGCATCTAATTGGGGTGGCTCCTGCATTCATAGAAACAATTTTTCTCTTAGAAAAAAATATATGGAATGCCCTAATTTGAGTTTCTATCAGAAAGCTTTATTGATGACAAAAAAATAAAAATAAAAAATAAGAACTTGGGAGAAATGAAGAATGTACCATGCAACGGATCAGAGCCCAGTGAATGCCACGGAAAAATGGGTGTTGTTTGATTTCATTGGCACCAGTATTTGCTCCTAAACGTTTGGCTGGGTCTCTTTGCAGCAGAGCATTTATCAACTGCCTTGCTGCTAGACTTGCCTGCACCGTGCAAAATATCATTAGCTCAGTCATCATCTAAGCTCGTTTCCGATATTTTTAGGAACAATTATATTATCGGCTCAATATATATATATTTGGTTCTATTTAGTAAGTAGTACTATGATGTCTGAATCGAGACGATGAAGAGTTTTACCGGAATGCTACTGGGAAAGGTAAGGTCTTTGTGCAAGATATTGGCAAATGTCTTCTTCCTATTCCTTCCCCTAAAGGGTGTTTTTCCATACAGCATCTCATACAACAAAATACCTGAAATTTACAAATACCATTAAAATTGTAGTAGTAGTAGTAGCAGCAGCAGCAGCAGAAAATGAGAAGATATCAGACAGAAAGCTTGGGTTCTTACCAAGAGCCCACCAATCAATAGAGCTACCATGTCCTGCACCCATAATAATCTCCTGCAAATCAAATCCACCACCATAAATAAGAAACAAGAAGCATCGGTCGATCAATCACGTACATAAAGAATGAATGGCATAACTGAAGAGTGATCATACAGGAGCAATGTACTCCTCTGTTCCGACAAACGAATTTGACTGCGAGACTGGTTCTGCAACGAACATCGGTGGAGGTTTACTCCTAGACCTCCTCTTCTTTCTAGGCACAGGAGGGTTTATAATCTGCAATAGTAGAAAAATGGAGAGAAATTTCCCATGTAACATACAAAAATTGAGACGTATCATTTTGAATGAATACCTGCAGTTCACATGATGTCTTGAATGATAAATCAAAGTCTGTTAAGACAACATGTCCATCCTTTTGGAGTAAAATGTTTTCGGGTTTCAGGTCCCGATATATAAATCCTGTGTATGAAATCAAAGAGCAAGAACAAAGAAGTAATTATCAAACCATGATATGACTGGCACAAGAACAAAACACGAGTGAGAAATATTTTCGGGTTAAACTGACCTAAACAATGAAGATATTCCAAGCCTATGACAACCTCTGCAGCATAGAATCTGAAACATGTATTAAACGTTAACAACATGAGTAGTGGAAAGTTGCTTCCATGAGAAATTTTCTCATATTCAATTAAAACAATAAATAAAATAAAAAGCAGAAAAAGGTACCTTGCAGCATCTTCTCTGAACATTTTCATCGGCTGATGATCGAGCAAGGCAAATAACTCTCCGCCGGGACAGAAGTCGGTTATCAAACAAACATGTGTCGGAGTCTGAAGAGAAAGAAGAAAAAAAAATGATGTTTAATCATCAGTATTAATAAGCAGTTAACTATTCAAACATTTGTTATAATTGATAATGGGGAAAAAAAGATCAAATTGTGGTTAATGGTTATGAATGAAGGGCACCTGAAATGAAGAGTAGAGGGTCGGGAGAAATGGATGATCCAGATGTGAAATCACATCCCTCTCAATGCATGCTCTATGGACCTGTTAGAAAAAAGTCTCAATATGCTATAAAATGATCTGATATTAAGGTGGGCATGATTTATGTAAGCTTAAGAATCAAATTTGTAAATTATTTATATAAATTTTGGGACCTTATTTCGACTCAACATTACCGCCTTATCCATCGCCTTCATAGCGAAAACTTCACCCGTTCCTCGCAATTCCACCAAGTGAACACTGCAAACAAATAGTAGTTATTTCGGTTATTAGGATGGTTTGTCACAGTTAATTCTGTTAGAAAAAGTTAAGCGAGTTAGAATTAGTATTTACCTGCCAGTGTCTCCACACCCCAATGGTCTTATTGGCTTGAAATGGTGGAGCCCGACCGATTCACCCCTTGCCGTGATCTATGGAAACATTATATAAAAAATAGCATTGAAAAAAATAAAATACAGTTGGATCTGCATATTTACAAGCAGGCTGTACCTTCTGTATTGCTTTCCAAGAAGAAGTGTCCTTCTTGTGAGGCCTTGGGAAAACCGGCTTGGAATGAATTTCCCATAAATCTTCTGGTCTCTGAAATGGAAAAAAAGAGTAAGGAAAAAGGATTATAGAAGTAATTATCATACAATTCGTCATTCTAAAAATAGGATCTAAGATACGGGCTAAACAATTATCGCTCCGAAACAGATAACAAAAGGTGTAGTACCTTACCGAATTTGCATCGGGAAGTTCACGTACAGCCCCGTCGATATTTTCTGCAGTTGCTTTGACCTGAAGAAATGAGGGAGTAACAAATATTATATGATCTATATATCTACACATCTTCGTCAAGTTAAAATCATAAAAGATAACAACAATAGTTTATATATACCAACTTAGCACTTTGTAGCTCGGTTCTCTCGGATAAACGGTTTCTTAGAGGCTCTACATGATCGCTTCCGTCTAGTTGTACACCGATGAAATATTGAAGCTCACCCTACAACATAGAGAACTCCATCTAGATCTATAGAATTTCAAATGAAAATTATTAGAAAAAACATAATCTACATCTTGAATATAATGACTCTCACCTTATGGTCACGCATCGGTTGCAAGTGAAATAAATTCCAGAACTTCTTACCTACAAAATAGCACGATGCAATCAAGTGAAAGAATCGGTCGAGCTCACAGGAAATCGGCAATATGAAAGTGTTTGATTAATTACCACTCTTAGTATAGTTGATCAACTGGACAGTGATTTCTGTTTGTTGTCTAATAGCATCTCTTATTCTCGAGACAGTTGCTTGATCTGTCTCGGACCCCTGAAGAAACCTGTCCAACAGAAACTCCTTGTTACAAAATCAAGTTCAGAAAAGTTAATATGAAGAAAGAGATTACATGCGATGAAATCCTACCTGCAATTTTTACCCAAAATCTCTTCCCGTGTATATTCGGTCAGTTTAAGAAAGCTATCAGATGCGAAAATCTGCATAGAAATCTTGAGTCAAGGGAATGCCACTTGAAAAAACACTCTATATATACAAAACTCTGCATGATTAGACAAAAGGAAAATTCTATCTTACAATGGGATTATCAGGTAATCTAGGATCAGTAATCACAAAGTTTTTCTCAATACGTTCCAATGTGGTTGCTAAATCAATTCCTTGCCTAATATCCCTCTCTCTTTCCGAACGATCCCAACTGTCTGACCGTTCTTCGTCCTTTGTCATCAAAACTTCTGGTTCAATGATCTGTTCATGTTTCACTGCTGATCCTAAAGACCTCCTCTTAAACCTTCACCATAAAAAGAACAGAAAAAAAAAACGTAACTATCATAAAATCCTAATGGACAACATTTGATCAATGAAAAAATATAAAGATGTGAAGAATAAGGAAAAAAAAAACTAACCCCATCAAGGAGATGCGGCTTGACAGTCTCAATTTTTTGCCGGGATCTTCAAATGACAAATCACCAGTGGGGTCCCATCGTGGAGTTTGTCTGCCGGGTGTAGTAAAATTTTGAGCTTCATGAACAGATTTTGGCAGGACATAATTGAGATCAAATTTTTCCGTCTCTTGATCAGTTTGGATTTGAGGTTGTGGATGTTTTACGGTTTGAACCACCTCTGAAATGGACCCAATTGCCGTTTCCTTCTGTCGAGCTGGTTCAAAACACAAAATGATGATAATCTAACTAGTGAGAAGTTGGAGTCCTATTTCCATACAAGGTATGGAGTGACAGAAAAGTGAACTCACCATCGTATCGGATTAATGAGGTAGGCAATCCGTTTGGACGCAATTCTTTCTCATTAACTCCTTCTGTGTATTTACTCACCTCAACTTGCATTCTGTCAAAAGAAAAATAAGTACAAATATCTCGTAATGTTTAAATATGTGACTGATATTTTTTATTGCAAGAAGAAGCGGAGTAAGAATGGACAAACCCAATGAATTTGATGGTCTTTCCATTGTCATCTTTAATAGGGGTGAGGGTAAGAAGATTCCAGAAAGGGGACCCATCTTTCTTGTAGTTCAGAAGCCTACCACAGAAGCTTTTCCCGTTTTTAACCGCATCTCGGATCTTCTCCACTTCTTTCCGGTCCGTCCCGTCACCCTGCAGAAACCGGCTGCCAAAACAAAATACTTAAAACCAAAAAAAAAATAAGGCATATTATAGGCAATATATAGAGCTATTCTTAATACCAGTTTCTTCCAATAACATCTTTGGGGGAATAACCAGTCATGCTAAAGAATCCACTGCTCGCATAAACAATTGGACAATCTGGTTTTGTGGTATCAGAAACAACAAAAGTCTGTTGAAGAGTTGCTAATGCATCTTTCAACTCTTGTGATACTCTTGGAAAAGAACTTGGGTCGGCCCCACCAGAATTCAACTCTTCCGACGTTCTAGTCGATCCGGGTCCTCCTCCATACCTCTCTGACGATGAATTCTTACTTCTATTCCCTTCACCTGAGTCTCTCTTCATGTTACCTACTATGGCCTTAAAACTACTCTGCCCTTCTTCTTGCTTCACTATCACTCCCCATTCTGCTGTTCTCTCTGCTATTTCATCCTCTAACCTTGACCTGTTGACCTCTGAAACAGAGTTTTCAACATTATTGGACTCAGTCTGAAATGCCATCCACTTGCTTGCAGCTTGTTCTGCCTTTTTTATTGACCTCTGCTCTAACTCCTAACCTCTCTCTGCTTTAAGATATTTCTCATAGCCACTGTTCAGGTTTTTGAAAAATTCTTAATATCTAGACATAAAAATACTTTGATGGAAAAAAAAAATATCTGTTTTGTTCATTATAGCAACCTTTGTCTTTGTTATATTTTGGTATTGTACGGATGCACGAAGGCCGTTGATTTCGCTTTCGGGTTATCTTTTACTAGTTTATGAGAACATGGTGATCAACATGAAAATGTATGTACACGTTTCGAGAGAGAGAGAGAGAAGTGATAGGTCGGAGGAGATTTATGAGGCTATAAAAAACCAACGTGGTTATACTTGTGTCTAAAGATAACTGTCTCTATCAAACTCATCCTTTCTTGGCCTTTGCCATTTTCATTGAAGAAAATCCGCGTCTCACCTTAAAAATGTTCTCGATATGTTACATAAAATTTACCTTCCAGTGTAAAGATAGATCCAACAATGTATATCGAGCAATCCGATTAGTTTTTAGCATCGTCATACGACATCATTAACATGTTACGTCCAAAATGCTCGTCGGCAAGAAGAAGAAGAGGGGGTGGGTGGTATGTGTTGTTATTAGAAGGACATGGATGATAATGAGATTGGAGACTAGTTATCAAGGTAGGGCTTTAAATATTAATCGCAAGTATTTCTTTCTGCTGTGGAATAGTGATGACATGTGTTTAGAAACATGAGATATGCCGAAAACAAATTCTGTCTCGGTACAGAGCGAAAGTCATTCAATTAGGTGTCAGGTATTGTAGCCACATTAGATCCACAACCCATTACACCTTCATGTGTGATTTTTATATGCAATATGACATTTCAAAAATGAGAAGTTTTTTGCTGGACTCGGTAAGAACCACATATAGAATTCGACAGGAATACAGGGTTCAATGTGACGAGTGATGTAAGCCGCGGCTACGGTCTATACTATTTCATATATGGGTCAAGTTGCTGGGACATATGCTTCTTGAACTGTCAGTTTATTAATTACATCATGTAAATGTGCCTAATTAGGAGTTTGTGCATGTTTCTACCTTTGGTTTCCTCTCTTATGAAACTGGGCCACCACTGTATTCTTAGATGTGAGAGTGTGTAGTAGGTCCCTCATGTGGGCCATCAAAGAGGGTGCAACAGCCAACAGGTAAAACAATAAATGTTCTTGTTGCAAGCTTCTCCGACCTCTCTCTTTTTATTCAAGCATCATAAGATAGACAGACATTGTATGTAAGTAGCCTTTTAGAACAAGTCATCACACAAAGCATATAAACTAGCTAGACAGAAGAAAGGTGGCCATGCTTCACTAGAGATGCAATGCAATCATCAAACATCTCTTCAACTGACTTGAACTTGAGCCCTAAACTCTCAACCATTGAGGTATTGAACTCGTAATACGGTCTGCCTAGTTTCTCGAACCTTTTCTCGGAATGGGCAGGAAAGGGTATCGAGCTGCCAAAATGGCGACTATCTTGTCGTTATCCATCACAGATGAGCCACAAAGATATCGCCCTGTTGCTGCCTCATGCTCGTAAACAAGAATGTGACTGAGCGCTACATCGTCAATGTGAACATACCCCATTCTTCCATGCCAGTGGAACTTCTCTGTTTCCCCTGCATTTTTCTTTTCCACATATATGAACAAGCAATAGAAGCACAAATTAATTATGGTGATTTTTTCCTCGAGTACCTTGAAGCAGGCCAAGAATGTCGGATGCAGTTGAACACAATTCCGGCGGCAAGCTGGGCCCCACCAAGAGCGAGGGAAGAACCGTAACTAAATCAATCCCATTGGTGTTACAGAATTCCCATGCTGCCTATTCTGCCAGGGTCTTTGATAAAACATACCAAATCTTTTTTACAAAAAAAAAAGACACATAAAACAACGAACAAATCAAAGTGTTAGGTTCCATGAAATTTTCAGAAAAAATAAAATAAAATGAAATAAAAAACAGCTATACTCTTAACAGTTGAAGAAGACGAGGTGAGCACTACACGCTTTAGAGATGGATTTTTCTTACAAGAACGTAAGACATTCAATGTGCCTTGAACAGCCGGTTCCAAAATCTCGGCCTATTTCGACACAACAATGATCAAGAGATATTAAATAACCATAATGACTACCGTTAGTGAAAAGGTAAATACTAGAAAAAAGTGTATGATGATATTCTTTTTCTCCGTAGAAAACGGACGTGGCTTTGGATCAGAAGATGGTTTTAAGACAGGTGAAGCAGTGTGGAAAACACCATGGCACCTCCATTATTGCATTATCAAAGCTACTATCTTCCATTAAATCAGCCTTCACTAAGCTTAGTCTCTCCTTTGCTCCTTCTAGTCTCCACAAATGAGCTAATTCCTTCTCATTTCCTTGACATTAGAGAAAAAGAGTACCTTATATCATTAATGAAGTATATTCTTACTTGTATATGTATATATGATGTATATTTGGACAGAGACCTGGATCGCTAACAGTTCCGACAACATTGTAACCGGACAAGAGAAGGCGCTTGACGAGCCGAGAGGCGAGAAATCCAGAAGCTCCCGTAACACAGACTTTCCCTTTGGTTTCAAGCTTTTGATCCATTTGGTTGCTGTTTTTCTTGGAATAAATTTGTAAGCCTTATAGCTTGGATTTTTATTGGCTTCACCTTGAGTTGGAACTTTGAATCACTCCTTAAAAGAAGATGGCCTAATTGCAAAGAAAATGTGAGAAGAATGTTCGTGATAATAAGGTAAGCAGTGCAAATTTCATGCAAAAAATACAAATAAAATATAATTAATATAAATTTTTTCTTCGTTGAGGAAGTAGGAAAACCAACCAAAAGCGATGAATGTATATATGGAAAATTTGGATGCTATGTTTATATTTTGAACCCACTTTATTAGAGTAAACACCTGATAAAATGAAGAAAACTATAAATAACTCCCCATATTTATTAAATTTGGATTAAAGGACCACATGTCACGTGGCACATGAAATAGGCACTAATTAGTAACTTGTAGGGCAAATGATACTTTGCCCTACCACTCATTCCTGAAATGGCCTCTTAATAATATTCATCTTAAACTATCGTCATATTAAATTTGACCCCTGAATAAATACATATTAAAAATACTTCCTTAAACTATTATTTTATTAGAGTTATCCCCTAAACTACTACGTTTAAAAATATATCCCTTAAACTACCATCATCTTAGATTTAGCTCTATTTACATTTCAGGGGCTAAAGTAATAATTTATTATTTTGGGGGTCTATTTATAATAATATTACAGTTCAAGGAGGATAATTTTAATACGTGATAGTTTAGGGGTTGTCACAAATCATGTGAGAGTTACGACATGTCGTAGAACCTCAAAGAGCCAAGTGAGAGTTTGATCGCATTTAAGACACGACGTGAGGTTTACGTCGAAGACGTACATGTAACATGTTCTTTCAAGGAAGTAAGAAATTAGAGCATTTGCAAGACTGCAACTTTCTTCTCCGCATCGCGCAAGCGAAGCCATAAGAGAGTGGTCGAAGCTTGTTTCAACCAGGTACTCCCCACAATCTCATCTCTTACTCTTTACTCTACGGATTGTTAATCAAAAGCTCCGCCACAATCTTCGAACATAGACATTTAGTACTCGACTCCTGCTTGATATTTTATTTTGGATCGGTTCGGTTGTTTTAGGAGGGAAAAACTTAAGATTAGGGTTCGTGGAAAAAAATTGGGGACAGAAAAAATCGGTATATATGGATACTGGAGGGAATTCTTTGACTTCTGGACCAGATGGAGGGAAGAGAAGAGTGTCTTATTTTTACGACCCAGAGGTGGGAAATTACTATTACGGGCAGGGCCATCCTATGAAGCCTCATAGAATGAGAATGACTCATGCTCTTTTGGCGCATTACGGCTTGCTTCAACATATGCAGGTTCTTAAGCCTCATCCGGCTCGAGATAGGGACCTGTGCCGTTTTCATGCTGATGATTATGTAGCTTTTCTTAGGAGTATTACCCCTGAGACGCAGCAGGATCAGCTTAGACAGCTTAAGAGATTCAATGTTGGCGAAGATTGTCCTGTTTTTGATGGTCTTTACTCTTTTTGTCAAACTTATGCTGGTGGTTCAGTAGGTGGTGCTGTCAAGTTGAACCATAATTATTGTGATATTGCTATCAATTGGGCCGGGGGGTTGCACCATGCAAAGAAATGTGAGGCTTCTGGGTTTTGCTATGTCAATGATATCGTCCTTGCTATCTTAGAGCTTCTTAAAAACCATGAGGTTTGTGTATTATAAACACGATTATATCAATTCTCATTCTTTTCTCCTTTTTTGCAAGTTTTAATGTTCTTGATACTGTTTTGCAGCGTGTTTTATATGTTGATATTGATATCCACCATGGAGATGGAGTGGAAGAGGCATTTTACACGACTGATAGGGTAATGACTGTTTCGTTTCATAAGTTTGGAGATTACTTTCCGGGAACTGGGGATATACATGATATTGGGTACTCAAAAGGGAAGTACTACTCCCTTAATGTACCATTGGATGATGGAATTGATGACAAGAGTTATCATTTCTTGTTCAAACCTATAATCGGGAAGGTAATGGAGGTGTTTAAGCCTGGTGCTGTAGTTCTCCAATGTGGTGCTGACTCTTTATCTGGGGATAGGCTTGGATGCTTCAATCTTTCGATTAAAGGTCATGCTGAGTGTGTCAGGTTTATGAGGTCGTTCAATGTGCCTTTATTGCTGGTAGGTGGTGGTGGCTATACTATTAGAAATGTTGCTCGATGCTGGTGCTATGAGGTACGGTTTGAACTAATTCAATGAAGTTCAATTAATCTGAGTGAAAGTTGAGAATTTATAAGCTTCTCGGCTGTCTTTTCTCTTGTCTATATGGCAGACAGGAGTTGCGCTCGGAATGGAAGTTGATGACAAAATGCCAGTACACGAGTACTATGAGTATTTTGGTCCAGATTATACTTTGCATGTTGCACCTAGTAACATGGAGAATAAAAATTCACAGAAATTACTAGAAGAAATAAAGGCGACGCTTCTTGAAAATCTCTCAAAACTTCAGCATGCACCCAGTGTTCCATTTCAGGAAAGACCTCCGGATACCGAAATGCCAGAGGTACGGTTTTAGAGCCCCAGTGTCTTATATTTTAACACTGACTAAATTATTGATTCTACAGAATGGGTGATGGGGTTGTCATATTATTGCAGAATGCATACTTGTTCACATTACTCTAATGCTCTTACTATACAGGCAGATGAGGATGAGGAAGATAAAGATGAGAGATGGGATCAAGATTCAGAAATGGATGTTGAGGAAGAACGGTATCTTGTTTTGACCTCCTAAAATCCATCAATGACGACTTGTAACATCTTCTCAGAAAAATAACTTAATTTGATTTTATGCAGAGTATCCCTACCAGGCAGAGTAAAGAGAGAAATGGTGGAAACTGAGCCCAAAGATCTGGTATGCTCTCTATTTAAAACATCGAGACTTTGTTCCTTTTCGTACACCAATTGTCTCTTGGCCTTTGCCGCAATACACTAAATCTGGGTCTTCTTTTCTTTTTTTTTTGCCCCCCCTCAAATAAAAAATTTAGCAGGAAGGAACTGCTGAGAATGCTCGAGGACCTGATAAAACAGCAGCTGAGACTATAAGCACGAAGGTAAAAGCCACTCCACATAAGGGCTCATACAATCATATTTACCATTTAAGCACGTCCCTAAACTATTGGAAATCTGAGTCCAATTTTATGTCTGAAATTGTTTCTTGCAGACTCCGGATATTGGTTCTCTTACAATGGATGATGCACCCAGTTTGAAGGTTGAAGAGAGCTCAAGTAAGCCAGATGCTGATCACATGTATCCCTAGTACTCATGTGAAGAGAGAAAAGGAAACTCTAGTTGTAGTATGGCATTTTAATTCTGATACGAAATTCCTCTATTTTTTTTTATTTAATTAAAAAAAATCTGCTTTTAGTAAATCATGTATTGAAAATAGTTCCATGAAATGAAAAGGCCATTTTTCCTTGCTTTACAGATTTATGTAGTATTTGTTTCTTGCATTCATGTTATTGAGCTCGGGTACTCGATGAACATGAACAAAGTGGCCAGGAAAAAAATTGGTCGAGCTCATAATCTTAAAAGGGGAGTGGTTTTTAGTCAACAAAACTTGCTAGCATTTCTCAAACAAAACATAGAACTTGCACATTTCATGCTAATGTCTAAACATTTAACATGAAATAAGAATCTTCTATTAGAGTTAGCGATCAGCTTGTCGTTCTGCTTGAACGTCTGAGTGAGTTGGTATCAAAAGGCTTGAGTGATTCTTGGGTTGCTATAGCCTTGCATGTCAGACTGATAGATTCTGCGTCCAGAAAACCAACCGGATAGCCTCTGTGATCTTCACCGTCATCTTTAACAACTGGAAGCAGATTCAAACCGCGCCTAATCATAATCATTTGAGCAGTAAGAAGATCCATGTTTGGCTTAGCTTTCCATGACACACCACATTTTTTCATCCAGAGAGCAAATTTCAGATACAAGGAGTTCTTTGGGTCCTTTTTCGCTTCTTTCTTTTGCAGTTTTGCTGAACTCTTGAATGTTTTCGAGTGTCAGTAAACCAATCAAAATTTTATCCTTGTCCACAATCATCACACAAGACTGCTTCTCCAGAAGCATGAGAGTCACTGCTTCTGTAACCCAAGTGCTCAGAGAGACGGTCACAAATCTTGTTTTCATGGCTTCTGAGACAAATATTCTCGGGTCTAAATCTGAAAATTCATAGTCAGAATCATCCACACAAAGCGAACTTTCAACTTCACAAAGATCAGTTCCGTAAGTTGTGGTTTCAAATTCAGATTCTGGAGTGGAATTGATATTTTCCGTCTTGCGTTTCTTAATTGTCTCCACATCAGGTCTCCTTGTCTGTCCCGATGTAATCCATGAAGACACTCCTACTGCTCCAAGTAGAGGAAGGACTATTCGGTAATCTTGTGTCAGCTCAAAAAGCAGTAAGACTGCAGTAAGAGGGACCTGACAAATCCCTGCAAGAGTAGCAGCCATTCCAACCTGCAATCCAATTAAACCATGGACTTTGGGTAAAACTTAGATGCCTTGGGTTCATAAAATTAGCTCATTCAATAAAGAGAAATCATATCTGTACATGGGCTACAGCCTATCAGTCTGTATAGTATGTTTCTTAATACTTATATTTTCATAATTTCACAAACAGAAATCACAGCAGAGATTGGAAACATGGCGTAGCATTTGTTCCAATTTCCGCTTTCCTTGCTTCTATAGTCAGCCTTTTTGTCTAGATAAAATTTTATCACTATGTTACAAACCAGAATCTCAAATAGATTCTTCCAAAAGCAAGAAGGGTGTAAGGTTTCCAATACCTATGATGTTAGTGTTTATTTTCCACTTACAAGAAGCCCATTTCTTCCAACCTCAAATGTGATTTATGTTCTTGAAATTTCCAAAACAGATATGGGAGAGCAGAATTCCCTTCAAAGTTGTGAGATCATATGTGCCAAGCTTTGGCACATACTTCAAAGCTCTAAAGGTAAACTACTATCTGGCAGATGCAAAAGAATGGCATAGAAGAATACCAGGCCATATGTTTGGGGTGATGCCACTTCAAATATGGAAAGCTGATTTACAGGGTTGGGATCAGCAACTAGAAAACCAATAAACTTTCCATATGCCATTCCTGTTGCTGCACCAGTAAAGAGGGATGGGGCATAGTAGCCTCCTACCAATCCAGATGCCCTGCACAAGGAGGATGCAAATATCTTTACAACTACAAGTTGAGCCAATAAATCAGCTGAAAGTCTTTGGTAAAGGATTTTGGGATATGCCAAGGCTAGCAGTCCAGTAGCTAATCCACCGATAACAGGGAACAAAGTCTTTGGTATCCCTCTAGCCTTATGAAGATTTTCTACTGTTTCCAACATGTATGAGGTGCACCTAGATAAGGTCAATGAAACCAAGCCGCACAGGACACCCAGCAACAATTAGAGAGGAAGCTCTGAAAAATGGATTCAACAACTATCACACTGGAGAACATCCCTCTCTATTAAAAATATATTTAAGAATCTTGTTTGAATGAATAATAATTCATCAGGTTGAATTCTTCATTATTAGCTTACCACTGGGTGAGCGAAAGTCATCCCCTGGGACCTTAAAGGCAGGTTCAGAACCAAGACCAACTTCTGAAACTGCAGAAGCTATAACAGCACTAAGTATAACCATAGAAGTCGTATTTGTAAGAGACAAAGAAGAATCTCCTGGTGTTGGCCACAAGACTGATTCTACTGCGAAGAAACAGCCAGCAACAGCAGCATTGAAACCTGAAAACAAAAAAAATAGATTTTCAAATACACCACACAGTCTTTGAAAATATAGCATTTCGTAATAACAAATTGGCAAAGAAACTAACCAGAAGAGATCCCAGCAGCTGACCCTGCAGCAACCAAAGAAAGTCTTCTTTGAGGGCTTATATCGAACAGGTTAGAAACGCCCTTAGCAATAGAAGTACCAATCTCAACGCTTGGACCTTCAGGCCCCAAGGATTTGCCTGTGCCAAGGGTAATGCAAGCAGAAAGCGCCTTGAGAAAAGGTTGAAATGTAGCTTTGACATTTTTAGATAAGGAAACTGGAACTCCAATTCGATTTTGCTGGCCGTCCAAAGAAATGCGAAGCAAATTCAAGATACTTACGAGAAAACCACCATAAGCTGGAATCAAAACGGTTCGTTTCCAGGTGTCTTGAATGGGCTCTTCTCTCAACCATGACGCTCCTCTGTATGGAATACCATCCCAGATCAAGTCACGTATCTCATGCTCCTACAAATATTATTTTTCAGAATTCTAAAATCTTTTAAATTTTCTTCATAGCGAATTAAAACATCAAGGTTGATGTTGCACTCATCAGGTAAATGAAAGACGACATATAGAATTAATGACTGAGAAACGACGTTACAGCACTTTATAAGAGAAGATTACAGAAAATAGAAGGTTCTTCGACCGGGAAGACGATCCAGTAGATAAGAGAAAAATGCAAGTAGAAGCAACAGAGGAAATTAGTTCGAACGTTCAGAGAAGAGTACCGTACTGCGTTATTGAAGAGGATGACGCCAACTCCTGTAAGGAGACCAACGATGCACGACGATATTATCGCAGGATTTCCGCTGCCGTAAGAAGTAGCTCTTTTTCCTCCTCCTCCTTCTTCTTCTTCTTCTTGCCTCGGTAGCTGATCATCGCCGTCGACTTCAGATTTTCCACTCTAATGCAGAACCGGTAGCGGCCTGAGACGTGTGAATGATTTCCCGCCACAAACTTGGAATCTCTTGCCCGACGGCGAGACGAGTAGAGATGGCAAGGGCTTTGAAAATGAGAATAATGTGGAGGACGATAAAGATCTGTTGTTACAGAGATCAGAATGAGCAAAGACGAGTAGATGATTGCTTGTGATTGGAAATCCTAGAACCACACTTTCCCAACCCCCCCATTATCCAAAACCTTCCCTTATCTACAACCGTACCTCCACTCTTCTATACGCTACCAGGTAACGATTAGTTAATCGCGTTAGTAACTGAAATAACGGCCAATAAAACTATAATAACTAAAAACTAAAACTCGATTTTTAATATAGAATTATAATATTTAAAATAAAATAAAATAAACATTTATTTTCCTCTCTTATCACATTCTTTTGTTTTAGAGGAATCCTGATCGTGAGTTTTTTTATATTTTAAATAATCCAAAAATATTCATTTTAGATCGATGGTTTAGATGATGTCACTCCATCTAGATCGTTTGGAATAACTACTCCGAGACAATCCAAAAATGATTCCCCGATTCATTAACAGATTCCATACCCTTGTTCAACACATTCATTCCTCTAAAACGAGATTAGGGTAAACAATACTTTAAACGACATTATCTTCCGCAGAAGCATGTGTTCTTAAAATTTGAAAAAGGGAAAAAAAAAAAAAAAACAGTTCTTGAAAGGTAAACAAATGAAGAAACACCCAAATCACAAAAGACAAAAGCATCAAATTGCCGAGGCTTATAACACGCTATAATGTAGACATTTTGGTTGTTTTCCCTCCTCTTCTCTTTATAGGATGTGCAAAGTTACAGGAAGGCATCTTTCTCGAGCAGTTTTAGCACCTCGTTTTGGTTGTTTAGCTTGGCAACATCAATCGGAGTCTTTCCATCAAGGTTCTGAAGTGTACTGCAGATACATGATACAAGATGAAGGATGTTAGGAAAAAAGATAAAATGAAAGGGGGCTGGGGGTCGAGGGTCCATTAAGCATGTTATTGTCATTTTAAAGGGCTTACACAGCAGCGCCATTTTCGAGAAGAAGAGCCACACACTCCTTTCTTCCATAACCAGCTGCATAATGAAGTGCAGTGTTTTTGTTCTTATCCAGAGAATCCACTGTTGCTCCAGCTTCAAGGAGGATCTGAGCACACTTGACCTGTAAAAGAAAAAGAAAGAAAAGAAATAAGATATTTCTACCTTTAATTTCCAATTGATTAAGGCAGATTGCTTTATTAATGGGTTTTCTTTAAAGAGAACCATCTTTTGGCAATGGTGGAAAGGGGAAGAAATACATACCTCACCATACCCACATGCAAAATGCAATGCTGTCCTACCCTCTGAATCTTCTTCATCCTTGTCAGCACCCGATGCTAGTGCACTTTTTAATCCCTAATTGACAAGTAAAGTATGACGATTAGTAATTCATGCTTTCTAACACATACATAATTTAACAAGCATGTGAGCAGATATTTTAACAAAACATATTCTAAATATACATGATTTGTAGAAGACAGAAAGTATAACTTCTAGCCACAGGTAAGGCTATCTGGGTCATCCAGTTTCCAAGAAACATGGACATAGTATACAGAAACATATCCTCTTTTAGCTCCAATTACAACGGATTTCATAAATTAGGTCAAGATAATATGTCGAATGATATCGATCCACTCAACCAAAAGTTACATGCCGGAGTCATTGAAAATAGGGAAACTTAGAGATTAGGCCCCATAAGTACTATCAAACTTGGAAAATACATTGATGTGTTACTTTTCCCCCAAATGACTCCTTGCACAGAATCACCCCTAATCTTCACACTTTTTTTAGCATTTATAAGAACATAGGACAGAAAGAAAGGGGTTGTTTCAAAGCAGGGGGTTATTTCAAACCACAATCTTGTCTATACAACATAAGCAACTGGATGGCACCTGAAAAGGGTGAAGACAGAACATAGAGTACCTCAACATCGCCGACACTAGCAGTTTGATGAACAATGGACTCATCCTCATTGCCCGCTTCTTCTGAATCCTCTGGACCAGAAAATTCAGTAGAAGTAGCTGCATCTCCTTGAACTGCAAGACCCATTGCTTCACCTAACTTTTGCAGGACATCTTTATCATTCCAGTACCTAAAGGAGAAAATTTTCCATTTTTAACATATGGAATTGCAGTCAATAAACGAAATAAAGAACATAAAAGAGTTCAGAAAGAATATCAGAGAACTCCAGACTTCATCATGGCAGCGGGACCACCCGTCTCTATCTCATCTAAAATAGGCTTGAGAGAAGGGTCTTCCTTGATCCGTGCCATTCGTTCTTCAAGTTGGTCTTTGTTCGAGGGATTTGTGAAACTCTCAAGCATGTTATTCATGGATGGATCCTGAGGGAAACAGAAGTCTTTAGTTTTATCTATCAGATCCATCCACAAGTAAATACAGAGACAAGAATAACAAAAGTATACCTGCATTAGTGTTGTACCCAGGCGCTCAGCCATGTTTATGAATTGAGGATTCTCCATGACCTGTTGCATCGTGGAATAGTATTGTGTCTGATCAAATTGAGGTATACCCTCCTCCAATGATGCACCCTGAAAAGTCTTCTGAAGCTGCTCTGCCATCTGGTTGAATGCAGGATCTTTTGCTATCTGTTCAGCTAATTCCTTAATGCTAGGATCCTGCATGCATGACAGCAGACCTCAGTGACCAAGAAAAAACACATTAACCATCACAAAGTTTTAATTAATGATATAATAAAATAAAAAAAAAAGGGAAGGCACAAAAAAAAAAAATGTAGACCTTCCAAATTTAGGGACCTTCATATATACTTACTGAGTCTATATATGTCAACATATGTCTAGATACATGTCACATAATCATTTTTGAAACCCATGCAACCACAAAGAGTGGGTTTATATGAAAAGGATGTATACTTTTATACTTTTAACACTCTTGAAAAGGATGTATACTGGGAAAGAAGAGAAAAAAGAAAAAAATCGTAAATGCTTCAAAATGAACACCAGAGTTATCAGAACAGCAGGCCCTTGCTAAGGTCATCAAAGAGTTGGACAGAAGCATTAGATTGTGGACAAGAATCAGAAATTGCAATTTATGATAAACATTAAAGAAAATTACATTAAGCAGCCCAGACATGGCTGAAAAATCAAAAGGATTAGCAGCAAAATCAGCTCCTGGGAAAGGAGGGACAGGAGCTGTCCTTTGCTGTTCTGGCTGTGCTTCTGTTGATGATGTTTCAGACTTGGAAGTCTTGTCCTCTGTACTGCCCTTTTTATCATCTAGAGATAACAAAGACATGATTAAGACCGTCTATATAAGTAAACAGTATCACAGGAAAGCATCACCAAAAATAGAGAAATTACAAGTCAAAAGAGACAAAAATCCAAAGTAGTATGTTTGATTATTCCTGATTATACAATTATACTGATACATATTTTCTTAGTCACAGCAGGATCAAGGATTTTGCCCGTGCCAAAAAATCTCCCAAAACTTGGCAAGAAAACCACTTTTTCCTCCTCTACATATAGCTATAATTTCCTTACCCTAAACCTTGTTTTTACCCAATTCTACTTCCACCTTACTCAAATCCTCAAGTCCGGTAACCATTTCTCATCACACCGCTTCCATAGATAACAAAAAGCACACAGAAACTGAATCATGTTCTTACCTAATATAGAACAATCAAATAATCATTATGTACCATGCCAATTCAAAGGTAGAAATATCGAAAAATCAATCAATGATGACAGCGACCACACAACCTAATGAAGAAGTACCTTTTGCCCAAACAAAAAAAAAAAAAACCCTAAATAAATCCATTGACAGCATTTGATGATTCTATGAGCTTACCAACAGCAGCCGGAACCTCCTTAGTGGCAGAATTCGAAGCCATAATAACTCTCTGAATCCAAATCGAGAAAAAAAAAAAAAAGAACAGATTCAAATTAACAGATTGAAAATTGAAATACAGCAAGAGATTGAGAGATTTGAGAAATCAAGACCTGGACCAGATGCGCGAGTAGATTTATACACCAGAGAATATGACAGCGAGGTTTGAGCTTTTACGAGCCCCTTACTACTCTCTGTAAGTCTGTATATATATGCATATAGATAGGGGAAAATGAGATTGGACTAATCCAGTGATGACTACATTTTTCTCATTCATAATTATTTTATTTTTAAAAAATGTAATTAATTAATTAATTTTATTTATTTATTTCTTCCCTAATAAGTCTAGCGCATAGCATTCACTGTCGAGCAGTCGTGCAGTTGATATAAACCGCCGAACGGCTCATGATGGGCCCAATTCTACAAATTTGGGCTTTTTTTGGATGGGCCCAATTCTACCCGCTATTGGGGCATTAGATAAGGAGTTGGGGGGACGATGCAGTATTCACGCAAAGGATAGCTACTTGCCGATTGGCGTTGTTCTCCTACGCGGGTAACTACTGTTTCGCGTTTCTGTTTTACAAGTGATAACGCTATTATTGAGGAAGGAGAAAAGGAAGCGTTTTTACGTTTTGAAGATCTGCAGATTAGGTAATCTCTCGATCTGAATCCCAGTTCCTTCTTCGTTTATTCATCCTAGTTTATCATATATAGAGATTGTAGTACGAGTCTGTGTGAGTTTTCAGATTTTTTGTTTTCAGTTTAGTTCGAAGTTCATAGATCTAAGTCAGATAATGTGATGCATGTTCTCCATGAATATTTCGATTACTATGTGTGTCTATGTATGCGTATTTTGACCCGTTTCAGAATTCCCCCTGCTTTTGACATATCCTTAGATCTGATGCATCTTCTTCAGCCAAATTGGTGGGAGAGTGAAAAACAGTAGATCTGAAACTTATCGTAGAAATCTTACCCCTTTTCTGCTAGTTTTTGTTTGACTTCTGGAGTGTATGCATGAAAAAAGTAGTAATATGCTGGAGAAAAAGAGAATGACCAAGTTTTTCATTTTGTAATTTTATTTTTTAACCAGAATGCATCGTCGTTAGATTCATCAATGTCTTAAACAGTTAATACTACTATTTCTTTTCCCCCCCTTTTCCAGCTTAGCATGGCTTCCTCTTCGAGGATGCCTTCAACGTGCTGGGTTTTCTTTGTTCTGCTCATCTTAGCCAGTTCTTGTAACGGGTTTTATCTCCCTGGGAGCTACATGAAGACTTATTCCAATGAGGATCATATATTTGCGAAAGTCAATTCCTTGACTTCCATTGAAACTGAGATTCCTTTCAGCTACTACAGTCTCCCTTATTGCACACCTCCTGAGGGTATCAAGAAAAGTGCTGAGAATCTTGGGGAGCTCCTTATGGGAGATCAGATTGATAACTCCCCTTACCGTTTTCGTATGAATGTTAATGAAACTGTCTATCTTTGCACTACCAAACCATTGAGTGAGCATGAAGTGAAGCTCTTGAAACAGAGAACCCGTGATCTTTATCAAGTGAATATGATCCTTGATAACTTGCCTGTTATGCGAGTGACTAAGCAAAATGGGGTCAACATTCGGTGGACTGGGTTTCCAGTTGGGTATACTCCACAGAACAGTAATGAAGATTATATTGTTAACCATGTGAAGTTCAGGGTCTTGGTCCATGAGTATGAGGGAAGTGGTGTGGAGATACTTGGAACTGGGGAAGAAGGCATGGGTGTGATTTCTGAAGCTGAGAAAAAGAAGGCATCTGGATTTGAGATCGTTGGCTTTGAGGTTTTTCCTTGTAGCATTAAATATGATCCTAAAGTGATGAAAAAATTCAAGAAGCATGAAAATATCTCAGCCGTAACATGCCCCACAGAGATTGATAAGTCTCAGATAATAAGGGAGCAAGAGCAAGTATCATTCACTTATGAGGTTGAATTTGTGAAAAGCGATATAAGATGGCCGTCAAGATGGGATGCTTATTTGAAAATGGAAGGTGCCCGAGTCCACTGGTTTTCAATCCTAAATTCACTAATGGTGATCACCTTCTTAGCCGGAATTGTTTTCGTCATATTCTTGCGGACAGTGAGAAGGGATTTGACAAGGTACGAAGAATTGGACAAAGAAGCTCAAGCACAAATGAATGAGGAACTTTCTGGTTGGAAACTTGTTGTTGGGGATGTCTTCAGAGAACCAGAACGCTCGAAGCTTCTTTGTGTAATGGTTGGAGATGGAGTTCAGATTATAGGAATGTCTGCTGTAACTATTGTTTTTGCAGCCTTTGGTTTCATGTCACCTGCTTCAAGAGGAATGCTATTGACAGGGATGATTATTCTTTACCTTTTCCTTGGAATTGCTGCTGGTTACGTTGCTGTTCGGGTTTGGAGAACCATAAAGGGAACTTCAGAAGGTTGGAGATCAGTTTCCTGGTCGGTTGCTTGCTTCTTCCCTGGAATCGTATTTGTTATTCTTACTGTCCTAAATTTTATTCTATGGGGCAGCCATAGTACTGGAGCCATACCCATTTCTTTGTATTTCTTGCTATTGTCTCTCTGGTTTTGCATATCAGTTCCACTCACCCTTTTGGGAGGATTCTTCGGCACAAGAGCTGAATCAATTCAGTATCCTGTTCGGACCAACCAGATTCCAAGAGAAGTCCCAACTCGCAAATACCCATCATGGCTACTTGTTCTTGGAGCAGGGACACTTCCCTTTGGAACCCTTTTCATTGAACTCTTCTTCATACTATCTAGCATCTGGCTTGGGAGGTTCTATTACGTATTTGGGTTCTTACTGATAGTTCTCTCATTGCTCACTATTGTCTGTGCTGAGGTGTCCGTTGTTCTTACATATATGCATCTCTGTGTGGAGGATTGGAGGTGGTGGTGGAAGGCTTTCTTTGCCTCTGGATCAGTTTCTCTTTACGTGTTTCTATACTCCATCAACTACTTGGTTTTCAACCTGAGAAGTTTGAGTGGGCCCGTTTCTGCTATTCTCTACCTTGGCTATTCTCTGATCATGGCGATTGGAATCATGTTGTCAACTGGCACGATTGGATTCCTTGTGTCTTTCTACTTTGTTCATTACCTATTCTCATCCGTAAAGATAGATTAAAGACGGATTAAAGACGGTATTTGTATTTTCTTAATCTACCACTTCGGATAGATCTTGGGTTTTTCTGAACATTTTCTTACATCTTTTTAGGTAGTTGTCTTGGAGAAATCTATTTACCACCTAGATTTGTGATCTGTCGTTTGGAATGTAATTCAAAACAAATTTTACCACAATATACTATATAATATTGATGTTTTGACACCTCCTTGGATGCTGTTGGGTAATACAGACTTGCACCTAAAATGGTCTTGCGAATTTGTGTGATTAATGCATGCCAACATTGAAAGGAATCTAACTACCGTTACTCCTTTCCATCCGAAAAGGGGGCTTGTATGATGTTCGCATGACTCTTACAACCGGATATACCCAGGCTAACTTGGAGAGAGATCGGATGAGTTTAGCGGCACTGAATCTCCGAACAGGAGAAGAGTCATATCCGATCGAATATATCATATGAAGCTACTAAGAAATACTCTCTTCAACGAATGATCAGGTGATATAATGGATAGAGATCTAATTCACTTCCAAGTACAAAAATGTACTCCATGTACACGTATGATTCATAAAATAATGAAGTATGGATGATACTACAAGTTATGAATCAATAATGGAGACATAAAATAACAAGGGTACAAGATATTTATGTATTTCCTATATATCTACACTCTGGATTCTATCAACCATGTTCCAAAACTTCAATTAGGAGATTGGTCACAAATAATGTCTTACCTCTCAACAAGAGAAAACCGAACAATCTCTTTGTTTTTGGTGGAACACGGAAATCTTGATTTCGACAAACTATACACAAACTATACAAGTAGCAAAAACAAACCACGACCATGCATTATCCACTTCATTAATATGCTTCAGTTACCGGATTTCGTAGTCTTATCCGCTGCAAACAACATTTCAAACATATAGTTAAACTTTGAGAACAACCCCCAAAAATATTAGTCTCCAGTAGTGTTTGTGATTGGAGAAAGGGTAAACTCACCTACTGAAGTAGGATCAACATGTACAAAGAAACTTGCGGCAACTATTACGTAGCAAAGAATGAGCATCAATCCTTTGAGGTAATTAGAGGCTCCATCCTGCAAGATCAATGTGAGATTTCTATAATGAAAACACAAACAGCAATGGGTAAGTTTTCAAGTTTGTCATTTTTATCTGCTTTTGAATTCAAGAATCTTTCCCCCTTAAACCAGCTGCGTATATATTACCCAGTTGAAAGAAATTGAAAAAGAAGAAAATAAGAAGCCTCGAAGTTGCAAACCTGCAGCATAAAGGCTACTACTAGAACGGTTATGAAGAGTGTGGCTGTCTCGAAAATTTGAAAATTTAAGTCCAAAGGACGTCCCATTATCCACCCAATGACCACACAAAATGGAATCTGCAGTATGTAGAGAACAATCAAGATTCACACGAATATAACCCCTATAGTGACTCCATATAATAAAAAATTTTCTTGTTATGTATTAGCTTGTACTCACCCCAAACATGGATATTTGTGTGGAGGATCCTATTGCCACTCCCACAGATATGTCCTATGTATATAGGGCAGTAAGTAGATTAGAAATGGGCAATTAGTCTTGTGGGCATTTACTAACTAGAAGGAATTTGGCTTACAAGTTTATCTTTCATGGCAAACATAACAGCACCTGCATGCTCGGCAGCATTCCCGACAATAGGAAGAAGAATGACACTAATGAACGCTACTGGTATTTTCATCGCTACCGACGCTCCCTGAGAAAGTTAGGGATAAAAATAAAAGTTTTTCATAAATATGTACTGTCTGACACAGAGTTAAGAAAAAAAAATTTAGATGGATTAAAAGTTCCTCCAAGCCTAAATAGCCAAGGGTTAGACAGTCTATGTGGAACCAAAAAATGGGAGAAGCAGAGTAACTGCACTATAGTGACTCAATATCTCTAGATTCTTATTCTGAGAAGTCAGTCAAACACTGAATATAGTATTTGTTAACAGGTAATTACCTCTATGGCGTTCACCAAGTATTCTGAGAGGACGGAAATCCACACAGTTAAAATAGACAGCCAAATTATTGATTCCCACTTAGATATCTCAGGTTCTTCCTCATCCTCAGAATTCTCTTCCATCTGAGTATCTCCCTGATTTTTTTGCCATTAGTTTTGTTAAACCATTAAATAAAAGAACGAAAAAGTTAACAGATTCCAATATGGGCATGATAAGTTGATGATAAAGAAACAAAAGCCCTAATTTTTTTTCCTCATCTATCTATGTTACAGACCTCGCTAACCGGTACATATGGATTCCTTTCGCTTTTAAGTTGGAAAAAAAGATACCCAGCATATGCTACAAGCATAATGCAGCTGCTAAACCTTGAAAGAGCCAACTCTGACTTTCCTGTATGCAACTCTGTATGGGTAGAGTGGAGGACAGCTGGAAATGCAAGGCCCATAACTGCCATCAACAGCAATCCGGAATTCACAGAAGCAGTAGCCTAAAAGGAAGAGAAGAAGTAGAAGAAGAAGAAAGATTTGACTTCGTTATCCACCAAGATTTAGGGCAAAAAAACAAAAAACAAACAAACCTTATCAAAGACCTGTTCCTTCTTAGAAAATACAAGTCCGCCAGCAAAGAAAGCACATCCAAGCACAAGTAACATGTTTGACAAAATTGAGCCTAGCAAAGACTGTTGAATAACACGTAACATTCCACTTCTCAGTGCATAGATTGAAATTATGAGTTCTGTTGCGTTTCCAAAAGTAGCATTTAAAAGTCCTCCAACTGCAAAGTCAAACATCAAGACCCTGAGTTATCCATGAAAATGCATGATAAGTTGCTTAAGTTTTGATAAAAATAATAAATGTGAAAAAAAGAGTAATATTTGAAAATCCAGATGAAGAAACCAAAGCATTGTTGAAAAGCTAGAGCCTGATATAAGATGAAAGAAAGAACTTTGCTTGAGATGGTTGGCTGATACCAATGGAGAGAGCCAAAAAGAAGATGAGGCCAAATAATGGTTTTGTAAGTTCAGGGTATGTTTGTAACACTCAGCATCAAATTCATAAATCCAGAATAATTACCCGTAGCTCCAGTATAGCAAGCCAGCTGCCTGCATCAAAATTTGAAAGCAAATTTATGTTAGTTATGTGTTACCCAAATAGTACTTCTTTGAATGCCTTACCCTTATGATGAGTTTATTTTCGCTCAACATTTCCTCTTATCATGATGTGACTGGTACAAAGGAAATCGATAAACGAAGTTGTTTAGATATAATTTGATATATTGACAAAAGAAAGAAACCTTACTCCGTAGCATAACCGAGACGCTCAGCCAAAGGTATGATTCCCAGTAAGCTTAGAAGGAAGACCCAACCCTAACAATGAACTTGATTAAATAAAAAAGAAGAGCCAAAGAGGCCTAAAATCCTTTGATAATTGAAAAGATTAATACTTCCTTAACATATCAAACAACTCACCTCATGGTTAGATACTTTTGCAACTATGATAGCAATAGGCCCGAAAGGCATGAGTAAGTTAATTTTGGAGGAAAAAACTACAATCTTGATGCTATTAATCACAGTATAACTCAAATGTTGAGAGTAAAAAATCTGTGAATCTTCGACCAGTGGAAATCTCTGTAGATTCTCCTCAAAAGTATTTTCTTTCGGTTCATTTGATCCCAATGTAGCTACGATCTTATTCTCAAATTCGTTTGATCGTTTTTCTAACGATCCCATCTATTGAATAGAAAAGAAAAAAATATATATACATCTCCAATCAGCAATTATTACTTCTCCACACAAAAGAAGGAAAAAAAGCATATATTTGATAATCCTTGGGGCAAAAAAGTAGCAGACCTCAATATGAGAATGAGCGTTATCCATTAAGGCGTTAATTGTTCCCTTGTTTTCATCCATGGGTAGATTTTAAAACAATAGAATTCCATCCCCAAGCATCGAGATCACTGCACGTCACGTTCCCCTTAATAAGTCGGTATAAGGGTTGAAGACTTGAAGTATATTATAATCGTTTCACGTGAATCAAGACTTGGATCACATCGAAATATCTAAAATTTTCATCAAAAAATAAATCTACATCTATAAGAATCCAATATCCTCGTGAAAAAACATGAAAAAAAAAGGGAAGAAAAAGAAACTGACCGCTTGGAAAAATGCAAATTTTCCTCCGAGACCTTTCGTCGAACACGTTGTGGGTAAGTTGTAAGAATTAAGAAACGAGAGGTTGGTGTCTATATCAAACGAGAGAGGGAGAGAGAGAGAAGGGGAAATTGAATCGTAAGAAAGAAGGATGAATCGATGGGAAATGAACAGACATTTACGAATTGATGGAGAAATTGAGTAAAACAGTGTGGGTAGACATGGTAGTTATTGGTTGACAAGGAAAGGCATATTGAACACAAAACGTGGAAAGCAGTACCACTTTTCATTTCCTTTTTCCCCTGGCCATTAACCACCCGACATCGCGCCCTTGTCGCCTTAGATTTCTTTGAGCACTATTAAAATAACGTTCTTCCCACATTCCATTCGCAGAGAGAGAGAGAGAGAGACGCACACAATCTTTCTTTGTTCTTTGGGAAAATAAAACTTTACTCCCCTAAATTAATATTTTATTATATTTAACCCCACTAAACTAACATATATTAAAAATACTTCCTTAAACTATCATCATATGTGACTTAATACCCTTAAACTATTATTATATATTAAAAACAACCTCCTTAAACTCTCATCCAATTAAACTTAATCCCCTAATGTATTCTTAAACTATCCTAATGTTACACTTAGGTTCCTTTGTATTTTAAGAGCTAAGTCTAATAAAAATGATCGATTAAAATGTAATTTTAATAAGTAATAATTTTAAAAAATTTAATTAATTATAATAATAATTTTAAAAAATATTATAAAACGTGTTAATTTAATAGGGCTAAATCTAATAAGATGGTAAAATTATTATGTGGTCTAAATCTTTTTCATGATTAAGGGTTAGGATTCCTACACATAGTACTATGGTAGGAACTATTATGAAGTATTGGATGAATTAAAATCTAAACCAGACCATGAGTTTAGAAAAATAATAACTTTTAAAATTTACAAAAAAAAACCTCCACTACAATTTCTTAATACTATATTCATTCTTTTTTTGACCCCTACATTTTAATTTAATTGTAAGATTTCCCTGTTTCAGCCACCAAGATCTCCCATGGCCGCCCCAGCACATCCTCCATTACTGGCGACGCCACCGCCCATCCCTCTTTCCCTCGGCCGCCCCAGCACATCGTAAACAAGTGAAGGAGTTGATGGTGATGAACTACAAGATTCAGATTCGATAGGGAAAGGGACTTGTTTACGATGCGGTAAGAGCGGCGAATTGCTAGTTTGTACTGAAATTGTATGTCCAATAGCTCTCCATGAGAGTTGCATGTCTTGCAAACCATCATTTGATGAAGAGGGAAAGTTCTACTGCCCTTATTGTGCATACAAAAGAGCAGTAGATCATGCCCAGAAGCTGAAGAAAAGGTTGGAGATGGTGAAGCTTGCTTCACCTAACCAGTGGAGGGAATTCTTTTGAAGAAAAGGTTGATGAGGGAATTCATCTAAATATTTTCTAACCAGTGTTTGTAACAGTGTAAAAGAAGTTAATAATGGCCGTTTAGAGCAAGATTGAGTTGAAATGGAGGTTGATAGGCAATCAATCCAAATCCTCCTCCAACCAATGTCAGTAACAGTGTAGAAGAAGTGGAGTTAAACGAGGATGTTACGAATAAAGGAAGATCTAATGAGGCTGGAATATGTAAGAATCAACCGTTTCCTAACGTGGAAGAGAAGGAGCGGAATCACAACAGGATCTGGGAGAAAGGGGTGATAGTAAGCAAGAAGGAATAGTTGTCGATCAATGCCAAACTGATAAGTTGGATGATTGTGAAGAAGAAGATGAGAATGTTGATGATTCACCTCATGAGCCCGTGGATTCCAAAATTGGTGTTGCAACCAATGCTGTGGATGGTAATGGGACCCCTTTGGCATGGAAGACACGCTTTAAATCTATAGCTCGTAAAATGGGGAAGCAATATAATGGTGGCGGCACCCCGTAAATGAAATCCAAGGCCAGAAAATTTTGCTCGCAAAATCGAGAAAGCATCTAAATCAAAAAAATCACACCACGAAGCATCTAAATCCAATAAACAGTGGGTTACTTATGTACTAGTTGGAGGAAATCTCTTGAGAATTATGGTAGTATTTACTGTAGACTTTTATATAGAAGTTTCTTGTACTTGCAGGGAAAATTTCTTACCGGATGCAAAGCCGAGGAAAATATTATGGATGCCTGAAGAGGAAGAAGACATGTTAAGGGTATGAGTCATTTACGTATATGTCAAATTTCTTTAATGGAAATTGTATTATGAATTCAGAAATCTGTCTCTATCAACCAGAAACGATATGTAAGGGATCTGGATAGGTAGAGATAGCCTTTATACACACTAGCTCCATAATCTGCTTAAAATAAACCATCCCACAAATCAAAACTAATGAAACATATCAGCTGGTTTACAAGGAAGCGAGTAACTGCATATTTCCGTTGATCCGTTATGGCAGACCGGTGGCCGAAAGGTAGATACGCCGCCTGTTTCTTTTTTGAAGTGAATTCTGAATTTGAGACAAAATCCTTGTATATCTGTTTTGTAGTTATTAACTAGTGAACTCTTTCAAGATTACTAATTTCTATACGAGTATTTTTTTTTTTTTTGGATGGCCGGACATTTTTGTTTTGTAGACCCTTATGTTTGTTATTTTTGTGTTTTCTACCCACTCCCCTCTCTTCTCTTCTTTTTACCCCTAATTGGTTGGATTTTCTAATACGACAAATAGTATGTATTAATTTTATATTATTGTATTTATAGATCGGTATAAAATGATTTCATTTATTTAGCAAATGATCAAATGGATAAACTGATTTTCCGTTTGAAAAATAAAATAAATAGATAAAAAGGAAAGAGCATTACCGATCTTCTCCATGCGAGTCCAAAATCAGGAGAGCAGGCGGTATGGCGAGCTGCTTATTCATCTCAATCCGCCAGGTATTCATCTTCCTCTTCTGAAATTACAGCTCTGCATCAGTTTCTGTCACACTCGATCGTGTTATCGCCATTTCTTACTACTCCTGTTTCAATCCTCCTACTGCGCTAACTAGCATCTCTCTCAAAATTCGCGCTCTCGAAAGTTTGCTGCGAGATAGCCTGTATTGCAGGATGAACCTAATGTAGGAGAACAGATTACATCTGATTTCGCGCCATTGATCACTACTTCTGCTTCAGTCCTGCTTCAATAATAAGCATTTCTCTTCAATGGATCGTGTAAATTACGTTGCGCTTCTGAAACTCAGCTTCGAGCTTGCCTGTTTTTCAAAATATTATATTCGAACCACAAGATGAAATTAATGTAGAAGATAAGGATGATTTCCGAGAAAGAAGCTTGTATAAAATGCGGTACAAATGGCCGGCTGTTTGCGTGCAGTGTCTGTCCAGTGATTCTCCATGAAAAGTGTATGTCATGTAAACCTAGATTTGACTGTGAGGGGAAATTCTATTGTCCTTGCTGTTTTTATAGAAAGGCAGTAATACATGCAAAGGAGTTGGAGAAAAAAGCTATGGCGGCAAAGAATGCATTGTCGGATTTTGTTGCATCCTGTGTGGTTGATGCCTTAGAAGGTATAGACCAGAGAATTAAGAGGAAATGCCCTAGTAATGAGAAGATGAAATGTCACTCTGTTCAAGTCAAGAAGGTTCGGCTTGAAGAAGGAGACTATGACAAAGAAGTGTGCTGTAATCTATCTCAGACAGTGGTTAGTGATAGCATTGAAGAATATCAATCAGAAGAGAGTATATCAGGAGGCATGGAGTCGAGTAAGGAATTTGCGATGCCAGAAAAATCCATTTGACTCTTTTACGAAGAATGTCTATTTGTACATGTAGAGGATAGAACAAGGATGCAAGCAGAAGATTCGAGATCAACACAACAGAGGCAATATGAGGGCCAAACAGAGACTGTTGATGCTTTTCGGGGAGAAGGCGAGACGGTTGTAAATAGTCCAATTCATGGCACAAAAGGATCTGAAGAAAGAGTAAACATCTCACAGGATAATCAGTGCATTAATAATATGGAAAAGGGAGAGGACATCGGTTCACCTAAAAAATCACTCCTTCAGCATAGCAAAAAGTCAGAAGAAAATGCAGCCTCTGTAAAGTCAAAGAGAAACCAAAAATCTGCTAAGCAAGTGTGAGATTATCATTACATTTTATAGTTTGGTTTCAAGTTGGATGGTCGTATCTTTGTAATTTTTCAATGCGGAAGCAATAACCATTGAGAAGTTTATGTTTTATGTTCTGGTGTGCAGTAACAAGTTTACTGTTCCTGGTTCTAAGCGTAGGAGACTACACTGGAGACCTGAGGAAGAAATATTGAAGGTAATGAGCTAATAATGCCCGTGCGGAAAAAAACATGCCTTGGTAATACTCATGGAGGAAGATTTGCAGTGGAAATTACCCTATGACTTATGCCATCTTCGTATGGTTGAAATCTTGTTTTATTACTTTATTGCTTTCAAGTGTCTTTCAGATTGCATAGAACTTATAGTTGGTAGATTACATAAGGCAATTATATGCAGGAGGGAGTGCTGAAGTTCTTATCGACGGCAAACAAAAATGTTCTGTGGAGGAAAGTTTTGGAATATGTTACCACATATTCGATGCAACTCGAACTCCAGTTGATTTAAAGGATAAATGGAGGAATATCACAGCGAAACAGCAAGTTTGAACAGAGTAAGAAGGAAAATAATGACTATGTAAAAGGATTACCTTTCCTTTTGTTATTTCATATGCAGGTAAAAGTTACCAGATAGTATGTTCTAACAGCCTGTTTTATTCAAATAACTTTCTGCGAGAATTGGAATTGCATCTCGCGAGAAGATTTTGATTTCGTGGAAAAAAATTTTTACAACATAGATTTCTACTGGCTTTCTCCTCAGATTTCATGATATTGTCGGGGAATGTACATAACCTGAGGAAAAGGAAACACCTCTCAGCATTTGTGATGAACTGGCATCTAGATCATGGTACCGCTCGGAATCAAGGCATCCTTGATTACTGTCACGATTCCACTCTTTATGAAATATCCATCCGTTTCTCTCGCAGCTTCTTGCACATTGTCGCCATTAAGGATCTGTAAAAACAAGAACAATAGACCACTGGAAAGGTAAATTTGATTGCACTTGAAGATCTTGCAGGTAGATTTTGAAGTAATTACTGTGAAAAAAAAAAACCCAACATGTAATATAACACGTTTTGCGGTTATATTCGAGGTTTATGACCATGTTTCTTTATCTTTTTCTTCTTCTTTCTTAAATGTATGCTCTGATTAAACCAAAAGAATAAAGAGAGAAAGCGGGGGTAAGCTTGATATCTATCAGAACCTTCACATCATGGCCGATGCGGGCATTTTTGTCAATTATTGCTCTCTTGATGTGAGAGTTCTTGCCAATACCGATCGGGACGCTACCTTTTGCAGCCAAGAACCTCCTGTCAGCATCAGTCTGAAAGGGGGAGAAAGCAAGACGTGATTCAATATGATTAACCTTATAAATTATATGATACATATGTTGATAAACCACGCTGATATTAATCACCTCATAATAATCTGCTCCCATCAATAATGTGTCTTCTATGATTGCACCCTCAGATATACAAGATCGAAGGCCAACAACAGAGTGGTGAATTTTACAGTTCTGTAGATAAAAAAATAACCTTATCTCAACTTCCATCATAATCGTAACTGATCAAAAAATGCTGAGGAAACTTTATAGCTTATCAATTACCAAGAGAAATAAAGACAATCTTGAAAACTTACCTTTATGACACAACCTTCACCAATGACACTATCAGTGACGTCAGCATCAAGCATCTTGGATGGAGGTAAATACCGAGGTTGGGTGTAAATTGGAGATGATCGATCATAGAAGCTGCAAGGGGGTCCAAAGTTAGAACTTAGATAAATAAAAAAAGGGGAATGAATCCGATGAACTAGAATTTAAACTACCTGAAATCAGGGATTGGCTTTTTGGTGATCCCCAAATTTGCATTGTAAAAGGCCTCAATTGTACCGATATCTTCCCAGTAACCATCATATAAGTAAGCTTGCACCTGTTTAATTGATCCGGGTGAAGAAATCGGATTGCAATAATGTTATATCAACCATGCACAAAGAGAATATGAAAAGAAGAGTAAAATGGAATCATGTACATACTCTCAGTCCGATAGAAGTTGCACCAGGAATAACTTCACTACCGAAATCATTAGCTCCAGGGAACTTCTCTCTAAGCAGATCTAACATCACATGTTTGCTGACAACATATATTCCCATGCTAGCAATGTAAGGCATCTCCTTTGCCCTCTTATCACCTAGACCCAAAATAGTAGTATCAACCTACAAGAAAACAAAGGATCTAATTTTTTATTTGCTCGCCTAAGAAATTGTTTCAGTTTTTATTCTTAAAATAAAATAATAGTAGTATGCTTGAAACAGGATCTACCTGCATGGCTTTCAATTGTTCCCCTTTCGGTTTCTCAGCAAATTCAATGATGCGTCCTTCTTCATCTATCTTCATTAAACCAAATGCAGTAGCACGCTGTTCATCCATGGGCAATGCAGCTACAGTTATATCAGCATCAGTCTCTCTATGTGCTTGAATGAACCTCTCATAATCCATTCGGTACAAATGGTCTCCAGCAAGAACCAAAAACTCCAAAACATTGTGCTCTTCAAAGAGCCATAGATACTGCCTCACTGCATCAGCTGTGCCCTACAAATTTTACAATATGCGATCAAACTACATCAGATCGAGCTCTACTTCACAAAACAAATGCAACCCGTCAAATATAGAAATGTATTGCAGTGATCATTGAGATCTCGTCACCTGGAACCAATTTGGATTCTCTGGACTCTGCTGAGCAGCAAGAACTTCAACGAAGCCTTCATTCTTGTAACCGCCCATGTTGCTTGCATAAGCTCGTGAAATATGGCGATTTAGAGATGCAGAATTGAATTGAGTGAGAACATAGATCTTGGAAATGTTGCTGTTGAGGCAGTTACTAACAGGAATGTCGATCAGCCTATAGTTCGCTCCAAGAGGAACTGCAGGTTTCGCTCGCTTTTTGGTGAGCGGATAGAGACGCGTCCCAGCGCCACCTCCAAGTATAATTCCAAGCACACTCTGAATAAAATTAGTCAAACAGAGACCAACACAGTGATTCAATAAACCGCCATTTCAGATCAAGTTTCAGCTAATATTTTCATAATGCGTAAGAAATCAAAGCAGGGAGAGAGGGAGAGAGAAGACTGACGCGGCTAGCATCGGGATCGAGGCAAGTCTGAGAATTCTGAGAATCGGAAACGGCTTTAGGAGAAACGATGAGAGGAGCACTGGTTCTGCTAGTGGAGGAACCGCGTCCTGAGCCCAAAGCAGATCCCAAAACGGAGGAGATCTTCTCGCCTGCAAGAGAAGACGAAGCGAACGATAGGCTTCGAGGAGAAGCTAATTTCCTGCTGTCATCAGAAGCACTCGATGAAGAAGACGATGCCGGTAGATTCAGAACTCCGATCGCTTTCATTGACGACGCCATGCTTGTTCTCTGACGAAAAACAATAATCTCCAACCAAAAGTTTATTCCAAGTTCGTTCCTGAGCCTATGGCGGATGAACGGATCGAGAGCGAGAGAGAGAGCGTGTGAACACTGAACTGAAGACTCGCTTCTTTTGCAGCGGGAGGGAGAGAAGGACTAGCTGCCACTTATTAATTATTAATTATTAATTATATTATTAGATTCAGCCTCGGGATTTCCCTTTTGCCCACATAGTTTCACCTAATTACGACTTACGCAATCAAACCTGATTTTAATTAAAGAATTAAAATGGTTTGTTTAATTATTAATATTATTTTAATCAGCTTTTAACTTTGGAAGAGAGAGTGGCCATAGAAGTTTCTACGGACTTAAACACACAGTCGATTCCCATTTTTATATTATTTTTTATGCGCACGCACGGGATTGCGCACGTAAAGGTGGTCATGGGTCTATCGATCAAATCACGAGCATGAATTAGTAAGATATGGTTTTACTAAATTGGGCCCCACAATGTACGGAAACAGTCCAAAATTTATCATTCACGTTTAATTCAACGTGGGCCCCGAAGAGATTATGGGCTAATTTTTTCGGATTTTTAAGTAATTAACGAAACAAACAAGAGGACGCCACGTGAATGATAGATATTTCTCCGCTAAAACACAACACGTGAGATGCCAACGTGGAAAGTGGCAAGATCCAACCGCTAAAAAACGCTTTTCCGACAGGTAGTCGTAAAAAACCCAAGTCCAACACGTTATTTCAACATCATGTTGATTGATGCATTGGCTGTGAATCTTGTGAACGACATGTAGGGTTAAATACAAATAGAGTGGAAAGCTAGTTAACGACGCGACGCTCAAATGAAATAGACCCATTTTGCCTAACATTGGGCGGCGGAGAGTAATAGTACAATAGCTAGATTGTTGTTCGGAGATGTTCGACTTTCGGCCAAACAGAAGAAACGAGATAAAGCTAATAATGAATTAATATATAAACAAATAATGACTTGGATCCCTCCTTTGTTAGTTGCTAACTTTATCTACTTTTTCATCTTTCTGTGTATAATGCAAGTAAGTAAAAAGGAAAAAGGTTCATGTTTGATCTGCTTCTAGGGTTGTCCACATCCATGTGCATGCTTACCTCGTCTATTTTCCATAATCACTGGCTTACCCCATCGAAAAATTATACTTAAGAAACTAGTTATAAAAGCAGTATTAAAATAATCAGACATTCCCACCACAAACCCACTAGAAAAAGACAATGTCAATAAGACAGTGCTACTTACGTTAATTAATCTCATGCTAATACTTGTTGTAATCATTAACACTGTACTAATTACTATTACTTTATTCTATAATCTCTACTGAAGCTTCTCCCTCTGGCTAGCTTAGCTAGGCAGTACTGGCCCAGAAAAAAACATTGATTTCTTTCTCTGACAATGCCTGCTTTTTTTTAAATATTAATTTATTCTCTTTTATCTATCTTTTCAACACCATATAAAGGGCAACACTACATTCTAGGCTGATCAATCAATATGGGTCTCAGCATTTGGCTCATTGCTTCACTAATGGTCAATAGTTGAGATTTCATCTGCTCTGATCATCTTCACACATTACGCCCCTCTTCTTCTTAAGGCGCAGTTTTTTTGCCCAGAAGCACTTTTGGTTGGCCCATTCTGGGTCAAACCATTCAACTCTCGACCCCTCACCCTTCTACTTCTCTCGGTTCCTTTCTTCAACACCTTTGCTCTAAGTATGGGAAAGTGTTCAAGTCACATCTGTTCTTGGCCTTTGGCCTGTACATTTCCTCTACAGTTACTACTGTATAGCAAAGTATGTGTATGTGTAGTTATCCGACTTTCTCCTGTTGCTTGATTATCTAGTGAATTTGTGCTTCTCAGAGTCTAGGATGAAGCAGTGTTGAGCATCGGTTTGATTTAAAATGTAAAAGAGTGTAGATTAGGTTTTGAACGTTGTGAAGGTTGACTGATTTCTGAAAATTCGGATTAGCTTTAACAGAGATGCGAATCAATTCACCAATACTTTGCTGATTTTGCTTAGTGGAACATATTCTTTGCAAATAGTGTTTTTTATGTAGATATTTTCATGGAAGCAATTAGAATTCTTCATCTCTGGCTGATTTCTCCAATTCTAGCATTTTACAGAGGGTCTCTTTTCTCAAAGTTAGTTTTCCTTTAATTTCAGGTGTCACTGTTGCTTCTGAGTAATTATGAATCTCCAATTTTGTCATGTGCATTGAATGAATTTCTCACACAAATAGCAGGAGAAGATTCACCCACTTCCTCGGTGCCCACAATCGTGGCTCCATTTGTTGTTTCAGCCTCGAAGCTAAAGTGGGAAAGCAAATCTTTCAACAAAAATGATAGGCAATTTTCTCTCTACGGGATCTAGAGCGGCCAAAATGGACATAACTCACCTTTTGCTGGACAGAACCCAGAAACCGCTTTCATCATTGCAGATTCATCATGAGCCTTTAGCCTGTTTTCTTCACTTGGTTCGCATATTGAACTTGCCAACTTTTGTTGTTGTTGCACATTCAAATCGGAGTCTTTCTGATAAAACTGGAGGAGAAGAGCTTCGAGTAATTTCCTTCTTTATTGGCTTATGGAAGCTATTAGAACTTAGAAAGATAGTTTGCTTTTCTAGTTTCTGTGTCAAATAATAGGATCAATTGTTTTATGATGTGGCAAGATCTTAACCACAAATTGCATGAAATTGTACAGGGCAAAATTGCATGGAATATTTACTCCTCAGACATGTTTCATAACATGCATTCCTTCTAGCTCCATGTGTTCTAATATCCAGGCTCTTCATAAAAAAGTAGCAACCTTCTTGTGCCTGCGCTTTTCAAAAGGGGATATTGTCCGGAAACCATCAGGAATATCAAAAGATAGCAAGGAGCCATGGCGAGCATTGTATACGGCCGATACTCTGACAGTTGAACAAGATGTTGTGTCGAAGTTAGAGGTTTGTGAATGTTAAGGATTGTGTTGCAGTTAGGATTTTCCCGGTTTTAATGGGGTTCTCTGCTACATTAGATCCTTCATCATCACCTAGAACGAAACTCAAACATTAAACAAAGAATGCATCTTTTGAGGCCTCAAGCTCTTAAATGCTGTAATGGCTTATGGCTACTTCGTTATCGAAAATTTAAATGTCTGGATTCTTGATGGGTTCCCCCCTTTGTTTGGAATGTTACAACTTTGACTGTCCAGGTTGACATCTCCTTTTACTGATCTGGGATGAAACGGTGAAAGATAAGACGCGGTGAAAGAGAGGTGTTTTGCAAAATTGCAACCCTTTTTATCACTCATGATCTATCATGTAAGAAAAGAAAACGAGTAAGTTGGTAGTAAGTTAAAATGATAAACATATTATGAAACTAGAACAATATTCCCTTTAAAATATCATGCAATTTAGCTTGAAATAATTTGCGCTTATGATCTTATTATATGAAAATAAAAATATAGTATTTTATTAAATAGATTGTAACCGTAGATTACATCGAATAATACGAATCAAATTGTATGAAATATTTTGGAGCCTTTAGAAAGAGAAAAAAATAAATAAATAAATAAATAAATGAAAACAAATTATAATAATAAAAACTTGTTTTTTTCTTGCCGTCTTTCCATTTTCCCGGTTTTTCCTTCTGGAAAGTGGAAGCTTTCATTTGTTTAAAACTACTTTTGGTTTTGGAGTTAAGTTTCCCGCACGAACTTAGTTTTCCCACTCGGACTGTGTTTGAATTCGAAACCCTAACCCCCCGTCCTTCTTCATCTCCAATCACCTCGAGATCGATCTCACTGCCCAGCGATTCTTCCAACTGATGTCTTCCAAGGAGCCTGAAGGGCCCTCCAACACGGTGACTGAAGAAGAAACGATAGCCTTCAGGAAGAAGCGTGCTCGTCGAGTGAGCTTCGCGGATGTGGAGATCACCCCTGTCCACATTTTCAACAGGGACGAAGAATACGAGACCCCTCCCGATCTCCAGCCTAGCTCCGTCATTGCTCCTGACAATGAGGTTTTAGGGCTTTTCAGAGACTTAGTTGACAGTGATGATTCCAGAGAATCGTCGCCTAATTTAGACGACGATGGAGCAGTTGTCGAACCTAGGAAGACGTTTTTGAGGCCGCTTGGGTCACCTTCCCCGATGAGTAGCATTGCTGGCTCTGCAACTTCCAATGACGGCAAGTACCTTTATGCTTCTTTTCCCCCCCTGAATTTACTTCCTGATTTTTAACTCGCTTTTTTGGTCTGGCTTTGTATTGACTATACTTTCTGACTATGGATTTGTTCTGGATCTGTTTCTGGTTTATCATTTCGACATCTATCGTTCAGAACTATGCTTTCCTTCTGTCTTTGAGTTTTAATATTCTGAGAAGAAAGAGTGAAAATGATTTTTAGCAGAAGACAATTTCTTTGGCCCTGTGTCAGCTAGTTTCATTAGGCCAGGGCAATTATCTGATTCTGCTGCTTCTGATGACAATCATGATGTTACAATGGATTCAACGGCATTTTCAATGCATTTCTGTAATCTTGCCAGGTCAGACTCAGGAGGGGAAATGAAGACTCCAACAGCTTTTCGTCTTGCCTTTGAGGACAAGACACCCACTACAGATACAACACCTAGTAATCCTGACAGTCTCATGGTGCTAACAAATACTACGAAGCTAATATCCCAGCATTTGGAGCCTGGTTCCTTTGTTAGTGGCAGTAAGGATTCAAATGATATGAGTATTGTGGGAGAAAACCCACGTAGATATGATTATGGGATACTGTCTCCTACCTTAGATGCACTTTTGAATGAAAGCAGTAACAATCTCTATGCTGTCTCTGTTTCTGGAAATACCTCAATGGGTAACAATGCTTCTGCAGCTGACCAGATTGGTTGTGACCACCTCGATGAAAATGCTGATAATGACGCGGAAATGGAAAATGTTAGTATTTCTTAATGGCTGTTGATTTTATTGGACATTCGTGTAGTAAATTTGATACTGCTTTAATCTGCTCACTTCATCAGCTGTGTTTTATCTGGAAGGTGCTGGGCATTCATTGCATCCAGTTGTTACTGTTAAATGAGTTCCCATTATCCATGTTGTGATGCTATCAGCCTCTTTCCATTTCTGAAGAGGTTAAAGATGCTGGTTAATGTGTGTTTTCAATTGTTTCACTTTGCAGGGAAGAAAGGATACTGACAATGAAAGAGGTTTGGATAAGCCAGAACTTGAAGGTGAAGCAACTGTTGCTAATAGCAGAACACCAGCTGATGTGAATGGTAAAGTTCTCCATTTAGATGTCTTTGAACATGAAAATTTGAACGATGGCCAGGCAAAGGAAATTTTTTCTAGAAACAGAATAAACAAGTATGACATCAATCAAAACTCTAATCCACAATATGAGTCTCCGTTGAAAAGGTCCATATTAGCACTATCTGCTGAGCGACATACTCCTTTTCAGTCTAAACTAGTAGGAGCTATGAGTCCTGACTCAAAGCAGAGATATTATGCTGTTAGTAAGGAAAACATTGAGTATGATGATGGCATGTCTTCTATTCAGAAATGCATTTCCAAGTTCAGCATCCCTGCTCCTTCTCCATGCACCTCTAGTATAAAAGAAGGATCTAACAAACTAAGAGACAGATTATCGAGCTACTCTTCTATGACTAAAACTAACAATGTTGTACCCGAGAGTGGAAGCTATCAGCAAATCAAGAGCGTAGATGTTCCTGCAGTTCACTTTGGAGGATGGTTGTTTAATAATGATCTTAAGAATGGAGAAGTTGAAACCCAGGGAATTCAGACACCAAAACATGGTAAGTTGAGCCAAAATGAAAAGACCAGAGGCCCTCTAAACGTTGGAGATTCTCCACCTGTCGTGCCCTTGATTAGTTTTCCTAAGGAAAAACCTCCTAGGTCTGTCATGGAAGCAGATTCACCCCCTCAGGTCACTTTCTCAGTAAAAAGAAAAGCAAAGTTAAATTTCTTGATGTCAGAAAATCCAATGGAAGGGAGATCAGTTACTCTTGGAATTGATACCTTGTCGGTGGATGGAGGAGCTGGTAAGCGTGATGATGGGCAACTTGCATCCTCACCTGTTAAATGTCTAAACAACAGGCTAGTAGCATCCACGAGCAGTCCAGTCAGCTTATTTGGTGATATGAAGCAGTGGGGTCAGAATGGTAAATCCTCTAGCACTGGTTCAGGGCAAGATGGAGATGCAACCAGTCCTACAGGTATAGCTATTTGAATTTTGACTACTAAGGTCTGACAAACTAACTCCCCTCGAAACTAACCCTGTAAATTATTTTCTCTTATAGAAAAGGTGGACAAGGGAGAAACTTGCCTTCCATATCAACAAAATAAACCTGGAACCTCGACAAGTTTCCAAACATCTTCGAAGGATAGGATCATCCTTAATTTGCAGTTTGGAAGCCCACAGAAGAGCTTGAAAGTTGGTTTGGAGTCGCCACAAATTATATCAAGTGCTTGTAGAAGACTTGATGCATCTCGTCAGAAGGTTCTAAAAATTCAATGCTTATATTTGTCTCGGATCTAGTATTTTGAGTCTCTGGGTGAAGTTACACTTTAAATTTCACTTGGAAATGTCAATATCTTGGTTTGATGTTGGATTATAGGCTCATAGCAGCAGGATTACTTGTAGGTGTCTTTTTTTTTTTTTTGTGAGTTGCATATATCATTGATCAATCTTTTGAAGCCTGCATAATTTAACACCGAGTTGTATAGAATCCAATTCAGAGCCCCTCCAACGCAATTCGGACTCTCACGTGGAAAGAACCAACTCAAAGCCCCTCCAAGGGAGAGGTGATTCAGAGTCTCACTAGAAAAGAATCTACTCAGAGCCCCTTTGGCAAAATTCCAACTAAGATTTTCATGTCGAAGGAGTCAACTCAGAGCCCGTCAAAGAGAGAGGTAGTTCAGAGTCTCACAAGGAAAGAGTCAACTTGGACCCCCTCCAAGAGAGAGGTAGTTCAAAGTCTCACAAGGAAAGAGTCAACTGAGAGCCCCTCCAGAGGTGGTTCCGAGTCTGACAAGGAAAGAGTCAACTCAGAGCCCCTTCAGAAAAAGTCCAACAGAGGTTTCCATGTCAATGGAGTCAACTCAAAGTCTCTCCAACAAAGAGCCAATTCAGGGATCAGCTAGAGAGGAGTCAATTGATAACTGCGATAACAGTGAATATGGTAATGATAACTCTCATCAAGACCACCAGACAACACAGAGCTCTCCAGTACTAGATTTTGGGAATCTTTCTGGAAGAAAAAGAAAAAATATTGGTATAGTTCCTCCTGATAGAGACTATGAGGATAAAATAGAAAGGATTTGGAGAAGTTCAAAATCTTGTAAAAGTGGAAGTTCTAGTTCAGATTTTGTTTTGGAACAGACTAATCAAGGAAATAACAAGGAGATGGAGATTGGTGGTGATACTGATAAAACATGGAAGCATTGGACTGATGTACGTTCAATAGTATCTCTTTGGTTAGGTTATTTCTCTTTTTAACCACAGTTTTGTTTTGATTTGCTGTTAATCCTGCAGGTGGCTGTTAAATTTGCAGCAGACACAGAGGATATGCTTCCACAACTGGTTCATAAGCTAAGTTTGGGACAGGTTTATTTTCCCTGCTTTTTGCCTTATTTGTGTGAGAAAACTAGTTGAAATTTGACCTTGGTCATCATTTCTTTTTCTCTCAGAGATTCTGTCTTTTGATTATTGTGCAGATTGACCAGCTAGAAGATATTTTGGTTCACCTTTCAAATATTAAAAAATATGTGGTGCTTTCATCAGAGATCCATTCTCAGGTGTGCTAAATATATAAATGCCTCGTAATAAGCTCCTGTATAAACACGTTCAGAAATTATAGCTTCTTAACACTTTTAATTAAAATTGATAGTAAATGGAGACTTGGTAATCCTGCTTTTGTGCTGCTATTTGCAGAAAACAGTGGAATGCTTTAGTTCAAGACATAAAAGGTGATTTTAACTTAGTTCTCCTTGTGTTATCAAGGTTGATGGCATTCATACTTGATATTTACCCAAATTGTTTTGGCATAATGGGCACTGACTTGGATGAGTTGATGTTATTACAGAGTAGTGTAAACAAGATTATTAATGTGTAAACTAGCCTATGAGAAAGCAAGAGTGGAGCTACTGCGAGTGAAACAGAAGGGGTATCTGGTAAAATATTTTTAACTGCATCCAATTTCCTTTAGACATGCGTACCACTGTTCACCTGCTTCTTACACATTCATGCAGAAGAGAAAGGAGCTCTTGAGCTCTCAAATTCAGGACTTCCAAATGTTGAAAGCACGTTACTTCCATCTCTGCGAATCTGGTTGGAGACGCACTCAGGCTGGTGACAGCAACTGGCAGTCAAGTTCAGTTGTTTCCGAGGACAAAGAGGTTTACATATCAGTTAGGCAGTTATTATAGAAATCTTTGCTGTCCTCGACCCTATTAACACTGTCTCAGCTTCATTTTTTCCCCCTTTATTATTTTGCACCATGGCATAGATATGCACAGTTTCATGAAACACACACATACAGAAATGCCTGTAATGTTAAGAAACTCCATCTCCAATTTGACAAGACTTGTAGCCCCCTTTTTAGAGAAGTAGGTACTATTGTTTTGCAATTATAATTGTTTTTTCTGTGCAGGGATCTAATGACAGAATGATTACACTGAGAGAGAATTTTGAATCTCTAGATAGCGAAATAAAGAGATTAAGCCAAAGTTTTTCAACTTACTGCAAGTTGAAAGAAGTATCAAGCTCTACTGATATCGTTGCATTTGTCCGTGGTCATCTCAAGAAGAGACAGCGTTGCAGGGTTCTATTTCAAGACTTGCAGGTATTCTGCTCTTGCCCCATTTGTAATTGTCTAAAAAGTAAACTGTATCATTCCTTTAAAAATGAAGTTTTGTTTATTTTGTCAGCTGTGGGAAGTTAATGATTTTGAGAGGAACAATGACCATCACTGCATTCTTCTCAACTATCAGGGCTACATCAGCCAGAGGTATGTTTTCTAGAATTGTTTCTTGTTGATTTCTCTGGTTTTCCATAGAATTCATCCTGGCGTGTGCTCGGCCATCCTTAATCAACTCTTCATTTGTCTTTTGGTATATTGCTCATATACAGGTACACAATTAAAGCTGGTTCTGTATTAAGTATAATCATCTCAAAACAAAATTAATGATATCATCATATCAAAAGTAAGAAGCGAAGTGCATTGTTTCAACGAATTTTTCTCCTCCTTTTCATTTTTAATTAAGTTTACTTCCATTTTTTTCTTGTTTACTAGAACTTTCCGCACATGAATGTCGGGATTGCTTTTTCATTTGTCTTTGATGTTCAAATCACCAAGAGGTGTGTTGGTTCAAGATATCTCCCGCAAGAAACTCAAGTAAGTTACTTCCCTCCTTACTTTCCTTGTTGTCTTGCTTTGCTTACCTTTTGGATTTCCGTGACCGTCTCCTTTTGTCTACTTTCTTTTCCGTGTAAAATGTTTGGATGCTGAAAGATGGTAAATAATTTTTTCTGGGGTAAAACTGTAAAAGAATTTTATTAAAACAAGAAGCTCCCATCTTGTAAAACCAGATGTCTCTTTTCTAATATTTACTTCCTGTTATGGAATCCGTTTAAGGTCCTGGTGAAGTATATATTTCCATTCCTTCTTGTTTTTCTTGCGTTCACCCCGTAGGCTCTAATTATGCAGATAATTAGTTCTCTTCTACGCAATCTTCTGGACGTGATTGAGGAAGTACAGTTATCAAAGATAGAGATTGGAAATCTCATGCAGACAAGTTTTCACTCTCCATCAGGTCACACTCACAACTATTCCAACACTCCATAGATCTCTATTATATATTTTGCTTAGCTGTTTCTCCTTGCCCAGGGCTTACACGGCTTTAGGTTTATTTTTGCTTCTTAAATATTTTACTGGAGCCAGAGATGCAACTTGGGCTATCATCAATTGCCTCTTGTAGTAGTAGGCTATAGGATGGTGATGCTAACCATACTGTGGCATCAAATTGATAGAGATAGAGCATGTGGGGTTTTCCAATCACTGTGCTTGGAAAATGACTGGACTTTTGGGGCAAGTTTTTCTATTCTGGTTCATGGTTTCTCTAAGGGGCGGTACCAATTTGATAGAGAACAAGCATGGAGTTTACTGATTTTGTGGGTAGAAAATTGGAAGTAGGTTCATATCGGACTTAAAAAAGAATAATTTTCTTGCTATTAAACCTGGGATAACTTGAAGTTTGGACCCCCCACATTTTTTTATAAATTAAAACCATTACAAGTATTTTGTAGCATCACCATAATTGAATTTTTATCCCAACTCTCCCAAGTCTAATTCTGCCGGTATATATATTTTTTCGTGAGAACTTTAACTGTAGTTAATGTTGAATATGCAGAGGAGCAACTTTATCTGCAGCTTAATTTCATCAAGTTTCAAACTAGTAGGGAATTGACAATGACACTTGATGTCTCGGATTTAAACCGGTGAGGCCCTCTTTGTATTCATTTTGTCATTGATAGCTTGTCTGCACCCTGCTTAACTGTTTGGCTAGATTTTTTTAACCCTTATTAATCACTTTACTTAGAGAACTATATATTGTTAGTTAGTGACCAGTCTATTTCACTTGGGTTCTTCAACAGTGGCGTTTACCCCTCTGAGATTCTTCCGCTCAAGATAGAGGCTTCTAATTCTCGGAGGCAATCTTCGCTTATAACTGACATAACAACCACTGCTCAGACCTTGAGAGTCGGGTATTCCCGAATTTTGAGGTTATGTAGATGTGTTACCCAGCTCTTTCAAGCTTAAAGCAGATAATAAAAGCTTAAAGCCTGAGATGAAATTTTCTAATGCTTTGTTTTTATCTGAAATTTGAAGCGTGTTCTGTTTGTATCATCTTAGTATCATAATTCATCATCTTTTATCACATAATCATAGATATGCTTAAGATTCGTCATAGTACTTTATTATTTAAACAGGGTAGGAACAGGAATGAAATCTTTTTTCCTTTTTCCAGAAAAAGAAAAAACCCCACCCAAAAAAATTCTATTAATAAGAAAGGTATAAAGTTACCTTTACCTCTTTATAGGTTTTTTCTCAGTGTCGAGCACCGATTTGCTACACGTCCTCTTCTCCTCCACAGACCTGTCAATTCCTCCAAAAATCAGGTACGGTTGACTATAACTTTGGTAGTGTGACTACAAGCTTCAATGGCTATGATCATTTATAAAAGTAACTTCAATGGTTAATTTTAATTTTGTTTAATCCGACGAGGTTTAAAGCAAGCCTGACGAAATGTTAGACTGTCGTAATAAGTGATAAAAAGTCATAAAAAAACCCATGTATGAACAGTGACCATTGTTCTTCCTTCCAGCCAACATCTGTCTGTTTGCCATTTTAGCCATTGTTGTTATTATTATATAAAAAAGCCAAAACAGGAGAAAGTGGTCCAAGGATTTGGAAATGTCACGTGTCATCTTTACATATGCGTCGGTCAATTATTGGATGGGAGGTCCAAGTGGGTAAAATGCACTAAATATCTCCTTATCTGTCTGATATTTTAGTGTGCAGTAATTTAAGGAGAGGAGAAAAAAAGTGAAAAAAGTGCACTTTTCTGTGATGGGTGGGGTTGAATCTTTCACATGTCTGTCTTATCTTTAGCATAACAAGTGGGCTATATATTTTTTTTCTATGCAAGTTCAAATGGGTTTGGTTTTCTGGGTACCTATTTCATCCAATTTGCACACTCTCTCTCTCTCTTCTTCATGAAAACATGCCTAATTATTTGCTTATCCTTTTTTTGAGTGTTTTTTTTTTCCTCCCCTAGATGGGAGATCCCTTTTACCTTATGATTTGTTCTGGTAGGAGTACGCCCTCTTTCTTTCAGCCCTTTGTAAAGCTATGTCCTTTTATTGTACTTTTTTTAAAAGTGATTTGCTTAACTTCTAAACAGAAACAACAAAGTATAATAATACAATCGCTTAGTAATCAAATAAGGTTTAATATTAAAATCAAATTAATAGTTTTATGTTAAACATATATTATATGTCGACTAAGTGAATGGAAAATATAGATGATGAATTGAGTTGGCCACTTAAAAAGCATCATCATATCATTAAAATAGGTAATGATAGATTAAATAATAATAATAATAATAATAATTAAAATTTTAGTTAATATAATAATCATTTAATTAACTTATCTGATTGCTCTTTAAATTATGTATAATCAAGAAAAAAAGAAAAAAGAAAAAAAAGAGTAATTTTTGGCCTTTTGCTATTCGATTTCAATCTAACTCATAGACTTATTTATATACTACCCAAAAGAAAAGGAAAAGTCGTATTACATATTAATAAAATTAAATTAAAGAAAAAAACAGAAAAAAAAGGAAAATTAGTAATTATTTAATAATACAGATATTTATCAAATACGTACTAAATAACAATAGGACAAAATTGAAGAAGACATCTATTTATATTTTACTTATTTTATTAATAAAAATAAATATATAACATTTTGTTATTGAAGAAATATAATATTCATTTTTATATCATATTAAATTTTATTATAATTATAAATAATTATTTTATTTATAAATAATTGAAATTTGACACGTACTAAAAAATCTGCTCTTACTAATAATCTAAAATGCCTCTTAAACACACATCCGGTCAAAGGCAGAGAGAGAGAGAGAGAGAGAGAGAGTGAGTGTGTAGGTTTCGTACATGTAAAGGGAAGGGACCAGGCAGAGAGAGAGAAAAAAAAGAAAGACCTAACTTTTGCTTTCACTAGGAAGAAGGAAAAGGACAGGGCCCCCCACTTTTACACATGAACTTTTTGCACTATATTTGTTTATTTTTAGATCTCTTTTACAGTTTTCATTTCCTCTTTTCCTTCCATCCATCCATCCATCCATCCATCAAATTCCACTTTTCCACTTTATTATCCGAGATACGATAATTTTTTTAAAAAATAAAAAATAAAAAAGGGCACTTTTGCTGACGTCACTTATTATTATTATTTTAAAATATTAAAAAAAATTCCCCCTCTAGAATACACGCGCCTTCTCTCACACCCACTCCATATCCCCTTTTCTATATCCATCTGAACACAGAGAGAGAGAGAGAGAGAGAGAGAGCGAGAGAGATTCTGAAAAAGCTTCCCAGTTTTTTCCTTTTTCTCCTGCAATTTTCGATCTTTTTTTTTTTTTTTCTTCTTCTTCCAGAAATTGTTAAGTTAATTCAATAAGGAGCTCTTTACAGATATTTCGAGAGCTCACCTCTCACGGTATTTTTCTGAATTTTTTTTGTTTTTCTGATTTTTTCATCTGCTTTTTCTTCATTGTCTCTTCTCCCTTTTTCCGTCTGGGAATATTCTCAGAAGCTAAGTTGGGATTAATCGTTGTGTGATTCAGTCTATTCTGTTCTTCCAGTTTCCACAAATTTCTGTGTACATCTTCGGTTGTGTTGCTTGCAAGTTGTTTTTTGTAAATTAATAATTCAGTGTGTTTGTTGATTCCTTTGTTTCAATTGTTATAGATTTGCAATCGAAATTTTTTTGTTTTTTTTTTCTCTGTCGGTAATCTGATTCAGGTTTGATTGGTTTCAATTGTTGAAACTGTTACAAGGAATTTCATGCTATTTTATTTCTGTGATGGATCATCAGTCATCACCCTTTGAATTAAAGCTTATCTTTTTTCTCTTCCCCTTTTTTCTTATCTTATCTTTTAGTTCCTTGTAGCTGTAAACTTTTTGGAGTTAAGCTTCTTCTTCCCTGATGACTGTGACTTAACATCCAACATATATGCATATATGTCCAGAATTTCTCTCTATAAATCTGAATTTCAACACAGACAGCTACACAAGTATTTTATTTTATTCCATTTCATTTTCGGGTTAGCATAGCTTTATCTATAATTTCTAGATTGATTAGTTGTGTACTGATTTGACTCCTTTTTCCTCCCATCTTTTGAAGGTTGTTGTATCTACCCTTAGGGTCTGCAACTATCCCATCTAGTTGGAGTAATTACCATATTTGAGAAGAAAGTTAGATCGGTCACGACATGGGTTACATGTGTGATTTCTGTGGGGATCGAAGGTCAATGGTCTATTGCCGTTCTGATGCCGCCTGCCTCTGTTTATCATGTGACCGGAATGTTCACTCAGCTAATGCCTTGTCAAGGCGCCATTCTAGAACTCTATTGTGTGAAAGATGCAATTCACATCCTGCATTAGTAAGATGTTTTGAAGAGAATATCTCTCTTTGTCAGAGTTGTGACAGAAGGGGCCATGGAGCTTCTACTTCTTCGTCGCATAAGAGGCAGACACTTATTTGTTACTCTGGCTGCCCTTCAGCTGCAGAGCTTTCTTCGATCTGGTCGTTTGCTTTAGATCTCCCTTCTGCCGGAGAATCTTGTGAGCAAGGATTAGGGATGATGAGCATAGCGGAGAATAGTAGTATGGGCGGTGAGTGGGGCCAGACCGAAAATAATTCTTGTCAGAATATCTCTGATGAAGCCGAGGATGGTCGTGGTGTGGATAAATCAAATTGGATTGGGCCTTCTCTATCTCCCCTTTTGGACCAGCCTGGCGGATCTTCAAATCCAACCTTTTCCAAGGTAGAGAATGCAAACTTAGATAAGAGTCATAATAAGACCATTTGAATTTTACATTTCTATCCTCATTAAAAGATCTTAATGAATTTGACTCTAATTGACATATGCAGCAGCTATGCTATACTGGAATAAAGGGTCCTCCTGGAAGCTTTGGAGAAGATGATGACCTCTATGAGGATTTTAATATGGATGAAATGGATTTGAGCCTTGAAAGCTATGAGGAGCTATTTGGTGTAACTCTTAATCATTCAGAAGAGCTGTTAGAGAATGGTGGGATTGATAGCTTGTTCAGGACAAAGGACTTTTTTGCAGCCGATTCCAGTTGCCTAGGTGCAGCTGCCACTGAGGTACGATAACTTTTAGGTTTTAGCACTTATGGGGTCCACTTTAGAGGGTCGAAAATGTAATTTTGCTGACTTGAGAAGCTTGTTCTATAGGGATCATCTGCTGGACTGGTTATTAATGCAGTGCAACCAGCATGTAGCACTGCTGCTTCTGGAGATTCCGTTATGAGTACAAAAACAGAACCTATTCTTTGCTTTGCCACTAAGGCAGTGCATTCTAGCTTATCATTTTCTGGCCTTACTGGAGAGAGTAGTGCAGGAGATCATCAAGATTGTGGAGTTTCTCCTATCCTTCTAATGGGTGAGCCTCCATGGTGTCCACCTTTCCCAGAAAGTTCCTCCCAGTCTGCTAATCGTAATAATGCTGTTTTGCGTTACAAGGAAAAGAAAAAATCCCGGAAGTAAGTTTATAAAATTTTATTTTAAACTTAACCATATTTTTATTTTGGTTGTGTTTTGTCATGAAAACTCAGTTTTCCCTCCCTTTGTGCAATAGGTTTGAGAAGAAGGTTAGGTATGCATCAAGGAAAGCAAGAGCTGATGTAAGGAAGCGTGTAAAGGGGCGTTTTGTCAAAGCCGGAGATGCTTATGATTACGATCCCTTGAGCCCAACCAGAAGCTACTGAGAGTACACATTCTAAATTATATCTTAAAGAAGGAAATAAATTTTCCGTTGGGAAATTTTTTTATAATTATTTAAAAAGCCACTTGAATTCTCATATTCTTTCTATATGCAATGACAACTCTTGTGTTATTTTATCAAACAGGAACCCGGGTTTTTCACCAGGAGAAAAATTTGAATATCTTTCAAAGAAAAAAGGAAAAAAGCCAGGTTCTTGATGATCAAGCAATAAGCTTCATGAGCAGAACTCTGTTCTACATCACCCACTGTAAAGGATCTATGGAATGTAACGTGAACAGAGGCAAGAGGAGGGCTCCGCTAAATTCTTCTTCTGGCTAATGACGCTTAGCTTATCGATATCTGAGGCCATAACGGTACCAGAATTGTTCATAGCTTGTAATACAACAACAGCTCTTGTTCTTTTGCTTATTGTTGACTACTGTGTATAACACGGACACGGATCTTTGCCACTGCACATTTGAGAGGGTAGAATCTCTTGACAAAAACAGTTCCAAAATTCAGACGACAGACTTGCCATTTATATGTAGTTTATTTTTATTTTTTCACTTCTTTTTTGTATTTGCTTGTACTTTGATAAGATGATTGCTTGTATGTGTACTTAGTAAGAAGAGGGAATGTTGTGTAGATATCTGCATCAACACGTTTTCTTCTCTCTTTCACTCTGTTTCTCTACAGTTCCATGAATTCATATATATTTATATGTTGAAAGCATTGAAACGATGACTGCTTGTTGATGCAGTTGCGCTCTCTCTGACTAGTAGCTGAAGCCCTGTTAACGAGGATTTGTTGTCTTAACTTGATGCCAGCATTCAGTTTATGGTTGTAGTTTAAGTACGACTTTTCATACTTTGTTTTTAATGTTTAATGTCATTCTAGGGAAGACTGCTTTCCACATAGATGAACTTATAAACCGTCAGATTAGGAGAAAAAAAATATCCAATTTGAGTCTTTAAGATATTATTTTGGCTCCCAATTAGAACTCATGAGAAAAGTTTATGGTCCTAAACTAAACTTAATCAACCAGTAAAAATAAATCACATGAGCTTAATTCATAAACCACCCAAGCCACCCTCTCGTAACATTTACTTCAATTTCAGTTCCGACTAAGTACCCAAAACTAATCCCATACGAATTCGTTAATTAGATTTCTGCAATCTATGTATATAAAGAAAACAAAAAATATGTTTCATTACAAAGATTGGCATAAAAAGCCTGAAACATGATAATCTTGAGGATTTTACAGTAATAAGTATGCCCCACATGTAGAATGAAAGGTAGATACTCGAGGAATTTAATGTAAGCCAAATTTGCAACCAATAATTCAGCATATAAATATCTAAGGGGAAAAGGTTAGACTCCTATCTAGTTGCACTAACATGAGTCGAAACATTCACTTGGCTCCTTCAAGATGTGAGTTTTTGCCTGAAAGACTGATTCGGAGTTGTTAGGTGAACCTCATTTTCAGAAAACAAAATCAATCTTCGTCCGAGCTAGTATCTTCAGACATTTGCCCTATATCATCAACAGCGGTCGTATCCTGCACATGCATTAGTCACTAAGCATTTATAACAATACAACTTTGATAGAGAAAGGGAGACTCTAGGGGACCAAATAAAAGGGATAACTATAAATATTCCTACCTGCATCTTATCCCAATTCTTCAACTTAGAATTTGTCAGCATGTAATTGTCACGTAAGGGAGCCCACCCTAGCCCTTCCCCATTTGCTGCACCGTTGGATTTCTGTTTTGGTGATATACAGACAGTCATATGAGTTAGTGAACTCACAGGAGATAAAATGGAAAAAGAACAATAAATCACATTTCAAGCTTGAGCCCATGCTATAAATAAGTAAATAAATTTAAGGGCCAGTGTGTAGAATGATTATTTTTCGGCACATGAATTTGTGCCCTCCATCCAAAACGCTTTGGACCAGAGTCTATGATGAGCTTGAATATTGAAGTAAGACATTAAAATGATACCCACCGTTGCAAGATTGTTTGATCTTGACATTGGTGTCTTGCCCAATTCAGTAAAGAAGGCTTCTTTCCTTCGCTTCTTTAATGCTGAGAAATATTAAAGAAAATTAGCACAGAAATCGGTAGTGATTAAATATGAAATAAAGGACAACCTGTAAGACTGGACATACATGCAGAAAGTTTTGACAAGTTAAAATGATGGTGGGAAGATGAGAATAGCAAGGTTTTACTGCAATTGTAAAAAAAAAGAAAAAAAAAAAAAAACAGGCAGGTAGATTGTCGATAACATACCGTTAGCATCCTTAGATCTTGAAGGATTCAATCCTTTCTGAGCAGATTGTGCCTTGTTGACCTACATTAGATAAAATCAACATGATTTCATGTATAAATTTGATCAAGAAAAGTTAGAAAAGAAAATGGAATGAAAGGGTGAAAGAAAAGTTAATCTGGATGAAGAGACTTACAGCATTAAACAATTTGACAACTGAACCCCAGTAAGCAATATACATGGTAACGATGAAATAAGTTAGAGGTTGATAAATATAGTTAGAACAAATAGTAAGAATTTTTTTTTTTTTTGCCATATCCATATGAGCAATGGGGAAAGAAAAGAACCTCCTTTTGTAGCAACACCGATAAGAAACTTCTCATGTGAATCCAAGTAAGTAGCAGGAATCACATGTCCTTTTTCGCCCACCTATATGAAATGCACGACCAAGTACATTTATAAGAAACCAATCAAAACATGGCAATAGGATTTTTAGAGTTCAAGTACCAATAGTTTCTCCTTCTTGGCTTCTCCCTTGACCTTTCGTTCGGATTGTTCTTCAGCAAGCTTTTCCACCACAAGCTTCTTGTGTGCTGATAATACCGGACCCTACAATGCATCAAATCTCACATGAATCCAATCTATTCTATAGCAGACTGAAAGCAAAACTGATTTCTACACATAAAATAAGATTACCAAGCCTTCATCAGACACACTCTTTTTGATAATACTCCTAAAAGCCATCTTGAATGCCCTACAACCTTCCGTTAACTTTGTAATTCCAGGCTGAATTCCACCATCTTCATCGTCTTCTGAAACCCTATTTTCCTCATCTTCTTTCCCCTCATCCATTCTCTCATCTTCCTCATCCCCAGTGAAATCTCCAGCTCCAATCGATTTATCATTGCCCAGTAGTTTAACATTTTTAAGTCTAATGACAGGGGCAGCAGGTTCTTCATCCTCATTATCATCATCATCATCATCTGAATTGTCTGAATTGTACTCTCGCGCTCTTTTACGAAAAAGCTTCTTCATCTTCCCATCAATCTTCACTCTCTCCCCACCTCTCCCATTCATGTTCGGCCTTCCGTTACTCTTAAATCCCTTCTTCTTCCTCCCTATGTTCCTCCTATTCGCACCTTTTGTAGGTTCTAATGCACGAGCCTCCTCAACCATGGAGTCTGCCTGATTTTTCAATTGGTGTATTGAACAGTCTATTTTTCGCGGGAAGAAATAACGGAAGATAAAAAATTGGCGGAAGAATCAAATGGAAAAGGGTTAGGTTTGAAGAAGAGTCTGGCTAGGGTTAGGACTGATAGAATACCCGGCAAGAAGAATTAGGAGTAGCAGAGAAATGGCGTAGCTTGCTCCTCTCCCCCCGTCTTCCCCTGCGATTAAACAAGTTAGGGTTTATCAAAAACCTTTCCTGCAAGGAAATTTTCAGTTTCTTCAATTCCATAATGGGCCGGTTTTTGGGCCTGTTAGCATGACGCTTTGGATGGTGGGCTAAAATCATATGTAGCTCTCAAGACTCTTTCATGCAAGTCTTTCCAGCTTTTTGGTTTTCTCTGTTTTCTGATCCTTCTTCAACCTTAATTCAGTTTACTTGAACTTCGATCTGCTTGCAAGCCTTGTCGTTGGACCAGAAATGGGCCTTGACACTTTCCCATCAAGATACGAAGGAGTCCTTTCCTTGCTTCTCATAAACACTCATTTCCATCTTCAAAGCCATAATCCAAACAATCCGTCATGTCATCATCGGCATTGAATTACGGTCATCATCATCGCTTTACCGGCCTAAATCAGACAATGCTCTCATCGATGAATGTCGGAGCCAAACTAGTGTTGTTCGGTTTGACAAAGAATGGAGCTTTAAGTATCACCAACACACACGAATGCCCAATCTGCTTGAATTCGTTCAAATCCAATTCGGAGATTGACGGGGTTATCTTGTGGCCATGCTTTTGGCAAAACGTGCTTCCAGAAGTGATTGGGTTATATGAACATAACATGCCCTCTTTTCAGGACTTGTTTGTTTGTTAAAGAAAAACTGTAAAGAGTATAAATTTAGTTCAGATTGGATAAACAAGTTCATGCACGTTATTATCAAGTGTTCGATTGGAGATACCAAGTGTTAGATTGGAGATATACCCTCTACAGCTGTTACCGTAGAAAATGCCTAACAAGTTCATGCCTAAATTTAAATTTTATTTATATGTATATATAACAATACGGGTATCGGTAGTACTAGTTCCGATACCGAAACCGGATATCATATTGAAAGTTCCGGCTTAATCGGGATGGATTTATAAATTTATATTATTTTGATATGTATTAATCAAGCTTTTATTTGATATTCGAAGTCGATTCAAATGTAAAAACAATCCAATCTTAATGAATTAAATTCGAACCCACGTCTTAATTTCTTTCTTGAAAATATCAAAAATTGTTGCGTGTAGAATTTTTTAAAAATAATATCGATTCTTAAAATAAATAAATAAATAAATAAATAAATAATTAATTAATTAATTATAATTGATTTGAGTGAGAAATGGGCTCCTCCAGTACTAGGAAGGAAATGGAGCGGGTACTAGTGTGAAGGACGAATTCTATCCATCTTCTTCTCTATCTTTTGCTTTCCGTCCATCTATCTATCACTAAACTCGCGCAACACACAGTCAGTCACTCCATGAATTCATTCATTCAACAGTAAATGACGAAGCTACCCATCCTTCCAGCTCCAATTTACAGACCAAGCCGCCTAACAATCATCTTCAATGGCTTCCTTTCTCCACTGTGTTTGCTTCTCCTCTGAACTTCACCGGCCGGAATTCATGGACGTCACTGAAGCATGTTCCCTTCATCATCATCGAATTTTTGGTCGCCGGGGTTTCCTCCCCTACTCTCGTCTCAAACCGGAGAGTTTCCTCTCTCTTTATCCGTAAGTTCAGCCTCTTTTCTTCCTCTTCTTCTCGCGTTTCTGTTTAGCTATCACTCTCTGGTTCCGGAATCAAATTTAGCTTCAATATATGTATGTATATATGAATACGACTAACTTCAAAATCTATAATCTCTGTCCTTCGATTCTATTTGCATTAGAAAAATCAGAATTTTACTTGTCTGTAGACATTTATTTAGCTCCCATGGCACTTTGAAAGATGAACTCGTATTGCATACTTTTACTTATTTCTTTATAATCTTCACCCTCTTACGGATACTATGAAAAAAATGCAGGTATATATGTCGGTATATACCCCTCGGAAAAATATACGGATTAACTCATATTGGGCATCACAGTTCTTTCAGAAGATCCACTGTAGTATCTGCTAAAAAGGGTGAGCAACGTTTAGAATGTGAGTTAAGTTGTCAAAGTTTTGGATTCTAGCCTGCCAGTGTTTGATGTTTTTCTCTCATCCTTTCAGGATTATTTCCAAATGGAGTAGAAATGCTGATGACTTATAGTAGTTCTGGTTTATCAGGAAAGTCAAGTAATAGTTTTGAAGCAGAATGTGAGGTGGTGTGGACGATAGAGGCTGATTTGGCGGCTGATCAGCTTATCTACATAACCGGAGATCCTATTGCTTTAGGATCATGGGATCCGGAAAGGGCTTTACAGTTGTATGCTACTGAAAATGCAAACTTATGGAAGGCTCAAGTCAAGGTGCTCTTTTATTTCATCCACCTCTTTGATAAAGCTTCCAAAAGTGTTGTAGAATTAGCAAGTCAATAGTCGGATTTTTGAATGCACATGTTTTTTTCTTTATGTGCTTGGCAGATATCCCGTGGTGTAAATTTCAAGTATAATTACTTCATAATGGGAGAAGAGTGGCCTATGTCTGATATTATTTGGAGACCTGGACCGGAATTTTCTCTATCCGTGCCTCTACATGTCGTTCATGATAAAAGAGTTATTGTGAGGGATTTGTGGATGAGATTTGATACGGAGAGGTCTCCTGCTTATTTGTGGGGATCATTAATGGAGGAGACGTATCCTTACTTGCAACCTACGAGGTTTGCACCAGAAAGAGGTAACCTCCATTTCAGTACCTATGTATATGCAACTTAATCCGTTTAAAAATGTTTCTGAAAACACTCAAATGGTTCCAGTGGTTTGACAGATGAAGATGAGATTGTGACCTGCCTAAAGAGTGAATTAACTCAGTCCGATCTTTCAGTCAATGATCTCATGTTTGAAGACGAGTTATATTTTGTTAATGAGGATTCACAAGGAGGTTTAATTGAAACAGATCAGCCTGTTGAGGAACCATGGTTACATCCGTCTCTCTCGTTTCACATGTCTAATAATGGTACGGGGCCCAAGATGTCAGAAACCATTGACGTTGGAAAAGATGAGGTAGGGCATCTGGGTATTTATGATCAACAGGTAGAAGATATGGGAGACCTATTATTGCCTGGAGAAGAGGTGAAATTGATGGTGAAGGATACTGTTTCCACTACAATACTAATTAATTCTTCTATATGTACCATGCAAAGGGTTGCTGTGTTGGAAGATGAGAAATTGGTCGAGTTGTTACTGGAGCCAGTTAAGAGCAATGTGCAGTGTGATAGTGTGTATCTTGGGGTAGTCACGAAACTTGTTCCCCATATGGGTGGCGCGTTTGTGAATATTGGAAACTCCAGACCCTCTTTGATGGATATTAAGCAATATAGGGAACCATTCATATACCCTCCGTTTCGTCAAAGAATAAAGAAAAAGCTAGTCGATGGCTCTGCCTTTGAAGAATCACATGAAGAACATCTAGTAACCAAAGAAAATGGAACGGATGATGTCATAGAAGTTGAATCTCAGGACGGTCAACGTCCTATTCACAATGACTATGAGGAAGAACATGAAGTTGAGGATGATTTTGATATTTCAGAAGTTCTTAGGGAAAATGTGAATGATAGTATAACAGACTACGGTGGAGTTGAAGTAGATGAAGAAGACTACTTAGATGGAAAAGAACACCATTTAGAAGGCGAAACTACCAGCGGTCTTCTTCCTGTAACCATAAATGATTCTAATAATTCTCAAAAGGAATCTAGACAATCAAGCGAAAACAAATGGGTCCAAGTTCGAAAAGGCACCAAAATAGTTGTGCAGGTTGTCAAAGAGGGACTTGGTACAAAAGGCCCCACACTTACTGCTTATCCAAAATTAAAAAGTAGATTCTGGGTATGTTCTTCTTTCCAAATATTTTGGTCTCTCTTATCTTGTGTTAGACTCTTAACTTTCATCTTGTCAAAAACCAAATTTCCTTGCAGATATTGATCACTCGTTGTGACAGAATTGGAGTGTCGAAAAAAATTTCGGGTGTAGAGCGGACCCGCTTGAGAGTCATAGCAAAAACATTGCAGCCTCAAGGTTTTGGTCTGACTGTAAGGACTGTAGCTGCTGGCCATTCCTTAGAGGAACTGCAGAAAGACTTGGAAGGTCTGATTTTGACTTGGAAAAATATAATAGAACATGCAAAATCTGCAGCTCTAGCTGCAGATGAAGGTATAGAGGGTGCTGTTCCAGTTATTCTTCATAGGGCAATGAGTCAAACACTTTCAGTCGTCCAGGATTATTTCAATCAGAAGGTGAACCTTTACCATTTTCTATCAATTCATTCATGTATGGCTTAACTTCAATAAAAAAATTTGAGACGCCCTTCGTTTTTTACTGTCAGGTCAACAGAATGGTAGTTGACTCTCCACGGACTTATCATGAGGTATGGAAATCAAAAGGTAATGCTCTTAATTTTCCTATTGTAAGGTTGATCTTTTGCTATGTTATCATATTGCAGGTTACCAATTACCTTCAAGATATGGCCCCTGATCTCTGTGATAGAGTTGAGCTATACAATAAGAGAATACCTCTTTTTGATGAATTTAATATTGAAGAGGAGATCAATAGTATACTAAGTAAAAGGTAAAGGTTGTCATTCAAATGCTTGCTTAATGTGTTATTTGTTCTAGACCTTTTTAATTTGTATCTAATCTGACTCTTAACCTTACAGAGTTCCACTTGCTAATGGAGGCTCACTAGTGATTGAACAAACTGAGGCTTTAGTTTCTATCGATGTGAATGGAGGGCATGGGATGTTCCGTCATGGGACTTCGCAAGAGAATGCTATTCTAGAGGTCAACCTTGCAGCTGCAAGACAAGTATGCTCTTATTAACTTTTTCACCATTTCCTATTCAAATTCTTTTTTTTTCCTCAAATTAAGTTGTAATTTGTTTCAGATTGCAAGAGAGTTGCGGCTTAGGGATATTGGAGGCATTATTGTGGTAGACTTCATTGACATGGAGGATGAATGTAGGTTAAACTCTCTCTATCTCTCTCTCTCTGCTCTTAATCACTCTAGCTCTATTCTGAAACATCTTTTTGTCTCAGCAAATAAGAGATTGGTCTATGAAGAAGTTAAGAAGGCCGTGGAGAGGGACCGGTCAATGGTGAAAGTTTCCGAGTTGTCTAGGCATGGACTTATGGAAATTACAAGAAAGAGGGTATAGATTTTACAGTTAAAACCATATGTTATGTTATTTATATATTCATCTACAATTCACTTATTGAACAGGTTCGACCTAGTGTGACGTTTATGATTAGCGAACCCTGCTCTTGTTGCCATGCTACTGGTAGAGTTGAAGCTCTAGAGACTTCTTTCTCAAAAATCGAGCAAGAAATATGTCGATTTCTTGTAAGTATAGAAGTAAATTTTGATTTTCTCTGTTACTTTCATTTATAGCTTAGTTTTTCTCGTCTATCACAATGTCTCTTTATCTTAATGTTTCTTCACAATCAGGCAACAATGCATAAGAAACCAGATCCCGAAAACCCCAAATCCTGGCCAAAATTTATTCTCCGGGTTGACCATCACATGTGCGAATACTTGACCTCAGGGAGAAGGACAAGGCTTGCCATCTTGAGCAGTTCTCTGAAAGTTTGGATTCTTTTAAAGGTACAAAAATTTATTGAAAGGGTTTTTCGCATAACAATTACTTCACATTTGACTCGAGCTTTTGTAATCTCAGGTTGCTAGAGGTTTCACAAGGGGTTCATTTGAGGTGAAGCAATTCACAGATGACACAGCGAGCAACGATCTGAAGCAAGTCACCATCTCGATGTTACAGCCAGTTGAGAGAAGAGGTAACAAATCTGGAAAAACAGTGACCCTCTTTCCCATTAAAAAATGGAAGGCAAGTGGAAGATGAAAATGATTATCGGTTTCCCCATTCACTGATTCATTGTCATAGTACCGTCATGTAAAAGTAGGTTATGACTTCTGCGGCCAATCTTTTGCTACAGTCATCACATCGTTATAATGCGAGTGGAGCAGTTTTGCTATTCTTCAATCCTGCTGTCTGTATATTTTGGTTTGTTGTTTTGTCTTGATTTATGTTGGTAGCCCTTCCATCCAAGCTAAACAGCAAAACTACATCTAATTTTACGTCAACCAACCGACAGTATTGCAATGCCGCAACCATGACTCACCGTGTCTAGCAACTATAACACTCAACATAATCTTTGTTTTAAATTTTTCTTTATCCCAAATCATGCATGGGTGATGGGGTCAATCAGTAAAACTCAAAGCAATCACATGTTCTTCATTCGCTTTCTTCTAATAAGATTACAACATCAGTACATCCTTTTCTTGCTAGCAAAAACTTTACAGGTAAGAAAATATCAGAGATGATAAACCGAAAAATATCAGAGATGACAGCCTATAATGATATTCCATTACCCGCCATACCCCTATATATTAAACCTCCATTAAATAGGAGCAAGAATGACACCAGAAGCTCATCGATCAACCCGAAACCTAAGAAGAATTTGAAAGAAACATGGGAAATTAAAGAAAAAAAGCAGGGAAAAGATTAATGCCCATATAAAAGAAGCAACTCAAAATGGTCAAATATCAGTTACAGCCTTACAGGTAGACCACACCTTTGCATTTTACTCCAAATCAGTCGGACAGAACCTATCTGCGGCATTTACAAGCCTTCTGATCAAGACCATCTCTTCTCAACACTAATCTTGATCCGTATTTTATGCATAATGAAATCACATTAGCCGTCTTGGATGTCTGATATTGTAGCTCACTAAAGAACAAAAGAAGTCTCTATTCCCATTTCAGTAGTTACTTGGCCAGTTGATCTGTGAGTGTTGTTGAGGTTGTTGATATACTCCGCCACCGGGTCCCACCATATCGGCCGTTCCAGCCAGAGCCTGGGACTGTTGTAGAACAGGGTGAACATTTGCTGCTGTTATAGCTTGCGGAGGGTGATAGATCCCGGCAAAGCTTCCATGCCCACCTTGTGTTGGGGTGAAAGCCACATGTTGATTCTGTGGGGGAAGATTATACAAAGAATTTGCTGGTAAGCTGGTTATGTCACGGCCAGGCGCTGCAACCCAAACCGCTGAACCATCACTCTGCCAAAAGAAAAAAAAAATCGCTCTGTTGTCAATTAGATCCTTACAAGGTATACTGGGCCACAGGTTGGTATTTTCCCCTCAAGTGTTCTTCTACCAAACTCGTGCAGAGAAGATATGAAGAAGTACCAGGAAAAAGAGAAGAGAAACCTTGTTCAAAAGGATATTGGAATATTCATAAAATTTATCTATAAGAAGACATGTAAAGAGTTTGGTAGAACACTTGAGGGGAAAATACCAACCTGTGGCCCAGTGATGTACACGTTATTTTCCCTGAACTGAGATCCACCGAGGTCCTCATTTGTAGTAGACTGTCCAGCTGTTACAGCAGAGCCAGGAATATAACCAGATTGGGAGGACCCATACAGTCCATAACCACTAGGCATCATTCCCACATGAGTTGTTCCAGAATTGGTTCCCGCTTTGTATGGAGGAAGTGGATATTTAACTGTTCCAGTAGCTGGTGGAGGTGGAGCTGTATAAACGGTGCCAGCCTGAGGTTGCTGAGGAAATGCATTGTTGCCCAAAAATTGGTGGATGGGTGGAGGTGGAACATAAAATGGGGAGAAATAGTGACCATACGGGATGTAATTAGGAGGATAATGTGATAAATGCAACCCAGTTGGTGGTCGAAAGATGGGGACTGGCTGCTGGCTCATAGCTATAGAGCTTTGCATAAGCCCAGAAACTTGGGTAGCTAGACCTGCAGGACCCGCCGTAGGTAGGAGACCCCCCTACCAAGGAACAGAGTGAGTATCGATTAGCTTAGAAAACAAACAAAAACAATGGCTTGGGGATGCCATCATATTTTCATTGCTGTAGTTCAAATAATACTTAAAAGTGACCTCTTCAAAAAAAACCTCCAGAACATTTTTCCCACCATGACAAACAAAAAGAGAGTAATGTCAGAGAAAACCTCTTGAGGTGATTGGGCGCCAGAGGGTGGCAAAACCGCAACATTCCCATTGTACTTCAAGGCAACCCCTGAAGAAGGAAATGGTGAAAGGCGACCATCACCATCAGCACCAGAGCGATAAATTTGGGCATAATAACTTGCTGGATCAAAAGGCTGTTGGACCTACAAAAAAAAGGCATTAATAAACATCTCACAATAGCATCAAATTCTAGTCAAAACTACTTCAAAACATTTCATATCTAATAAACAGGTTATGCTTCAAAGTCATGACAAAATGACATAAGAAAGTAAATGAAAACATGTCTAAAGGCTCACAACAAAGCTCGGAAGACGAGAAACATCTCGTGCTTGAGAGTCAATGTTTTCAAATGTACCAAGCTGACTCCCAACCATAGGAGGCAGAACACCTAGACTGCAGTTTGGAGAAGTATGAACCACAGAGTAGGGTTGGCCTCCAGATGGTAATGCGGTGTCCTGCTTCAAATCAGAATAGTCCTGGATTGCATTGGATGAAACGTCACCATCAGTAGAGAGTAAGTTTTCAGACACGTGCATAGGCGATTGAGGACGATCAGGACAGTCTCCTTCGGAATTTTCATCGGTGTTTAGAGTGCTGGATACAACATAACAGACGAAATAAAGAATTACATTTTCTCCAAAGTAGAAGCATTACTATAGAGAACTAATGACCACCTGACAAGTGCAAATCAAGTACCAAAAATATGTTGTCTCCAACTGTTGAACAATTATTACAATTACTTTCGCCAATGAAAAGGAATCAGGAACAGAGAAAGTTTCAATCCTATGCTCATACTAAGACGCTTAATTGCAAGTCCTATAGAATAAAGTCCTCTAAAAAACCAAGACTACTTGGAAAGTATTCACATGCTCCAAGCCATAACATCAAAGTTCCCTTTCGAAGAAACTACTACTTGGTTTAATCAAACAGACCGAAAGAACAAGACCTTCTACTACTGTCTTTAGATTACAAACAGGAGTCATCAAGAATACTACTTTCATGATTTCAACTTCTAGGCATGGTTTCTTAATTAGGCCTCCTCCTCAGGAAGAAATAAATACAGAATACTAAAAATAAGAAAGCCAGCATAGCTAGCACAAGTTCTAACAGTTTAGGAGAAAAGAGACATCCTCACATACCTTGCGGCCAGTTCTTCTGCAGTTTCTTCTACAACCTGTGAAATTTCAGACACGGGTGGGAGACAACTGTCACTCTCATGAACGCATTCACCACCCGTAGCTACTCCAAAACTGAAATCAAAACTTCCAAAGCTCAACTTGGTTCGTTCAGATTCTGGAACATAAATATGGTCTGGAAGGATAACAAGTTGACTTCTTGGATGGTGCAACTCTGCCGGGTTCTTTTGCTCTGTTGAAGTAGCTTCTTCCAAATCGGGGACCAGTGGGGCAGGCTCTGACAAAGCAGCCACCTTAAGAGTAACAGGAGGCACCTCAGATGTGTCAGCTGTACTGACTGTTGTAGAACCTTGAATGACAAAAGAATTTGTAGGCTTTGGTTTCCACTCCTTATTAGAACCAACTGTTACAAATAGATAACATCTATGATGAGCAAGCAATCCACTCCAACTGATACAAAACCTAGTCTACATAAGCATCCAGTGATGGTAAAATCAACAAGTACACGATCAATGCCCCCATAAAAGTCTAAATATTTGAGCAAGTCATCTTCATCCAGTGTCCCCACAATTATGCAAATTTATGAACAGAAGATATAACCAGACTATACCTTTTTGAGGTCCAATGGCTTGTTGCAGGGACTTATTGTAATTAGAAGAAGGCCGGGAAATTGATGAGCCATTATGAGGCGGTGTGGAAGAATGTGACAATTCATCAAACTGATTCTCCTTGTTCCCCTGGGTTTTGGATGGCATCTTTCCCTCCTCCCAAATGCTGCTAATCTCAACTCCATCTATTTACGGAAAGAAACCAAATAAATACATAACTTTGAATAACTAGAAAATATTAGGTCATCAAATCCCCAAAAAGAAAAACTAACAGCAACAGAAAATTCAAAATCCTGACCAGCATTTGATACAGTTTCCACAGGGTTTACTGTGTTCAGTTCTCCAGGATGCTGTTGGCTCCCCACATCACGTTTGATTTCACCCTTTGGACCTGAGAGCAATAGAATCATTAAATGGACTATCACAGAAACTAGAGATGACAGCAGACAGCTGATAAAGATGGCGGAGCCTATGATACCAGGCAGTTAGTGAATCTGGTTTTGATGGCTCACCTGAGTCTCTGATTCTGAATTCAATGCTTCGATTTTTGTTTGTAACCACAGGGGAGATTGGATTTCCCTTGTTATTAATGCCAGCCAAAGTTGAAGTTATTCCAGCTGCACTTCCATAAGCTACATTGATGGGACCATTTGCAATGACCGACACAGAGCTGCAAGAATTATGTAATAATCAACTAAAACCATCTCGAGCTCAAATCCACAAACTATACTGAAACTGAAGACACAAAAAAAATGAAACTCTGACTGGGGGTCAGATACTACATTTACCTTGTTACTGAACTTCTTTCCTTAGTTTTTGTGTCTTGAGAAGTTGGAACACCCTTCTCAACTGCTTGATTGCCTCTGTCTTTTCCAGAACTTACTCTCCTGCCACCAACAGCATCTGACCGAAACATGTACAGGACTAGTGAAGATATATATATTTTTCAGAAATCAAGACGGTAAAGGTATCAACTCTTGAGAACTCCTCAACAAAGAAGTACAGAAGGATAGTACACAATGATACATTATTTTTTTTCAAAGCGTCACAGTTACAGAAATAAGTAATGTCACATTAAACATAGGAGTCAATAAAAGAGCATAAATCAGTAAGAAGAAAAAAAGAAAAGAACTTGAACTTGAAAAACAATCTCCAAAGAGTAGCAAAAATCAAGAAGCCTACCTTGCGATGTATATTGGGGTGAAAAGTTTGTACGACCACCCCTACCTGATCCCTGTGGGCTGTTTCTCCACCGAGACTCCACACCATCCTTGTTATTTGCATTCTGCAAAAGTTGATAACATGTAATCAGAAATGCTAAGGAATTAAATGCCCACCACTAAGATATACATGAAATTTAAATGCAACATCATTTACCATAAGATCTCTCACCTCCTTTTTCCTTTCACGTTTTCTTTTCACTTCATGAAATGGATCTGTGAAACAACTTGAACACTTATTATCTCAGTTAATGAAAATACCATAAAGTAAAACAAAGTAATGGCAGAATAAAAAATGGTAAGAAAAGTAATGTTAATACCTCAAGTTCCTAATTAGTTATACGTCAAGTACCTAATACGTAGTAGAGGTACATCACTAAACGCACCTAAATGGAGAGGTCGTGATGATAGAATAGAACAAAAGAAACAAACGGGAATAAAAATAAGTTATGAAAGCAATCATTTTGGGACCCATTGATGATTGATAACCATGAAATGAGAATATGCTGCTATCCCAGCTGTGAGCTAGGCGTCAGTATCTAGTTAATGATACCAACACTCTTTAAGGATTCTGAAAGTGATTTCTGAAACCAAAAAGGACGCCAATGATTTTTTCTTTTTTTTTTCTTTTTTTAAGAAAATCTATGAGAATCTGAACTAAACCCTTTACGAAAAGTATATAAATAGTGAAAACCTATCGTACCAAATCGAAAGGCGAAAGCTCAACTGGAGTTCCTACTGCCCACAGTACTACCCAGAACTAAAGCAAACCAAATCCAATCGAACCCTAGATGAAAAGAACTCTTAAATTAGCACAACCAACAAGAGACTCTACCGCTTTCGGATCAAAATGAATCTTCACACTACGATCAAGCCCAAGCCCATAAACCCAAGGGACAAACGAGACGAAAATGACACGGAAAGAGCAATCAATCATACCCTGTAGAAGGAGCTTCTGAGTTGCTTCGTTAGGATCCATGGAACATTCTTTAAGCATTGCGTGAATATCTTCCTCACTGTGATTTCCCGTGATCTCCTTGATATTCTCGATCATTTTCCTCACATTAATTGCGATTGGAACCCTAACTCCATCGTCACTCATCCTCGGAACCCGAATAGAGGAAACTGGACCTCTAGGTATGAATATCACTGCGTTTGGCGAGAGGGAGAGAAGGATAGAGGTGGAGAATATGGAAAAGAGGTTGGAGAGGGGGGAAATGGCCGAGATTATAAGTATAGAAAAAGAGAGGCTCAAGCAAGATTTGAAGCTTTAAAGGGCGGATTTGAGATAGAGTGTTTTTTGAGGTAACATTGAAATGGAGGGTTTCCCGATCAAATGACAGTGTGAGGAAGAAGAAGGGGGAAGAGGAAGAAGAAGGGGGAAGAAAGGGAACAAGGTGTATTTGGAGTGCAGGGCTATTTAAGTCTTTTCACTTTTTGGTAACCTTTTCTCTTTTTTTTTCCTTAAGAGACAGGAAAACCAAAGGCCTGTTTGGTTAGAGTTTTTTGAAATACTTTTCAAAAGGTATTTCTAGAGTTATTTGTAAACGTATTTTTGGGTACGTGATTTGATATTGACGTGATGTGAATTAGATATTGTGTCTCCCGTGTTTAGTCCCCCCCTCCCCCCCCCTTCACTAATTCGTTTCCCTGTTTGGCAATTTCAAACGGGTCATAGTCCAACCTGGACGTTCCTTCCTTCAAGTGTCTCTTCTCACTTTCTTCCCAACCGTGCGAGCCTTCCTTGTCTATGTCTCTCTCTATCCTCCATTACTACCCCGTCCCTCCTCCTTTCATTTTCGTAATTCATTGCTCTCTTTATCTTTCTCTCTTTTTCAAATTTCACTAAACTTGATTACATGCACAGGGTAGGAGTACGTGTTAAATACACGATTTAACCAACCCTAACTAACAGTGCCAAACATGTTAAATGGTTACACTTCAAAACAAATTCATGCAAGTACCCTAAGAAAAATTACAGAACAAGGACATATCACATTAAGATCGGCAATGTAGTAGGTGGGTAATGGAAATGGGTCCTGTTTCTAAAGCAATGGAGTCGGGTCCTTTGTGCACAACTTATGACCGGTTGTCAACTGTACAGGGCGAGACGATCGGAGTGATGGTTCAAGGGAGAAGGCAGATCAGGTGAAGGAGAAGAAAGGTGAAGAGATAAATGAGAAAGTAAAGGTGATTGTTTAAGGAGGAAAGAGAACGTTGCACGTAAAACAAAATGAACTTGAATAATATATGTTTTTGTGAAGAACAGTGATCATGTTTTAGAATACTTTGACAAGGAAAAAATGGTTCTATCGGCTTTGTCGCAAGCGGCCTATCATCGAAATAGTGTTTGAAATGTGTTTTTTATTTTACAAACATAAAAACGTGTTTTGAGAAGTGAAAACATGTTTTGAACTTTGCAGCCAAACAGACTCCAAGGTTTTAGTGGCGTCTGACTAGTCCAATTTGTCGTGGAGTTTAAAATTTTCTTCCCCCTTCTCTTTTTATATTTTATTTATAATTTATAAATAATATATATATAATTTTATTTACCAAATTATTAATAATAATATATAAATTATATGTATATAATAAAATCCTCTATTATTTTATGAGAAAAAACATCAGATGGAGGAAAAAAGTAAAGAAAGGGAACACATGTTCATGAAATAGAACATCACGACTAATAGTGAATATATGAGAAGAAAGATTATATAATTTGTAACCTTTTTGTGTGAAAGAGTATCCCATGAACACATAAGGAGAAGACTTTGGAGTGAATTTGTCATTATTGTTCAGTTTCTTAGCAAAGATAAGGCATCCAAATACTCTGAGATGGTCAAGATTAGGAGGTTTATGAAACATAATCTCAAATGGTGATATCCATGCAGTCTTCGAACTGTCAGGAAAAAGTGCATGAACAATACTTGGATTTGAATCGATTTGAACTTGGATTCTAGAACGCAGTTTTTTTCTTGTTCTTTCATCTGATCAAATTACATAGTGGCGTTTAATGTTTGACCCCTTCTAATGTTCTGCAATGTATATGAGAAATAGTCGGTTTTTAAATGATGTATTCCCATGCTTCGCATTAGGGTTAGTTCGTTTTTATTCGGTCAGTATATATATATATATATATATTTATTTATTTATTTATTTTTTCCCTGCTAAATTTTTACAGCTGCAAATAGGAAAATGTTTATGTCCCTTGTAAGGTTGATTTGAGCGGAAGTACTCCTGTTTACTATTATAGTAGAGTGTAATGGGAGATTCTGAGGATAGCATGTTGCAATCAATGCTCCTGGATAATCCAGGCGTTGGAGTGTCAAGATATGGGGTAATTGGGGCTCTTGTGGTTGGCATTTTTTCGCCCATGCTGCTCTCTGGTGCTTTCTTGGGAAAGAAGAAGTAGAAACATAGAGGAGTTCCTGTGGAAGTAGGCGGTGAGCCAGGATACGCTATACACAATGCTCGAGAAAATCGACTGATTGAAGTTCCTTGGTAAGGGGCCACAACAATGGCAGTTCTATTTGAGCAAGCTTGTAAAAAGCATAGTCAACATACATTTCTTGGAACAAGGAAGCTAATTTCCAAGGATATGGTCACTTCTGCAGATGGTAGGAAGTTTGAGAAACTTCATTTGGGCGATTATGAATGGAAAACTTACCCAGAAGTATTTGATTGGGTCTGCAATTTTGCATCTGGGCTTGTCAGAGTGGGTCATAATGAGGATACCCGGGTTGTGATTTTTACCGAAACCCGGGCGGGAATGGTCAATTGCCTTTCAGGTTAGCCTGGCCATCATGCTTCAGTTTTCACATCCCAGCCCTTCTTATATGATTTTATGTTTGGATGTGGTTTTTGAGGGTGCACAATTTATTTAAAACATATTCAATTGTGAACTGTTTCAGGCAGGATATTACTGTAGTAACCATTTATGCTTCTCTCGGCGAGGAGGCCCTTGTCCATTCACTCAACGAGGTAGGTGGGACATTTTATACTTCCAAAATAATATAATCCTCATCATTATATGAATTCCACATTTAATGCTCTAAACTTTGACAGACTGAAGTGTCAACTCTGATCTGTGATTCCAAGCAATTGAAAAAGGTTGCTGCGATAAGATCAAGTTTAAAAACTATCCGGAATGTTATCTATTTTGAAGATGGTGATAATGAAAAGGACACCAGCCTGTCTGGAAGTGGGAGTATTGCTGTTGTAATGTATACAAGTGGCAGTACAGGTCAACCAAAGGTTTGATTCTGATTTATCTTCACATATTGTGCATTAATGCATGTGTCAATAGCAATAAGGAATAGAAATGGACTTTGCAGTGTTACTGGAATCTGAGGACTTGAACTCTTAATATAATTAGAGTAGTTGTGCACTATGTAGGGGGTTATGATCACTCGTGGCAACATTGTAGCCACTACCGCAGCTGTTATGACTGTCATTCCACGACTCAATAAAAATGATAAATACCTGGCATACTTGCCCTTAGCTCATGTTTTTGAACTCGCAGCTGAGGTATTATATCATTAGGTTACCTTTTATAGCTTTCGGGTTTCCAATCTTAGCAGTGTAAAATTATCTTTACATCATTGTGGTTGTAGTGTGTTATACTATCTGCAGGTTGTGCAATTGGGTATAGTTCACCATCGACTTTAACTGACACTTCTAACAAAATCAAGAAAGGAACCAAGGGAGATGTTTCAGACTTGAAACCTACCATCGTGACAGCAGTTCCAGCTATTTTGGATCGTGTTTGAGATGGGGTTCTGAAAAAGGTTTTACTTGTATATTCTTTATTTTTGTGAATTTCATAAGTATGATACAAATTTAAGGATATTAGCCAACTAATACTTCGTCAATAATGACGAAAACTAGGTAGAAGAGAAGGGTGGGCTAGCAAAGCATCTGTTCAACCTTGGTTATAAGCGCCGGTTAGCAGCTGTAGAAGGAAGCTGGCTTGGGGGCTGAGGACTGGAAAAAGCGTTGTGGGACGTTCTAGTCTTCGAAAAAGTACGCGCAGTCCTTGGAGGACACATTTCGGTATATGCTCTGTGGTGGGGCTCCTTTATCTGCGGAATCCCAACAGTTCATCAATATCTGCATAGGGTAATGAAAGCTATTGTGGAGAAAAAAAAAATTGTGCAGTTTGATAACTCTTCTATGTTTTCTTTTTTCTTTTAGCAACTATACAATTTCATGGATGAAGCATAAGAGTGTGACCTTGACATACATTATCGAGAGCTTGATGATAACTTGCATCCATTTTCTTTTTCAACAACTCAGTTATCATGCTGCCATTAAAATTTCAGCAACTTGGTCATCAAGGCAGCTATGATCAAGTCACTTGACAAAATAGAGTTGCTTGTTAACATGCGCTATTTATTAAATGTTTTAAACAGAGCTCCGATCGGCCAAGGTTATGGCTTGACCGAGACATTTGCCGGGGGGCAAAATTTGTGCTCATTTAGCTGCTACCAGCTGTTTGGATTTCCCAAAATAGTCGATAGCTTTATCATCCAAGCTTCCGGATTAACAAATAAAATAATGGAGAATAGATGTTTGTCTTGTTATCTTACTGCAGCTTCTTTCTTGGGAAGAAGGCGGGTATTTGACGACAGAAGAACCAATGCCAAGAGGAGAGATTGTAGTTGGGGATACAGCATTACAGTCGGTTACTTCCATAATCAACAAAAAACTGACGAAGTATTCAAGGTGGATATCCTAGCTTTTATGTAGCTCTTCTTCTTCCTTAACGGTGAGGTTGAGAATCTGTAGACTGATATCAATCTGTGATTTATTTATTTATGCAGTTGAAAGGAAGAAAGTCTCTTGGCAGTTTGAAAAAAGAACTTGACAACGCTCCTCCTCCTAGAGATTTCATCGGGGCTCTTAGAGAAGCCTACCTGAGAACTAATTTGCCTGTAGTTTGATTGCTGAAGCGAAAAAGGCTTATCTGAGCAGAGGAGTACTAAGGGAGGATTTTGATCCAGTATGTCTGAGTTCTTCCTTTCTTTAGGTTCTTGAATTCTCCGATGAACGTTCTACTAAAGTTGATACTTGATAATTAATGAAACACATGAAACATACAACCTGTAATTTCAAAACTTTCTGTTAGTTGACTTGTAATTTATGTATATTGCTCTGTTGGAAATTTCAATCATAGTGTACTAACAGATCAAAAGTATTTTCAGGTAAATATATATTTTGGGGTTTTTTTTCTGGTTTCTTTCGTCTCCCATGTTTGTCCAACTTCATTGATGTGGAAAGATCCAAGATCCAAGAAAAAGGCATACTAGTAAGATCCAAGAAAAAGGCATACTAGTAAGTCGCAGTGTCCTTTTCATTTCCATTGAAATTTTATTCTCTCCTTTCTATTATAGAACAAGATATGTATTTCATCATCTTAAAGTGTTTTTCCTATTGCATGGGTGTTTCTCAGGTAGTGGGAGAATCTGATCTGTTTAGTCCTGATGATATTGCTTACGTCCAAGAGGCTGGAAGTTAAAGCTGTAAGCTCCAAACATTTTCTGGTCTTATGAAAACTACCATCACATGATACTTAGAGATGAAAAATTAATGATTACAGGTTTTGAAAATAAATTAAGATGCCTACCCATTTGTTATTGCTCTGAGCAGGTTCCGGTCGGAGAGTCGATAGTGAAACAAAGTGATCCGGAAAAAGGAATAGCCGGACTTTTCGGCAAAGACATTTCTGTCTAAGAGTTGGGACTGAATTCCTTACTCGACCTTATCGGAAGTGATGACTCCATTGCCACAATTGGCACAGAACGAAGTCGATACAAAAACGTTATTGCTTAAATCTTTATCTGTATCTTTCCATGTCTTACTTACTTGCATATTCTCAATGCCTGTAATTTGTTGTAGTATCACCACCATATGTACATCCCTTAAAGTTTTATTGATTTGTTTGTTTGTTTTTATCCTCCGAGAATTAGGGAATCGGAATTTGTTAGATCGCATAGTTTGGAGAGTCAATTCGTGTAGCCAACACGAAAGCGGTTGAATATTGTTACTGTTAGAAAGCGACTGGCCAAAAAAAAAAAAAAAACATAAAATAGAAAGCGACAAGGCAAGAGTGATAGTCTGCAGCCTTTCTACGGCAAGATGTCTTTGTTGGGAAATGCTCTCTCCGAGGAATTAGAGTTCCGGACTTACAAGGATGACGCGTGGTATACTGTCCGAGTGCAGCTCGACGGGGACGTTCTGAGGGTAAAGTTTTCCGGCTTCAGCGCCGATCAGGACGATACCTACGACGTTAACGACATCAGCAGTTCAATTGAGGTAGAGGATTTGGAGGCTAGGTTTCGACCGTTGTCTGTGCAGTTGCAGGATTCTGAGTGCTCTGAAGTTGTTCATGGCCTGGCCGTCTGCGCCTCCTTTCCCTTCCGACACGACGACCTTCGCTTCTACGACGCTGTCGTTGAAGAGGTTGGTAACTTTTCTACTCTCTTCTCTTCTCTTCTTGTGTGAACATGCATGCAAGTTCCTCTTACGATTTTTTGTTAGCTCGATTCTTCTGTCTAGATGTTCGATCATTAGTAGAATAAAGCCAGAAGGAGTACCAAAATATTGAATAAAGCCAGTATGGGGGGTTTCTAAGTTTCTAGGGCTAGATGTATAAGTTGTAAAGATGCGTATGATTCATGTAGAGTCTATAATTTTGCGATGAACGTTCGATTTTCATCACCTTTTAATGGATGCCTAAAAATAAGCTTTTGAAGCTTTTCAATGGATGCCTTTTGATTCTGTGTTATAGTTTCAGAAAGTTGGATTTGCTTCATCAAAATGACAATGTAGTTCTATCTGCAGGTGGGTTATCGTGAGCATTCTTCGGAAAATGGAGAAGAAGAATGCTTGTGCAGGTTTATACTTTTCTGGCAGCATGGTCCAAATGCTAGGAACTTGACTGCTAACAGAATTGAGAACATGTGCCGAATCCAGTCTTCTGCACTCAACAATGCGATGGTGGCAAATTTTCTTAAGAAAGCAAGGGAGAGAGTTCAAAGCAATAATTATAATTCGACTTTACAAAAAGATTGCCCCACACATGATGGTGGTACTTGTCAAGAAGAAAACCATAGCTCAAGCATCAAGCACAATCCGCCTTTTCCTCAATGGCCAAAACAGGTGAGCTATTTCCTATATGAAGATTTGGGTTCTACTTATTAGCACTTTATCGGTCTTTCAACTGCTTCCTAAGACAGAAAAGAGAAAAAAATAGCTTATTTGGTGAATTTTTTTTTGTTGTTGTCTGTTTCTACATATTTCAGGAAACAAAAGTTTCCAGGCTCTCTGCAATTAAATCATGGCCTGATGAAGGTTTGTTCTTATAAGTACAACACCCATTTTGATTTTATGACTATTTTGAGGCACTCAATAATTAGGCCTTCTTGCGTCTCCAAGCCCCTGGTTGAGCAATAATGTCTCATCTTGATTCTATAACCTTTAGTCCTTATTCCCATTTCTTTTCCTTTCTCTCTTTTCCTTTCTTTACCAGATAGTGATTTTGGCGGGGTAAAAAGCCAGTACATGATTTTAGTTGAAAATCTGGATAAAGGATTGTCTCCATCAAAGGTAGCTGAGTTCTTGTACGACCTAACATCCATTTTTCCTCAAGTGTACATTTTCCCTTGCTCGTCCTTTGAGTCGTATGCACGAGCAATTATTGTGGTGAATTGCAAAGAGAATCTAGACACGTTATATGATATTTTGGATAATCCTGATTACATCATCATATCCTCACATGGAAGGTATACATTATTATTCCATGCCGAAACAATTTTGTGGGAATTGTACATTATAAATGTTACTACTTTTTTTACAGATAGCAACTTAGAGGTCATCCCCCCTTTCATTGCCTGCAGGCCATTGGTCGCAACTGAAAAAATAGCTAGACGGGATGCATGTGTTGAATCAACAGGAATCTTATTGCGTGGTTCTACTGTAAGTTTCATCTTTATTGTGGTTAGATGTCAATTTCCCAGTTTTTTTAATCTTAGGTACTTTTAGTTTGGAACATTAGTCATTACTCTTTACTTTGTTCTTCATTGTCTCTGGTCTTGTTAATTTGCAGAACAAAGTTGGTGGTCTTTGCAGTGAATTGAAGGTTGTAAGTGCAGGAACAAAGGAGTACAAAACTGCAAAGCAAAGGAAGGGACTGTTGATGGAGTTTATTGCTCATCAAAGGAGATTGCATCAGAGATTCGCCATGGATGAGACTGAGATGACTTAAATTTTCGAGATCCTTACAGTGTGAATGAAACTAGTACTAGTAGGTCTTGTTTCTTTTGTTTCTATACAGGTTATATAGTTGGTGAATATCATTTACGCATGAATGAAAAGCAGTGTAAGATGTAGTTAAACTATGAGATTTGTGATGTACGGACTGCACCATTTAGAATCTGAATCTTCATAGTTATGAAATTTTCATCTCATGCCTTACGTTTTGATCCAAGGGCTATCCGGTAATTGACATAAATTACCATTTGACTCGAGCAATGACTTTCGACACGCTGGCGTTTTTTTATTGCTATTATAATGCCTTCTAATACCACCAATTTGAAAATTAAAAATCGACACGTCGGATGGAGAAATGCATGCAGTAGAAAGAGGAACCCAGTTCGGCAGTTCTACCTTGACTCGGGAAGGGAAACAAAAGAGAAAAGGGAACCGACAAGCGAGAACGAGGATCCGGAGTTTCTTTTTGGTCGACGGATAGCTGTCTGCTCGATTCCAAAAACGCAGGAAAAATATCAATAATCGGAACTTCGGTAACAAATAGTTGATTCCAAGGTATTTTAAAGGTAATTCCTTTAATCCTAAGTTTATGCTCAAATATCCCATGATATTCATGAGGCAATGATTCCTGTAAAGCTCTGCCTTTTTGTGCAATTCCTTTCACTTATTAATCTGGGTCTGAATGATTCGCTATGAATTTATAGATTTGAATCTCGAACAGATGGAAGAATTGGGTTCTCGACATCGGTTTTTGGTCATAATCGTCGGGGTTTTTCTTCTGAGCCTGAGAGGATCAGAAGGGATTAGATTTGTGATAGACAGGGAAGAGTGCGTCTCTCACAATGTTCAGTACGACGGAGACACTGTTCATGTTTCATTTGTTGTAATCAAAGCTGATTCACCTTGGCACTATGGCGACGACGGTGTTGATCTTGTGGTATCAACCCTAATTTATTTGCTTCTTTCTGAATCTAATTAGGCTCAGTTAACCATCTGGGACTAACTTTATATTGATGAAATATTGAAATCTATCATTTTTCTTAATTCAAATTGTTGTTTATCATAGAAGTGGGCTTCTTTTTAAATATTCAATTTTTTGTTTTTGTTTGTGGACAAATTTTCTTTTTTCAGATAAAGGGGCCTTCAGGTGATCAAATTCATGATTTTCGGGACAAGACGAGTGAAAAGTATGAGTTTGTGGCACAAACAAAAGGGCTACATCGATTTTGCTTGACCAACAAATCTCCTTACCATGAAACTGTTGATTTTGATGTGCATGTTAGTCACTTTTCATACTATGACCAACATGCAAAAGATGGTGAGAACTGGAAAATCCATTCGCTTGTTTAAGCCGATTGCTCTTTTTTTTTATGTCCCTTCTTTTTGTGTGGATAGAAATTGGGTATGTTTTGTATGTTTGCAGAGCATCTTACACCATTGTTGGATCAGATAGCTAGGCTGGAGGAAGCTCTGTACAATATCCAATTTGAACAGCATTGGCTAGAGGCTCAGACTGATCGCCAGGCAATAGGTACTTCGTTTTTTTTGTGAAACAAAGCTTACTTTTTTAATGTCAAATTTCAAGTTCTTTTCGAGTTATTGATGATGCCTGGTGGATGGAAAACAAATTTTCAAGCTTTCTCTCCTTATAAATTCCCTCTTTGCTTATTTCCATCAAATTCATTTTTACATGCATAAAAGTATCTATGGCACTGGTGTCGGTAAAAATGATAGTTGTAGGACTTGCTTCCCACTTTCGAGTTCCAATTTTTCTGTTTAAAATTCTCTGAACCTTATTATTAATGTCGGTGTTTCTGAAGCGAGTTAAGCTTTTTTTTAAAACTTCCACAGAAGTTTGGTACAAAGCTACAGAAATTTAACAAACACAGTAAAGAACGACGTGCCTGCAAAAAATGTGAACTTTCCTTATGTAAGGATCTGTAAACCACATAGAAGAATTACACAAAAATTTATTATCGTAGAGTTAGAGTAAAGATTGATCTTCTAAAATCGATTCCATTTGGGTCTAACGGTATCTCCTATCTTTCCACAAGTAAAGATTGATTTTACATTTTCATTTATCCTACTTTTGAGTATACTGATGTAGGAATATAATGAAATGCAGTGAACGAGGGAATGGGCAAAAGAGCAATATACAAGTCGGTTTTTGAATCAGCAGCACTGGTTGGGGCCAGTCTCCTCCAAGTCTACCTCTTGCAACGCTTGTTCCAGCGCAAGCTTGGAGTTTCTAGAGTTTAGAGACCATACTGTAGATTAGACGAACTTTGTTTCCTTTTGCTTAGTATAGCTTTTTCAATTTATGTACCAAGTTGAGTTGCCCTCACAGGAAGATACATAATAGTAAGGGTCACCGTCGTCACTGGATCTGACTATACATCGATATAACTTCTTCTAAACTCATTTGGAACTTTCTTGTTTGGATGATTACTTGAGATTTCTGCCTCACATCTGTTTGTGGAGTACCTCTCTCGTATCTGCCTCGGCCCTCCCCCTTGGTGTGAGAAAGAGTTGTGGGTTGACTTGCCGTATAGGGCCGACAGGCCGTCACTAACATCAGGCAAATGAAAGAATTATCCTCATCAGTTAACTTGAGAAACATGGACCAATTTCTCGACCGAAGTTCATCATCATCATCATCAAGATCCAGGCCAAAATAGTGTAAAATGTCATCCAGGCATAGAAATTTTTTTTTTTCTCTCTTTTTTAGGGGTCAAAATCGAAGTAGGGAATGGATTCAGTCCTTTGGGCCAAAAGAAAAAGGCTGGGTTCTGTCCTATAGCCCAAAAGGGTTTTCAGTTTTCGCGTTCGAAAAAAGAAAAAAAAAATTGTAAATCTGTCGTCATCTTCTTCTTCGTCATCTTCTTCTTCGTCATCTTTGCGGACTGGAGTGAAGGTTCTCACGCAACGACCTCAACAGAGTCAAATAACTATGTGGAGACACATAAGCTCCACCGGGAATGCCCTAACCGGATCCAGACCCGGAACCGCTTACTACTGCTACTACTGTTCTACCTCACTGACCCAAGTTGACGCAGTGCAAGAAATCACCCGCATTCTCAATCAGAATAAATGGAACCTCCTCCTAGAATCCTCTAATTTTCACGACAAGCTAAACCCAGATGTACTTCGGTCTGTAATTCGCCAAAACCTCGCTGTTGACCATGGCCACCTCTTCAGCTTCTTCCATTGTGCCGAACGGGTACTAACTCTCATGATCTGGACATGTTATCTCTTCTTGCTGTTGCGCTCTGTAATTCTAAATCCTACAGCTATGCAAGTGATATTATTGGCCGTATCATTCAAACTGGCAGGTCCAACTCTGATATTTTAGATTGTATTGATAGTTGTTTATGTCAGTTTGGTGAGGCCAAATCTGCTTCTGTTTGCTATGAACTATCGATTCATAGTTACCGGAAAAAGGGTACTTTAGATAAAGTTTCTGGAGTGTTTTTGGGTCCTAAGAGTTCTGAATTTGTACCATCTACTTTGTGTTGTAACACACTGTTGAAGGACATGTTGAAAGATTGTTCTATGAGTTCTTTTTGGGAGGTTTATAATAAAATGTGTGAAATGAAAGTTGCTATGGATGATCATACTTATTCTCTTGTGATTAGTGCTCACAGTCAATTTGCACAAATTAATAAGGTGAAAAGTGTCTGGCCCGAAATGGAGGAGAAAGGCTATAAAGTGTCTGCTTCTTACAGGTTTTTGGAAACAAGGCAATATGGACCGGGCTTTAGAGCTTTACAGAGTAATGAGCGAAAAGGCTGTATATCCGAATGAGTATACTTGCAATAATTTGGTGATTGGGTTATGCAAGGCAGGTGAATTAGATAAAGGTAAAGAATTTATTAATGGCTTGTTGGAGAAAGGTTTGTATCCAAGCAATGTTGCTTTGGCTACCATGATAGAAGATTATTGTACTTCTGAGAAATTAAATGAGGCATTTGAATGGGTTGAAGAGATGGGACTAAGTGGGATTGTGCCAGATGGAATTGTCTATAATGCCCTTTTCAGTGGGTGCTGTAAGCTCGGAGAACAATTGGAGAAAGCAAGGGAACTACTCCAAGGCATGTTGCAAAAGGGAGTTGCTTCCACTGGATCTTTCAATGTTTTGCTTGATGCTTATTGCAAGAGTAAGAAACTTGACGAAGCTAATCGTTTGTTGGAAGAAATGGTGGAAAAGAATATCCCATTGGACAAGGAGACGTATACGATTCTTATTGGTCAGTATTGTGAGAATGGGAATATGGAAGAAGCAAGACGGCTCTTGTTAGAGATGCAGGGTAAGAATCTGAAACCCAATCTGAAAATCTACAAATCTATTCTACATGGTTATTATAATGAAATAAGGAAAAGTTTGGAGGTTTGTGCTATGTATGAAGAGATGGTTTGCAAAGGAATTAAGCTTAAAATCGGCTCGTATTATGTGCTCGTTGATACCTACTGCAAAGAAGGGAATATTAGAGAGGCATTGAGTTTGAAGAAGGGGGTTCTACTTACACTTACTATTCAAACTTCTAGCCTCTAGGATCCCTATTGACATGTATAAAATGGAGTTAAAGCTCCTTGGGTACTCTTTTTAACCTAAATCCCAATCTGATTTCAAGTTCTAAGTTTCTGATTTTACCAAATAATGCTATACGCCCTCCTATGCAATTCCCATAAATATTATATTATGCGATTAATTAATTAATTACAAACATAACAAACCTTAATTATGACACCAACTGAAAAACCTAAAATAACATTTCACAATAAAGAGAAAAGGGGGGGGGGGGGGCACGGGGGGTGAAATCGTAAAACAAAAAATTTACAAGGGCCTCATATGCAAGTGGGCTTATTTTTTTCCTTTCGCTTTCTTTTAAAAAAAAAAAAAAAAAGAATCAATCTTGGAAAAGGGATGTGGGTGTGGCACGTGTGCATCACGTGGTGCCAGTAAATAATCACAGCAGTAAAACACCGACGACGAAGCTGAAAATTACCGCGGCCAATTTCCCGCCATACATTCCACTGGTCCCATTATTCTCATCATCAGCTGTCACATCCTCCGAATCTGCGTCGGGCGAGTCGGCGGAGTCAGGCGAGTCCGCCTCCTTAGCTGCCTTTTTCTTTGATTTTGATTTCGCTTTCGCTGGTGCAGGCGCCTCCGCCTGCTTCTCTGGCTTGAACAGCTCCCTCGGTAATAAAACCGTGTCGATCTTGTAAACCACTAACGGCTCTTGATCTACAAGCGTTCCCGTTACCGTCGCCGTCACAACCTTTGTCTTCAACGTCACATCTTCGCCGTCATTCTGGACTGTGAAATCGTACTTTTTGGCTCCGTCCGTCGCCAACGTGTTCATGATTCCGTTGCTGGATTTCAGCGTTTGCAAGGATTGGTACTCAGGAACCCCGTGATACAACAGTAACGATACCTTTTGAACAGCCGTTAAGTTCTTGTATTTCGGCATGAAACCGTCAACAATTTTATCAGTTGGACAAAACACCGTCAATCCACCCTCAATGGTCGTCTCGAATGTTGGATCTGCTCCCGAAGCTGTCAATAGATCGGCGAATGCTTTGCAGCCTTGCTTTGTCATGATCGCCGTCAGGTTTAGATCGCTTGGCGCCGCTGTCGGCGCTTCTGCTTCCGGTGAATTTAAAACCTAAGCAGACAATTAGCTCAGCCATCAATTTCACAATCTTATATAACATTTTTAATGAGGAATATCATCAATTCAAAAGACTTGAGTCAAATACCTGACTGATCTGTAAGACGGAGATTTTATATGGAACTTCTTCCAACGATTTTACATAAAACGAATTGAGCTCTCCGCCATTGTCTTCCGCACCGAAACCGACTTTTCCTCCTTTCAGATTGGTGATATTCACGTAGCCGGAGGTACCAGGAGCGGAGCCAGAAGCTTGGAATATAGTGGAGACCAAGGCGGTTCCGTCAGTTATCTGGTGGAGTTTCCTCGAACCGAAATAGTCGACGAGGACGTGGAGGGAGAGGACGTTTTTAAGGGTAGTGATAGAGAGATGTTTAGCTAGGATAGATGACATCGCGGCATTGTCGAGTGCGAGGACAGTGATGGTGAGGCGTCGGTTGATTTCGGCGGCGAGGTGAGTGGCGGTGAGGTAGTGGTTGAAGGTGGAGAACTCAGGGTGTTTGGCGAGTATGACAGTGATATTGTGTGCGTGAGTGGTGGAGGTGGTGGAGAATAGTAGGAAGAGGAGGAAAGGGAGTGTTAGAGCGGCTGCCATAGACTGAGATAGCCGCATTGTGGAAGCAAATCGGCGGAGGATATGGCGGAGAGAGAAAAAGGTTTTAAGTGTAGCAGAGTGAAGTGCGGCAGAGTTGGAGTGGAGTAAAGCAAAAAGCTGTGGTGGATTAATAGCATAAGATACAGAAGTTAACACGTAAGAACAAAATTCGCCAGCTGGTATTAGGTGTGATGTGGGGCCATGTGGGCCATGTGAGCTGGTTGTCTTTTCAAAATGCGTTCCAGTTCGATCCAACGGCCTTATTACCTGATATTACCAGTGGGCTGGTAAGAGTCCAAATGTCCAATTATTAGTTGTTAGTCCTCTCCTCTGTCTTATATATTATATAATTTAATAAATAAAATTATATTATTTAAAATTATATGTACATAAATACTATTACTATACTATAAATTTATCATATAGATCCATTAACCCATCAATGGTGTTAATCAAGTTAGATACGTAATTAATGCAACAATAATTCAATTAGTTTGTATGTTATTTCAAGCTGATGATTCTCTTTTCATTATTTGGTCTAAGCTATATATGCTTTATAGTCACATTTTTATCATTTAAATAATATAAAGTAGTTAGCTAGTATCATTGGACTCCTTAGGATAGATAATAAGTTCCGACTTCCGACTGTCGGTGGCAATAAACTCCCAAAGAAACAGCCAGGTATGAAAATGCCTGATTCCATTAGTGCAATTGGTTAAAGACTTAAAACAGTCGTCGTGTCGGCAAAAGCATGTTACTAATAAACAATTCAAGTTAATGCATGTGACATCATTGTTTATTGTTCCAAACATGAATGAATCGAATTATACTTACCCCACAATCTATTAATGAAAGATATTTTGCTAGAAATATTGCTCTGCTTAATTGGCCATCGAGCTTTGCTTCTATCGAACCTGAGATTGGTCAAGATACTATTGCTGACCGACCAAGCAAGCAGAGAAAGACCATACCCGTACAAGAATGCTTGTAAATTTAGGAGGAGTTACATTGAATTTCGCAATTCAATCATGAACTGATAGTGACTTTTTTAGTACTTAAAACTGGCATTTTAGTAAGTAGTAGATAAGGCAAACGTGATGTTTCCCCTTTTACATGCAAGTTCTATTCTTTTAGCCAATATGACCTAATTTTGTTGAGCCAATATGATCAGCTAAAAATGCAACTTCCAGTGGTTGATCCAACATACGACACCTTAAACAATGGATCTAACCATAGATATTATCTTATGACCTGACGTCAAGACACAAGAGCTCTCACTCAAACCAAAACATGCATTTTCCCGATTGGCCAATTGTCAAACAATACAAAGAAGAGGAAGCGAGACTATTTAGAATAAAAGACAAACCAAACCAAACAAAAAGAAAACAAGCTCTACATCAATGGAAAAACCTACCCCCCATTCCTTTGCATATATATATGTGAATGCAGCTAGCATGTATCATCGTATCCTGTCTCTTTTTTTCATCAATGCTGTTTATTTCTCCCTCGTGGTGTATGTATGCTTCATAGAATCTTCTATATATATATATATATATATAAACCCCCACTTCAGCAACATAAAGAAAAACTAAGGGAAAAGGGGAGAGCTTTATCAGGAAGAAACTAGAACTAGAACTAAGAAGCCGTCCTGAATTAACCCACCATAACTCATAACTACCGTCGTCCGCCCCCAGAACCACCACTCCCACCTTTCCCGCCACCAGTACCAGTACCACGATGACTAAATCCATCAGAACCGTACATTTGATTACTATGTCCCATCATCATCATCCCTCCGTACATCCCTCCATTAAACCCACTTCCATCACCGCCGGAACTGACCCCAGCGCCACCGACTACGCTGCCAGAGTGACTATCCTTGTCCCCCTGCCTCCCCATGGAGCTCTTCTCGCCCTCCATCTCCCTATACTTCATCAGATGAATCTTGAGCGGGTCCACGTACTCCTCGAACCCTAGAGTCGTCATGGCCCACAATAAATCATCGCCGTTTATCGTCTTCCTTTTCTCTCTCTGACACTTGTCAGACGCCTCACCCGTTATGAAGCTTATAAACTCAGATACACACTCCTGTAACGTCTCCTTTGCGTCCTTCGATATCTTCGCGTTCGCCGGCAACGCCTTCTTCATTATCCTGCTCACGTTCGCTATCGGCAACAGCATATCCTGCTCCCTCGCGTTGCTGTGCTGCCCCCCTCCTCCTGACTCGTTGTCCGAATCCGCCATTTTCAAATCTCAAAAATCACCGCTTCTTCTTCTTCGTCTTCAGCCAATTTTCTGAGCTCGATTCAGTATAGTAACAGACCAGAATTATGTACGGAAACTTGAATCGGAAAGTAGAGGAAAAGTGGAGGGGTAGAATAGGGAATTGGATCTAAAATATCTGGAGAGGTGGCGGCGCTGCCTGCGAGGAAGAGTTCACAGAACACAGGCGGCCGAGTCGTCGTCGTCGCATAAGGAGTGAAGAGAGAGAGAGAGAGAGTGTAGGAGAGAGCGGATAGGTATTGAGGTCCGTCAGATCGTCTGCGATAATAATGCATCGCGAACGCCACGTGGGAGCTTATTGACCGTGTTCTTGACGATAAGAGCGGACTACGTGGAAGTATTCAGCATCGTTGGATTGGAAAGATTGACCGGAAATGATCCGACGGTGAAACACATGAAACGTGGTGGGGACTTGGTTAGTGCGCGTGTACCTTTTTTGTTTAGTGCCTCTTGGCTTCTAGAATCTGGCGGCTTCATGGCGTGGCCCCACTTCCACTATTAAGCTTGGACTTTTATGTGTCCTTTCTCTCTAATCTCGGCCGTAGATAGGCTGTGCCACGAGATAAACGGCTTGATGATGGCATAGCCTTAAGTAGCGGGGGGTTGATGATATACATGTATCTTTGGATGATGGTATTTGGATGATAAAAAAGACAATACGTATGTATCTTTTCTTTCCTCGTGGTACCACGTCACCGCAGGAACAAATGCTGCAAGTTCTTTCATTTTTTTCATTTTAACGGGAGCAATGGCCAATTCAGCATCCGACGTGGCATGTACGATCCTTCTTTGAGTAAGGAAATCAAGACGCAACGCAATCTCATTAATCACGTTAATCATTAATGGAAAAGAAGATTACGTTAATGAATTTTTGGCAATTAAAATTGAATTCCTAAAACGCCGTTTAGGTAAGTCAGAAGCTAAACAGGAAGGAGGAAGTTACAACGGATTTTAGGCCCCGTATAATTTATATTAATAGATTTATTTAATTTAAATATTATTAATTCAGTATTAAATCTCTCTTAGATAGTAGGTTATTGGTAAAAGGATATAAAATTATTTAATTAAAATTAATTATAATTTAATAATTTTAAATAAAATAAAATAAAGATATGTTGTGAAAGTTTGTTTGATTCAAGAACTGTGAGTAAACAGAAGCAACAAGAAGCGCTGTTCCTTTTGAGAATCAAAATATCAAATTCCAATCAAAACAGCTCATGCTTTTCAGTTCTTTGTTTTTATACGTAAAGACTATGAAATTTTTTGTATAGTTTTTTTGAACGAAAATTTAAAGGGTCAACAAGGTAAAGACAATAATATACGGGTTTCATTGTTTGAAAGGAGGGGTAATATAGTCAGCTTGGTAATACGTTTACGTGGCAAGGTATGATTGGGTGTGGTGTGAATTACACAATAGACTCCTGACTGATGTAGTAGAATAGGCAAGGGCAGCATTCTTTCCTGTGATTTTGTCTACCAAAGGAAGTATCTTCCGAACTCATTGGAGAATAATAATTGGTCCTGTTCTTTGTTTTTGCTGTCCTTTTTTCTTTCTTTTTCTTTCACATGGACTGGGCAGAGTAGGAGAGATTTTGGGGGAGGAAGAGAGGAGAGAGAGAGAGAGAGAAAACGAAAAAGAAAATAAGAGGGAGAAAGGAAAGTGAGTTCTTCCTGTGGGAGTGAAATAGAGAGCAGAAATTTGCTCTTTCCACATTAAAAAAAAAAATAATAATAATAAAATATAATCACAAAGAGCTCCTCAGAAGATGCTAAAGATCCTGCCTTCAGCCAGTTTTGCTTTTGTTTTGGTGGGTTTGTCCTTGTTTTGCTTTCTCTCCTGTTGATGCGTGTGCGTTCCTTCTTCTTTGCAATTCTTACTTATTTTAAAAAAATAAAAAAGATTCAATTTTGATTAAGATGGTAGTAATATATATATATATATATATTATTTATTTATTTTTTCTTCTCCTGCTGCTAATTTGCAGTGATGGGAAGTGCAAGTGGGAGCAAGTGGGGAGAAGGGACTTCTTCTGGGGCGAGGGAGATTGAAGAAATTCATGATGATCAAGCTATGGAGTATTTTGTAGACGCTGGCGGCGCGCCATTATTTGGCTATCCTGCTCGTGTCTTTTCTGGGCGGCCCATGGCTCAGTTTTTTCCTTATGAGCCTGGCTTTAGGGCTCACCCATCATCCCCTTTCACCATCCTTGCTCCTCAGGTCTGGCTCTGTTTCTTTCTTGTTCGTCTCTTTTACTTGTTTCCATCAATTTCCTTCTCTTTTAATATATGGGGTTTCTTTTACCTATTAAAACAATCTTTTCGATCTTAGTTAAGATTTTCATCCGGAAACATGTTCCGTCTTGCATTCCGAATGTTGTATGGATATAGAACATTAGAACTGACTACAAATGAATTAAGAACTACAAAATCTGCTCTACTGTATGAACCTATGACGTATTTGCTGTTTCGAACCCATTCAAATGAAGCAAACCAAACTGCGTTTCAAACCGACATCGGTTTCAAAACTTACATTCCTTCTTGCCCTAGAGTTTTATAAGTTGCTTCCTTTTCATTCAATCTTCAAAGTTATCGTCTGTGAGTGAATGTGAAGGTTCTTTGGGTACTAAATTATTGTTCTTCAATTTCTCTGCTGGTTGTTGCATATGACAAGCAATCATATGTAAATCATGAATTTTATTTCAGGTGGTCAACGACATACACATATATAGTTCATATGCATTGATTGCGGCAAACTAATAATAGAAGGAACCATAGCCTCCATATGGGAAACAATATAATAAGGAAATCAATCAAAGACAACTAATGATTGATCGAGACATAATCTCCTAATTAATAAGATAACCTAATCATTAGAATATCTCTTTATGCCAAAAGCGGCCCTCAAATAGAAAATGAGGTCAACAACATATTTATTATAAATTTATAACATCTATGTTATCATTTTTCTACTTGTAGGATCCGGTTGTTCCCTTGTCAAGGCCGGAAACTTTGATGATACAACCGCAGGCTCTTGTGCCGGCCAAAATTACAACACGAGTGAGGATCTCGTGGAATCATGGCGGTAATCAAGTGGTCATTAGGGGATCATGGGATAACTGGCAGACTTGGTATATATATGTATATGAATTTAGTTCATATGAGTATCGATTAATTACATCAATAATTTTACTAATTATTTGGTTTATCGCCTTTCTGTTTTAGTGAGATTCTGCAGAGGACATGTACAAATTTCAGCATTGTAAAAACACTCCCTGTTGGAATCTACCACTACCGCTTCATAGTCGATAACAGAGTGCTTTATGCTCCTGATTTGCCTTGTTCTTCGGATGATTCCGGCCATCTTTGTAACATTTTAGATTTGCAGGTAATCTTTGGTCATGGATTCTGTCTGGTTAGATAGTTGAACTTATATAAATTGAACATTACATGTTTCTACAAACTAAAGTAATGTCATTGTACTTGCTGCGGCATGATGAATAGAAATAAAGTCCTCTGTTTTCTGTTTTCGTTTTTTCATTAACAAAGGAACGTGTTTCGGAACTGCCTGAGAATCTACACGAGTTTGAGATTCCTTCATCACCGGAACAGAGCTACGGCCAAGAATTCTTCACCGAAGAAGACTTCAACAAACCTCCACCGGATTTACTGCTGCAACTCGAATTCACTGCCTTGAATGAAGTTCGACAATCATCTTCATTTGCTGCTTCTTCATCAAGTTCAACATTGGATAGGCAACAATCTGTTGCAGCTACTTCTCAACACACAAATTTAAACCATCTCTACGTCCACACCAATGTCGAGGGGCAGTACATGGCACTCGGTTCGACTCAGCGGTTCCGTGAGAAGTTAGTTAGCATGATGTTGTTTAAGCCATTGACAAGAACCCAGTGATGTATATACATACACTTGGGTTTTTTGCATTGTGGAGTTTAAGGTAAATTAGTGTAAGAACCGTTACATCATTCCTCATGGATTTTGTTGATTGAGGAGAGAGTTTAGCGTAGGTGAAAGAAAAAATAGCATATAAATATTTTTAATCTCATTTAGAATAATTTATTTAGTCCATTAAATTATATATAATATTTATAATAATTAATATTAATATTTTTATGGCTACTTAAAATTTGTATACTTGTAGTGTACGTTACGCCACGTCTACAGAATAATATTTTATGTTTGTCAGAAATTTTTATTCATTTATTTATCTAACGAACTTCACGTGATTATTGATACGTTGAGATGATGACACGTGTAAAGTGGAGTAACATGGTATGATTAGAATGGAATAGTCGTCTACAGCAACCACTAACCCCGTATCTAGTTAACGTCAGGAAAAGCCGACAAAGTTGACGCATCTGATTGATTTATCAGAAAACCGTACAGAAAGAAAATAACACTAATCAAGGAATCTACTACTCCTTACATTACCTCACCAGATAGTAGCGAACGGTTGGACCCTTCTGTTGTTTTCTTCGATCATCTCTCTGGAAGAAGATGATGAAGGTACACCGGAAAAATAAAATAAAAAAGGGAGCAGCAGTTATCCCATTCCTCGATTAGAGAAAGGTGATGGAGTTCCCTGATTCATGGGTCAGAAGACAAATCTGGTCGGGTTTTAGGGGGTCGCAGCTGCTGGTGATTCATATCCTGCAATTTGGAATATATGTCAGTCAGGCCAATCTCTATTGGCATTATTCTCTTTTGTTTATCCCTTGAATTGAGCAAACTGTCTTGATTTGTGAGCTTCGCTCTAATATGAACAAGGTATGAATTTTTTAACTTTCCTTATTAATACGTTTTCTAGCCGATTTGAGTAATTAGCTGGGAGGGGTTTTGTTCATCTGGGTATTTATTTTGTGGGAGAAGGAACGACAAGGTTAATCGGATCCCACTTTGAAGATGCGGAGAATCCATTTTCATCTCCCCCTTTCGTTTTTTTGCCAACCTTTTTGCATCTGAAGCGAATCTTATTACTCCTTAAGGGCTATGCGACAACAGTTCTACTACTGCTACCGCAAATACTACAGTGTTACCACCTTATTCATCGCGTATTCATTTATAGTTTCCTTTTTCTCACGAATCATGGGTCCATGCTACTTTTTCAAAAGAAAAGGTTGGGTTTTTTGCTTTGGGGAAAGGAAAATGGCGGTGGGACTGGAAGATTTTGGTGATATACAGTACAAAATTTGAATAGTTTTTTCATGTTTTCTGTGCTCATCGTTTATTAGTTTATAAGGCGTTCGATCGATTATCTAGTTAGAATAGAGGAGAAATGAAGAAGGAAAAAACAGAGAGGGAGGAATTGGAAGAAGGCAGTAGACAGATGTCTTCGAAGTCAACAAACAAGACGAATACAAACTGTTCCCGGAGCACCTCTGCTCGATCCAAACTTGGGGCCCACATGGTTGCTCAGACCCCTGTTGATGCAAAGCTCCATGTAGATTTCGAAGAATCCGAAAACCGTTTCGAGTACTCCACTTCAATAGATTTCAATACCTCCACTTATACTACCAATGTCCCCTCCTCCACTGTATCGTCTTATCTCCAGAAGATGCAAAGAGGAAGGCTAATTCAACCATTCGGTTGTATGATTGCAGTTGATGAAGAGAATTTCTCCGTTCTAGCTTACAGTGAAAATGCTCCTGAAATGTTGGACCTGGCCCCACATGCGGTTCCTAGTATTGAACAGAAAGAAGCACTTAGCTTCGGAACAGATGTTAGGTCCCTTTTTCGGCCTTCAGGCTCAGCTGCCTTGCAAAAAGCAGCCAATTTTAGAGATGTGAATCTTCTAAACCCATTATTACTTCATTGCAAAAACTCAGGTAAGCCCTTCTATGCAATTCTGCACAGAATCGATGTGGGTTTAGTCATAGATTTAGAGCCAGTAAATCCTGCAGATGTACCTGTAACAGCTGCCGGAGCGTTGAAATCGTATAAGCTTGCAGCCAATGCAATCTCTAGATTGCAATCCTTGCCTAGTGGAAATTTATTTATATTGTGTGATGTATTGGTTAAGGAAGTTAGTGATTTGATGGGTTACGATAGAGTAATGGTGTACAAATTTCACGACGATGAACATGGAGAAGTCGTAGCAGAATGGTGTAGGCCTGACTTGGAGCCTTATCTAGGTTTGCATTACCCGTCTACTGATATACCTCAAGCTTCTAGGTTTCTCTTTATGAAGAATAAGGTCAGGATGATATGTGATTGTTTAGCACCTTCAGTTGAAGTGGTTCAAGATAGTAGACTGGCTCAACCATTGAGTCTTGCGGGGTCCACTTTGAGGTCTCCTCACGGTTGTCATGCACAGTATATGGCTAACATGGGTTCTATTGCGTCTCTTGTAATGTCTGTCGTGGTAAATGAGGAAGATGATGAGGTGGTGAATGATCAGCCGAAGGGAAGAAAGCTATGGGGTCTAGTGGTTTGTCACCACGCAAGCCCTAGATTTGTTCCATTCCCTTTGAGATATGCTTGTGAGTTTCTGATTCAAGTCTTTGGAGTTCAAATGAACAAAGAGGTTGAATTGGCCGCTCAGTTGAGGGAAAAACATATTTTTCAAACTCAAACCGTCCTTTGCGATATGCTTCTTAGGGATGCTCCAGTTGGAATCGTCACTCATTCTCCGAATATAATGGATTTAGTAAAGTGTGGTGGAGCCGCCCTTATTTATAAGAAGAAAACTTGGTTGCTTGGAGTCACTCCAAGTGAGGAACAAATCTGGGATTTAGCCAATTGGCTTATTGAACACCATAGTGGGAGCACGGGATTAAGTACGGATAGTCTTCTGGAAGCTGGCTATCCAGGTGCTTCTGATCTAGGCGATGAGGTTTGTGGAATGGCTGCCGTTAGAATTAAGGCTAATGATTTTGTCTTTTGGTTCCGGTCTCACACAGGGAAGGAAATCAAGTGGGGTGGAGCCAAACACGACCCAGACGACAAAGATGATGGAAGGAAAATGCACCCGAGATCGTCTTTCAAGGCTTTTTTAGAAGTGGTGAAGAGGCGTAGTCAACCTTGGGAGGACGTGGAAATGGATGCTATTCATTCGATTCAGTTGATATTGAGAGGCTCTTTGCAAGATGAGGTGGAGGATTCTAAGATGATTGTGAATGTCCCTTCAGGTGATGGTGATGGGATGCAGAGAGTGGATGAGTTGCACATTATAACAAGCGAAATGGTTCGTTTGATAGAGACAGCTGCTGTCCCCATCTTGGCCATAGATTCTTCGGGTAATATTAATGGGTGGAATTCCAAAGCTACTGAATTAACCGGATTGCCTGTCCATCAAGCCGTTACCATGACCTTGCTTGATGTTGTTGTGGTTGATTCGGTTGATGTCATGAAGAACATGCTCTCCTTGGCTTTGCGAGGTAAAATTCTATCTAAACACCTCATGCATTTTGGTCTTTTATTCCTTTTGTAGAATGGTTGATAATTTTTAGGGCTGAATTTGTTGAAAACTGCAACTTGGGCAGGTATAGAAGACCAAAACATTGAATTGAAACTGAAAACATTTGGGGATCAGGAAAAAAAAGGGCCCGTGATCTTGGTAGCTAATGCGTGTTGTAGCCGAGACATGAACGAAAACATTGTGGGGGTTTGCTTTGTTGGCCAGGATGTTACGGGACAAAGACTGATTATGGACCAATATACGCATATCCAAGGTGATTTTGTCGGGATTATGCGCAGCCCGTCTGCTCTTATCCCTCCGATTTTTATGACCAATGAGGATGGTCAATGCTTGGATTGGAATGATGCGATGCAAAATTTGTCGGGTTTGAGAAGGGAAGAGGCGCTAAACCGGATGCTTCTGGGAGAGGTTTTTACAGTCAACAATTTTGGCTGTCGGGTCAAAGACCATGACACTTTGACTAAGCTTAGAATACTATTGAACAAGGTTGTTTCCGGCCAGGAAGCGGAGAAATTGTTGTTCGGGTTTTTTGATGGGCAGGGAAACTATGTTGAAGCATTACTATCGATGACCAAACGGACTAATTTGGAAGGAAGAATTAGTGGGGTTTTCTGCTTCTTGCATGTGGCAAGTCCTGAGCTTCAATATGCTTTGCAGGTTCAAAGAATATCAGAAGAAGCCACTGCTGATAGCTTGAAGAAATTGGCATATATTAGACGGGAAATTATCAATCCTTTGAATGGGATTAAGTTTATGCAGAGTCTAATGGAATCTTCTGATTTAAGCAAAGAGCAAAAGCAGCTATTGAAATCTAGCTCATTGTGTCAACAGCAGTTAGTCAAGATTGTAGACGACACTGATATCGAAAGTATCGAAGAATGGTATGAATTGTTCGATTTAAAAGAAATCGATTTATATGTTTTTTGAAATTGAAGATTAGTGATTCTATATTATTGCTTCTTGTTATATGCAGTTACATGGATTTGAACTGTGTCGAGTTTAACCTTGGGGAAGTTCTAGAAGCTGTCATTAGCCAAGTAATGATTTTGAGCCAAGAACAGCGGGTCCAGATCATACACGAGTCAGCTGCTGATGTGTCGTCATTCTACTTGTACGGAGACAATTTGAGGCTTCAACAAGCACTTGCAGATTTCTTGAGCAACGTGATCATGTTCACACCTGCATTCGAAGGATCATCCGTTACGCTCAAAGTGACTGCAAGGAAGGAACATATAGGAACGAAAATTCTCATCGTCCATCTCGAGTTTAGGTAAACTCTCTTTTAATCAAGTTCATATAATTACAAAATGTGATGATGATCTTGATCGTGTGGTGGTTGATGTGTGGACAGGATCACTCATCCAGCACCCGGGATTCCGGAGAATTTAATCCGAGAGATGTTCAGGAAAAACCGTAATATATCGAGGGAAGGGGTGGGCCTATTTATAAGCCATAAACTTGTGAAGCTAATGAATGGGACAGTGCAGTATATTAGAGAAGCAGAAAGATCATCATTTATCATCCTTGTTGAATTTCCATTGGTCTGCGAAAACGACCGTTGAAAAGTATCATATAGGATAGGCCAAATAATCAACCATAGGCATGCTCGCAATAACGAGCCGTGATATTACTCCTAGAGGTTCTCTTGTAGGCACATGAGAAGGCTTGAAGCTTCTGTGTAGAATAAGACCTCTTCTTTTCTCCAGCTGCTGACTGCTGTTTGTTTGTAGTTGTAGATTCATGTAATCAAATGGTAGGTGCGTGCTGTTTTTTTTTTCCTTTTTTTTGAAAAAAAAAAAAAGAAAAACTTTCCAGATTACAAGTAGAAGACACCCTAGTCAAATACAAAAGTAGATGTCTATCTTTTGACTCAATCATGGTATTACTATGTTTCGCTGCTTCAAACCTCAGAGGTGGGTCCGGGTCGTTCCTTAAACTACACTTGGCCCAGATGACAGCCCAAACTTCTGTACTACTTCGGATATAGAGAAAAGTGAATTTCTCGCCAGTCGATACCAGTATTCATCTTGCTTAAAAGATGCTCAAGAGCTTCATTTGCATGTTTTCAAATCCGGTTTCACGAATGATTTGTTTCTGTGCAATACCCTTATTAATATTTACGTCAGATTCAATGATTTGGACTCTGCGTGTGAAGTTTTTGATGAAATTCCTGAGAAACTCCATTACTTGGTTTTGCCTTGTATTGGGTTATACTCCGAATAGTATGCCAGATGAGGCGTGTAATGTTTTTAGGAGAATGATTTGTGATGGTTTATTGCCGAATAGGTATGCTTTTGCTAGTGCTATTCGAGGTTGCTAAGAGTGTGGTAATTCATTTGGATTAAGATTTGGTTAATGTTGAAAACTCAATATGCAGCTGAAGTGATTGTTTGTAATGTGCTGATATCAATGTATGGGAGCTGTCTAAACACAGTGGACTATGCTCATCGTGTTTTTGATGAGATCGTAACGCAAAATTTGATATCTTGGAATGTAATCATTTCAGTTTATTCACGGAAAGGAGATGCTGTATGTGCTTTCGACCTCTTTTCTAGAATGCAAAAGGATGGCTACAAGCCTAATGAGTATACTTTTGGTAGCTTAATAGCTTCCGCTTGCTGTTCTGATTTGAGTTTGCTTAAACAGATGCTGACCAGAGTAGAGACATCTGGTTTCTCACATGATCTTTATGTGGGTAGTGCTATGGTAAGTGGACTTGCGAAATTCAGGTTAATTAGTTATGCTAAGAACATTTTGAAGCAGCTGAGTAATAGAAATGCAGTATCTATGAATGGGTTGATAATTGGATTAGTGAGACAGAAGGGAGGAGAAGAAGCACTTGAGATTTTTAGGGAGATGAAGGACTTGATCGAACCGAATCTTGATTCATATGTGGTGCTTTTAAGTGCTTTTCCGGAATTTATTATTCTAGAAGAAGGGAAGAGAAAAGGCAAAGAAGTTCATGCATGTATGCTCACAACTGGCTTAATTGATGCTAAGCTCGCAATTAAGAACGGGCTTAAATATGTATGCTAAATGTGGTGCTATTGAAGATGCTTGCTCGGTTTTTAAACACATGAATGATAAGGATTCTGTTTCATGGAACTCCATGATAACCTGTCTTGATCAGAACAAGCTCTTTGAAGATGCGATCTTGAGCTTTAAAGATATGAAAAGAACCGGATTGATGCCTTCAAATTTCACAATGATCCGTGCTTTGAGCTCATGTGCAAGCTTAGAGTGGATCATGCTAGGAAAACAGATGCACTCTGAGGGGATTAAATTAGGCCATGATTTGGATGTTTCTGTTTCAAATGCAGTTCTAGTTCTATTTTCTGAAAGTGGGTATCTCAATGAATGCCAAAAAGTTTTCGCCTTGATGCCAGATCATGACAGTTTCATGAAATTCTTTAATAGGAGCATTAGCTGATTCAGAAGCGTCTGTTTCTGAATCTGTAAGATATTTCCAGGAAATGATCCGAGCTGGATGGGATCCAAACTGAGTAACATTTATAAGCATCCTTGCAGCTGTTTCTTCTCTCACCCTTGAACTAGATGAGCAGATTCACACCTTAATTAAACACAATGTTATACCCGACTCTGCTATAGAGAACACACTTATAGCCTGTTATGGGAAATGCAGAAAAATGAGTGAATGTGAAAACATCTTTTCAAGAATGTCTAACGGAAAAGATGAAGTTAGTTGGAATTCACTGATTTTTAGTTACATAACGAGGATTTTCCAAAAGCCATGGATTTGGTTTGGTTTATGATGCAGAGAGGCCAAAGATTGGATAGCTTCACTTTTGCCACTGTGCTTAGTGCATGTGCCTCTGTGGTGACACTAGAGTGTGGAATGGAAGTCCATGCTTGTAGTATAAGAGCTTGTCTTGAATCTGATGTAGTAGTGGGAAGTGCAGTGCAATTGTGGGTATGTATTCTAAATGTGGAAGAATCGATTATGCTTCGAAATTTTTCGAATTGATGCCTGTGAAGAATGTATACTCATGGAATTCTATGATACCTGGATATGCACGCCATGGACATGGAAAAACGGCTTTGAATGTTTTTTCACAAATGAAGCTAAGCGGCGAGGTTCCAGATCATGTCACTTTTGTTGGAGTTTTAACGGCTTGTAGTCATGTGGGGTTGGTTAATGAAGGATTCGATCATTTCAAATTAACGAGTGAAGATTTTAAATTGGCCCCTCGTATGGAGCATTTTTCATGCATGGTATATCTTCTGGGACGAGCAGATGAGCTAAATAAGGTAGATGAGTTTATTAATAACATGCCAATTAACCCGTTGTTCTCGGGTCGGTCCTGTTTCACTGTTCAATCGGGTTGGTTTCTATGTTGCTGGAAGCCGAAACCGATTAGGTCAGCCCGGTTGTGAAACCGAACCGAAACCGAGAAAACCAAACAGTGTGCAGTCCTACTTGTCATTCAGTGCATATAAGAAAAATTACAAATTCTTTTCTTATCAATTGTTGAGCAAAGCATGTTTGCTCAGTATATGCTATGAAAAGGGTTAAATTTGCTTATCTACGTTTTGTTTTTTTTTTTCATTGTAAGAACAGGAAGCGTATGCCTTCTAGAAAATTGGGAAGTTGAGCGGAGCATGCTTATCTATAAAAGTATTGCAAGAACAGGAAGTTGCTTTCTTAGAAAATGGGAGGCCTTGACTCTGACCTTGAAGTCAATATAACCTTTAAGATTGTTACAACAAGTGTATACCTTCTCTTCTGTAACTCTATATAAAGGCATGGTGAAGTATTAATCTGATCATACCAAAACTTTCTCTTAGCTCTATTTCCCAATAAAACTATGAAGACTTTGCTTACAGTCTTCTTCTGTGCTATACTTTTCATGCTTTACCCTTCATCAGTCCATTTTCTTCACTCATTCAAATCCATCACCTTGTTCTCTGCAACCATCCACAAGCATTATGCATTCTTACTCTTCAATGGTCTCCTAGTTTTCATTGTGAAAAATTCTGGCCTTACCAGCAACTCTGCAGAGGAAAGCCATCATGGCCAGGGACAGAGTGTCAAGAAAGAAACAGAGTCTTTGGAAACAATGGCAATCAGTAAAAGCAGAGAAGATGCTGTTGAGGTTGAAGATGAAGATGATGGTGATGATGAGAAAAAAACGGATCAAAATGGGTCATTAATAAACTTTTTGACAGTGGAAGAAAGTGAAATCTTGATCACAAAGGATGAAGATGAAAGTAATAGCTTAGCCATTGTTGAAGCAGATGATGAAGAGGGAATAGTGATTATGCTTAGTCCAGAGGAGTTGAACAAAAGATGTGAGGATTTTATTAGGAAAGTGAAACAGGGGATTAGACTTGAAGCTCAACAACAGATCATTGTACAATAAACAATAAACAATTCATCATTAATCTGTTAGAAAGATACTGAGAATTTGTAACAACAGTATTTGGCTATTTGCCTTTAATCTGTACCGACCTTTTTTTTTTTTTTTTGTGATCAAATCAATTATCCATTACTCATAAACATGGTTCAAAACTTATAAGTTTCAATGAGGAATGATATCATTGGAGCAAGAGCTATTCAACACCAAGTAAAATCATCATGGGGATTAGTAATCTCCTTAATTTTCACAATTTATTTTCCCATATTTAATGGACTTTTAAATTTTTTTTTTTTTTTTTTTAATAATCAGCTTACTTTTCCACGCGCCGCCTTCAACGATAGAATATAAACTCCGAGGAGCAGTCGGTCCACTATATTACTAATAAAATAAGTATCTTTTCATTCTCTATGCATGTGGGTAGATATACTTTATGTACAGGGGGAAGTGGACGGATAGCTGAGTTTTTTACTCTGCCTGACTGAGTCTAAGTCTTTCTATAGAAGACAAATTAACAAATAAAGTAATTTTTAGCAAATTTGACCCATTCCAGGTCAGATTACAGTAATGAAACTAATGGTTGTTGTATCTGATTGATTCTGGGGTTTGTCTTCAAGTGTAATCATTATAGTGGAAACATATTGAAGACAACCGTGTATTCCAACCCCCCAAAACCCCCCTCCTCCCTTTTATCTATGTTCATGGGAAGAATGAACTATCGCTTCCATTTTGCTTATATTGATGTGGCATGGACATACAGGGAAAAACTGTGATGACAAAGATCAGTTCTTGAGAAGATGCTTTTTTACCATTCTGGTCAGTATAGTTCGAAGGAACATTTTACAGAATTGGGACAGCAAATTCAAAGAGAAGGAGTAATAATAAATTACACTCACCCCTCGATTATAAAGATGTGTGCTTTGGGTACGTTCTAATCGATGAAAGTAGATGGTTGCCTAAACTGAAAGGGTCAAAAAAAAAAAACGTATAATGAGGCAGTTTCATTTTGATGAAGTTTATTGGGTCACATCTACATAAAATTAATCTGAAAGCAAAGTTATGAACTCCTTATCAGGCTGGAAAACGGGAAAATAGGTTATATTTATCTATCAATTCCACCAAACATATTTGTGGATGTGGTGGTACGGTGTGCTAGCCTTAGAGCTTCTTCAGCAAGTGGTTGGACAAGGATAATCGTTGAGAATCCATTTGGCTGTGTGACTCAGAGTCTTCTGCTGAGTTGACTAGGAGTTTGAAGCAGTACCTTTCTGAAGACCAGATATTCAGGTGCATTTTTTCTACTCATTCAACTGCTTGAAATTTTATAACTGAAAGATGGGTTTAATTTTTTCGTTCATACTTGTTTAGGATTGATCTGTTGGAACTTTGAAGTTTGTCAGTACTTCATCATCAATAGTACCTGCAAAGTCTGACTAAAGAAACGTGATAAGACTATACAAGCATGAATTAAAAGTCTTTATTTTGTATTAAACAAGCAACCAAGTATGGGTTATTGTATTTGTAATTTTACCTTTTTTTGTCTTTAAATAGCAGACTAGCTGTTTCATTTCAAGTGTGAAAGCTTGGTAAGGTTTCTCTCCAAGTGTGTAGAGAGCATGTAAGACTTCTCACCAAGTGGGCGCAAACAAGTGCCTCTGACTTGTATTCATCAAGCAAGTACTTCTGAGTTGCAGTCCCTAAAATCAGATCAAGCATGTGAGATTCAAAATGACTCACCTCTAACTTGCATCTATGAATTATCAGTTTTTCAACATGATCATTACTTGGGCAAGGAGCTGGTAGAGAATCTGTCAATTCTTCGCTTCTCCAATCTTGCTTTCGAGTCCTCTTTGGTCCAGAAACTATATCCATAACGTTCAATTTATATTTTCTGAAGATTTTGGAACAGAAGGACGAGGAGGGTAAGTGTCATATCTTTTTATACTATGATAAAACGAGGAGGGTGAGATTTTTGAACATATCTTCCGTTTTCTTAGTTACAGATATTTTGATCACTACGGAATTATCCGAGATATGATTCAAAACCATCTCCTCCAAATTCTTGCACTATTTGCAATGGTGACGCCTATCAGCTTTAGACGCAGAGGACATTAGGAATGAAAAGCTACTTAATTTTTTCCATTCCAAAAAGATATCCCATGTGATCAAATGCTTCTTCGTTTTGACATTGCTGTGATTTCAGGTAAAGGTTTTAAAGTCAGCATGTCGACTTGATGATGTAGTTGTGGGTCAGTATAACGGCCATATCAAGGACGGTAAATCATATCCGGGTTATATAGATGATCCAACGGTGTCCCTAAAGACAGTATCACTCCGACATTTGCTGCAGCTGCTCTCTTTTTTGATAACGGTAGATGGGATGGAGTTCCTTTCCTTATGAAAGCCGGAAAGGCTCTCGAAAGGCTCTCCATACAAGAAGGTAGTATAAAGTATTCTTTCCCTGTTTATTAATAGTATGGTTACATTGAAATGGGATTGAAACATCTGTTATGTTAATAAATTCAGGGCAGAGATCAGAGTTCAGTTCAGACATGTGCAGGGAAATTTGTACAAATGGAACTTTGGAATTGACTTAGATAAAGCAACAAATGAGCTTGTTTTACGGTTCAACCCAATGAGGCTATTTATCTCAAGATCAACAATAAAGTTCCTGGTCTTGGAATGAGATTAGATCAACGTGACCTGAATTTGCTCTACCGTGCAAGGTAACTGGTGTCATTGTGAGATATAAGACAGATTTTGATTAGTTTTCAGGAGTTATATTTTTATTTGTATTATTATTTTTAATGTGTAGGTATCCTAGAGAAATTCTGGATGCATACGAGAGGCTGCTTTTAGATGCCGTTGAAGGGGAAAGGAGACTGCTCATTAGGAGCGATGAGCTTGATGCTGCATGGTCGCTATTCATGCCATTGCTGAAGGAGCTTGAAGAAAAGAAGATTGCTCCAGATATTTATCCTTATGGCAGTAGAGGACCGGTGGGGGCACATTATCTCACTGCAAAGCACAATGTTAGATGGTGAGATCTAGGAGAGGATTCATAACTTGCCGAAAGCACCATTGCCATAACATTTTCCTTCAGCGTTGAAGATTCTCTGCTTTGTGATAAAGTTGTCCATGAATGCTATGAAAGATTGTTTCCAATACTTGTTTATCCTTTACTAATGTACAAAGTTCTGTTCTGAAACTAAAAAACTTTCTGATGGGGTAGCAAGCACTGATTTCTATTTTTCTCAGTAAATCCTTATAAGAAGATGAACAAAATTATTTGCACTTTTCCTCTTTCACAAGCAAAATAGTTACACAGATTTGGATGTTTATGCCATGTCCTGGTCATGCTTGTGCTTGAGCAACCCCTTTCTCGACAAGCATGTCATACACTCTATCTACTTTGCTTGGTTCCACCTTAAAGAGGCTATGGGCGTCAGATCTTTTGGTGACACTGCCTTTAGAAATCTCTTCCGATATGGTTCTAAGCATGTTCAGATAATGTGATGGGAGTATTCTCAACTCATTGCATAGCTTTTTCTCCTGCATTTTAACATCAAATCATTATTTATTGTCTTAAGTTTGACTTCAAAATTAAGTACATGTTTACTTGATAAAGTAGTCTTACAGATTCAGAGAGTAATTCAGCCCCAACAAATCCGGTAATGTCCCAGTTATCTATAGAACTTGAAATGGCTTGCATTACTGAAGATGTATCCTTGCCATAGGCTTGTGGAGCGGGCCCAGGCCCCGGCTCAGGTCCAGGAAGTTGGCTACCCGGTTCTCTAGAACTGTCATCTTCTTCTCCTTTGAGATGATTTGGCTTCTGCAACAATTTACCAGTAGGACCAGCCTGACTACTTTCCTTCAATCTACTTGCTATTTCTTGAGCTTCTTTCCGCTTCTTTTCGAGAAATCTGTTCGCTTCAGAAGCAGTTCTACAACCAGCAGCTCGAGCTTCCTGTTTAGTTATAAATTATATGTATTTAATGATGAGATCAAGGAATAATGAGAAGGCAAGAAAGTTAGAAAAACGACCTGAAGATCTTGAATTCTTTTCATAATATGATGTTCTTCAATTATACTTTTAAGCAACTGCTCGTGCTCTTCTTTGGAGTGGTATCGCATGAAGACCTTGTAGCGCTTATATATTTCCCTCTCTTCAGGAGAGAGACTCTTCTCAAATTGGTCAGAGTAAAGTATGTTTCTTTCCACTATGAACTCCTTTCTGCGCTTCCTCTCATCAAGCCTTTCCAAATGATCCCAGTACATTTCAACAAGTTAAGATCATTATAAAAGAACAAAGAAATTCAAATGTGGTGAAAATAGATACGGTTCTCTCAAATGAAAGATGCTTGTATTTAAGGTCATTTATTTTTTTAAATCACCTTTTTGAGTAGATACGTAGGACTTGGAGCTTCATTTCATAATCAGCATCAGAGTCAGAATCCTTGAATTCCATATCTGCTAGCAACTGCTCTGCTTCATTGTCGTATTCAATATCAAACTCCCGACGCTTGGCATTGTAGCCAAACTCTGTCATAGAAGGTTGCTCATCTCCCAAAATCCTGAGTTTCTTCTCTCCAATGCTTCTGTCTGACTGGGATTCTGGAAGAAAAAGACAATAAAATATATGGGAAGACCTTTAAAAATCATTTTATAGCTGATAAAAAGAAGCAAACCAACCTTCCAGTTTAACGTCATCCTTCTTAATCTGAGGTTTACTTGAGGACTTCTTTACCGCACCTGAGTATGTGCTTCCAACATTTGAGCCCAAAACTGGACTGAGCTCTTTTTCCTCAAAGAATAAAATAATAATAATAACAAAGAAATAAAATTGAGAGAGAGAGAGAAAGAGAGGACATGTTACTATAAAGGAGACAGCAATAAACAGAGAAAATGAGCTTGATTCAGGATCAATGTCTTTTCCACCTGAGGTAAGGCTAGATGAAGATTGATGGGCAGAATCTTCCTTCCTTGATTCTTCACATCTGACAAGGTGCACCCCAGTTTAGTTGTAAAATTCAGTTTAAGCAATAGAAGTAGAGGTAAATATATGATGATGGCGATGGCTATACTTGGGTCTAGCTGCTGTAGGCTCATCTTTCGGTGCAAGCTCCCCAAGTACGGGAGATTCTGCAGTCAATGGAGCATTTATACCCGCCAACCAATGTGGGTTATAACGGTTCAAAATATCAAAATTTGGCGATATAACAACTAAACAATATTGAATACAAAAAAATTAGTCCATGTTTTATACTTACCTTTCTTGATTTCACCAGGCTCTTCAGCCATTGCAAGGAGCTCCTCTCTGCTCTTTCCCATAACACGTGACATGTCCTAGGTGAAGAATAGTGAAAAGTGGCATTATCAGCGTTAGTGTCTGATATCTGTGCAGGGAATATAAATTAACTGTATGTTTTGAATAGATTGCTAGACTTACAGGAAGAGGGGAAAATGGGGAGTTCATATATACAACATTATAGTGGTCTATACATTGCCGTTTGCTCTTGGTCCCAACATAATCTGCAACCTCATTCCAGTTCCCAAATCCGTACATCCCAATGCCCTAAAAACAAAGAATTCATCATCTAAACATCAAGCATGGTGACATATAAGAGTTAGCATCCCTACCAGGAAAAATGAGTAATTTTTGTTTAGTAAAACTACTTTGCCAAGGCCAACCCATATTTCTCTATAGTAGAAACACTAAGCACATAACATACCTCTAAGAGTACCATCTCTTCATCAGCATTCCAATCCGGACATATAAGGGGAAAAGACAAGTTATCCTGCCATAAAAAGTGTTTCTCTTTATTGTTAATGTATACAAAGGACCAAGTCAGCAATTTGAAGTAGTACGACATTTGATTGGCATTGGACAGTGGACCACAATATATGCATCAAGTGTAATGACTAAGGAAGACAACATTGATGATGGAAATAAAGCAAATTAGGCTGAACTCTTTGAGGAGGAAAAAACAGAGAAAACTATAACGCTTCTACCAGCAACCTGAAAAATGATGTCTGGGGTAATAAGAAAATTCCACAATTTGGAACGGATCACTAACCATAACCCTGTAAGGATGATTGCTATAGTGAGGCGTGAGCTGTGCTCCAACAGAAAAGCACTCTACACAAAGGTCATAATCTGGACACACTGCACACTTAAGGCGAATCCTCCCTGAAATATCCTTGTTGCAATAATTACAGTGGTATAAACCCGCTTTTTCTTCACTCATTCCCGTCGATGGAGTCTCTGCACCAGAAGAAGTCTTCCTCCTCTTGGCTCTACAACAACAAAAAAAGAAAAGAAAAAGAAAAGGAAAACAGAATACTATCAATGAGAGAACAACACAGAAAAGCGTCAAACAACAAGGTCACTACATTTTAACATATTACAATCAAATAAAAAAAGAAGAACTTCCAATTAGGAAGATGAAGCAGCAGCAGCATATGGGACAGCAATGCGAGTATGTAGGCTTCACGTCATCACTATAGAAAATAATATTCAATTCTGACGAATGGAAATAAGCAAAATGGAGCTAAGCTTGAAAGCCTGAACTAAAAATAATACAACCATTAACACCAACAGCTTGTTGCTCAGGAAATTGAAGTAAACTGTCTTGAATTAGGGCACAACATGTAAAAATTGGTTTGATTTCAGCTCGATTTCGTAGTTATAAATTAGAAAAACGAAAAAATGATAAAATTAAAGAAGGACCTGCTATTCGGATCGTCATCTTGTAAAAACGAAGCTTTTCGAGACCGACCCATTACTGACTGGAGCTTTCTTTCTCCCAATTTCAGAGATGAACTGAGCGCGCGAGCGCAAGAACTCCGACTTTCGTTTCCAAAGTTAGGTTTTTTATCGTTGCCTCCTCTTTTTCCCTCGTTTTTTAGAGCTTTCAACTCCTGTCCAACGCATATGCATACTCTCATTTCTACTTGTTTCCGTTGGATGCAAGCCAAGTCAGCACTTTTAGATCCAACGGTTAGGAGAACATGGAACCCAAAAACACATCACAGCCGTCCGAGTTTAGCTCCAGAAACTTTAACGGTCGCCTCTCAACACATCACAAGAAGAGCAGCTTCGCAACGAGAACCAGATGAAGTTTGAAAAGAAAGAGAAAAAAAAAAGACTTTTCTTTAGGCCATTTTTCTTTTGTTTGCTGCAATTGAAAAAGATTGAAACTTTTAGATGGTTACCTAGAAATTCTGGCAATTGCTTTACTGTTTTGGGTATGTATATTTTCTCTGTTATTCAAAGAAGGATTCGGTAGAATCTTGGATTCCTTAGAATCGGCGGTTTATGATTGCTTTTGTTCGTGATGCTACCTATTCATTTGAATTTTTACAGGGTTTCTTCTTCTTGTATTGTTTGCGTTTTATCAACAAGTCAAGGACATGTTGCAGTTCAAGCAAGGAATGCAATTTGTCATCAATAAGAAACTGTACAAGTGCAATTCAGTAAGAAGACAACGAAATGGGCCCGTTACATCTTTCATCTGTTGAATGAAACGACGTGCCGTTTTTAACCCGTATGACAATCATCTGTTACATAGCAAGAATCTATTCCACCGCAATCATCGACGATTGTAAACTTCCAGAACCCAAAATGAGTCCAACCGCAATAGCAGGAGTCTTTCACTTCTGGCAGGTAGCTGGTAGTATTAACAGGAGTGTTTGAGGAGCAAAAACTTACTACTCTTAATGCTCCAGAAATCAGACTTGACTTATGTTGATCAGAATGGTACCCTCCATATGCGACTACTTTTAAGCCTTGATGAAAACGAAGGGATTGCATATTGCAGACTAGTATTGAACTTCTCTCTATTAAAACAAGAAGTAAACTTGTTTCACCAACACCAGTGAAAACATTTGTTTCTCTTACTTAAAACAGATACCAACATGAAACTACCATTTTGCTACTTCCTCCGTTTTCTTTTGAAAGTAACTCTTTGCTTTGCCTCTTTCCAGCCACTGTGCCATGATGAAGAGAGGTCTTTCCTTTGGGAGTTCAAGGAAAGCTTTGTCCTTAGCAAGTACGCATCGTCTTCTCCCCGTGCTTATCCTACGTTTGAATGGTGGGAACTTGAAGGAGAAAATAGTAACTGCTGCTTGTGGGATGGCATCGACTTGAGTAGCAGTTACATATATGGTTTGTTCCACTCAAATAGCACCCTCTTCCGCCTTGTTCATCTTCAACGTCTTGATCTTTCCGATAATCACTTCAATTCGTCTCTAATCCCGGTTAGTATTGGTCAATTTTCTTCCTTAACTCATCTTAACCTCTCTCGAAGTGCATTTTACGGTCAAATCCCACAAGAAATTTCCAAGTTATATAACTTGTCAGTCCTAGATTTGTCTCATAACGGCAATGTATCAACTCGTGAAAACTTGTTAAAACTTGAGAACCCCAATCTAAGATGTCTTGTTCAAAACCTTCCTGGCCTATAAATACTTCATCTCAGCACCGTTGACATATCGTCCACAGTTCCAGATTTCTTGGCAAATTTCTCTTCTTTGACATCCCTCGTTATTGCATCATGTAGATTACATGGGACGTTTCCTGAGAGAGTATTCCAGTTACCGAATCTAAAACGTCTTGTCTTGCAACTCAATCCTAATCTTAAAGGCCAGTTGCCTGAATTTAACTTGAGCACCTCCTTGACTGTGTTAGATGTTGGGAACTGCAGTTTCTCAGGTCAACTTTCTCCTTCACTCGGAAACCATAGCCAACTCTTGGTTTTGGGCCTTCTGGGAAACAGTTTTACCAGCCAGATTCCTTCTTCCTTGTCGAACCTTGTTGAGTTGCAGTATTTACTGCTGAGTGGAAATCTTTTTAGTGATGCAACATTGGATTGGTTAGGTAAGCAAACTAAACTTTCGCACCTTTACTTAGAAGATATGAGAATCAGTGGCGAAATATTGCCTTCTCTCGCAAACCTGACCCATCTAAGTGAACTAAGACTTTCTCATAATCAATTGACTGGACAGCTTCCTTCTTGGATAGGAAATCTCACCCAGCTAACTGACCTGGTTCTTGGGCACAATAAATTGCAAGGTTTAATCCCCGAAACATTTTCCGAACTAAAAAATCTTGAGTTCCTCGATCTCTTTGGAAATGATTTGAGTAGCACAGTGGAAATCAACATATTTCTACAAACTCTACTATCTCCAACTGTCAGAAAACAGACTGATGGGCCTCACTGAAAGCAATTATACAAATGGTACTACTCTTCCACAGTTGAAAAAGATAGGATTGAGTGCGTGCAACTTGAATCGATTCCCAGATTTCTTGAGATATCAAGATCAAATAGAGTCTTTGTATCTTTCAATAACAATATCCATGGCTGAATACCCAAATGGATTTTGAACACAAGCATCGATACTCTAGCAGATATGCATATTGATTACAACTTCCTAACGGGCTTTGAAGAACTTCCAACTGTTCTTCCATGGGTTAATCTGCGCGTTTTAAGTATGCCCCCTAACATGTTGGAAGGGTCTGTTCCAATTCCTCCACCATCAGTTTTCTTCTACCGAGTCCAAAATAATACTTTAACTGCAATAACATTTTTGATCTGTACTATCAGTTCTCTTCAGAGCCTTGACTTGTCTGAGAACCACCTGATAGGCAAGCTTCCCAGATGTTCTGGATACTTAAGCAATCTAGAAGTGTTGAATCTAAATCACAATTTGTTCCACGGCGAGATTCCAGATACGTACACAAATGGAAGTAGATTGCAAATGATAGACTTGAGCTACAACCAATTACGTGGTCAAGTACCATGGTCATTGGGCAATTGTTTCAAGCTCGAAGTTCTAAATCTCGCAAATAATGAACTTGTCGATGTTTTCCATCTTGGTTAGGGACTCTTGTGGAATTAAGAGTTCTCATCTTGGGATCTAATAAGTTCTGTGGATCCATAGCAGAACCCAGAACAAACTCCGCATTCTCGAAGTTGCGTATCATAGGTCCCTCCGACAATAACCTCACAGGTGTCTTTCCTTTGAAGTATATCAGTCATTGGAATACTTTGAAAACTGTTTATTCTACCTCTTCCACCTAATATGCAGACAACAATTGTAAAAGACGATCCAAGATTTACTTTGTTTAGTTCTTCTTATTTCCGAATCACAATAACCAGCAAAGGTACTGAGAGGAATTATCCAAGGATCCTAGAGGTATTTGCAAGTATTGATCTCTCCAGCAACATGTTCGAAGGTGAAATCCCAGAATTTGTCGGTGATCTGCAGAGCCTTCAATTGCTCAATCTTTCCAACAACATGCTCACTGGAGACATCCCATCGACTCCGGGGAACATTGCGCAACTGGAATCGTTAGATCTTTCAGGCAACAATCTCTCGGGAGAAATTCCTCAACAACTTTCGCAGCACACTTTTCTTGCAGTCTTTGATGTCTCTTATAACAATCTTACCGGTCAGATACCGCGAGGGACCCAACTAGATGACTTTGAAAGTAGTTCATTCGAGGGCAACTGGGGATTGTGTGGATTGCAGGTGTGGAAGAAATGTGGCAGTTTTCAGGATTCGACTGCTGAGGGGGAGCGAGACGGAAATGAAGGGACAGAGTCTTTTTTCGAATTCGGGTGGAAAACAGTGACGATTGGATATGGATGCGGGGTGGTGGTAGGTATTATAATCAGGAACTATGTGTTTGGGTTGAAGCAGGAATGGGGTTTTGAGGACTTTCAGGATTGCACAGCCGAAGCAGAGGAGACAGAGGGTTGGCTTTCAAACGAAGGTAAGAACAACAGAGTTGGCTGTTTCTGTCTGTGTCAAAACTAGTACGTAGAAATTAGCATTTGTAATCACTTGATGTTATCGTCATTATCCATGCAGTGTTGTGTTGTAATAAGGATAGTATTGGCTTCGGGTTTTCAGCTGTAACTCCTTTTGATCATCCATGCATGTATGAAGCTGTGGTTTATGATTCCTTTTGTTCGTGATGTTAGGGCAAATATCCATGCAGATGCAGTGTTGTATGTATTAAGCTAGATTATAGCAATAGTAACTAAGAGTGTGATCAGGTAATGTCAGTCTAATATCAATGCATGCTGCAATTAAAAGATAAGTTTTTGTTTGTCATTATTACTATTAGTATACGGATCCTTGTGCTACGAAAATGATGCATATTATGGTCCATGAAGCTGCAGATCAATCATCAGCTAATGAACTAATGAACAGAGAAGCTCGGCAGGGGGTCATAGATCTTACCGAATCTATAAATATATCGACATTTGAAAAGCTGCATTGAAACTTTATACGATTAAGAACGAAAAATGGGTCATCAATTACTAACTGAACTTAGATAATTAGACCCCTTTTGCTCTCACATGTACTTGAACAAGATACTCGAGCATGCATGAAAATATGCAGTCCTTTATCTAACTGAACTTAGATAATCCACGCTTGATTTTTGAAAGTTACTCTTTATCTTTTGAAAGTAGTTCTTTCGAGGGCAACTGGGGATTGTGTGGCTTACGGTTGTGGAAGAAATGTGGGAGTTTCTAGGATTTGAAGACACCTCCTTCGACCCGTGAGGGAGTGCGAGACAGAAATGAAGGGACATAGTTTTTTGTCGAATTCAGGTGGAAAATAGTGCCGATCGGATATGGATGCGGAGTAGTGGCAGGTATCATAATCGGGAACAATGTGTTTGGGTTGAAGCAGGAATGGCTTTTAAAGACTTACAGGGTAGCACAACCAAAACGGAGGAGACAAAGAGGGCTGGCTTTCAGACGGAGGTACGAACAGAGTTGGTTGTTTCTGTTTGTGTGTCATATACCTGAAAAGCCCAGAGGTTATAAATCTGATAATGTAAGGGTAATGTTATATCAATGCAGTGCAGTGCTGTAATAAAAGATGACAATTAGTCTGTTCAATTTGTACACGAAAAACTTCTAAATACAAATACACAGCCATTCACTGAAAAAAAACATGCTAGCATAGACAACCCATCAAGCTCAAACAACTGAAAACCATGGAATAGGACTAGACTTGGTCAAGATCGAAACCTCTTTTGAGTTTTGCCACACAACGAAAACAACAAAGTACACTACTTGCTAGCTAAACTAGTCGTTTGAACTTTTACTGGGTTTCTTCTTCTTCTTGTATTGTTTGCGTTTTATCACTTAAAAGTGATTCGCTCCAAAGTCTACAACGTACAAAACAAGTCAAAACGTTGTTGTCAAACCGCCAAATATATGGCCTTTAACTGTTTAGAGAGTAAGTAGGTAGCCTAACCTAAGCTAAGCTTTGGTCATTTCATAACGGTACTAAATCAGAACAAGAACAAAACATTGAAGTAAGCGATAAAACAAACAAACAATCCAGAATCTGCTTCCTCTGCTTTGCCCCAAAATTAAACATTTTCAAATCATGAATAAAGCAAATAAAAAAAGAAAATGGTTCGAGTTCCCTTTTACCTTTTTTGGCGCTTTCCCTTTTGGCTCCATCTCCGCTCTCCTTGATACTCTCTCCCCTTCTCGCTCTCTCTCTCTCTCTCTCTCTCAAACTCGACATTATATACAAGTTGGGTGGTTCCACTCCGCCACCTCTGCAAACCAACCATGAACCAAAACGATGCTTTACCGGAAGACAAGCAGGATGTTGATGAACCGGAGTTTTTCATCAACGACCATCTAGACATTCTCGTCGAAGTCCTTAAGCGACTCGACGGCTCGTCTCTAGGCGTCGCCGCCTGCGTCTGTCGCCTCTGGTGCACGGTCGCTCGGAATGATTCGGTGTGGGAGCATCTATGCTTCCGCCACGTGTCCTCTCCTTCGACATCGTTGAATGTTCGTCCGGTGGTGATGGCTTTAGGCGGTTACAAGAAACTATACATGGTGTGTCTCCGACGGATGCTGAGTCGACTCGGTGAGTCGAACTTGGTTAGGCGAGTCTGGACTCGGGATTTTGTCCATCTATCGCTCTCTCTCTTCTGCGTTGATTACTATGAGCGGCTTAACGGAAACGGAAGTCCGAGAATCGGCGGTGATACGTCTGCATCGTCGCTCATGTTCCTCTGCAAGCCCGTGAACGTTTGATTTGCTTACTCTTTGACTTTTGACTTACGAGAAAGAAAGCATCTGATCATGGCCGTAGATTTGGCGGTAACACCATAAGAGACCATTCCTAATTTCTTCGTTTAGTAGTCATTAATTAGTAAACAAAATTAATTAAATTATAATAATATTTATTTATTAGTTTATTTTTCTCTCTATTTAATATTTTGTTACTATATTTTTCCCATGAGAAAAATTACAGAACATGAAATATTTATTTTCTATTTTTATATTTTTAAATATATTTAAATAATTTAAAATACCATAACTATTAATAATCGAAAACATCATATCCGGATCACGGGTTTGTCCAAATTCAGTTATGGGCTTAAGAAAACAAAAGGCTGGCCCAAAGTAGATTGTCCAATAAGTATTAAGATGACACTTAGGCAGATTGGCCCAATTACTTTGTAATTAGTTTTTTTTTGTGTGGATCCGTATAGTGAAGAGTGGAAGAGTAAGATCAAGAATAAAAGTAAACTGTGACAAAATACATAAAACTAAAAACTTTATTCTATACTTATAATATATAGTATTTGATACAATTATTTGATAATTTAAGACAAATGGAATGCACTACTACACTAAAGTACTAAACCATGTTATATATTTGATTTGATTGGCCAATGAAACCCACCCAACCCAACACATGTTCCAAATGTTACATACATTTTATGTCCCACATAATGTTCCTTAAAAGTAGTTTGGAAATTGGAATATGATCTTTTTCTTACCAATCAATTATAAAGAAATTATTCATCACATAAAGTTTCTAGCACTAACTTTGTTTTAGCAAATTTTAAATCAGCATTAGTTTTTTTTTTATCTTCCTATTAATTTTGAGAGGTATTTAGATCGATGCAAAATATACTAATTATTAATATCCGATTAATTCCCAGCCAATCAAAATTAGCATTAATTAATAAAATTAATTTTTTTGATAATAAATCAGTTTAATTAATATATATATAAAGGATTATTTAAATTATTAATTAATACACTACGGCGCATCTTAGCACATTGCTGTTATTAAATACTAATAAACACCGTTTACTTCCAGCTGAAAAATTATTTTTCCTATTTATTATTTTCCACTAATTTTCCCAGGTGAAATATCCAATCACCGATCGACGACGGAGCTCCTTTATTTCTCGCCGCCGATTAGCCGGATCCGGAGATATTGGACTCGAACCTCGGCCATTGTAACTGGCTTCGCATACTTCCTCAACCTCCGACTCTCTAATTAGCATCATTGTGTGCTCTCCCCCACTTAGGTTAGGGTAATAAACAAATGGGAGTAGATTTAGGTTTTCGAGAGTGAGTGAGTGCTTTTTTTTATTTTTGAAGTACAGTGAGATTCGCTATCAGCTGGAGCTTGATTTGTTTTTTTGCTCGAGCTTTGGAGTACACGTGTTGATCTGAAGTCGTCTTCACCGCCATTTGCAGCTTGCTCTGATTTCAGTGAGTGGGTTTTTTTTCTTCTTCTTCTTAATGCACTTTATATAGTAGCTGTGCCACTTTGATTTTTAATGGAAGTATGGGTTTTTTAGTCTTTTAAGTGCAATTTCAGAGGTTTTACTTCCTGATCCTTTTCGATTTTCGTGTAGTTACTCTTTTTCGTGAGAATTTGTTTACGATTTGAAAATTTTGAACTGAATTGTGTTTTTCTTCGAAACGTTTTGATTTACTGGTAGGATGCTTGGTTTCTGAGAAAAGTTGAGAAATTTAAAGAAAATCGCGTGTGAAAGCGTTGCATTTACGGTCTGTGATATCTGCGAAAATGAAAACAGTAAAGTCTAGGAAAGTAGTTTTTTTGGTACTGTTCTATTCTAGCTATTTAATCATTGATAGATGTGGGTGGATCCAAAATAATGGTAGATCGATGTTCGTGAGAAGCCAAATCTTATAATTCATCATTTTGCAGAATTGAAGATGTGGTCATGTCTGATAATGTGGCTTCGAGCTCTATTGAGCACATCAGGCTGGTCTTAAATTTTGGCTACAGGTGTTTGGTTTTGAACTGATTTGAATTCTACATGGAAGCAAACAAAGAGGAAGCGCTTAAGGCAAAAGAGATTGCTGAGAAGCGATTTGCCGAGAGGGACTTCACGGGTGCCAAGAATTATGCATTGAAGGCGAAAACTTTGTATCCAGGGATGGAGGGTACAGCTCAACTGTTGGCTACATTTGACGTTTATATTGCTTCTGAGGCTAAATCTCATGGTGAGATCGATTATTACTCTGTTCTTGGATTGAAGCCATCTGCAAGTAGAGAGTCGGTGAAGAAACAGTACAGAAAGATGGCCGTGTTGCTCCACCCTGATAAGAACAAGAGTGTTGGAGCAGATGGGGCGTTCAAATTGGTCTCTGAAGCGTGGACTTTACTGTCTGATAATGGTAAAAGAAGCACTTATGATCATAAGAGAACCACACAATTGGCACCTGGTGTTAATCAGACTAGCTACTGTTCCAATTCGTCGACTCCTCATGGTGTACTTGACACATTCTGGACTGTTTGTACTTCTTGTAAAGTTCAGTATGAGTATCTAAGGAAGTATGTGAACAAGAGGCTTTCATGTAAGAACTGTCGTGGTACCTTCATAGCCATAGAAACTGGGTTAGCACCTGTGAATGGTTCTTTCCCTTATTATCCTCAGCCATTTGTACCTGGTAATGGATATGGAGGCCATGGGTGTGATGGGGTTACCTATATCCCAACAGATGCAGCGTATTATACAGGAAATGGGGTCTCAACGTTTCATTCTGGTCATGGGTATGACAATGTGTCAAATTGGTCTTTTCAGTGGGGCTCGATTTCTGGAGCTTCTTCTGGAACTGTTCAGACCAATGGGCCTCAGGCATTTGGAGGTTCTGCTTATCAAGTCAATGGAAACGTTTCTAGGGCAGGAATGGAGGTTTTATCAAGAACCAACGGAAAACGTGCCATGAAAAATAATGTGGCTAATAATAATTCAGGCGCACCCTCAAGCTGTAATGATATTCCAGGTTCTGAGGATCGTAGACTTGAGAGGAAGAAGAAGAAGAGGATTGTTGTAGGAACCACTTTTAGAAATGGCTATGGAGAAAAAGAAGCTAGACAACCTTCAGAAGTAAGTTTGGCAAATGGAAATGCAAGTGTAGATCAAGATCATAAGAATTCCAAACCTACTGAGTTTCTCATTAGACAGAACTCTAATGCTCCATTATTTGATGCAAGAAAATTGTTGATTGAGAAGGCAAGAACTGAAATTCGTAAGAAACTGGAAGAGATGAAGATGGCTTCTGCTACTGCTACTGCCACTGCCACTGTTGCTGTCAACAAGAGCCCAAAACCAGAGGGTTTAGTTAATAAAGTTCGAAAGGTAAGACGAGCCCCCAAAAAGGCTTATTCTAGTATATCTGGTCAAGGGTTAGAGCCAAAAAGAGGTGGACCGACGTCCATAAATGTTCCTGACCCTGACTTCCATGATTTCGACAAAGATCGATTAGAAGAATGCTTTAAACCAAAGCAAATATGGGCTCTATACGATGAAGAGGATGGTATGCCTCGCTTGTATTGTCTGATCCGTGAGGTCATCTCAGTTAGACCATTTCAAATTCTCATCACTTTCTTGGGGTCAAAGACTGATATTGAGTTCGGGTCTGTAAATTGGTTGGATTGTGGATTTACAAAATCCTGTGGAAAATTCCGAGCAATGAACTCTGATGTTTTTTATGAAGCTAACATTTTCTCCCATCTCCTGAGCCGGGAGAAGACTGGAAGAGGAGGTTGTGTCAAGATATACCCAAAAAAGGGAGACATTTGGGCTGTTTACAGGAACTGGTCGCCAGATTGGGATCGATCAACGCCAGATGAAGTGAGGCACCAGTATGAAATGGTGGAGGTTCTGGATGATTACTCCGAAGAGCTAGGTGTATGTGTCACACCCCTTGTGAAATTGGCTGGATTTAAGACAGTTTATCAAAGTGATTCAAACCAGGGTGCAGTTAGATGGATTCCTAGGAGGGAAATGTTACGGTTCTCGCATCAGGTTCCATCTTATTTGCTTAAAGGAGAAGCCACTAACCTGCCGGATAAGTGCTGGGATCTTGACCCAGCCGCAACTCCAGACGAACTGCTTCACACTGTAAAAGAAACGAAGGATTGATAGGGAAAAAAAAGAAAAAAAAAGGCAAAAATGAACAGCAAAGCAGATATATTGGTTGGATTCTTTAGACCAGTTATAGGCTTTAACTGTACAAATATTTGAAAGAGTTTGGCTAGAAGATGCCAAGGCAACAAAGTATTAACTCCACGATTGTAGTTGATGCAAATTTCCCGCAAATTAGGTTCTGTCAAGACTTTCAATTTCATTGACTGCTGTGTTTTACAGAAAATTGGACAATGTCCTCCATTGCTACACCTTTTCACATATAGTTTCAGCCGCATTGACTGCTGTTGTGGAACTGGTTTGTTGCTGACAGATATGTGTATGATCGTTTATCAACATGTTAGATTAGATTTTTGCGGAGACGGTTCAAAAAAATCTTGTTGCCGTGATCAAGTAAAAGGGACGAATGTGAGACCTCAAACGACGCCGTTTTGAAAAGCTGAACAAGCTAAAAACGACACGTCGGCGCTGAGCATCAAAAGGCAGGACAAGACAAGCTGTTACAGAAGAAAATAATCGAGAAGTGGGGAAGAAAGGCGCAAAAGCAACCGACAGCGATCAAGCTCATTTTATTTTGGCGATGAATCCTCTTCTCTGGCATAAATTTGCGGCAGTTTCTGGTATTGAAATCTTTGCTCTTTCTTGTTTCTACTGCACGTATTCGTTTTCATTCTTCTTCCTCTGTTTAAGCTTTTTCTCTTTGGTAATTGTGAAATTTACAAATAGCTATGTTTTTGATGATGATATGTGGCCTTTCAAATCAGGGGTAGCAGCTCTTGGGTTGGGCACATATGGCGCTCATGTTTTCAAGCCCCAAAACCCAGCTTACAAAGAGGTTACTTTCTCTCTCTCTTTCCCTCATTTCAATTTTCCTCTTCCATTCTTTACAACACATTGCCTTTATTGATTTCATGTCCTTAACTTTGTATTTTCTTCAAATTCACTATTCTGGGTAGGTTTGGCAAACAGCATCTCTATACCATTTAGTTCACACAGCAGCTCTGGTTGCTACTCCTGTAACCAAACACCCTAACATTGTAAGCTCCCTTTCCCCTTCAATTTATACCTTTGCAGAGTGCTGAAAGCAATTGGTATTTGTGTTTAATCCCGCTTTTAAAATTATTCAGTCATGGTCGAGTGAAAACAAACTCTCTGTTTCTTGGTTTATGTTGATTAAGTCCTTTTTTTCTTGTCATGATACAGTTTGGAGGCCTTTTGACTGCTGGAATTATTGCATTTTCTGGAACGTAAGGCCTCTTTTCTAACTTCGTTGATATATCTTTGCAAATAGCCTAACCATATGAGAAGTCCGTGTGGATAAAATTTTCCCAAGTGAATCATAGTCTTGGTTTTTCATACATAGCCTTAGAATGCGACGAAATCGAATACTAATTAGTTTAGGCTAATTTGGGCCATGAAATTTCACCAGTGAAGAATATGAAAGTAGGGAAGCTACATGAGTTTCTTACCAAGCCTTGTTGGATTTTGACAATAGTAGTGAATTGTGCCTTCTGGACTAGCAGAATTGCTGCACCATGTGAAAACAATCATAAATAACAAATCAATTACGGGTTTAATCGGTTGGTGTAAGAGTTGTAAGAAAACATGTTTCCCCTAATTGTGACAACTTCTTTATAGTTTATATCCTGCCTTCTCAAAACGCTTTTCTTGGGCATAAGATGGCTTTTCGATTTGCATAGTAAAGGAAAACGATATTAGATAACTATTGAATTCAAATATTATTTCAAGGTGAATTGAAAGAGATGTTGGCACTATTTGCAGGTGTTATACTGTGGCCCTTCTTGAAGACAGAAAATACTCAACCCTAGCTCCCTTCGGCGGATTTGCTTTCATTGGCGCTTGGGCAAGCTTGCTTTTCTAACTAGTATCTGAACAAAAACAGTGTATAACTGCATTTTCAAGTTTGGAAATGTTTTTCAATAAAATTCATAGCTGAAATCTTGAATCAGTTATGCTGTAAAGTTCTTGCAACCTGCCGTTTTTTATACCGAGATTTCGAGAGTAGCAGCTAGTCATATGTATACATGGTTTCGACCGAGAGTAGCAGCTACTGCTCAATGGTTCCATCAGATCATAAATTCTCTTGTATTTTTTTTTTCCCTCTTAAACCATGGTGCATAATAGCTACATCTATTGTTCTACTCTGTATTGACATTGCCTATTTCTAATTTGTTTTGTTTTCATTTTATTTATTTATATTTATTATTTTGGGACATTTTTTTTCTGAAATGAATGGGCTCATTGATATTATGTTTAGGCCCATCGTCGGCCCATGGATTCATGGTTTACTAAAACAAGATTACCAAAAAAAAAAAAGGAGGCCCAAAAAGGTTTCGGGAGGAATGAGATAGATGTCTGTGAGTCGATCTGGGGAAATCCTCCTCCTGAAGAAGAAAACGACCCTAATCGATCGACTACAACAACAGAATTGAACAAAGTTAACTGTAAAGTTGGTGTTTTTGTTGTTGTTGTTGTTCTGTCTTCTGTTGAGACGTATATAGTAAGAATTGCGATTTTCAATTGCTGCAGTCGTCAGGGACGGGGCCGATCGATCGGAAACATCCCAAAATTGGTGAGATCAAATGTATCAGTGGAGGAAATTCGAGTTCTTCGACGAGAAATTCGCGGGAAAGTGCACGATTCCTGAGGAATTGAGCGAGAAGAAGATCGAGTGTTGCTCGAGCGGAAGAGGGAAGCTCGTGATCGGCTGTGATGACGGCTCTGTGAACCTGGTCGATCGTGGACTCAAATTCAATTATGGCTTCCAAGCTTATTCCTCCTCTGTACTCTTTCTTCAACAGCTCAAGGTTTCTTATCTTTTTAGGGGGATTATTTACTTTTTATGGGATTTTGCTTGGAGAGCAGCTCAAAAGGTTTCATTTTGAGATTGTTCATCTTTGAAGGAATGATCTTTTGAATCAAAAGGATAATAATGTAGATAACTTTAATTCTCTCTATGCATTTTATAGCAACGAGCTAAAATTCAAGTCTTTTAAGGTGAATCTGAACTCGAATGGGTTTATGTAACTGTGCTCTTTGTCTCGTTAGATACTTGATACGGGTGATACTGATACGAATTTATGCAAATTTATGTTTACGTATATGAATCAGCAACGCAACTTTCTGGTAACTGTTGGAGAAGAAGAGCAAATAGCTCCACCACAATCTGCTGCATGCCTTAAAGTGTTCGACCTTGATAGGATGCAGCCAGAGGGCACGAGTGCCACCATTCCTGATTGTATTGGAATACTCCGGATTTTCACCAATCAATTTCCCGAGGCAAAGGTAGTCCCATTTTCTTCTTGTTGGTAGTTTCTTTCTGATTTCCCATTTCTTTTTCATTATCATGAACTAGTCTTGTAAATGTGCGCTACTGCAGATTACATCGTTTCTAGTAATAGAAGAAGCTCCACCAATTCTGCTTATAGCTATTGGATTAGATAATGGTTGTATATACTGCATCAAAGGTGACATTGCTCGAGAGCGCATCACACGTTTCAAGCTTCAAATTGATGGTTCGGACAAGAATCAGTCTTCTGTCACTGGTCTAGAGTTTAGAGTGGATGGTCAAGCCCTTCAGTTATTTGCTGTTACTCCTTCTTCAGTTAGTTTGTTTGGTTTGCATAGCCAACCACCAAAGCGGCAAACCTTGGATCATATTGGGTGCAATGTCAACAGTGTTACTATGAGTGATCGATCGGTATAAATTTCTAAATACCCTTCATTTTTCACATTTCTATGTTATCATGAATATTAAATTTATATTCTCTAAAAAATTTGAACTTTTTGATTCTTTTCTTGGATTTAGGAGCTGATAATTGGTAGACCAGAGGCTGTTTATTTCTACGAAGTTGATGGGCGTGGTCCTTGCTGGGCTTTTGAAGGAGAGAAAAGGTTTGTAGGGTGGTTCAGAGGCTACCTTCTTTGTGTGATTGCAGATCAAAGAAATGGAAAGAATACTTTCAACATATATGACTTGAAAAACCGACTAATCGCCCATAGTTTGGTGGTTAAGGAAGTTTCCCACATGCTTTGTGAATGGGGTAATATTATACTTATAATGTCTGAACATTCAGCTTTGTGTATTGGTGAGAAGGATATGGAAAGCAAATTAGATATGCTCTTTAAGAAAAACCTATATACCGTGGCCATTAACCTTGTTCAAAGCCAACAAGCCGATGCTGCTGCTACTGCAGAAGTGTTAAGAAAGTATGGGGATCATTTATATGGAAAGCAAGACTATGATGAGGCTATGGCTCAATACATTCACACAATTGGTCATCTCGAGCCTTCTTATGTGATACAGAAGTTTCTAGATGCGCAAAGAATCTACAACCTTACGAATTACTTGGAAAATTTGCACGAGAAAGGACTTGCTTCTAAAGACCATACAACTCTGCTACTAAATTGCTACACCAAATTGAAAGATGTTGAAAAGTTGAATAAATTTATTAAGAGTGAGGATGGGGTTGGAGAGCATAAGTTCGATGTGGAGACTGCGATAAGAGTTTGTCGAGCTGCTAATTACCATGAACATGCGATGTATGTTGCTAAAAAGGCAGGGAGACATGAATGGTACTTAAAGATTTTACTTGAAGATCTTGGTAGATATGAAGAAGCATTGCATTATATTTCGAGCCTTAAACCGAGCCAAGCTGGTGTGACGGTTAAAGAGTATGGTAAAATTCTTATAGAACATAAGCCATTGGAAACGATTGAGATACTGATGAAGCTTTGTACGGAGGATGGAGAATCTTCAAAGGGACAGGGTTCAAAAGATATGTATTTGTCTATGTTGCCATCTCCTGTTGATTTCCTTAACATTTTCATTCACCACCCACCATCTCTTATGGAATTTCTAGAAAGATATACAAATAAAGTGAAAGATTCACCAGCTCAAGCAGAAATTCACAACACCCTCTTGGAATTGTACTTGGCTAATGACTTGAATTTCCCATCAATCTCGCAACCTAGCTGTAGGGGAGATATTAATCTTGGACAATCCACATCAGCAACAAAGTCAAAATCTGAATCAAATGGGAAGTTGGTGGTTGATCAGAAAGATTCCCCCATGGACAGGGACCAAATTGAAAGGAGGGAAAAGGGATTACAGTTGCTAAAGAATGCGTGGCCACCTGAGTTGGAGCATCCACTATATGATGTTGATCTTGCTATAATTCTCTGTGAAATGAATGCATTTAAGGATGGACTTCTTTATTTATATGAAAAGATGAAGCGTTACAAAGAGGTGATAGCATGCTATATGCAGACCCATGACCATGAGGGGTTGATTGCATGCTGCAAAAGATTGGGGGATTCAGGTAAGGGAGGGGATCCAACTCTTTGGGCAGATTTGCTGAAGTACTTTGGCGAACTTGGAGAAGATTGCTCCAAAGAAGTGAAGGAAGTTTTAACCCATGTTGAAAGGGATGACATCTTGCCTCCTATTATAGTTCTCCAGACACTTTCAAGAAATTCTTGTCTCGCACTTTCCGTCATTAAGGACTATATTGCCCGAAAGCTTGAACAGGAATCAAAAACAATCGAGGAAGACAGACATGCTATTGACAAATATCAGGTAGTTGCATATTTGCAATTTTGTTTTGTTAACATTTCCATAAATGCTTACCAAAGAATTTATAAAGATATCAATATAAGAAATTTCATCCCATTTCAATAGTAGGAGATAAGCAGAAAAATAACTCTATAGAAGTACTGAATCCCTATTGGTCTTTCATTTTACGTCCTTAAGGATGAAAATAGGTTCTAGTTTTCCTATAATGTTCATTATATCATATTTAAACTTTTTGTTCAGTAGCAGCTGAAAAGATACCAGCTTTTAATTTGTGCAGGAAGATACATTGGCAATGAGAAAAGAAGTCCAGGATCTTAGGACAAATGCGAGAATCTTTCAGCTTAGCAAGTGCACAGCTTGCACATTTACCCTTGATCTCCCTGCTGTACACTTTATGTGTATGCACTCTTTCCATCAACGATGCCTTGGAGATAATGAGAAAGAATGTCCAGAATGTGCTCCTGAATATAGATCCGTTCAAGAAATGAAGAGAAGCTTGCAGCAGAATAAAGACCAAGATCAATTCTTCCAGCAAGTGAAGAGTTCAAAAGATGGATTTTCTGTGATTGCCAATTATTTCGGTAAGGGTGTCATTAGCAAAACTAGTAGTGGCGCTGCAAATGGGGTTCAATCAGGTGGCCCATCTTCTTCCAATGGGTTTTGAGGATTGTTCTTTCCCGTCTGCTTCAACTTTCATGCAAGTGTCAATTTCAGAGACTTGCCAGGAGTTCAAATTAGTCGTTAAGCAATGGTGGTAGCTCTGTCAAGCTGAGAAAGAGAAGGCTCGTTCCTCGAAAGTAACTTTCATTGTGGGATTATCCAGAAGATGAAATGCGATGAATTTATCCGGGCCTGTTTTGAAAATGTCCTGCTTTGGTTTGTTCAAAGTGTGAAGTAATAATGATCAGTGGCTTGTCTCAACATAATATGTTTTCCTGCAATAGACGTTATCAAACACGTCAAGTATGGATTTTTGTTTAAATTTTCTCAGTTTGTTTTGTAGGGGGATTTTGTAGATGTTTCTGCGGGAATTGTAAGTATTTTTGTTAGGCATCCATAGCCGTTACTGTTGTTCTCTCCCTTAAGTCATTTTCTACTATACATTTTACCATTGAATGACTTGTTCTCAAGTGGAATGGCGATGGATGCCTGATTTTCTTGATTGCATTAGCACTTGAAATTAGTAGAACAAACTGATTTGATGTCAGGCAGATACTTAGCTCACTTTTATCTCATCCTTCGTTTCTAATAATTCTTGTGGTTCAACTGCTACTGTGGTCTTATGTATTGTCTATATGTCTTGTAAGAATATGAACCTTTAACTACAACCTTTTCAAGGGGAAGAAAAAGTAGTCAAAGTACCCACTTATCGACAACACAGTTTTGAGGTTGGATTTTTATTGAAATCCTAACATGATCAGGTTCTTCCCTAGATGATATTAGTACAGCTTGTGGGACCCTAATCATCCTTTAAACTTGTGCACAATGAAAAGAACAAGGAGTAGAGACATCTAACATAAGTCACCACATTGCAATTATTCCTAAATTCTAGGTTAATTATGCTTTGAATTGGGTAGTTTTGATAGAATAAGTTACTTAATGATCCCAACGATAAGAGAAACACATGCACATTACTGTAGATAATCAAGAAAGAGTTGAAAACCCTTTTGTCCACATTCACTTGATTATAGTACTTACTTCTTAAACCTTCTCTATCCTTTTTTTATTTTACATTTTTCCTTTTATGGAAGAAGACACCCTCAAGAATTCAAAACCCAATCATCATGTCCCAGTCTTCCATGTGGGTTTTGTCTGAACCATTATGTTTGTTCCCTGCCCTACCATGCTTACTCACAAATCAAACACTGTTCAACTCTCTTGCATAGTTGCATTCAACACCCTTTTTACTACTTATAAACCAAACAGCAACCTCAAAAGGGTACCTGTAGAAAACTATAGCCATTCATTCCCTGCACTACCTGCAAATGCTGCCTCAAGATCATGATCATACGTACACAATCACATTTTTGGTAATAAAGTGTGTGGTAATAAGAGTAACACATCTGGAAATATTTACAAAATGTAACGGAAAGGGACGATCGAGTTTCATCCATAAACTTAGAAGCGAATTATATCATAAAGGGGCAATATTCCATAACTAGGAGGAATAAATACATGGAAAGGACTTGTAATTGAAACATGGTTCTTCAGAGAAGAACAAACAGTGACTGATACTATTACAACGAAAAAAAAAAGGGGTCTTTTCCTGACTTTCTGTTCTTTATAAACAAACAAATTGAAATACAATAGGTACAGAATTATCTGGATGTTGTTGTTCATGGTTCAAGCTTCAGTGAAACGACGCGTGATTGTCTGTTACGCTTTGCAACCTTGATGAATAATACCGAGAGGCATGATGGGGCCCACCATGGCCGACGAACCTTCTGCTCTCCTTTTAAGCAAGCCACTGGATGGAGGGAAAAACATCTTTTAGATGATAATATGATTGGACAGATGATCTGAATCCAGAAAAGTCTATAAGACACTAAATTTGAGCCTATCTTCTCAGAGATATACAATCACTAGTGGAAAGGAATCCCAAAATAGAAATTACTCAAAACTTGACGATATATGACTTAAATTCTCATTTGCAGAAATTTGTGATATGATGAAATTTGCAAACAAAGTAGTTAATTCTAAAATAGGACCATGGATATGAGTTTTTTAGAGAGAGAAGGAGGGGGGGGAGGGAGACCTTTTATTCGCCTGAGTTCCTTACAAAGCGTGATGAAGTCTCCCCATCTCATGTGACATCGTCTTATAAACCGAAGAATTTGCTCAGTTGTGAACATGGACATGCCTTCAAGGTACTCTCCGTTTACTCCATTCTCTTTAAAGATCGGGCAATACCCACCCAGATTTATTTCTTCCAACCACAAACCAACATCCTGGTATGAAAGAAACACAAAATTGAAGAGGAAAAAAAAAACCCAAATATCAGTTACTTTTATGTTATGAAGGCAAACACTTCAGCTCGATTGCGTTATCTATACACCGACACCGATCATAATGAAATGAATCCAATAACTAGAACCTTTTTTTTTTAATCTTTGATTTTACAATATAAAAGAGTGTAAATATGGGTGAGCATAACAATCTCAAAGGCTTACTCAGATTATAAAGCTGAAAACTCATTTTAGTAATTCAACCATGAGCTTCCCATATGATAATTTTAAATTTTGGACAAACTCAGATCATAGAATAAGATATGTCAATAATCAAATTTTATAAGAAAAGATCCAGATAATTACCTCAACAGTCCAGATGAAGAAATCAAGAGGCTCAGGTTGCTGTTCCTTGTTCATCTTTCTTTCCGCAATCAGTCGGCAAAACAAATAAAAACACCTAACAATCCAAAACCGACAAACCCCATTAAAATCAAACCCAGTTGAAAGAAAAAGCTATCTCCCCTAATCCCACAAAACGCCGACTCTATTTTCTAGGCGGCCAAGCAGAGAGACGGGAATTTGCAATCGAAACTAACATCAATGAGCTGAATTGAATTGGTGCTTACCTGGTGGGAGAACGAGATTAGCAGCTCATGAAAAAACAAAAAGAAGAGGAATTTGCAACTTTTTTGGGCAAAGATTATGATGAGTGAGAAGAGAGTGAAAGTTGATTTGATTTGTGAGGGAGAAAAGTTAAGAACAAGGGCGCGTTTATTGAGCTACTGATCACTCGCTGGGGCCACCGAGTCAGATTTAATCGTCCGAGTTGACTCGGTGAGTCAAACTGCTGACTCACGGCCGAGTTTATTATTTTTTTATTGCATGGCGTCCCTTTTCGCACTGGGATTTGAAAAAAATGTGTATTCGGTTCAAACTGGAGTTCTGAAACGCTAAAATCATTATCCGCCGTTTGATTGAAAACCCGCGAAACAGTTTTATTAGATCATAACTGTTTAAAAATCAGCAAATCTGCAAATCAACGGATCAGATTACTTCGAGTTCCTGACCCCACATAGCAACCGAATTCAAGCGCACGTACGTAATGGGAGCTCAACCACAGCTGATTCCCCCGCCAAAATTTCTCCCGCTCCTATTTTCCATTTTCATTTTCATTTTCACAACCGGCTATAAACCCGAAACCCGGTGAAGCTCCGAGCAAAAGATGTTCTCGCCGGGAACGAAGAGGCCAAATCCGGGCTATCGGAAGGAGCGGAAGTTAGTGGAAACGGCGGTGGATTCTCCTATTACGCCAGCGACTGAGAATCGAAAGCCGGCTTTTGACAATTCGGTTCCTAACCGGCCAAGCACTGGCACTCCAGCTACTTGGGCTCCTCGCTTTTCTGTACTTGCAAGGTATGCGCTTTATATTTTTCATTTTTGTAGAAGGTTACTGCGCGAGAACTTTGGTTTTAATCATTATGATGTTTGGTGATGGAGCTATGTGAAAGTGGATACCGCTTTGGAATGAAGCTGAATGCTTAGTTAGTATTTCAATTAGGGAAGCTTGTGTTGATTGAAAACTGGAGCTGCGTGAGAATTGGTTAATGGTTTGTTTTTTACCCTATGAGTTGTAATTGCTAATTAGAAGATCCTAGATTTTCTTCCAGTTTTACCAAATCACAACCATTTCAAGCTTGATATCGGATCACTCACTGTTTATTACAGATTATAAGTTTCACAATAGAAGTGTATGGTTATGGGATCTTCTTCCTTGTTGGATAAATTTCTAAATGCTCATGGAGTAACATTCATGATTGTACTGATAAATATTAGCATTTTTGTTGTTGTTGTTGTCATCTTTCTAGAATTTCCCCAGGAAATAAAATTGAAAAAGATCATGAGACAGATCCTGCTAAGCCTGTATATGTTGGAGAGTTTCCTCAAGTGGTTCGTGATGAGCAAACCAGTTTACTGCAGAAATTTGTTCCAGGTTAAATACCATCAACTCTATGCATGACTGATTCCCAGCTACTCAATTATGCACTTAGATTTCAGTCAATTTAAAAAAAAAGGTTGATTTGAGATGGGTATTTGCTTCATTCCTTGCTGTGAAATGTGTACATGCTGTATGATGTGATTTCTAGTTTTTGATATTTTTTCCCTGTCAGGTCAAGCATCCATATCTGGTGAAATAGATAAGGAATCATCCCTTGCTTGGATCCTCTGCAGAAACAAACTCTTCGTTTGGAACTACTTGTTACCTGTAGTGTCACGGATATGTGCTATTCTTGAGCTCCCAAAAGATATATCAGACAGTGGAGATATAGACCAAAACAATAAAGACTGCTGGTTGCTTAGTGTTGTCAATCGGGATGACAAATATTCGAACATGAAAAAGGTCACAAAGCATCATACCTCTGTCGGTATAGTAATGTGTAATAAGAAAACTCGAGCTCTTATATATTGGCCTGATATCTTCTCTAAGGGTAGACCTAATTCAGTTACCAGTTTTGCATCTTTTGATGGGTCAGAAGCAACATCTTCACCTGTTGATGGGAGGAACATCCCGCATAGGCAGCTGATTTTGAATGGTTTGAGGATGTTCAACTCTTTGATTGCATCTGCAATCCCTAATTCACAGCATGATTGTGTTGCTTTGGCATGTAGCTCAAATGGGGAACTGTGGCAATTCTATTGCAGCCCTACTGGTATTAAATGTTCTAGGGTATGTCAGGATATACTCAGTCAATCCAGTCAAGGGCTTGATAGTAATCAGCATACTGGTACCAAGGGATACCCAAGGTCACTCATCTGGCGTTTTCCGCACAATCTAGTGGAGGGATCTGAACAGCAGTTTTTCCTACTGACCGATCATGAAGTAAAGTGCTTCAGTGTTAAATTTTTTCCAGACATTGAAGTCTTGCATCTCTGGTCTTATGAAATTGTTGGTACAGACAGTGAATTGGGCATCAAAAAGGATCTGGCTGGTCAGAAGAAAATCTGGCCTCTTGATATGAAGGCAGATGAACATGGTAAGGTTCTAACCATCCTAGTTGCCACCTTCTGCAAAGACCGGGTCAGTAGTTCTAGTTACATTCAGTATTCTCTTCTGACCCTGCAATATAAATATGGAACGAGTACAGAGCTTACAAGTGAGAGGGTCTTAGAAAAAAAATCTCCTGTCCAAGTAATAATCCAAAAGGCTAGTGTAGAAAATGAAGACTTACTTTTCTCCATGAGACTTCGAGTAGGGGGCAAACCTTCAGGATTGGCAATCATACTATCTGGTGATAGCACAGCAACAGTCTCCCATTATTATCAAAATGCTACATGGCTTTATAAGTTTGACTTACCTTATGATGCTGGAAAAGTACTAGATGCATCGATTCTGCCGTTGACAGAACACAGTCAAGAAGGAGCATGGGTTATACTAACTGAGAAAGCAGGAATATGGGCTATACATGAAAAGGCTGTTATAGTTGGTGGAGTTGAACCTCCTGAGCGAAGCTTATCATGCAGGGGAAGTTCAATCGAAAGATCTGCACAAAAGAGAGAATTGCAGGCAATGTTCCAGTTAGGAGGGTCAGTTTTGAAGCATGGGACAGTGGAGATAGGCAAAGGGCTGCTATGGTAGGGGTTGCACACCGAACTGCTCGTGATGAAGAGTCCGAAGCTCTACTAGGTCAGCTCTTCCACGTTTTCCTGTTATCTGGTCATGTGGATGCCTCACTTGAAAAGTTACAGAGCTGTGGGGCGTTTGAAAGAGATGGGGAAACAAATGTTTTTACTTGGATGAGCAAATCAATTATTGACACATTAGCCAAACACTGGACTACAACAAGAGCTGCTGAGGTTCTGGCCATGACTGCTGTATCTACTCAACTTATGGACAAGCAACAGAGGCATGAAAAGTATCTCCAGTTTCTTGCTCTATCCAAGTGCTATGAAGAGCTATGTTCTTAGCAGAGTATGCTACTGCTAATTTTATTGCTTATTATGTATGTCATATATGGTTTGATGTAGAAGCATAGCACAACATAACCATTGGGATTAGGTCAATGGCCACATATGCTCTATCTTATTGTTTTTCCAAACATATGGTGCCATTAACCTGCACCTGATATTGGTGTAAGATGGATGTTATAGATATGCTCAAGGCATCTTGAAGGAGACTCCCTTGGGAAGTAGGCTAGCCATATTGCATGATTACTCCTGGCACGGACTTATACATACCCAGTATGTGGATGTTTTGATGTTTTGCTCTTGGTTCCATGAAAGACCAAGAAAATATAATAAAATAATAATAAATAAAATAAAATAAAAACATGAGATGTGCTGAACTAAACTCATCGTTTTCTGTTTTGCAGGATATTCTCTGCAAATTATTCTTGAACACGGGGAAAAGCTTGCTGCATTGATTCAGCTAAGGCAACTGCAAAATATGATTAGCCAGAACCGTTCGAGTAATGTGGGCTCCTCCCATTTGAGTTCAGAAAGTCAAATGTCAGGTGCTCTCTGGGATCTTATCCAATTAGTTGGTGAGAGAGCCCGCCGAAACACTGTTCTTCTGATGGATAGAGATAATGCTGAAGTCTTCTACAGTAAGGTTTCTTATCTTGAAGAAGTATTTTTTTGTTTAGACAAACAGCTAGAATATGTCTTAAGCGTAGAGCTGCCTTATGGAGCTCAAAACCAGTGAGCCTGTGAACTTGCAAATGCATGTGTATCTATTTTAGGCACAGCAATGCACTACAAAAGTGAACATCAGTTGTGGTACCCACCACCTGAGAGCTTAACGCCTTGGTATGGTCAACCGTGGTACGGGATGGGCTATGGTGTATTTCTTCATTCATGCTTCAGTTGTGCAGTGAAGTATCTTGGCATGACATGTCTGCAAAAACAGATTTATGTTTGCATCTTGAATCTTTGGCTGAAGTTCTACTTGAGGCATATGCTGCTGCAATCACAGCTAAAACTGAGATGGGAGAAGAACCCAAAGGTCTTTTAGACGAGTATTGGAAAAGAAGAGATGAGCTTCTCAATTCCCTTTATCAGCAAGTAAAAGATCTTATTGAAGCTAGGAATAAGGTTATTGTACTGTTTTGATAACTTATTGCTTCCGTCCCTGTTTTGGATGGATATGCATCTTGAAATTGCTTTTTCTTGCAGGGCATAGATGATGGAACTATATAGCAAAATAAGAAATCGTCAGAAATCATTCTTCAAAGTTACTGTCTATTGCAAAACGGCATGGGTGCAAAACGGCATGTGCTGTGACCTTAATGATTCGATGCTACTTAGGGATCTTATGGTACGGTCTGATCCCTACCTTATAAGATTCTTGTTATTTCAGTTGTTTTCTGCACCACCATTAACGGTTCATCTTGTTTATGCAGCATGAGGGCATGGGGCCGAAAGGAGGTTTTAGTTACTTTGCATTCAGACAACTGTATGTAAAAAGACAGTTTTCCAAGCTTCTAAGAATTGGTGAAGAGTTTCAGGAAGATCTATTAAACTTCCTGAAGCATCATCCAGATCTTTTGTGGCTTCACCAATTGTTTCTTCATCAATATTCCTCGGCTTCAGAAACTCTTGATGCATTAGCTCTGTCTCAAGATGAGAATTTCATTTTGGCTGACGAAGAGGAGGATAAACCTAACCATGCTCAACTTGGAATGAGATTGGCAGACAGAAGGCGCCTTTTAAATCTCTCAAAAATAGATGCAATGGCAGGTATGGTTGTCAAATATCTTTCTTATATATTTCCATTTATTTTCCATATATTCTCTTGTCTAATGATGTAGTTTTTATTTTTTTTGGTCTCTATCAGCAGGTAAAAATACTGATTCTGAGACCACATTGATGTGTCTCGATGCTGATTTGAAGATTCTGAAAGTGCAGGTTTGTCTGTCTTAAGAACAAAAGAGTTGATTGAATAATATTTCATTCCTTTCTGTCAGTGTCTAAACTTCTTTCTTGTAACTCGAAAGCGGGATATAAAATTTCTGGCTTGTATGTATTATCCGTTTCAGCTTCACTGTCCGCACTTGCCCATCTCTTACAGGATGAAATTCTCTCTCTCCATCATGCGGCAGAAGCAAACCAACAAGATGATCAGAATCTCCTCCATCCCGACCAACTTATTAAGCTTTGCCTCGACAGTGAAGATCCCCAATCTCCTATTAAAAGCTTTTGATGTATTTTCCTGGACCAGCTCCTCTTTCCGAAGAAACAATAGGAAGCTTCTAAAAGAGTGCTGGAAGAATGCTGCGGATCTGGATGAATGGAGTCGAATCTATCAGCAGTCCGCGGCTGAAGGCTGGGCGATGAAGAAACCTTGCAGAATCTGAGAAACAGAGTCCTTTTTAAAGCTTCAAGCAGGTGTTATGGACCCCAAGCGGAAATTTTCGAAGGAGGGTTTGATGAGGTATTACCTCTGAGACAAAAAAATTCCCAGCCTTCTTCATTTCCAAACAATTCCGTGGAAGGTATACTGATGCAACATAAAGATTATCCGGAAGCTGGGAAGTTAATGCTGACTGCTATTGTGTCGGGTAGTTCACAGTATGATATCGAAGGGGAAGAGGAGCTTTCCCCGATAATGGAATGATGTGTACATGATACAGCTTTTAGACTTGTACTTCTCTGCCTCATGTCGAAATTTTTGTACCATAGATTTTATTTGGGTTTCTTGGGCCGAGTTCAATTGAACGACATGTCGTTTTCTTTCTTTATTAAAAAAAAAAAAAGAAATCTTTTTTATTTCGCTGGAATTATTGGAATCGTGGGCCCTTTTGCAGTTATTTCAGGTTATTCAGTTACACGCTGTTTTCGTCGGTTGATGACACGTGTCGATGTGTCACTGGTTCTAGAATCCTAGAAATTTCATTGGCAATTTCCTTTTTCCTTTTCTTCTTCTAGAAATTTCATTGGCAATTTAAGGCCAGCTTCCTTATGCGTTTCAAAATGTGGCGTTGTATTATAATTTGAAGAGAGGATAGATATATTAAATTGTTTTAAATTTTTATTTTTTAAATTAATTTTTAATAATTATAAAAAATATTTATAAATTTAATTTAATTTTTTAATAATTCATTTTTATTTCTATTACTTATAAAATATATAGAATTTTTTTTATTAAAAAAGAAATTAAAAATATAATTTTTAAATATTTAAAAATATTTTTATAATTATTAATTATTAAATTATTAAATTATATCTATCAAAATAATATTTTAAGAATCCTAGCCAAACAAGCCTTTAAAAGACATTTTAGAGACGCTAAATAAAAATGTACACAATAATAATAAGAAAAAAATGATCACGCGACCGTGTTTTTCCAATCTAAGTTTTACGAAAAATGGGATTTCATTTCGATTCAAATTATATTGTCCATACCGATTTAGATTTACATTTAATATCATATGAATAAATAAAATATTTATATTTATTTAATACGTATAAAAAATAATAATAAATTTCAATCTCAATCATAACCACCGCAATTTTACCTCAAGTCTCTAGAAGATAACCACCAAATTTTCATCGGAAAAGCGATATGCCTTACCGCGTAAACAATGCACGGCCCACCCTCCCCCCTCGCTTATGAACTATTTTCAACCGTAATTAAACTCAAAAAGGTTGTTGCTACTTCTAGTAGTTCGGTTTTATGGGGTGGGCCCATATATCTGAAAATTCCTGGTAATTAACTGCATTTCTGCTATAAAAAAGGGCACTGCCTTCTGAAGTGATCATACGAAGACGATTACAAAGTAGTATTACGATATCTTATCTTGGTCTTCTGTTTAGTTATGATGGTTAAATGTTAGTTTGATCACTTTCATAACTGTCCAATCATATGTTTGCATTTTGTTTACGGCCACTGCAGGAAAACAGCTGCTGCTAGTATGAACATGACCTCCACTGCTGCCGCCACCACCACCTCCGGTGTGAGGTTATGGCGGAGGAGCCGCCTACCTGTAATCTTCATCATCAAGATAAATAGATCGAAAGCTACAGCTGAGCTCCAGCAGCCTGGCCGGACTTCCTCACACCAAGTCATCGATGTGTTTCCCGACGAACAAGTTCTGCCTCTTCTCCGTCAGATTGTGAAAAAAAAAGACTTTCTTGCCCTCCAGAATCACGGGGGTATCGAATGGGTCCTATCAGTTCTGAACTCTCAACGTTCACAGGTAAATAAGTGAATACTATAAAAAATATATTTAAAAAAAAAAAAAAAAAGGTTCCCTTTAGAAAGCTAAAAAGGAAAAAAGATGCATATTTGTTGAATTCTCCGTTTTCTTCTATCAGGGAACTGCAGTTAGTGGTGATGGTCAGCAAGCACCAAAAGGGTGGAAATGGATCAGAAAGACAAGTTTTTGGTACTTTTTATTGAAGTCCTTAAACAGATACACAGTCTTCTTGCTCTTCATTTCAGCCATGTTTTCTCTAGCAATTCATATTATGCACGACGGATTCGAATATGGATGGCAAGAAGGTGTTACCATACTCATTGCTCTGTTATTGATCGTTTCTTTCACTGCAACCTCAAACTTCTACCATGAAAGAAAGAGGAAGAAGCAGCTGTTAAAAGATGAGAGTGTACTGAAAGTGACAGTGGAAAGAGAAGGAGGAAAAACACAAGTCTCGGTTTCGGAGATTTTAGTGGGTGATCAAGTATATCTCAAGGAAGGTGATTCTGTTCCGGCTGATGGGTTGTTCTTATATGGTAAAAATCTAATTTTGGACCAAGTTTTAGACCCGGAAATCGATTCTAGTCAAAACCCGTTTTTGCTTTCTGGTTCTAAGGTTGTAAAAGGCCAGGGCTGCATGATTGTGATATCGGTTGGAGCCGATACAGTATTAGGCGAGGGACTAAACTCTGCGATTAATAATAATTCTCCAACTGTGAAAAGTCTGATGCAATCTCAGATGGATAAAATGAATGCACTTACTGATATAATTGCACTTGGCATATCCGATGTGATTCTGTTTGTGGTTGTCGTGCGACTTGTATTCGGAAAACATGACAACGATATGCCGGGAATGCCGGATATAAAAGGTGAAATAAAGATGAAGACAATCTTCAAGTTGTTTGAGATCTTTCTCATGTCTAAATCACCGGTTCCAGTCTTAGTAACTGCTGTAACGGCTATCTTGATCGGAATTCAACATGGCGTTCCAATCATGATCTCATTATCTCTTTCTTACTGGAATGGAAGAGTCATTTCTCATGGAGGGAACCTGCAGAATCTTTCGGCTCTTGCAGATTTAGGCCATGTTTCTGTTATCTGCATAGATGTAACGGGTTTCTGTAAGAAATCCGAAGTTGGGGAATTTTGGATCGGGGAAAATAAATTGAGCTCTACGGATCTTGAACTCGAATCTGATGGAGCTGTTCTTGAAGTTTTCCGTCAAAAGATACGTGGGACCTTTCTTGAACCCGAGAAGAATGAGGAACGAGCAAGTTATTCGATCAGTTTATGGGAGGAATCATCAAGATGGGATCTGGACATGGAATCCGTGCACAGAAATTTCAACCGAATCGAAATTGAAAATTTCGGACATTCTAACAGAAAAATAGGAGAGCAGAAAGAAAATGAAAATCTCCATTTGCACTTCAAAGGAGCTGCATCGACGATTTTGGGAATGTGTTCTTGCTATTATACAATCAGAGGGGGAATTCATGCCATGGAGAATCAGAGAAGTTACTTTGAAAGATTGATTGAGCACATGGAGGTTAAGGGCCTTAAACCTATTGCATTTGCTTGTAAACAGACTAAACAAGTCGAAGGACATGAAGGCGATGGATTGGCACTGTTGGCATTACTCGGCTTGAAGCATCTGGGTTTAGAAGATCTCAAGAAAGAGATGGAAAGACTTAAAGGAATAGGAGTAAATGTCATCTTAGTATCAGAAGATGAACTCTCTAAAGTGCAAGACATAGCTTTTGAGCTCGGCATATTCCATTGCAGTTCGAAAATAGATTCACTTGAAGGTCCGGAAATTCGTCGTATAACAGATTCTGTTGAGGTGGCAAGGAAGCTGAGTCAAACCAAGGTAGTTGCAAAAGCTGGGTCTGAGGACAAGCTTGTCTTGGTAGAACACTGGCAAAAAGAAGGCCAAGTAGTTGCATTTATAGGAGGTCTGACTACGAGTGACATTTCGGTTTTACGAAAATCCGATGTTGGAATCAGTATTAATGGCCAGAGCACGGAATTAGCTAAGATTGTCTCTGATCTAACGGTTAAAAACGTTGGCTCCTTAAATGAGATTATAATTTTATGTAGATGTGCTTCCTTTAACATACGAGTGTTCTATCAGCTCCAATTCACTGCTTGCATTTCCGGGCTGTTCATAATCTTTTTCTCAACAAGCATTTCGGGTAAATCTCCGATTTCTTCATTACATACGATATGGATGAGTTTGATCTTGTCCTTTCTTGGTGGAGCAATGATGGTAATGAAGCTAAAAGAGGAAAAATTTGAAGGCAGAAATGGACTGATAAATAGAGCCATATGCAAAAAGATAGTGGTTCAAGTACTTTACCAGAGTGCTGTTTTGCTGATATTTGACTTTAAAGGACAAGCTGTTCTTGGGCTGAATGAAGATGCTAGACATGCCATGGTTTTCAATGCTTTCATCCTTTGTCAGGTGTTCAATCAAGTTAATGCTATGGAGGTAGAGAAGAAGGAAGTGTTTACAGTTGTCCTTAAGAGCTATTGGTTCTTGCTGGTTTTCGTGGTTGTAGTGGGAATCCAGGTGCTGCTAATCCAGTTCACGGGACATGTTTTGGATTGTGTGAGGCTAAGTGCGGCCCAATGGACCTTTTGTTTGTTTGTTGCAGTACTTCCATGGAGATTAAAGTGGGCTCTCAACTTGCTGTTCTTCATCCTTTCAAGACTTGTTTATGCTTTAGCATCCATCAATCTCCGGTGGGCTGTTTTCTTCTTCCTCGCACCATAGTAATTTTTTTCCAACCGGAAAGTGCCAGACGATTCAGTTACAGGCAGATCACTTTTCACTTCTTAGTTCTTTTTGTAAATAATGCAGATAGATCCTCATGCTGCATGATTCAGCAATATAGGCACTGTAATAATAAGTTGTATATAGATTTTTAGGTGCCCCTTTCTTTCATGCTAATGCTAGTTTGTGTATCATGGTCAGTATTTGACATGACTTTTAATTAGGTTTTCTACAACTTGTGGTTTAGAAAGGATAGAGTTGTGGTTCTGTGCTCCATTGTTTTTGGTTATGCGGATGTCATGCCATTAGCATTTTAGCCCAGGAAAATACAGTGTGTAAGATTATGATCCACTCATGAGGTTTATGAAAATTACACTTTGGCCCCTTATGATTTTAAAAATCATATTTTAGATTCTCTACTACAAACATTTGCAGGAAATAATGTTTTGATTCTTTCTTTTTCATTACTGACTGGATTGAGTTGTACTATTACCGTCTATGTAGGTCAGGAACTGTAATTTTCTAAAAGTGCAGGGGTTCAAGTGTAATTTAAGGTAAATAATTCAAAAACTTGTGGCCTGTGTTATACAACACCACCAAGATCTTTCGCTTGCCACATGGCTTAACAACACCTTCTGTTTATCTGAGAAAAATCTGATTAGCAATCTTCATTCTACTGCAAGGACCAATAAGAAGTTGCTGACATGGAGCTATCCTAATCTACAACACCATTCCCATTCCAAATTTGCAATATATATACTTTCACCTCCCAACCATTAACTCCTCACAGTCTTCTCACTAGCTCATTTCTTAAAACCTCATCATATACATTCACCTACTAAGAAACTTGACCACAACCAATCATGGCCACCTCTGCCCTTCAACAGTCTGCATTTTCCGGCCAGACCACCTTGAAACAGTCCAATGAGCTCATCCGCAAAATCGGAAACTTCAATGGGGGCCGTACCACCATGAGGAGGACCATCAAGAGTGCTCCCCAAAGCATCTGGTAATTAGATATTCCGTTTTAACATTCTTTCAAAGTTTATATAGCAAGAGCCAACAAAATAATATGCTAAATTGATCAAAACAGGTATGGACCAGACCGCCCAAAGTACTTGGGCCCATTCTCTGAACAGACCCCATCATACCTAACCGGCGAGTTCCCCGGTGACTATGGATGGGATACAGCCGGACTATCAGCTGACCCTGAGACCTTTTCCAAGAACAGAGAGCTCGAGGTGATCCACAGCAGGTGGGCCATGCTTGGTGCTCTAGGATGTGTCTTCCCAGAAGTTCTTTCAAAGAACGGTGTCAAGTTCGGTGAAGCAGTCTGGTTCAAGGCTGGAGCTCAGATCTTCTCAGAGGGTGGCCTTGACTACCTAGGCAACCCCAACTTGGTTCATGCTCAGAGCATCCTAGCAATCTGGGCCGTCCAGGTGGTGCTTATGGGATTCATTGAAGGTTACAGAGTTGGAGGCGGGCCCCTCGGTGAAGGGTTGGACCCACTTTACCCAGGAGGTGCTTTTGACCCTCTTGGATTGGCTGATGATCCTGAAGCTTTTGCTGAATTGAAGGTTAAGGAACTCAAGAATGGAAGACTTGCAATGTTTTCCATGTTTGGATTCTTCGTTCAAGCTATCGTAACTGGAAAGGGTCCAATTGAGAACCTTTTTGACCACGTAGCTGACCCAGTAGCCAACAATGCTTGGGCATATGCTACTAACTTTGTCCCCGGAAAATGAAGAACCCAAAAGAATAATCAATCTCTTGCTCCGAGTGTATAACAGTACCCCAAGCTTATTTCTGCCTTTGTTTGAAGTTCTCATGCTATGGAAGTATTCCACAGTATTGATGTAATTTTACTAGTAGAAATCGCTTGTAATTCGAACTTGTATCATTAATACCACTCTCTCTATGCTTTTGATTTTTTTTTTCTCACCAAAAATCTTTGCAAGAACAGGACCCATCATTGAAGCGATGGAATCAGCTACCATCTCTGATAATAATCTCATGGTTATAAATACGAGAGAGGAGTTTAGTTACAGAATGGCAATCATTGCAAATACGAAGATCCTTAATAACCCGAATGGGACTTCCATAGTCCACATTAATGAGACCATAAGCAATAGCCAACCTCTCACTATGGTTTTCTAGTTCAACTTTCTTCTTCTTCTGCACACGTATAATTCAGGTTGAAAACTGACAAGTTTGAGGGTTTTGTGCATCTTTTTTTGTTTGGAGGGTCAAGTATTGAGGAAGCCATTGTTACTAACACAGAGCTTTACACTTGATGATTACCTTCTCAATCACCGTGATGAGAGAAGATGAACATCTTTCTTTTTGGTACACCTTCTCTAACATCTACATCAAATAATTTTGTTGTTGTATGCCTCATCAAAATTATCGACCCTTTGTATTCATTTCATTGGGTGAAATGCAAACTACCACCCGATCAATAAGCCGGTTACTACCTTGTACTATGAAAACACACTTGAAACCACCGTAAAGTATCGAACATGTGCAGATAACCACCTTACCTTCTTGTTGATTAGCCATAACAATTTACTTTTCTTTATGCTTTGCGCCCTTAAAGTTAATTTTACTTCGTTTTACCACCTCATCTTCTTCAAACACATCTTTCCATCTCCGGTTTCCGCCACTCGCACGGTTGTGGCCCCTGCCATCTGACTCCTTCTCTTTCCCTCTCCTTTTCTTCTACCTTCTCTCTATCTCATCTACTCCCTTCTCTTTCCCTTTCTCATCAATCCCCTCATGAAGAGCCAAGATGATTTGCACAACCGACGCGTCGTTTTTTTTTCTTAGTCACCCGCACTTTTTTTTCTCGCTCCCGCCAAAACGAAAGACTACACTACCCAAATGATAGGAATTTACGGAAATGCCCCTATCTTCTCCAGAACCTTCCCAAACACCAGTTCTCTCTCCCTGCAAAAACCCTACTACAACCCTACTTCCAGTCGACCAGCTCTCTTCTAATTAACCAGAGAACTTTTCTGCGCCCTGTTCCTTCTACTCCGATTGCTTCTTCACCATGCACAAGCTCTCAAGGCACTCCGTCTCCTCTATCCTGCGCACCGGCAGCGCACGTTATCGCAGAAGTGCTGCGACTGCTTTGGCTCCTGTCACCAGCTCATCTCCCTTCAGTGATCCCGTACGCTTTCTAAATCTTCTTCTTTTCTTTTCCGTTTTGAGGGTGTAGAAGTGCGTTTGAAAACCTTTTCATTTCTGTGAAATTTATATGTTTTGATGATGTGCAGGTGAGAGAAACTGATTCCAATGTCAGATGGTACTCATCGCTTACAAATGGGAGGTTTAAGGCAACCAATCTCACTGTCAAATTACACTTGCAAAATGGCGTGTTCCTGGGAAAGCGATTCGATTCAACTGCTACAGCTTCTGCTTCTGATTCGTCAGCTGTTCCTCCAGTTGAGAAACATGAGTATCAAGCAGAGGTACGCCACTTGGAAGTTGATGAATATCGAGTTCTTAACACCGTCTTCCGTTGGTTTGAGCTTTCCCTGTGCCTTCTTCTTGATTGTAGGTCAGTCGTCTCATGGACCTTATCGTTAACAGCTTGTACAGCAACAAGGAGGTGTTTCTAAGGGAACTTATTAGGTATTTTATTGCTTTGCTGATGAGTATTCCTCATTATTGATCTTGGTATATATGAATTGGACTATAGTAATTTGTTCATCTCTTTATGCTTACAGCAATGCAAGCGATGCCTTGGACAAGCTGCGTTTCCTGAGTGTCACAGAACCCGAGCTGTTGAAGGATGGAATTGACCTTGACATACGTATTCATACTGATAAGGACAATGGGATTATAACTATAACGTATGCCTTATTACCTACACCACTGTTACAGCTGATATCTTTCCTCCATAGAAAGGGACTGCAATTCACTTTTTGCTTTTTTCTGCAGTGATTCTGGGATTGGCATGACCAGACAAGATCTTGTTGATTGTCTTGGAACTATTGCACAGAGTGGAACTGCTAAATTTTTGAAGTCATTGAAGGTACATGTTCAAACAGATGTAGTTCCTAACTCTAGGTGTCTTTTATACTGAGGCCCATTTTATACTTGGATTGTATCTTTCCACAGGACGGCAAGGATGCTGGTGGTGACAACAATTTAATTGGACAATTTGGTGTTGGATTTTATTCAGCATTCCTGGTTGCGGATCGGGTATCTCATTTCTTAAGACTTCAAACTGTATTTTCTTTTTATACAACATGTTGTAGAAGTTCTTGTTCTTTCCATAATTATGTCTCTTTATTATTATTTTCCCCCTGTCTCTCTCTTAAGGTGATTGTCTCAACCAAGAGCCCCAAATCTGATAAACAATATATATGGGAAAGTGAGGCCAATGCTAGCTCTTATACCATACGTGAAGAGACTGATCCTGAGCAGCTCCTTCCCAGAGGAACTCGCCTTACTTTGCACCTTAAAGTTAGTGTATACAAATTTTTTCCCTACTTAACTATTCACTCGTTTAAATCTTCAAGATAACATGGTGATTCTGTTCTGTCCACTCTCAGCGGGATGACAAGGGTTTCGCCCAACCAGAGAGGGTTCAGAAGCTTGTGAGAAACTATTCACAATTTGTTTCATTCCCAATATATACATGGCAGGAAAAGGGATTTTCTAAAGAGGTATGGCATGTATTTTAGTTTTCATCGAATAACCGATACAGCTTTAGCCTGGCTTCTGAGCATCTCTCTCTCTCTGATGTAATTTTGCCTGTTTATTCTGTTTTTCAGGTAGAGGTAGATGAAGATCCATCTGAGGCAAAGAAGGATGAACAAGATGAAAAGGCTGAGGTACCTCATCTCTTTAGAATGATTTTAGATTTCATGTTAGAGGAAGAATGCACACATACTTATACCGTATCATTTCTCAGAAGAAGAAGAAAACAAAAACTGTCGTGGAGAAGTACTGGGACTGGGAACTTACAAATGAGACACAGCCAATATGGGTGAGTCTTTGATTTCATTATTTTCATACCCACTACCCTTCATTGGCTGTTGCCTATGAGGAATTAAAATACTATTTTGTGAGGCCTGCAGCTACGCAACCCAAAGGAAGTCACGACTGAAGACTACAATGAATTCTACAAGAAAACTTTTAATGAATACCTGGAGCCACTAGCCTCTTCACACTTTACAACAGAGGTAGAACTGTTGTTAAAACTTTTCATGAGTAACTTTAAACTATCAAATTTTACTTGAAAGAAGATTTGATTTGATAATCCCAAGATGTAATAATGTCGGTCTTACTAACAAATGTCCAATTTATAGGGGGAGGTAGAATTTAGGTCAATACTTTATGTTCCAGCTGTTACTCCCATGGGAAAGGATGATGTAGTCAATCCTAAGACTAAGAATATAAGGCTCTATGTGAAGAGAGTATTCATTTCAGATGACTTCGATGGAGAACTGGTAAGAAGTAAACATATCTAAATGAGAATACTTGATACATTGAGATGCTTTTATGTGCTAACATTTCTTTCTCTCTCACACTTGGCTTTAATAGTTCCCACGATACTTAAGCTTTGTCAAAGGTGTTGTCGATTCAAATGACCTACCCCTAAATGTCTCAAGGGAAATCCTTCAAGAAAGTCGCATAGTAAGTACATAAAATATGTTCTCATTCTTCTGTCACTTTTGTGCTTCATCCTTTTGTGGAAATTGATCTTTCATCTATGCTTTGTCTGTAGGTAAGGATCATGAGGAAACGTTTAGTGCGAAAGGCCTTTGACATGATTCTGGGAATATCTCTGAGTGAAAACAGAGAAGTATGGTGATTTTTAAAATTTTTACTTCCTTTGTTGCTGCCTTTTCTTGTTCTAAACGCCTGTCTTTTCAAAGCATTAAAAGTTTTAGAGTAAAGGATGTGCTTTCTGTTTTCCAAACTTAAACCTTCTCTGCACAATTGTTGTAGGATTATGAAAAATTCTGGGACAACTTTGGGAAATATTTGAAGTTGGGCTGTATTGAAGACCGTGACAACCACAAACGAATTGCTCCATTGCTTCGGTTTTTCTCTTCCCAGAGTGAGGATGTCATGATCGGCTTGGACGAATATGTTGAGAACATGAAAGCTGAACAGAAGGACATATATTATATTGCTGCTGACAGTGTAACAAGTGCTAGCAATACACCTTTCCTGGAGAGACTTATTGAAAAGGATCTTGAAGTACGTGGAAATTATGTTCCTTGTGCGAGTGGTGCTTGAAATAATATTTTCTTCTCATGTTTGCCTGTAATGCTAGTATGGGTTCACTTTCTATTACTACAGGTGCTGTACTTAGTTGATCCTATTGATGAGGTTGCCATCCAAAACTTGAAATCGTACAAGGAGAAAAATTTTGTTGACATTAGCAAGGAAGATTTGGATTTAGGTAAGATTCAGTTTTCAAAGTCCTCCTCCCTGTTTCATCTGCTGAAAGGGGTTAAGTATTAACCTTCTGCTCTTCCAGGTGACAAAAATGCGGAGAAAGAAAAGGAGATGAAGCAGGAATTTGGCCAAACATGTGATTGGATTAAGAAGCGTTTGGGTGACAAAGTTGCGAGTGTGCAAATTTCAAGCCGTTTGAGCTCCTCACCCTGTGTTCTCGTGTCTGGAAAGTTTGGTTGGTCTGCCAATATGGAAAGGTAAGAGTCCTCTTCTTTGCAGAGTGCTAAGTTGGAAACATTTTTACATGAATTTCTCTGACAGCTTAACCAACCTGATTGAACTTTTGTAGGCTTATGAAGTCGCAAACTGTTGGCGATACCACTAGCCTGGAGTTCATGAGAGGCAGAAGGGTGTTTGAAATCAACCCTGAACATCCAATCATTAAGAACTTGAGTGTATGTAAAATTTTCGAATAGTCTCTATTTCTTTGTGATTTGCAGCTTGAATAACGGCAGTTTTAAAAATTCTGCAGACTGTGTGCACGAGTAACCCTGATGATGAAGACGCTCTTAGAGCCATCGATCTTTTATATGATGCGGCTTTGGTTTCCAGTGGGTTTACAGTGAGTATAACAATCACTATAATGGTGCTATAGATATTTTTTTCAGAATAATGGCTCGTGCTAATTCATTCATTATTCTCTGTTGATGCAGCCTGAGAATCCAGCACAGCTTGGTGGAAAGATATACGAGATGATGTCTATCGCCCTTTCTGGAAAATGGTCAACAGGCAACGAGTCTCAGCAGCATCAAGGCCAGCCTAAGCACCCAGAAACATTAGAAGCCGAGGTGGTTGAACCAGTTGAAGCCGGTAATCAGAGATGAGAAACACAAATGATGATTCGTCATGATTCTATATGCTTGAAAAAATGACGTTTAGGCTCATATACACAAGAACTTGGAGTTCTGTTTGATTTTAGGCAGGATGAGTGGTTTTAGCTCAACTTACCTTAAATTATATTGTTATAAAACAAATTCGTGTTTTTGACCTTCGTATTATTAGCACGTCTGAATTCGTGCGTGTCTTTTTCTTCTTCTCTTTTTTCCTCTTTAATTTTGTTAGATAAATTTTTTTTTAAGTACTAAATATATGTAACTGGTCAACATTTTTTCATTTGCACCCAAAAGAAAACTTCGAAAAAAATACGTGCGAAGCCGCTTAATAACGGCGTTACGGTTTGGGGGCGGGAAGGAAAACTCAAGAGTTGACGCGATGACCGTTTGCCAGTAAACGCCCGGTGACCCTTTCTTCTTCTTTTGGATATCAGCACTTTTTATCTCTTTGTCAAACTAGATCAACGTCTCTCTCTCTCTCATTTCCTTCTATCTCACATCGGCGATATACCGTCTGAGCTTCCTTCTTAGGGTTTCGAGCTGTTCGGGGGGCACTCTCCTCTTTCTTGTTCCGTTTCTTCGTTTTTTTTTTTTTTTTTTCTTCTTTTCTTTTGTGGTTGCTGAAATGAAACGAGTAAATTTGAAGCGATCGTCGTTTAGTTTGCTCTCTTAACTGGATTTTGACCTTGGTATTATGCGTGATCTGTTTACTTTCTATCTGATATGGTTGTGGTTCTCTTTGCGAGTATGGAAATGATCTTCAATTGATTTCATGTTCGAAATTTATGAAAGATTATTTTTTTTTCAATACAAATCTAGAGAAATAATTTTTTTCCCCTTTTTATTGTGTGAAATAATAGGGGATAAAGTTGTGGGACAATTTTTCTTTGTCTCTTGTATCTTTTCCTCACTGAAATGATTAAATTTAGTCGGATTTCTATTTACATGGACCTCATTCTAGTATTATGGTTTTCTGCGGTTGAATCTTTTCTTCTCACTGATCTCCATTAAAATTGGCAGTTTTAGTTTTTAGGGTTTCGGAAATTTTTATCTTCCACTTCAGAAAAATTTAACTTTGTTATTATTGTCAACTACAAGAGCATGATGCTGATTAAAATTTATCATTACTGTGCAGAGTAGGACTGGGTTGATGGGCACATCATCTGGTTCTAACATCCGCCAGTCTGCATCAAAAATGCATCCTCCACGTCAGCAGCCAAGGTCGGGGGGGCTTCAAACCTCGCTCTCACTAGTTTCCTCTGATGCCCGTCTATCCCCCGAGGAACCAAGATCAAACTCTGACCAAAACCGTGAGTCCCCTACTGAAAGTGCTAGCTCTCGGGAAACTTGGCCCAATACCGATCCGATCATAACCAAGAAGCTTGAGAGTGGGAAGGCAGGTAATCATGGCCATGAACAGTCAGTCATTCGCCGTCTTTCTACTGCTGATAAGATATCTCTTCACGACATAGCAAGAGACAGAGTCGATGTCGTATCTGAAAAGATGCACCGACTACCTGAGGAGTTTCTAGAAGAGTTAAAGAATGGGCTGCGGGTTATTCTTGATGGAAATGGTAGTTCTCAGCAGAAGGAGGAATTTTTCATTTTGCAGAAACTAGTGCAGAATAGAACCGATTTAACAGCAAAGACCTTGATTCGAGCACATAGAGTGCAGCTTGAAATTCTTTTAGCAATAAACACTGGAATTCAAGCATTCTTGCACCCAAATATTAGTCTCTCCCAGACTTCCCTTATCGAGGTATTTGTCTACAAGAGATGCCGGAATATGGCGTGCCAAAACCAGCTTCCAGCCTATGATTGTACCTGTGAGATCTGCAGTAACAGAAATGGTTTCTGCAATCTCTGCATGTGTGTGATCTGCAACAAGTTTGATTTTGAAGTTAACACCTGCCGTTGGATTGGCTGTGATTTGTGTTCCCATTGGACTCATACGGATTGTGCTATTCGTGATGGACAAATTTCCATGGGACCGCTTGTTAAGAGTGCGGCAAGCCCAGCTGAAATGCTTTTCAGGTGCCAAGCCTGCAATCGAACATCTGAATTGCTAGGTTGGGTTAAGGATGTTTTCCAGCACTGTGCACCCACTTGGGATCGGGAAGCTCTTGTGAGGGAACTGGATTTTGTTAGTAGGATCTTCCGTGGAATTGAAGACCCTCGAGGAAGGAGACTTCTTAGGAATTGTGAAGATATTAAAGGAAAATTGAAGGGTGGAATTATAGAGTCAACAGCAGCATGCAGAGCAATACTGATGTTTTTCCAAGGTACGCTATTTGTGTAACCTGCGCTTTTGCATCTGCTATGAGTAAATGGGTTTCTTTCTTTCTTAACCTGATCAAAGATTCTGATTGGAGACTATCATGTGAAATGTCAGATTATTTATATATATCATTTTCTTTTTTTCTTTTTTCTTGTTATAAGTTTTGTAATCTTTTTTTTCCCCTTTAATGAAGAGCTTGAAATGGACTCTCCAAAGATCCTGGAAAATGGGGAAGGTGGATGGCTACTGGCGCCGCAGGTGGCATGCAATCGAATCGCAGAAGTAGTGCAGGAGGCAATAAGAAAAATGGAAATGGTAGCTGATGAGAAGATGAAGAGTTATAAGAGAACCCGCATGGAGGTTGAAGCTTTTGAGCGAGAGGTTGAGGACAAGACCAAGGAAGCCGCAGAGATAAAGCTAGACAAACAAAGAAAGAAACTTCAGCTTGAAGAGCTGGAGAAAATTGTTAGGCTTAAATTTGCAGAAAGCGAGATGTTCCAACTTAAAGCCAATGAGGCAAAACGAGAAGTTGAGAGGCTTGAAAGGATCGCTCTTGCCAAGTCAGAAAAATCATCCGAGGAAGAGTATGCTAGCAGTTATCTCAAACAACGGCTGAATGAAGCTGAAGCTGAGAAGCAGTATTTATATGAAAAGATTAAGCTGCAAGAAACCTCCCGGACTTCACAAAGCAGTGGTGGGGCCGACGGGGCCGACCCCTTGCAGATGCTCATGTATTCAAAAATTCATGATCTTCTGTACAGCTCGGCCTCAAAAGCAGACTACCAGCCAAATGAACGCCATCCCTTCAGGTCGAATCCTTGAGGACAACTTGGCAAGAATGAACTGCAAATAAACATTGCACTGTTTCTCTTATGGATCCTTGGACTCTTTTTCTTTTCGCCTTTTTCTCAGCAATTTGGTATCAATAACAAGTTGTGATATGTAACTTTGATGTTTATGTAGTAGTACCCTTGATTTTTAAGATATCTATTTTGACTCTTACCATTTAACATGAATGAAGCTTCTTCTTTAACAGTGAATTATTGTGCTTTCTTATCATCAAAGGGTACATTAAACCGCATGCATCAGGAACTGCAAAAAACAAGTAAAGCGAATTTAGCATTTATTGTAGTTTTAACCAATATTACTACTGCTAACAAGGACACCTCCGAGTTTTCTGTGCAATTGATGAACCATCTGGTGCTACCTTGATAATTTTGCTGCTACTGTATTTTCATTCTTCATATCCATCTTCATCTTTGAAGTTCTTTGGGCGACAGGTAATCTCCTCGGAAAATAATCTGTATCATCAAACGAAATGGTTGAACTAATGCCATGACATTTTATTGCAGATCTTCGACACACATTCGGAGTGACGATTCTTGCATTGTTCACAAGCACATGTGCCTTCCAGTCTTTGGTCTTCCGCTGTAGGAAATATGGATCTTCTTGCTTGAGATTTCAGACGGGACCAGAGTCCCATTTGGAAACTTCAACAGATGAGGGAGGAGGAGAGCTCTAGTGGTGGAATGGCTTAGAACAAAAAACTCTTAAGACGATCCCTAGTAAGTGAAGATTCTGATGGGTCTTGACCATCTGGCATGAAGAATGTGTTATTATATCATCGTTTTGTAGGCCTCTTCGAATGCTGTGTACGAGTTTAAGTAGTAGTACGAATCCATGATATAACTATGCTCCCATGTCAGCCATTGCTGCTCTTAAGTCCATCCGGTCAAATGAGTCTCAGGCCTGAGATTCTCCAAGAAGTACGAATTTCAGTCCCTAATCTTTTGAAGCAGTTGATGATGTGTGCTGAAGTGAGGTTTATCATTTATGGTAGTAGTTTATATATATCTTGGAAAACACTGCATGCTTTCCTTGTTCATTAGCATCTGCAGAAGATGCATATACAGTTTGCTTGATGAAATTTACACTTAGAAGGGATATTAGTTGAGATGTAGATTATGCATGAAAACATGTAGATTATTAGTTGCACTCGAAATGCTCAAAGACAAAACAAGAAAGTTGGGACCCTCAAAAGTAGAAAAAACACTCAAATTTGAAGACTCTTTTTAAGTTTGTATGCTTTACATAGTAGAAAGTGACTTGCAAATATGATATCTTCATTATGGGCCAAATGACAAAAGCAGAAGTATCACATCAGTTTCAGCATCCATCTCAAATTATTTGATTCATATAAAGATCTTTCATTACATACAAATATATATATATATATATATATATATATAGGACCATGTAGATGTGACAAAATTGGAGATTGTAATCCTATCAACAAGAAATTAAAAAAAAAAATTAAAAAAAAAAATGAATATTTTATTTAGATTCTTATCTTCCTGGTTGGTTTTCTTACATTAGATTAATGATTCAATGGCTATGGAAGAAAGAAGACCTTTGTTTATTCTTAGGAGCAAATGTGTACTACTTCCAATTAGTGCTTGGTCCACCTCCAATGACATCATGTAATTGGTTTTAAAGCTATGGTGATTGGTTTATGTTTTTCGTTTTCTCATGCATGAAAGCAGATAGTGTTTAGGAACGGTTAATTAAACCGATCAATCATAAATATAAATATCGGTTTCGATTAAGTCTTAAGAAACAAGATTTCAATTATACGTCACTTAGAGAAAGAGACAAAAATAACTTGTACTACCAATCGATGTGGGTTCAAACTGCTACTAAGCATGTATTATTATTATTGATTGCATTAGACAGATTTTAGTGCAAGAGAAATGATATCTGCTTGTTGCATATTGGATCAAGTTATTAGGCCCAATTATTAGCTCTCACATCTTTCATTAGAGTTGTAAAAAGCAATTATGGTCATATTTTTTGTTTTTTTTTTTTTTTTTTTTTTTTTTTGGACTAATGATCTTAAAAAATATATAAGAATTTGTAGAAAAAAAAAAAAAACCCAGCTTAATTATTTGATGTAATCCATGATTATTAACAAGGCTTATAAATTAGTGTACTTTTGAAAGAATCTCCTCTCTCTCTCTCTTGGGCTTTCTCTCTCTAGTTTCTACTACCCCCCCCCCCCACTGTCTATATGATGAACACATGCGCCCCCACAAAATTCCACATCACACTTTTGGCACACACAATAATTTATTTTTATTAAAATAATAATAATAATAATAATAATAATAATAATAATTGCTACCCCCATATGTTTAATTTCTTACCTTTTTGACCCTCTAAAAATAAGAGCTTTGGGAAATAAATTAAAATGACGGAAGTACTTTTAGCTGGCCAATAAAAAGTCAATAGAAGTAGGGGTCCTTTTCGTAATTTACTAGTCCTTAGATAGTACCATTACGTAGGAGCAGAACCGTACTTTCCTTTCTTTTATCTATCTTCTGTCGTTTTTATCTATCTGTCCCAACAAAAATATATAATAATAATAATTATTTATTTATTTATTTATTTGTTTATTAAAATTCCGGTGGGACCCACATTGGGGCGGGGAAACTCTCTTCTCTCTGCCGTTTTGATTCTTTCGCGGCTTTTTCTTATTCGGTGGTCCTGATTTTATTTTTTATTTATTTTTTTAATTAAAAATAAAAATTAAAAATTTAAAATAAAATAAAAAGGAGGAGGGAGGATAGAGAAACGTGATTTGTCAGATCACTGTCGAGCTGTCGCGGGACCCACTATAAATCTGTAGACTCTACTCCCCTCCTCGCGATTCTGCAGGATCTCTGACGATAGAGAAAAGAAAGATCGGCCCGATCATTTGGATTTTTCGGGCGCGTGGCGTCACCCCCGCCCCCAATAAATTGATATAATAATAATCTAAATATAAAAAATAAAAAAATAAAGTTGGGTTCGTGCCTGTTTGGTTGCTAAAAGAAGACAAAACAAATGGTGGGACACTCACACTATAAACCAATCCAACCAATCCATCCACTAACTACAGCCGTAAGATCTAAAAGAGGAACAGCATCTTTTTTTTTAATGCATATAAGCTTTCATAATTAATTAATTAATTAAATAAATTAATCAATTTATTATAATTATATATATATATATATATATATATATATATAATTTTATGATTATGATAGACACTGAAAAAAAAAAGCAAATTACTTTCTCAAAAAAATTGAATAGAATATGAATGAATGAATATATATATATATATATATATAAATATATATATATATAAAGAAGTGTATAATTTGATGAATTTTGTATTAAATAGGGGTCAAAACTCAAAACCATTCATATAATACTTATATATATGTATATATATAATAATGATTTCAAGTTCCATTGGATTGGGGCGATATTGGTTGTGCAATATGTGCATGTTCTAGATTTTGTTTGTTCACACCTTAATATATAATTTAAGCTATGGTGAGTATGGTATATTATCACCATAGCCCACATCTTGAGCTACCGTTACATGAAAATTTAAATAAATAAATAAATAAAAATCATCATCCAACCCAATATAGGAATCTTAAGCACCCATCCCCCCCCCCCCCCCCCATGTTAGCACCCATTATCATATCACATCACTACTCCACTCCCCTGCGGCCCGAGTACTTAGCCGTTTTTTTCCTCTCTCTGGGTCTTCGATTTCAACAGAGAACAGAAAAAGGAAAGAAGACGTATTAAAAAAAAAAGGAAAAAAAAAGGAAAAGAAAGTTCAGAAACAGAAGCAGAAGCAGAAGAAGAAGAAGAAGAAAGGTGGAGTCGGACATCATACGATTGAAGATTACTATAAGGTAAATAAGTGAATTCATCTACTTTTAGATTTGTACTGCAGAGTCTTGTCATCAATTAATGGCATAAGAAAAACTGTTTTTTTTTTATTTTTATTGATAGCAATTGATTAAACAAAGCGAGAGGATTTAGTGTATTTTTAATAAATATTTTTTCTTTGTTAATATCCAGGTGAATTTGATCTGTTTTTTTTTTTTTTTGTTTGGTTTTTGCTTAATCTTCTTCCTAGCTGTATTATACGATGATTATAGATGATGATGTGCTCAACTTGAAACTAGTAGTAGCAAATGTGGGACATAAAACTAGAGGGAAAGAGAGAGAGAGTCAGTGAGTCACAGAGAGAGATAGAGGAGAGAGAATTTCTGGGTTGGAAAAGTTGAGGGAGAGAGAAAGACAGAGGGGAGAAAAAGCACATATTTTTGCTCTCACTATGATAGCAATGTTTTGAGCTGAAGTGGGTACCGAACCAAACAGGGCTTAAATCCAAATTATAATGATGTTTTTGGTTTCCTTAAGAGATCCAAACTTGATGCATTTTTTGGTTTCACAGAGTTGTAAGAAGTGGGCAACAACCAGTTATAGAAAAAGGCCAAAGCTTCCCTCCCATCCCTCTCATTAATGGTTCCTTCACAGGTTGCAAAAATCGTAACTGGGTTTGGTTGAGCTTCCTTTTTTTTCCTGAGAGACTGCTCTTATTTCTACTTCATCTCCTTCACACACACAAAAAAAAAAGAGAGGGGGGGGGGGGGGGACAAATGCTGCTTCTCAGAATACTTACAGAGAAGGGGCTTGGGTCACCACTCTGTTCGGCTGTTTTGGTGCATGAATAGAGCAGGATTTTATGAAATTTCATCTTTGTTGTTGCTTCTATCTCGTGGGTTTCTCACAAAGTGTCGATTGTGATGAGTTATATGAGCTGATTTTCTAGAAAGGACTACTAGGTTTCCAGTAATTTCAGTTTTATGAGCTGTTCTCCTAGAGGTGGGGTTCTTCTGAAGCTTTCAAGGCTGTTAGTGAAGATTCATCATAAGTGGGCTTTACTGAGGATGTCTCTGAATTGCAAGTCCCCTTGTTCTAATGGCAGATTGAAGTCTGGGTTTAAGTTGAAGAAAGCAAGTGAACATTTTCATGGCCATAACACTAACTCTGTAGCAATATGGAGAAAGCTTCTTTCTGTGTGGCTCTTAGGAGTGGTTATAGTTTTGGGCATTTGGTTTTTCTGGAATTTGTATGATAATGGAATCAAAATGAAGAATTCAGGCTCATGTGACGAAAAAGCTCGAATCTTGTTTGAGCATTTCAATGTCAGTAAGAATCATCTTCGTGCTCTATCATCTGACTTTCCTGAATCAGATCAGGTACTTTTGTTTAGCTCTTGTTCTTGGAAATTTTATCTGTACCTCAAAAGCAGTTGAAAAATTCTTATTTTCCTCCGGAGTATGAAAAAACTACATCGATCTCTGCAGCTGGATAGGCCTGATCCCATTTTGCAATGAAATATGGAAATTATAGATGCTGTGTGATTTATCAATTATATACAATAAATTATAATCTAGAGATTCTGACTCTGTTTGAGAGGTTAAAACTAACAAGATGTGGAGATTGTGTCTAGAGATGTCTTAGTTGTTCTGTATATACTTTCCGGAAACGTTTTATTCTTTGAGATTCTATTTGATACGTTACTGATAGATGTCATTGTCTGTGCTTTGAAGGTATTATGTTCAAACAAGCAAGCTTTACAAAAGCAAAGAACATGGCCCCCAGAATCTGAAGATTCCAATGAAGAGCAGTGCCCTGTTCGAGATGAGAATCTCTCTTTCATTTCAAATGTATCATACTGTGTGAAAGAGCATTACAGAAGTTTGTGTAGTTTTGTAATAGGAGGTTTATTGTTCCTTACTGGAGTGATAATAGGCAGTAAAATGTCTGATTTTTATTCAAAAAAATTGTGGAGAAAAGACAACGAGCAGGAGGTGGTTGTTATTCGGCCGCCTGTTCAGCCTCCAGGTCCGGCGCAGAAGAAGCAGCACCACTCACTGGAAGGCCCTGCTAGATGTGGTGGTGGAAACTGGAGAATGAAACTGCTGGTAGTAGGTGTGACAGCTGGGATTGTTGGCTCCATTTGGATTTTCATGCACATGAATAACGAAAATGTTTCCAGAAGAGTCAAAACGCTTGCCAGTATGTGTGATGAGCGGGCCCGGATGTTACAGGATCAGTTCAATGTCAGCATGAACCATGTTCATGCTTTGGCGGTTCTTGTCTCTACTTTCCACCACAGAAAGCACCCTTCTGCTATGGATCAGGTAATACTAAGTTTTGATTTATCTTCTAGTAAGTAAATTTAATTATCCCAACAACAAAAGAATTGAGTGATTTCTTTTTTATTTTTCTTTTTTACTGCAGAAAACATTTGGTGAATATACGGAGGGTACAGCATTTGAGAGACCTCTGACTAGTGGTGTGGCTTATGCCTTAAAAGTAAAGCACACAGAAAGGGAGAAATTTGAGAAGAGGCATGGGTGGACAATAAAGAAAATGGGAACAGAGGACCAAGCCCTAGTTCAAGATTGTTTTCCGGAGAATTTGGATCCAGCTCCCATTCAAGACGAGTATGCACCGGTTATATTTTCTCAAGAAACTGTTTCTCATATCGTCTCTATTGATATGATGTCAGGAAAGGTATGAAAAAAGTTAGGAGTAGAATTAACGGTTCGGAGATCTTACTAATACATAAATTTTCCAATCTTTAGTTGCACTAATGTATAAATCCTTTGGGTCAAATAGGAAGACCGTGAAAACATTTTACGTGCAAGGGCATCTGGGAAGGGAGTTCTAACATCTCCTTTTATGCTATTGAAATCCAATCACTTGGGCGTTGTGCTCACCTTTGCTGTCTATGATACTAAACTTTCTCCAGAAGCTACTCCTGAGCAACGGATTGAATCTACTGTTGGGTAACTTGACCTTCTTTGAACTCTCTTTATTTATTTATTTTTATGTTAGTAGTTTGAAAATCAATTCTTATACCGGGGCTGAATTTTGTAATAGGTATCTGGGAGCATCATATGATGTCCCCTCATTGGTTGAGAAGCTTCTCCATCAGCTTGCTAGCAAGCAAACAATTTTCGTGAATGTTTATGATACAACTAATGCATCTGATCCCATCAATATGTATGGACCGGATGTGATTGATACTGGTCTAGTGCACGTTAGCAGCCTTGATTTTGGAGATCCACAAAGAAAGCATGAGATGCATTGCAGGTAAGCTATAACTTTTGATTATGTTTATAAACACAATTAGCCGAAAATGTAGAATTAAGCAAGCATCTTTCTCTGTATAAAAAATGCAGATTTACGCAGAAGCCTCCTATACCCTGGACAGTGATTAACTCATCACTTGGAGTTCTTGTCATTACTTTGCTTGTGGGCCACATCTTTCATGCAGCAATAATTAGAATTGCAAAAGTGGAGAATGACTATAGGGAGATGATGGAGCTCAAAGTCCGTGCCGAAGCTGCTGATGTGGCAAAATCTCAGGTTTCTATGGCAACATTATTGTTGTTATTATTATTATTTTAATTAATTAAATAGGTGTATGAGTCTTACAAGATCATCATTTTACGAATCCACTCCTTTGCAGTTTCTTGCAACGGTTTCTCACGAGATCAGAACACCAATGAACGGTGTTTTAGGTAAGCGAAAAGTCAATTTGTCTTATAACAGGTTGTTTTATCCTATTCTGTAAGATTGAATGGCATTACATGCAAATTATTCACAGGGATGCTGCAAATGCTCATGGACACTGACCTTGATCCAAACCAATTGGACTATGCTCATACGGCTTATGATAGTGGCAAAGATCTGATTTCCCTTATAAATGAGGTTCTTGATCAGGCTAAGATAGAATCAGGCAGGCTTGAACTTGAAGCCGTACCTTTCAATCTACGTGTGATACTCGATAATGTTCTCTCGCTTTTCTCAGGAAAATCTAATGAGAAAGGGATCGAGGTAAATCCATTTAACATCCATTTTCTATTATATATATATGCTTTATTTTTTCCTTGTGTATAGCTGCCTCTATACATTTCTTACTTGAAATTCATGGATGGTCTTTTGCATGAGATAAGTTGGCTGCTTATGTCTCGAATCTGGTGCCTGAGATTCTCATTGGTGATCCTTCTCGTTTCCAGCAAATAATTACAAACCTTATAGGAAATTCCATAAAGGTTAGTTTATGTGACTTGTTTGTGTTCATTTTTCCTATATATATTCATTTTTGGTAATGTATGGTGTAATCATTGTTGTGCTATACAGTTCACTCATGACAAAGGGCATATATTTATCTCCGTACATCTAGCAGACAATGTGAGGGGCCCACGTGATGAAATGGACAAAGTGCTAAGGCAAGGCTCGGATTTTGTTCAAGAAGACGCATCAACCAAAACTTATAACTCACTGAGTGGATCCCCCGTGGTTGACAGATGGAAAAGTTGGGAACATTTTAAAATCTTTAGTAAAAAAGATGCAAAGGATGAAGATGAAATCAAATTACTAGTAACGGTTGAGGATACAGGTGTAGGGATTCCTCTATATGCACAAAGCCGGATCTTCACGCCTTTCATGCAAGCTGATAGTTCCACTTCTCGGACCTATGGTGGGACTGGAATAGGACTGAGCATCAGCAAATGTCTGGTAGATCTCATGGGTGGGGAGATAGGATTTGTGAGCGAGCCTGGAACTGGTAGCACTTTCTCATTTACTGGATCTTTCCGGAAAGAAACTTCAACTTCTCTACATATAAACAAGCCACAATATGATTCAATTCTGATCGATTTCAAAGGACTGAGGGCAGTGATAATTGATAATAGAAGCATTCGGGCTGAGGTCACCAAATATCATCTACAGAGATTGGGAATCTCTGTAGATATAGTTTCGAGTCTAGAATCTTCATCCCCAAGGTAAATTCCAACCTTCTAGCGCAATCTAAAGTGTATACATTATAATTCTTTTTGTTAACTAATTGTCATTTTTTTTTCCTCCACAGTTCCTTCACCAATGTATCGGTTGTTCTTTTCGACAAGGATGTATGGGATGAGGAAAAATGTCTAAAACTTCATTGTTTGCTCAAAGAGCATCCAAATGAGCCAAAATATTTTCTCTTGGCTACATCTATTAGCTCACAAGAACAGAATGAACTCAAGTCAGTTGGGTATATAAACGAGATATTGGTAAAACCGCTTCGGTTAAGTGTCTTGATTGGATGCTTCCAGGAAATCCTCGGAAATGGTAAGAAAAGGCAAGACTATAGGAAAAAGCCATCTCCTGTCGGGAAATTACTTAGAGAAAAGCGAATATTAGTAGTTGATGACAATGCAGTTAATAGAAGAGTAGCAGAAGGAGCTCTAAAGAAATACGGAGCCATTGTTACTTGTGTAGAAAGTGGGCGAGCTGCTCTTTCCATGCTCAAGCCTCCGCATTCATTTGACGCATGCTTCATGGATCTCCAAATGCCAGAGATGGATGGGTAAAATAAAAAATTACAAAAAAAAAAAAATACTCCCTTGTTTCATACTCCTTTTGGGATATTTGTAGACTTTTAATTTACTATGAAAAATTGCAGGTTTGAAGCGACAAGGCAGACTAGATGTTTAGAAAGGTTGGTAAATAAAATAATTGAATCAGGAGAGGCTTCAATTGAGAAGTTTGGAAATATGGCCCATTGGCACACGCCTATTCTGGCCATGACAGCTGATGTAATACAGGCTACGAATGAAGAGTGCATTAAGTGTGGGATGGATGGTTATGTATCTAAACCCTTTGATGAAGAACAGCTTTATTCAGCAGTCGCACAATTCCTTGAGTCTGATTGATATCATTTCATGGAGCGAGGAGAAATATATGCAAGTGGGAAGACCAATGTAATTTTTCCTACTCACACCGCCATGAGGTGGTGCAGCTAATGGGCTATTTATTCTCGTGTTTTCTTTTAAGGTAACTTTTTTCACTATTAGTTGCTCTAGATTTCTCCTGATTTAGCTTTAGATATTATGCTGACTGATGGATTTTCAGGATTTGACAATCTGTGACAGATGATTGTGAATTTGCAATCCTGGGGGTACGACCTAAGATGAATGCCAAGGAGCAGAATACCTCAGGCTTGAGGGATAGAGTGATTCATCGCAATGTGAAGTGTAAATGTGTTGCCATTATATTGTTATCGGGTTGAGCTTCTGGTCAATTTGAACGGGGATGAAACAAAGTATCATTCTCCGCCCCTCGGATTTATAATATACAGAAGCCGCAGATTTCCTTGCTATTTATCTAGGATTAGATTATGTTGTATGTAGATTGAAGAATTTTTGTAGGGCCATTTAGTATATATGTTCTCTTGTACTGAAGATCTTGTTGTAAGCCAAAAAACTTTTCTTGTAGAAACTGAATTGTAATATAGTTTGGATATATAGTAAATAAAGAATAACTTGTTGAGGCATCTTTCCTTTCTCAGAGATGAAACTTGGAATTAGCTCTGCAAGTTCATTAATTGCAGCTGTAAAGGAGGAGAAAATTAGAGACACCATTCTGAAGCGAAAGAAATTTCTCAACAGCTATATTTGATTTATGCTAATCAGTTGAAATCTACACAATTGATCTTATTTGATAGGTTAAGATTTAATTTACACAATTGATGCTCATCCAATATTTTGTTCACACTATTAGCATCAACTCAATTCCCACATAACATGGGAAAAAGAAAAAGAAAAAGAAAAAGAAAAGAAGAAGAAAAGGACCCTTCATATAGGCAAGGCATACAACTTCAAATACACATAATTATTCAGGGTCTTGAGTAAGTTGCTGTAAATCGAACCAGCTATGTCAATCTAGCTTTGCACAGGTTCTCCACTCTGTATCTGCTGCACATTATCATGAACTACTATCGCACCACAATTGCTGTCGCTCCGATTTGGCTCTTATCTCGGCCTTCACCTTATCACTTTTTCCATTCACAGCACCTGAATTATCAGACACTACTAACCTGATATCAGTAGACACTACATTCGGTTCGTTAACTTCTCCATCAGGGCCTGAAATATTATCCACGATCATATGCCGAATGTCAGCAATATTAAGTGCTAGGATTTTAAGTTCTCAAATAATCATTTCCGTTTCTGAACTCACCCGAATTACTACTGGGAACTGCAGTAGGAACAACAGTTTGATCCTTTTGATCATCCGATTTTGTTTGGGCCCCACTACTATGGGCTGTCGTGCTGGTTGGCCCAGTTGTGTTGTGCATGACAGTCCTGGCTGGAGGCATATCATGGTCGTGTTGTCCATCATACATGGTTATAACAAGCTTTGGATCATTTGATGATCTCTCCACGTGCTTCTTAGCAGGACATCCAGGAGTCGAACATCTATAGTAACTTCTGCACAACATAAAAAAAAAAGTGCATAAAGAAAAAACTTGAGCTTTCAAAATTTTAACATCTAGAAGCAGAAATAGATAAGTATTAAGGTACCTAGGATTTAGATTTCCTTTCACTAATTTCTGCCCATATTTGCGCCAGCGGTATCCATCATTCACAAAATCGACCTCGCTGAGAGTCTGAACAACATGCTGTTCAACATTTGGCTTATCTGCTTGAGTTTCAGGATTCCGATATCCCTTCTTCCTAATTTTTTAGCAGTACAAAAAAAATAAAGGTTATGTCACAGTCACAACTGATCACAAATTAAGAAAGATCAAGCTGCTATGCATTAACTTACTGCCGTTTCGAGTCTGAAGCATCACAATGGTCAATATCATCCCTAATCCTAACCGATTGTAAAGGTTCAGCTTTGACATCATCGATGGCTGGTGGTGGAGGGTGGGCATCTACTTGCTCAGTTTTATGAGGTGTCTGGTTATTTGCAATGGATGATTTTTCTACAAATGGAAGCAATGATAACTCAATCAATTTGTTAATATAAACCAAAAGATACATTAGAAGAGAAGTCAGTCTGTTCCTACCTTCAACACTAGTTGAAGAAGGCTCATCTGGTTTTTCATCAACTATGGACACAACAAATCCAACAGCTACTGGGACGTTAACTAGTTGATGTTTAGGATGATCATGATGACCGAAGTAAATAGTATCTGTAATCTGCCCTTCATGTGAGCATTCCAATTGCTTTTTCACCTGGCAATTTGGATGAGTGCATTTATAATAACTCCTAACAAACTCATTCCCCTTGACAAGTTTTTGACCATATTTTCGCCAGTTATATCCATCCTCTGATACTTTCTCCCGTATTTTAGATGGAGTGTTTCCTTTCTGGCCTGATTGCAGAGCATTAGGCTCTTGCACGGCTTTCTCAGGTACCACGACCATGGCTTGAGACTTCCCTTTTTGATCTGATTGTGACACATTTACTTCATTACTAGGAATCTCCTTAGAGGCACGGTTTCCATTATTAGATCTATGTTCCTGCTCTAATTTACTAGGAGCGATTTCCTGCTGCACACAGCTCCCTGAAGAAACCATATGCACTCAGCACTTCTAACTTTATGGAGAAACCAAGGAGCACTGCTCAATCAAAAATCAAGGATGGGATCCTGTTGTTGATCTGGGATTAAAAAATTGGGGAATGCTGCTGGATGTTCATACCTGAAACAGACCAAAAACAATATAATAACGGTCACACTCGATTTGTTTCGAGATATTTTATTAACACTTCAAGAATTACGAAATTACCCCATTTAGCATATATACATATGCTTCAAAAGTTATTGGAAGAATGGAATTTGGTTCAGATTTGAAAGACTTAAAAATGAATACAATAACAAAAAACTTCAAGTACTTAAGTTCCCACTTTACAGAAATTCCCACTAGGAATGGCATCTTCCAGTAAGACATTAATGGAAGACATAATATCTCAACATGAAGCCAATTCTGACAAAAACCGTGAAGTGTCTCATAAATAATATAGTTGAGCCCGTTTCCTATCAATTCAAACTTTTAGAACAATTGTTAACTTAACATGATATCATAACTGAGATCTCAAATTCAAATCAAAGTTGCTTCTCCCTTTATTATTTTTGCATATGATATATTTCTAGGGCTTTGTTAGGCATTTGTTTGCACGTGCAAGGCTCACATTGTTATAAGCTTGCCCGTGAGGGGGAATGTTAAGGGTCCATAGATAACACAGTTGAGCCCGTTTCCAATCTTTTCGAATTTTTAAGGATAATCGGTAACTTTACAAAAACTGAAAAAACACAAATACAAACATGATTTTCACTTTCCAGAATGCCACTAAGCTGACAATTCTTGTCAAAAAAAAAAAATCATAAATCAAAATTTCTCTCTGTGCGAACACTTCAATCCACACAAGCAGGTCCATATTTAAACAGTAAACCCTATTGGAAGATCTCAGCTTAAGCCAAGACATGTAAGTTCTCCAGGCTCCATTTCAGTTCATTTTTACCATCATCCAGCTCTTAATTGAGATCACGATCTTGAGTCCACCCCCTCAAATTTTCTCACAGTATAAAATATAGAGCTCAAAATTTTCCCCCAAAAAAATAAAAAAATTTAATAAACGAAAATCCATAGCATCAAAGAAGGTATATTTAATACAACTAAAGAATTAATAACAAAAGCACGCATTTTTAGGTCAAATCCTCAATTAATAAAATAATAATAAAAACAGTGATGAATAATAATTAATGTCATTAATTGTCAGTGAACAAAACATAGCTAACCTCCGTTTCAAGTCTCGAAGAACAAACAAAACCCTAGAGAGACCGCACTGATCAGATGCTCCAATTTCACTTGAGACCGAGAGGACTTGTACGCAATCGAATAAAATCAGGACCGTTGAATTCGATCCGGCGAGTCAAAGCTGATGAGTAGAAGAAGGTTCGGGCGAAGAAGGTTCAGTAGAAGGACTCGATGCTCTGAGCTAAAGAAGAAGTCTAAGCTCGATTATGCCATAAATTATAAATCCAAAAAAGAAGGGAGATAGAAAAGAGAAGATAATTACCTGCGACGAGGTGGACGGACGCATCTCTGTGTTCCGCAGCATTGTATGGCTGCGATGGTTTCTTTCTTTCTGTTTCAGCTTTATTCCAGCCGTTGGATGGATACGGCGAATATTATAATTACTTAATTAGTCAGGGTAGAAAGTTTAAATCCGTAAAGTAAAAGGACTTTTCTACCAAAAAAAAACATATAATTTGATTGAATGACTTATTTTGATAAATTTGATAAATCAAGTTAAAAAACAGAATCATTTGATAATTTTTAAAAAAAAATAATAATTTAATATATTTTACAAATATTTATTTCTATTAAACATATTTTACCAATTTTCCAAAAAAAAAAAAAACAACAACTCGAATCCGCATTAAAGATTCGCGTTAAATTGCAACTCCATTATTCGCGCGTGACAGGAAACCTTCTTAAAAATTGATTCTCCTTCAAAACTCGCAAAATCTCTCCAAAATCCCCAAATATGATTTCCCAGAGCAGCGAAACCCTAATTTTCCGATCATGCTTCTCTCGCCGGGTCATTTTCCCCATCAGATATCATCTCCTTCACCTTCGACGGTTTCCGAAAGTTCAATTCGGAACCCAAAAACTGCTTCTTCGATCACGCTGGTAAACTCTATAAAGCAACCCGCGGTCCTCGACGAGGATAGATATGTCGAGGCGATTGAGAAGATCATTGAGCGTGACTTCTTCCCGGACATCTCGAAGCTCAGGGACCGTCTTGATTGGTTGGAAGCGGTGAAGAGTGGAGATCCGGTTCAAATTCGAGATGCGCAGCTGAAGATTGTGACGAGGCGTGGGAAAAGGGTAAACCCTTTGAACACTGATTGTAAAACTCAAACGCCTGGTTCGACTTTTATGCGAAGTTTTATACCTCTTGATGAATTCGATGGCGGAACTCCGAAAGCCCCTGGTTTCTCTAGTCGATGATTGGGCCACGATGGGGAGATTGGTGCTAATGACGATGGGGTTGATGAGTCTTTGTCACTCGATCAGTTTTTTAGGTGCTATACTAGTGAGGATAATTGTAGTTTTTCATAAATTGGAAAGGTTAATAGGAAGAGGAAGGAGCGGTATGGACACCTAACGGAAGGTGAAAAAGAAGATGTCAATGCGATTGAAGATGCACAAATTGATAGGCTTACGGATGGTTATGGAACATCGGATCAGCCTCCAAGTACATTAGAAGGATGGAAATACACTGCAAAGAATTTATTAATGTACCATACAGCTGATTGGGGTGAAGCTCCATTAACAGAGGAAGAACGAGCTGTTAGAATGAAGGAACTAACCAAAGAAATTAACCTAGCAAGCACCCGTTTTCATGGTAAGTTAATGGATTCTAGGCTGAAAGATGATGGAACAATTGAGGTGCTTTATACCCCTGTAGCTGGCGCTACTCCTCTTCCCATGCGGGATAGATATGGGGATAAATCGAAGAAGTATGATTTAGATGATTTAAGAAAGACCCCCAATCCATGCTATGTATAATCGGGGAAGAAAGCCGAAAATGCGGTAGTTTTGTTAAGATGCCTTCCCCTACACCCGGTGTTGATGAATCCCCATTTATTACATGGGGTGAAATTGAAGGGACCCCTCTGCGATTAGAGCCAGAGGACACACCTATTGACATAGTGGGTAGTGGTGACGGGCCCCATTATAGGCTTCCATGTCTCCCGCAAGAGATGAGAAGGCTCACTTAATGTCGAGGGAAGCTGCTTGAAAAATTCGGGAAAGGACAAAGATGTTTCAGAAGCCACCATTACCCTCTCCGGCCAGAAGGGGCAGTGCTAGTCCAAGTGTTTGGTCTCTCTCTCAAGCTGCCCAGAAGTTTGTAAGAAATACAATTGCCAAGTCATCTTCAACTGTTGACGAAACGCTCCGTGCCAGTTATAGAGGTGCTAGTCCGAGATTGGGCACACCTAAAAGTGGAGGTAGCGTATCCAGGTTGGGTAGGGAGGGGAGTTTAGGTTCTAGGTCACCTTCTGTTAGGGAGGGCTCTAATCCTCCTTGGTGATGGATGGGCTATTATTGTAGTTTCCCTTCCCATATATATATTGATGTATTCTATACCTTTATATGAAGTAGTGTCGCTCCTACTTTAGCCTTTTTTTCCTTTTTCTTTCTCTGACGACTGTAAACCAGTCAACATGCTTTTAGCCAGTGTTACGTGCTGTTGTGATTGGAGAGAACAATAAACAATGTTTTGTTTCTGGTAAATTTGATATTTTGATCTGATACTGGCTCTTTGATTTCAGTTTTAATTGTGCATCTTATTTGATCCTATTCAGCTTGCTCCAACCCTTTGCATTGAAGGTGTTCTATAATCTATGCCAGTTTAATGCCTCGGTCAAAGGAACCTATTGCTTCAAGCAGTATCTCTCTTGAATCAAATATGAAGTTCCAGTCTAGCCGCTTGGATTGATTATGACTCATGCATTATTTTTATAATCTAATAAATGAAATTATATCACTGGTTTAGTCCCCCACCCCCAATTAACTTTTACCTTTGGTCCATCACCACATGTTTGAAATCTATAGAGAAAGGTATTTATATTGGGATTGAGAAAATTGGCGCAAGAAAGCATGCAAAAGCTCGCACTAATCCGCCAATTTTTCAGAAGCCGTGCCGTCGGGGTTGTTACTTGTAAAACTTGATTTGCAATCCATCATCTTCCTCTTATTATTTCTTATTAAATATTTTAATAATTTTCTTAGTCTTTACTCTCTCCCACTTACCCTACTTCACCATGAGATCTGGTCCAAACTCTTTCACACTCAAGAAAAGAGGTGGAAACTTGTAATGCAAGGCTTGTATGAGGAAAAACGGTTTGGGGAAAGCAACCTTTTTATACTGGCCGAGGCATAGTAAGAAGCACAAGAAAATTCAAACTTTGCAGAGTTCAAGGAACTTTGGTGTATTTTTAGGAGCTCCACTCGTGTGCATAGTTTTTGACTTTTGACTAGAAATACTAAAAAAATGCACGAATGTAAGTAGACAGAAAACCTCAGAGAAAAAAGACCACCTCTTTTCTATTTCCTTGTCTTACCAAAAGGTTTTCTGCATTCTGGAATCTCTCTGATACTTCTCTAGTTCTCTTTCGCTTTTCCGGTTCTTGCAACTGATTGTTTCCGAGCATTTATGGTTGTCGAGGGAGAGAGGATCCATTTTCACAAGCAAAGTCATGTTATGCTTGTGCTTGAAGTATATGTTAAACTCTCCATTTCATTTTTTTCCATTAAATTCTGAATCGAATCTTCCTTGCATATTCTCATGATGATGGCAGCACTTTTCAGCCCGAAAGACAGTTCTGTAGCGTTGAGTCCTTTCTCTTCGCCAAACATCAGAGTCTTGCTCAAGATCAAGACTATTTCATGGTATGATTACATAACCGTGAGAGAGTTTTCTTAAAGAGTGTTTTATTATTCTTTTCAAATTTCTGGATTTCTGATATATAGATCTTAATTGTCTTTAGGAGCCAAGAGACCGGTCTGCCCGTCTCTGTTCATATCCGAGTTGGTGGAAGAACTTTCAATCTTCACAAGGTATGAAGTTTATTTTCTTATCTAACTTTTAAGAAAATAGAATCTAATTCTGATAAGCTCATGCATAAAAACTCCTCTTCCTTATTATTTATTTATTTTTAATTTTGCAGCATCCACTTGTGTCAAAAAGTGGATATTTCAACAAGAGACTAGCCGAATCAAACGAGCTCGAGCTACCACCGGAATTCCCCGGAGGGCAGGACACATTCGAGATGATAGCACTCTTCATCTACGGATCCTCAACGCTAGTCGACCCATTTAACGTAGCGGCTCTAAGATGTGCAGCAGAGTTTCTCGAAATGACTGAAGATTACTTGCCCGGAAACCTATGCGACCGTTTCGATCTCTACTTGAACCAAGTGGTCCTACAAAGATGGGATGATACACTAATTGTGCTCCAAAAATGCCGATCTCTACTTCCATTGTCCGAAGACCTTCTTATTGTGAGCCGTTGCATTGAATCCCTTGCTTTCATGGCTTGCATGGAGATCATAGATCCCGAACGGAGGCAGGACCAACCGGTTGTAACTGTTGATGCATTGACTAGTCAAGGTTGGACCGGTGTGGGGCTGGATTTGTGGATCAAAGATCTCATTGCCATACCATTTGCATTCTTCGAAAGAGTGATTGGTTCTCTGAGAAGACAAGGCATGAAAGAAAAGTATGTGAGTCCTATCATCGTTTTCTACGGGAACAAAAGGGTTCTTTCTGAGAAAGACTTAGAAGAAGATGACTCCAAAAAGAAACAAGTTATAGTGATATTGCAGGGAGTTCTTGATCTTCTACCTTTAGGGCAGAAAACCGGAAGGGTAATTCCGGTTGGGTTTTACTTTGCATTGCTATCAAAATCTCTTGAATTAGGTTTAAAGGGGGAGAGATTGTCTAAGCTCGAAGAACAGATCGCATCGGTTTTACATTTCGCTCAATCCCAAGATTTTCTCCAGCCCAAAACCGGACAACCCAACTCGATTTCTTCGAGCATAGAGCTGGCTACTATGGAGAAGATATTAACCACAAACATGAAGACTAACAATCATAACTCCATAGCAAGCAATTCGGTTATAGCAGAATTATGGGACGAGTATCTAACTTACATAGTCTCGGATCCAAAAATGGGTCCTGCCAGATTCATGGAACTCATCGAAATAGTACCCATATCCTTTCGAGAAAATCATGACCGCCTCTACGAAGCAATGAACAAGTTCCTTCAGACACATTCAAACCTATCCCAGTATGAAAAAGGGGCGGTTTGTAGATATCTCAACTGCCAAAAACTGTCGCAAGAGGCTTGCATTGAAGCCGTTCAAAACGAGTTAATGCCATTACGGCTTATTGTGCAAGCACTTTTCGTGCAGCAAATGAACACCCATCAAGCCTTCAAAGAGTGCTCAGGCTCGTTCCGATACGCAAATTGCATTGGCGAATATTCCGGAAGCATCACGAGCTCAAGATGTCCAAATTCGAAAAGCTAAGATTTAGGCGAGACAGAAACTAGTCTATATACAACAACTACAGATGGAGCTGATATCGGAAATAGAACATTAAGCTTTTTGATGCAGAAGGATGTAGTGATTCCGAGACAGGAGTTTTCAAGAAAGGAGTACGAGTCTACTAGTTTCAGAATTCAGAATCTCGAGCAAGAGCTTGTTTCGTTGAAGAAGAGTCTTCAGTGGCAGAATGTGCCGAAGAAAAGGGAGGCGGGCCCGGTTTTGAGCGAGTTAGGACGGGACATGAAAGTGTTTGGTTTGGAGGAAGAGTCTTGGAGTAGGAAGAGGAAACCGATCGGGGAAGTGACGGGCTGTATTGGGGCTGTTAATTTTGACTCGCAGAGAAAGTATGCGAGTCGGTTGTTGAAGCTTTTTCGCCAGATAATGTTGTTTGGGAGAAGGAAGCAGAAGAGAAAATCCGAGCGAAAGTCGATTTAGTAGAATCGAAAAGTTTAATAATGAATATGAGATGTTAGAATTTCTGATTGGAAACTGGAAAAAGATGTAGTGGTTAACTGCAAAATAAGATCTTCTTTCGAACTAAATATTTAAGTAAAATGCTGATTCCAATTGTAATCTATTTATTCAGAAACTTGTGTATATATATATGCAACTAAATTAGGAGGGAAATTCAAAAAGAAGTTGGGAAAATCAACCGCTGAGATTGAAGTATCATGCGATGTGCACGTGGGCGATATCCAACAGAGATTTTTATTTTTTTTTCGTATTTTTTATTTTCCTGGTCCAGTAAGTATATAAGGAATGAGATGGAGGGACAGGGATGGGATCTCTCTGTTTCTCTGCTTTATCAGATCAGACCAGAAATGGAGGTGCTGTCTTCCATTTCTCCATTTATTACTTTTTTTTTTCACAAATTTTAAGGAACATTTTAGTGGGTACTATCTATATATATCTTAAAACCAGCAATTTAAGACGATAATCTCCCTTATCTTTTCCAATCTAAAGCTTGGATTTTTCTCTCTGAATTCTGTTTTCTAGTAATGGGTTTGATTCCATTGAAAGAAGAAAGAAAAGGGTGTCAGGGATAATATAGAGGGAAGAAAGAGACCCCTCGCCCTCCTCCTTTCCAGTTTATCTCATCTTGGATCTCACCCTTTTGCTCCATCCTCTGTCCTCTGACCTGGATTTCCACCAATCGGTACCGTTTGTTTATCATATTGCTGATTTTTTATCTTCTCTGCAAATGGTTGCTTAAATTAGGTATATCTTGTACTATCTTTTTTCTGTAATGAAGTATTTTTATGGGTCGTGTAGAGAAAATGCAGATTGATACTGGCAAACTGTTTGTTGGTGGACTATCTTGTAGAAGCGGTTGTTATGAAGGATCATATCAGGGTAGGCCGTGGTTTCGGTTTTGTTGTTTTCGCCGATGCGTCTGTTGCAGAACAAGTTACACGAGAAAAACACAGCATTGATGGAAGAATGGTACTCTTTTCCTGTCAATCATGTCATGGCCTTGTATTAACCTTTTCACTCTTTTGATTTCAATTTAGTTTTTTATGGCCTTATATTTATAGGTTGAGGCTAAAAAAGCGGTTCCGAGGGACGAACAGAAGAACTATACAGGTAGAAATGGAAGTAGTATCCATGGTTCTTCTCCCAGGCCTAGAGGTTTTGGATTCATAACATATGAATCAGAGGATGCTATTTATAAAGTACTTTACAAGACTTTCCATGAACTAAACAGTAAAATGATTGAGGTCAAACGGGCCATACCTAAACAGTTATTGCCCGGTCCAAGCCGCAACAGTCCGGTTTGTGGGTTCAAGTCCTACATTACGGGCTCACCACTAGGCTCAATGGCTTCCTCAATGGGTATGGATTGAATGGTGGATTTGGTCCGGGTTCTGGAGGAAGAATTGGTATTCCTCCAATTGGGTTAACCGGTTTGAATTTAGAGCGAGTGATTAGGCCTGGTTTCGGAAGGGGTAAAAATTTCGGGATTAATCTCAGCTCTAGACAAGGATTAAACCATCATTTCAGAGGTAATATAGGGTATGATGTTGTTAATAGAGAGAAGTACATATCTCTTTTGAATTCAATGAGCTAGAATTTGTTAGGGAACCGGGGAGGGCTTGTCGGCACAAAACCCCATACTTCCAGTTTGTCTGTAGGCCCGACCATTGGAGGAGCAGGAACACCCCCATTTAGCACTTCTCCAATAAAAATTGGAAATCACGGTGAAGGAATGAAGTTTACTTGTTTTATTACTGACAATATTGGTCTATATGCAAATGTTAATAATGGTTATGGTTTTGGAATTGGAGGGTATGGAAGTAAGTTCAGTATAGGTGATTATCCGTTATCTTCATCATCACCATCCTCATCATATGCTGCTTCGGACGATGGATTTGATGAGGCCTTTGCTGATATTTTAAGCAAACATTTAGTTTATAGTGATCCGACACGCTGTTTTTCAGATTCGGACAGACATAGGCCTTGCTCATTTGGTTATAAGCTTGGAGGTCGTGGTCCAGAAGTCCAAACCAATAGTTCTTGTACTTCTTTTGGAGGTCATCTGCTTCACAAGAGACCATCTAATAAGGTTAGAGTTCACTTAGATTATTAGCTTTTTCTTTTTCCTTTGTTGTCATCCATACCTGATGATACTAATAAGATTTCAAATTTTTTTGCTTTGTCTTAGGAGTTGCTATCTAGGATGGCTGTTTTCGATATCCCGACATAGTAAGCAGAGATGTTCGGGCGAGGTAGGTGCAATGTGGTGGATCTTTTAGAATTTGGTTATGGTGAGATGTAGAGATAAAAATTATAGAATGTAAAAAATCAGAGGTGTATCAAGAGGGATATAGTCAGTAATGTATCAAGGTGAATTGTCGATATGTAAAATGGTAGACCAGTTATTAATGAGAAACATATGTACAAATCTACTCTGGTTAGCTAATGAAAACGTTTGAATTTGTAATTGGTTTTGGACTAATAGACACGAGAAACATTATTAAACGTCAAGATGGCCGAGTTGGTCTAAGGCGCCAGTTTCAGGTACTGGTCCGAAAGGGCATGGGTTCGAATCCCATTCTTGACAATTATTTTTAATTTTTCTTTTTTCTTTTTTGGTGACAAAAATTTAAAAAGAAAATAAATTTTTGCTTTTAATTGGAATACGAATAAATAAATAAATAAATATATATGCATGCATGCTACCAATTTAGGTACAGAAAAATGAATAACAAAATTACATACCACAAAAAAGGAATCAAAATTCATTCTTCCATTCCACGAACGCGGTAAAATCTGATTAAATTACTTGACAGTTGATGGGCGACAGTTGACAGTTGGTAGTTGAGATCACCTGTCATGGTCAGCTATGTATCCTAATTCCTTTCTCAGAAGACCCACCAATCAACCCTTCCCTTCTCATCTTCTCCTCCTTAGACTTCCTACAAAACACCACCCACGAATTCACCTCCAGCGCTATACACACACCAATCAGCGACGATAATCCCAAACAGTACCCCAACTTGGCATACGATCCTCCTTCTCCCATCACCGCAAACCCTTGAAACACATTCACTACCCCTAAGACGACGCAAGCGTACCCAACAAAATGATGATACGATTTCCAATACTTCCTAAACTTATGCGTCGTCTTAGGCCTGAACAGAAGCGCCAATGTCTGCAGCCCGCCTAAACAAACCACCGCGAATCCCAGCTTCCTATGCAACCCGTATTCCACTCCTTCCAACAAAGACCCTAACCGTATCCCCAACGCAAACCCGACCGTCCCGATCGCAAACGCGCTCAGCTGAACACCTGCGTGCGCGTAGAACCACGCGGGCCCTATTGCTTCTATTTGTCTTAAGTAACGCGCTGTCACTGCACCGGCCGGGAGGAGAATCCCCCAAGCTATAGCGTTGATCGTGCCGTGTGTCGTTTTCAAGGTTATCGTGTTGTCGTGCTGGTTTGCGGATGATCCGGAATTGATGTCGATCGTGGTGACTGAGGACAAGTCATTTGCGGTGGTTGGGTGTATGGTGGGTGAGTAGCCTTGGACGTAGAGTCCCCGATTCCACACGTGGTGGATTTTCGTCTTGTTTGGCGCGAGTTTTAACGTGGCGTAGATTTGGATGGCGGCACCGTTGTGGATGGTGGCTAGTTTGCCGCCGAAGAGGGCTGCGGAGGAGGAGAGGAGGTGGATGTCAAGTGGGCGGGAGAGGAGGGAGTTGCGTTGGAGTTTTACTGTAGGGTCGAGGATGTAAGGGAGGAGGACTATTTGGCCGGAGTTAGGGTCGGGGAAGGCAATTAAGGCCCGGGTCCCGGTCATTCCCGCGGAGGTGGGGTTGATACCCCAACCAACCCAACCGGATGGGGAGATGAAAGTGCCGAAGAAGACGAGGTCGAGTGTGGAATTGTGTGGGTGGAAGGTCCATGCTATAGAGGCTTGTTGGGTGGGAAGCGTAATGCATTTTTTGAATGTTTTGGTGGCGGTGATGGTGGTGCAGTGGGAGCAGGAGGTGAGTTGTGGGTGGAAGGAGAGGAGGAGGAGGAGGAGGAGGAAAAGGTGGTGGAGCATGGTGGGTGAAGGTGGTGGTTTAGGAGGTGGGAGTGGGAATGAGATGAAGTAAGGGAGCTCTTGGTTTATACTAACTGATGAAAAGTTTTGGACTGAGTGAGATGGGTCATTATGTCTTGTGCTTAGCTTTGAAGTTAAGGAAGTGCTTAAAATTAGTGCAAGTTGGTTAATTTAGAGAGTACATAGAAGAAAAGTTTATTTCTTTATTGCTATGATGTTCATGGTATTGTGCTTGCATTTGAAGCCAAGAGACATCTATCTATGCATGTATATTGAGTCACTACTTTAAGAATTGTGAACTGATCAAATAAACTACATCGGTAACGTGATTGATTTAAGGAAAAAACAAATTACATATGCATTTGATATCTATTAAAAATGAGAAAAGACAAGGAAAAATCAAGCAAAACACTATTTGCTACCCATTAAAGTATCATGATTATGACACCACCTTCAAAACAACCTCACTTTCACTAAACCAATACCTCCATTAATGGATATCAATGATGGGATTTGCTTGCTGATTTCATGTAGAAGCGACAATGAATCATCAGATCATATATGTCATTGGCCCAAACAAACGAAATTCCCATTTCCTTAGACTCAAAATCATAACAAAAAACATTTTAGGCCCAAACAAAATTCTCACTTTTTTTTCAGGCCAAAACTATATTAAAAACCAGTTCATACTAAATAATTTCTAAACCCAAAATCCATTTTTAATACTACTTTTTATAATCATGACAAAAAGGTCGTTTTGAGTTCTATTTTTACAAAACCTACAAAACCACGGCTTTGTTGCTTTGATTCGTTTCTCGATCTGGCTCCATTGTCCAACAGTCGCTATTACCTATTTTTCCCTCTAAAGTACTCTGCGTTGCTATTAGGCTTCCGGTGGTTCAGTGATAGGAAGGAGCAGGGAAAAAGAGATGCAGAAGAAAAAGAGTGTGAGTTTGGAAGGGGAGAGGCTGATTTTGGTGCCATACATGGAAGCCCACGTTCCAAAGTACCATGAGTGGATGCAAGACCCTGCTCTTCTTCAAGCCACCGGTTCTGAGCCTCTCTCCCTTGATCAGGAGTTCCATATGCAGCTCTCCTGGTCTCAAGACCCTAACAGTTCTCTCTCTCTCTCTCTCCTATCTCTCTCTATCTCTTGATTTGGCGGAGAGTTTAAATGATTTGTAGATGATGGGTTTTGCAGAACAGACTTTCATTGTGCTGGATAAGCAACTAGTTTCTGGAAAATTCGTCCATGGTACTCCTCATGTTGAAGGTCTGTTGAGTCTCTGTTCTATGAATTACTATTTTACCTGCTTGTTTTCCTGAGAAAACTCGTGTATATAAAGTACTGATTGTATGCCCTATTTTTTTTTTCCCCCCTAGCCATGGTTGGTGATGTGAATCTATACATGAATGATTCGGATGACCACCAAATGGCCGAGATCGAAATAATGATTGCTGAACCCAACAGGTACCCCGCATCTACTTGCTTCGTTTTTAATTCACAAAACTTTTGAACATGGATTTAGATTAATGTTAGTGAAAAAGTTTCAAGCTTTGTTTCCATTTTCTGTACTAGGCTACTATCCTTCTTTGGCAGTGAAGTGCTTTTAGATATTGTAAATAATTTTAGTTCTTATGAGTATGCTTTTGTTTTCCATAGCCGTGGTAAAGGACTTGGAAAGCATTCTGTATTGATGATGATGGATTTTGCGATCGAGAACCTTGGGATCAGCATCTTCCGTGCTAAAATCGGAGAATCAAATGGAGGATCTCTTCACCTATTCCAGAAATTGGTCTCTCTCAAAATATTCATTTGTAGAGTATATAAAAAATTTCAGATATACAAGCTTCCTTGCTATTTCATGCGAGCGAAATAGATTCTAAGTTAACTTGCATTCTAAAACCATGTTATTGAATGGTACTGTTGTTTTTTATAATATGGTTTTACAAAAGTTACTTACTCTTACACTCACACTTCCAAAATCTGGTGCAGGGCTTCAAGGAGATATCTTACAGTGATGTTTTCAAAGAGGTATAGCATACTTCATCTTCATTAGCAGTTGGAACGACGGCTATTTCATTACTTATTATGGAATTTATTAGATAATTTCTTTTATTCTCATTGACAGGTGACGCTGGAGTTGACCATGACGAAACCCAAGCATGAGGAGCTTCGGCATTTGATGGGTGATGTGGTCATACATGAGTAGCCTTATAGAATTTCCCCAACTTTTCTTCTTCCCCCTTTTTCTCCTCTTAACTTAAGTTAAACGTTTGCCCAGTTTCTATCATCAGATACAAGAAAGTTTTGAGGTTGCTTATATTGTTCACTACCTATCTTACTTGCATTGTATCAAACCACACTCTTATTTAAACAGAAAGATTGCAATTATTAGGCATTTTGAATAAGATCCCTGAAACTATGTATGTTTCAAAAATTTATGTTCTTTGTGCTTACCTTGATAGGAAATCGAGTTTACCCGTAGATTGCTCATTTATTGTCCCGACATCGAATGAATCAAAGGATTATTGTTAGAAAGATCCCCCCCTTCTTTCTAGATATGATTGTTGGAACTAGACCCATTTTTCGACAGCCTGAGTCGCCTGATGATTACCATTCTCAGTTGGTCGAGGGGCTGCTGTTCAAGTGGAGGGAGGGTTGCAATACTGGAAGGACTATGCAAACATTGAACTTGAAGGCTCTGTTTTTTTTTTTGTTTTATGGGAAAATGTGAGACTGAGCCGGTAATGGCTGAGGAAATGAAGGCTAGAGAAAGAAGAAGAAGAAGATGAAGAAGAAAAATAACAATAACAATCATCAAAATGGCTCTTGAAATTTCTGCCTTGTGATGTTGTGTTCAGATTACTCATCATATTCATTAATTCAAAATATAAAATTAAAAAAACTTAATATATCATATTTATTTATCAGTCAATCCAATTCTTGTCGCTATATAAGTGAAAGTCAATAAAAATATATGTAATAATAAAAATAAAACTCTTATTTCCCTAAAACTAAAAAAATAAAAAAGAAGCAAAAATCCGTAAGCTCCACCACACATATTGACATCTCAATTCTTTGACTCTGTTTACAGAGTGAACAGAGCTCCAAAAATGTTCACTCTTCAAAGAATGGCTGCCACCACTATTTCCTCTTCTTCTTTCTATCTCCTTAAACCCCTCCAACCACCCTCTCCCACTCGCTTCTCTTCTCCTGTCCAACGTTTCTTCTCAGTCTCAACTCGTCTTCGCGCCAACGCCAATGGGTTTTCAACGTCTTCGGCCGTGGCTGTAGATTCATCTACAGCTTCGGTTTCTACTCCGAACGATGAATTGGACAAGACCCAGAACCAGAAAAGTGAGAAGATCGTTCTTCCAACAAACGATTCTTCGGAGAAGCTCCTCAGAATTCGCCACACGGTAATGCATACTTGGCTTTAAAAGTCGTGAACTTGGAACTGACTTTTTTATTTTTCTAGGTTTTGTGTCTGGAATTTTAGAAATTCATACGGTTAAGTTAAATTGGCTTTTGTTAACTTAGGCTTAGAGTTTCATTTCCCTATGTTTGGGAGCTGAGAAAACAGGGCACATGGCGGTTTATGGTGGGAAATGATGATAAAGGTCTAGGTTTGAACAAATCTTCAAGTTAATCCATGGTTTTTAGTATTTACAAGTAAGTTAAAATTTAATACTTTTTTAATTTATATGCTTATGTGCAGTGTGCCCATGTAATGGCCATGGCTGTTCAAAAGCTCTACCCGGATGCAAAAGTGACAATTGGGCCATGGATTGAAAACGGGTTTTATTATGATTTTGATATAGAGCCCTTGACTGATAAAGATTTGAAGAGAATTAAAAAGGAGATGGTTAGTACTAATTTTACGAGCCTCTTTTTCCTCGATGAATTTGAAACTTGTTCATGCAGTATCAATTTTATTTCTTATAGGATCGCATTATCAGCCGAAATTTACCACTACTTAGAGAAGAAGTTTCGAGAGAGGAAGCTCAGAAGAGAATAATGGCCATCAATGAACCTTACAAAATCGAGATTTTGGAAAGCATAAAGGATGACACAATCACCATCTATCACATTGGTAGAGCTTATTACTATGTATATTCCTTTTCTCCTACTCTATATAAAAGGAGCTTTCTTTGATCTGAGAAATTATTGTGCTTAATATTGCTTAACAGGCAATGAATGGTGGGACCTTTGTGCTGGGCCTCATGTTGAAACTACTGGAAACATAAACAGAAAAGCGGTCGAACTTGAATCTGTTGCTGGAGCTTACTGGAGAGGAGACGAGAAGAAACCAATGTTACAGAGAATTTATGGCACTGCTTGGGAGAATGAGGACCAATTAAAAGCATACCTTCACTTCAAAGAAGAGGCTAAACGTCGTGACCATAGACGCCTTGGCAAAGACCTCGATCTTTTTTCTATACAGGTAACTCCTACCAAAATGGATCCTTTTTTATATGCTTTTTAATATTGGTTCTGAACATTATAGCATATTGGCCAAATTAATGCAGGAAGAAGCGGGGGGAGGTTTAGTGTTCTGGCATCCAAAGGGTGCTATTGTCAGAGGCATAATAGAAGACTTGTGGAAGAAATTACACAGAGAACGTGGTTACGATCTTCTATATACCCCACATGTGGCAAAGGTGGATCTTTGGAAAACAAGTGGTCATTTGGACTTCTACAGAGAAAATATGTATGATCAGATGGATATTGAAGATGAACTTTATCAACTTCGGCCCATGAATTGCCCCTACCATATTTTGATTTACAAAAGAAGGCTTAACTCTTATCAAGATTTTCCCATTCGGGTTGCAGAGCTTGGAACTGTATATAGGTATGAGTTGTCCGGAAGCTTACACGGTCTTTTCCGCGTTAGAGGCTTCACCCAGGTAAAAATTTGAACAATTTACAGCTAATATATCGTTTTGCCATTTGGGTTTAATCTCTATATTTACTTTGGCAGGATGATGCACATATATTTTGTTTAGAAGATCAAATCAAAGACGAAATAAGAGGAGTTCTAGATCTTACAGAAGACATATTAATGCAGTTTGGGTTTAAAAAATACGAAATTAATCTCTCTACTAGACCAGAGAAAGCGGTAGGAGGAGATGATATATGGGAGAAAGCAACAACAGCTCTTAGAGATGCGTTGGACCATAAAGGGTGGAGCTATGAAATCGATGAGGGAGGTGGTGCATTTTACGGGCCGAAGATTGATCTTAAGATTGAGGATGCACTTGGAAGGAAGTGGCAGTGTTCCACTATACAGGAAAATTCATAAACTAACTCCCGATTAGAAACTAGATAGATCAAGGCTGTTTGCATTAATTTTTATTTTTCTCTCTTTCTTTCTTTCAACTTTGCAGGTTGACTTTAATCTACCACAACGGTTTGATATTACATATGTTGACTCAAAATCTGAAAAGAAGCGGCCTATTATGATTCATAGAGCTGTACTTGGATCCTTGGAACGATTCTTTGGAATCCTCATTGAGAATTATGCAGGGGATTTTCCATTATGGCTTTCTCCAATCCAAGTTCGACTTTTACCGGTTACTGATTCACAGGTACATATTTAGAATTGAAGTTGCAATTTTTTTTTTTTTTCAAATAACTTTCAATTGATATTTTTTTTCTTTTTTAGCTTGAGTATTGCAATGAGGTGGTCATAAAACTTAGAGCGACTAATATCCGGGCCGAAGTTTGCCATGGCGAACGTTTGCCCAAGCTGATCAGAAATGCCGAGACACAGAAAATCCCATTAATGGTGGTTGTAGGGCCCAAGGAAGTTGATTCACAGACTCTCACAGTTAGATCCAGGTTCGGCGGGGAGATGGGGGCCATAGCAGTTGATGAATTTATTAGCAGAGTCAAGTCTGCTATTGAAAATAGAACATCATTCTAGAGTGCTTTTTGTGATAATTGATATTTCCTCGTGAAATACATTTTGTTAGATGCTAAAAAAGAACTGGACATTTTTTGGAGATATTATGGCTCGTTTGGTTGCCTTTTCCATAGCAGGAAGTGGAAATGATTTTTATTCTGTCGTTTGGTTAGACATAGAAGTGAAATGAAAGGGTTCATAAAACCGATTCTTCAAGAGGGTGAATCGATTATATTTATATGATCCATTTACTAAGGAGAGGGTCGAAATCAAATAACAATAATAGGGAATTATTTTTTTGTTTTTCCTATAAAAACATGAAGTTTGATGTTGAATTATGAATTTTTAAAAATTATCTTTTTATTTTATTTCTCATTTTAACTATTCTTATTTTAGCTATTTTTATTCTAATCATTTTATTAATTCTCATTTCACCCATAAATCGAAACCAGATAAGCCGTTACGGTATAAAAAGAAGATAATAAAAAAAATCATCACTTCCAACTTAACTAATATATAATACTTATTATTATTTATAAATATATTATATTGAGAAATTTTTAAATATATTATAAATCATATTTATAATAAATAAATTTATTTTAAATATATATATTAATTTTATACTATTAAATTATATATCATATCAATCAATTTAAATTTAAAGGTTTATTTAAGAAATTTTTGTCTTATTAATTAGTACAAACAAAACGTGCTACCACCATGCATGCAATATGCACGTAACAGGCGAAACATAAGTAACAAGCGAACAAAAGTTTGCATGCATATCGTGAATGGGGACGAGGAAACAAGAGAAGAAACAAAACAAGCTAAAAACTTGCTCTCATTACCAATAAACAGTTTGAATCAAATGGCATTCATTTTCTTAGACTTGGTATAAATATGGTGTGGCAAATGGGACAAACGAAAAATAAGATCGAAGAAGAAGAAGATGATCAAAAATATGTATTTGAAATTGAAAGTGATGTTATTATCTTTGCTGTTAGTCTCAGTATACGCCGCGAAAGCTAAATCAAAAGATTTTGAATCTTACATTATCACAAAATATGGTGCGCAACCCAATCAAAATATTGTTGTATGAATATGGTATATGATCACGTATCATTTGATAATGATATAAGAATTGTCCGGTATGTTGGATACATTTCCTAACTATTTTTAAGTTTTGTGTTACTCTATATACATGTACAGATTTTGACAAATGCGTGGAGAGATGGTTGTTGTTCCATCCGGGACTTACAATTAAAGGGACCTTGCAAGGGTCCTGTTTGAGTTTGAGGTTGTAGGAACATTACAGGCCACTTCGGATCCAATGTTAGGAGTAGATAGATGGGTTTTCTTCGAACATCCTAACTCCTTCAACAATACAAAAGAACCATATGTATGTTTGTTTCGTAGTCTGTTTTGCATGGTTTACACTTCCCTATATATCTAATTATACCTTAGCTTGTTTAATAAAACTTTCACTTGCTCTATGCTTATACTTAATCGTGTTTAGTCATATTATATCCCAATAAGGGAAATTTTAGAAACAAAATGGTAAGTAATTAAGTGTTCGAGAGCCAAGAAACAGCCATACAAAAGAATGCAACTGGCGAAAACAAAGTTCGCATACCTATTTGGGACAAGGGGAAAGAGAGGAGAGAAAAACAGCCATACTACATTTTGTTCTTTTTTTGAACGTTTTTTTTTTTCTTGTCTTTTTGAAAAACTAACGATAAGAACGAGGTTAAACCAAAAGAATACAAATTTGTAGTGTCAAATGGGACAAACCCAGTTTATAAAATGCAGTGTCAATGCATGGGACATACTCAAAGACCAAAGTAGTATTGAGGGAAAAAAGAAAAGAAATTACTGAAGTAATTAGAGAAATTTATCAAAGAAAGAGAAGAAGAAGATCAAAAATATGGATCTGGAGTTGAAAGTGGTGTTACTACATCTGTTGTCCGTGTCGGCATACGCGGCGAAAGCTTTTAATGGAGAATCCGTGTTAGATATTGTAGCAAAATATGGTGCAAAACCCGATCAAGATGCAACTGAGGTACCGTACATTGTAATTAAGGACACTAATTAAGGATACCATTACTTAGTGTTTATACGGTTTGATATATTTCCTAACAGACTAAGATTTTGTGATATTCTATAGGCATTGACAAGTGCATGGAGTGACGCGTGTGCATCGAAAGATCCGAGCAAAATAGTTGTTCCATCCGGGACTTACAATTTAAGTCGGATCGGATTTAAAGGGCCTTGCAAGGGTCCTATAGAGTTTGAGGTTGTAGGAACATTGCAGGCCCCTTCCGATGCAATGTTAGGAGAAGTTGGGTGGGTTATTTTTAGCCATGTCAGGTACGTCAATTTATCAGGTGGTGGTACTTTTGACGGTCAAGGCCAAAGTGCTTGGGAGAAAAATAATTGCAGCAAGACCCTAAACTGCTCCAGGCCTTCTGCCGTAAGCTCATCTATATATATTGCTAAAAGTTCGACCAGTTAGAATACATACTCAATCTATTTTTCATTACTTTTTCATTATACTCATGTTAATTTGTATCATTATGTGGAGCTTAATTCATGTCATTATGAAAAATGTTGTCAGAGCCTACGGTTCGAGTTCGTCGACAATTCACAAGTTAGTGGCATATCTACGCTGAACAGTAAGGGTTTCCATATCTCCGTGCTATCATGCAATATCCTTACTTTTGATGGAATCAACATTGTTGCTCCCGGAAACAGTCCGAATACTGATGGAATCCATATCTCACGTTCAACTGGGATAAACGTCACCAGCTCAATAATTGGAACCGGTGATGATTGTATTTCAATCGGGGACGGGAACAAACAATTGACAATAAGCAACGTAACATGCGGACCCGGACATGGCATTAGTGTGGGAAGCCTGGGGAAGTACCCTAATGAACAACCTGTCATTGGCGTCTTTGTTACGAACTGCACCTTCATAGGTACCAGCCATGGAGTGAGAATCAAAAGTTGGCCTAATGCTAATCCCGGAAGCGCTTCCGATATTCAATTTGAGGACATCATCATTGAGAACACCAGAAATCCTGCTATCATCGACCAAGAGTACTGCCCTAATAGTCTGTGCTCTGCCAAGGTACTTCATAGAACAACCTTATCGATCGATCGAGCAAGCATTAAAAATGTAGTTTAAACACATCAACCATTTCATAATACTAACTATAGTCAATTGGTTGCTTATATAATGTTATGACAATTAGTGTCCATCGAATGTGAAGATCAGCAACGTGAGCTTCAAAAGCATAAGCGGCAATTCTGCATCTCAGGTGGCGGTAACGATGAATTGTAGTAGCGCATTTCCCTGTGAAGACGTGGAAGTTGCAGACATTGATCTCACATACGATGAAGGAGAAGGCCCGATTAAGTCCGTATGTCAAAATGTGAAGCCCGAAGTGAGTGGCACGCAGCACCCGCCGATATGTCCTACATAAAAACTACCTTGTCATGTCGTGTTCCATCGATCCATTCAAAACTATTCATGCAGAGTAATAAAAAGTCAACGCCTTTAGATTCTCACGAACAAATTTCAGTTACTATTCTCCTTCTTGCTTTCACTTATTCATGAAAAGTAACGGTTACAAGGAAACAAAGAACAAGTACATCTTAACGTCACCACTTTATCATGCACTAGTTTCAGCATGAATGGGGTGCAGCCAATACTTAGCTAAAAACAAATAACGTAAAAAAGGAAAAAAGAAAAAAAAAGTCAACTCAATCAACTGAAAAATCAAGGACAAATAGCAGGAGAGGGTGGTGGGCCAGTAACATTGGGCTTGACGTTTGCACATTCGCATGTAGCCTTCCCTATTCCTCGGAACGCCAAGTCAATGTCGGACATCTGCACATTACTACATGGAATCCCAGGACTACAAACCAGCCTCACTGCAACTTCTGTCACTGAAACTCCAATTATGCCCTTGAACACAATGTCACTTAACCCAACCTTAGAGGGCGCTTGTCCTAAACATGTCCCAAATGGGCAAAACATTTGGTCAATGTGAATAGGAATACCCACATTGTTCATGATCAAATCCTCAAAGTGCAAGTTTGATGCAAACCCAGCAAGAGAACCCAACAAAGTATTGATCCTCACCCCATTCATTGTGTTAGAGAAAGTACAGTTTTTCACTTTAACTCCTTGAACCGGCTGCTCTCCTAGGAACATCCCGAGCCCTCCGATGTTGATTCCGTGGCCGGGCCCACATGTGACCTTCTCTATGTGTATGTCTTTGTTTCCGTCACCTACAGAAACACAGGAATCGCCGGTTTTGATATTGCCGTTGGTGATGCTGATCCCGCTTGAACGTCCCAGATTAAATCCCTGTGTGAATGGACTGAATCCGGGTGCATTGATCCCGATGTTGCTAAAGCTCACGTTGTGGCAATTGTGAACGTTGAAGTGGAACAATTTGCTGTTTAAGGAAATTATGTCCTTGACGATGCAATTCGTCACGCCGTCGAATTTCAAATTCTACTCACATTATTAAACATTATTAATTCACGATCATATATAGCATATGGTTGAATTATTCAGATTAATATATGAGTTACAACTTTTGTTAGATAACTGACCATTGGTAGGGAGAAACTGCAGTTTCTGGTTTTGAAACATTCGCTTATCTTCCAGATGAAGGATCCTTGGCCGTCAAAGGATCCACCACCTGAGATTGTCAAACCGGCAACATTCACGAAACGAACCCAACCGCTTATCGACGCGAAGATGTCAAGGTCCACTCGAGCTTTCACTGTGCCCTGATGGTCCACAGTGATGGGCGCTCTGCATGGTCCTGAAAACACCACGGGGCCCGCCAAATATACGCCTTTCGGTATCAAAATGGTGCACGGGTTCGTCGATTGGCATGCTTCTCTCCATGCATTCATAAAGGCCTAACCAATAAAAAGTCATGACATGTATAACAAATGTATAGACTAATGACATGTTTAACAAAAATGAATTGCATATTAAACAATGAAGGATAGATTAGCATTCACCGGCGCATCATCTGTTATGCCGTCAGCTTTTGCTCCATACTTGGTCACATCATAAACTCCATTAGCTCTTGCAGTGATTGCTAATGCTAGAAAGAAGAAGAGGCATGGCGCCACTACTCCTGCATATGTTTTAGAACCCATGTACTTCTTAATTCTTGATTAGTTCTTCTTAATCTGTGGTTAAGTAGATTATCTAGCTTACTTAATTATGATTGATGAAACAGTGTGAAAGAAGAGACATTTATAATGTGAGAGAGAGAGACATGCACCACCAGTTTAACTATCTTTACTGATCTAATTATAGGTAGGATATTAGTTGATAGGTTCTTATCACTTTATTATTATTATTATTTTTTATTTTTTTGGAGTTTTGTGCCTTGATTCGAGGATCAGGCACTTTTTGTGGGGTAAGGGCTCTAAATCTGGATATTATTTATGAGATTATGTTGTTAATGTGTTATAAAGTTATAATATAAGATTTTAAGAACTTATTATATACTAAAAAAAGAGAAAAAAATTTATAAATATGATTGGATCATGACAGTAAACACATGGTTTATGGCACTCTTAAGAGCATAGCAATCTTTATCTTTGTTATACAACCTGCAAGCTACATAGCAATCTTCCCATAATATGTTCGATTGCTTGGAGGATTCATTACCGTCACGATCATTTTGTTTTTAAATGATAAGAGTCTGTTCATTTTAAAATACGATAATATTATTAAATATAATATTCTCATTATCTTAATAAATAATTTATTTAGTTTATATATCATTAAAATTCAAATAGATAAGACGAAAGAAGGGTAAGAGCTTTGGTCCTAAATGGTATATAGAACATATGTATGAGATTGAGTCCATTTAGATTTCTCCTTAAAGTCACTGCCCAGTAAAGAGAATCCACAAAAATCTTCAGAGGCCGAAGATTGGCTTATTGGTTTTAGCTTATAATCTCTATCAAGGTACCATATCTTAAATTCTTTATACACATACAGACATACACATACATGAACACATACACTGAAAGAGAAAGCAATCACATCTCATATATTCAAATTAGAAGCAGAATATTAGTTTATATATCTTATATGTCTTACCATGTAAAGCACAATACTGCAATATGTTTAAATCATTTGTTTAGTGCATACAATTTTGAATCTATTAATATTTTCAAACCAATGGATTAAATTTGATCCAAAATTCATGTCAAACAACATGCCTTTGAAGAGGATATGAATTTGGCAAACAAAATATACATTAACATTTGAAACATAGCAACAGTCTTTTCAGATAATATGACATTCAGTTATACCAAGTTTTGGTAGGTTTAAAGTCCTGGGAGAGATTCACAGGAAAAAATCTTTAATCAAAATCATAATTAAAGATTACGGGGAAACCTCCATGTTTCATCTCGAATATATGGTCTAATAATGTGTTTGTAAATGGAAATGTTCATTGGTTGACTTGTAAAGAGCGTAGGGTAGAGTCAATAATGCGGTTTAATTTAACGTGTTCGACAAAATTCCGTTGCCGGATCAAGTGAGAAATTACAGTCAGAAAAGTCTTACGAGTTGGGGAAATGATCATGGTGTGAAGGCTCTGTGTTTGTTGTACAATCGTCAAGGCGGGTTTGCGGAAATATGGGTGATGGAAGAGTATGGTGATTTAGGGGTCTTGGATTGGGAAATTTGTGATTGGAAATGGAGTGGTAGGGTTGCCATTCGGGTTTATGAGTGATGGTAACCAAGTTTTGTGGGTTGTAAGGATGGGAATTTGGTCATGTATGATAAGTAGTGGTCAAGTTTGGGATCTTCATGTTTCTGGCTCGCCTTCTTCTTTTCTTCTAGTTCCTTATTCTATGAGCTTAGCCTTAACTACTTGATCATCAATGAACATGATTAAGTAATGTTTTGAACATGTAATATGTTGTTGTTTGTACTAGGTTTCATGTTGTTGTGTTTGTATTTCTCTTAACACTTGAAGAAACTAAGTAGAAACATCTCTTCTTATTATCGAATGCAAGCTTTTATTAGATGAAGAACAAACATGTAAACCATAACATGCAAAAGCATGATGAGAATACAACGTAATACGTAAATTCATACTATTGCCCATCTTACCATATTACCTTATTCAAACGACTAAATGAAGCACTAGAACTTGATATGCAAATTAAAAAATACCAATCATTAGTCACTCATTCTTCTCAGTCGGAGTATCTATTTCAACGTTATTCTCAGCTTCAACAAACTTCTCTTCTTCCTCCACAACCCGATCCTCTTTCGGAACTTCAACTGCCGATTCTACATGTTCAGCTTCCGCTTCTGCTTCCTTCGGAGGCTCATCAGAGTTGGCAGTCTTCGTCTCGTCATGATTAAGTACTACAGGCTCAGGCTGCTCAGGTGCTACCTTGTTATAATCAGCTTTGGTTTCATTGTTGTCCGTAAAGACATTTGGTTCCTCAATATTTGTCACAACAACATCCTTGGTGGCCTCTTCCACCACCACCTTTTCATCAACCTCGCCGGCTGGAGTTTCAGCAACACGAGCCACCACATCATGATCAGTTGTCTCTTCCTTCTGCGGCCCCTCCTCTTCTAGAACAACATTGTCCGGTGTGGGTGGTGACCATGATTCCACAACATCCTCATTTTTCACAACTTCTAGATGATCGATCTTCACCGACTCGTGCAATTTTTTGACTGGGAGAGGTGTTAGTGCCGATACAACCTGTAGAACTCATTCCCACACAATAAAGATCACATTGGTCAAGACACATGCATGTAAGAATAACAATTTAAGGAAACATTAATTGATCAACAAGGTATACGCAAACATAGTATTGCATAGGCCATGCTTGTAGAAATACCTCAACGGTAGCCATGGAAACCGTTTGACAATATGTAGTAGTTATTTCTACAATGTCTAGATTAAAACAGGAAATGGGAGCGCTAGAGAATTACTAAGAAGAAGCTAGCAAATTTGAGAGAGGAGGGATGATGCTAAGAACGAAAGAGACCCCTTCTTATATAGAGGTTTTGTAGGTGCCTCTACTCAAGTGGATGTTAGAAATTCTCGAAATTCGAGATTAAGGACATGATGAGGAATCAATATATCAACGTCCGTTACTTCCCCCCCCGGAGACTTTGAGTGAATCTCATCTAAGATCTTGAGACTATATGAATAGCTCGTTATATTTGTTTGTAGAGCCGGGACTTAAAATCAAGAGAATGGTTTTTGTTTTGTGAGCTTGATTACGTACTGTGCTTTGTGCAGTCGGGTTTGTAGGACTTAACCATCATTCCTTCATGTTCTAACATAACATCACCATAACATGATTCATCTTTTGCTTTCACTTTATATGTATCTTAAAACATTATTGTAGATCCCAATCAAGTGGAAGGTAGCGAAACATGTCCCTTAACTGAAAGACTTCGTACGCTAGCAGTCACCTTATCGAATATTGGGCGGTTAGGAGGCCCACTAAAGTGGAGCCCACAACCATCTCATCAGTTAAATCTCCGTCGCTAGTGCATGCATTCCACCGTCCACGTTACATGACGGACTGAGTCATTAATCATGAAAGCTTTGACAACGCAATGGCCCTTATTGGGCTTTTTGAGTCCAGTACAGATATTAACAAGCCCAGATATAAAAGCCCATCCATCTGTATCGTGTCTCAGGCGTCGGCCCATTTTGTTTTTTTTCTCAATAATTTAGAAAATGATTTGTTTGCCGTTTTTTCAGTTACGGCTTTATAGTTTATATATATACTTCATGTACTTCCTATCAATCGTATAAAGAAGAAGAAGTCATAGATATAGATGAGAATTTATGAAAGCAAACAAAAATAAAAAGGAGTCATTTAAAATTTATTTTACTGATTTTCCATTTTTGATTGATCAAGAAGCTATTTTGGCTCTTCCCTCTTCTTCGTCTCCTCCTCAGTATTCGCGGGTTCTCGCTTTTCTCTCATGCCCCCTCAACCGATCATTCCCTTTTCTCCCAACCCATTGCGCATACTCATCTCTCTCTCTCTCCTTCCCTTTCTCTCTCTATTCTGCAAAACCAGACATTTCTTTCTTTTTTTCTTTTTTCTCTCTGTTTTTCATTAGAACCAACGAAATGAGATCATCAATGTATTCTTTAGGTTCTAGCTTCCGCTGCGCTTTCTGACTGTTTGTTTGCGGTAAGTCCCTCTTCATTTCCTTAAGTGGTTTTTGTGTTTATCTTTCTTGTTTCGTCTGGATTAAGCTCTGTTACATTGATTGATTTGTTTTCGCAAATGCACGCTCCTTTTCTCGACTGTTGCATTCTTTGCGTTGTTCATTTTGCTTATGTGGGATCTGAGCTTGTTTGTTTTCTGAGTAGGTTTGGAGAGAATTTCTGCACAGACTAAAAACAAGGCGAAGATGTCTAGTTTTGTGGGTGTTGTTGTTGCTGATGCATGGCTTCAGAGCCAATTCACTCAAGTCGTGCTTCGTACCCTTAATTCAAACGTATGCATTTCACTTTATCCTCAAAATCTTCATTACTCTGTTTGTTCAATCAATCTATTTAAGCTTCCCCATATATGGGTTACGTTGTTACAGTTTGTTGATTACAGTTTCTTGCGATAAGGAATCAATCTGGTCGTGTCACATTCAAAGATTTGCCTCCTGTTTTTGTGAAACTGAAGGCTTTCAGAGGTACGTTCATTGAAGATGAGATTAAAGCTATCTTGGAAGAGTCACATAAAGACATGGACAAAGAGATAGATTTTGAAACCTTCCTTCGGGTTAGTCCTTTTTACATTTACGTTTCAGGATCATTGAATTGATGAATGTCTTTTAGTTTGGTTGAATCTTAAGGGGGGTTAAATTTACTGGCAGGCATATTTAAACTTACTAGCCCTAGGAACGAAAAAACCAGGTGGTTTGAAACATACGTATTCATTCCTCAAGGCAACAACAACTACCACCCGACATACAATTAATGTATCTGAAAAATCCTCGTATGTTGCTCACATAAACAGCTATCTGGCTGAAGATCCATTTTTGAAGAAGTATCTTCCTCTAGATCCATCTACAAATGCTTTGTTTGATCTCGCAAAAGATGGAGTACTTCTCTGGTATATGTGCTGGAACTGTATAAGAGAAAAAAGAAAAAATAATCTGCATTATGCTTATAGGATTCTTCTTTTTTATGCCTTGTTTCTTGCTTGACATGCAGTAAGCTTATCAATGTAGCTGTTCCCGGAACTATAGATGAACGAGCTATTAATACAAGAGGGGTAATGAATCCATGGGAGAGGAATGAGAACCACACTCTTTGCCTCAACTCTGCAAAAGCTATTGGCTGCACAGTGGTTAATATTGGCACACAAGACTTGGTTGAAGCTAGAGTAAGTTAAAGAGATTTTATGGTTACTCATTGGGATAATGATTTGTGTATAGTGGGAGTTATTTATTGATTTTTTTTTTTTCCGATTTGTTTGCTCTGTAGCCGCATCTAGTTCTTGGTTTGATTTCTCAAATAATTAAGGTAAGCGATTTCTTGTTGAAACTGGACATAACTAATTTCACTAAAAAAGGCTTCAATTATCTATTATCAAGGTCTAAGCAGTGTATTGTTTTTTCATCTCCTGATGTGGGGGCAATTCAGATCCAACTATTGGCTGACCTCAATCTGAAGAAAACTCCCCAGCTTGTAGAATTGGTTGATGACAGCAAGGTCTCTAGTTCTGATTGCTTTTTAGTTCTATTTTATTTTCAATGTTTTACAGACATATAATGATCTCTTATGATGATATTATATGACTTCGCAGGATGTGGAGGAGCTCATGAGCTTACCCCCAGAAAAGGTTTTATTGAAATGGATGAACTTTCATTTGAAGAAAGCTGGCTATAAGAAACAAGTCACAAATTTTTCTTCCGATGTGAAGGTAAGAAAAAAGTCTCTCAATTAGGGTATTAGAAATGAAAGAGCTCATTAATATGATGCTTAAGTAACATTTTGATTCTAAATTTGTAGGATGCAGAGGCATATGCTCATCTGCTTAATGCTCTAGCACCCGAACACTCGGGCCCCGGCTTCTTGGATACAAAAGACCCTACACAGAGAGCAAATATGGTTCTAGAGCATGCAGAAAGATTAGATTGCAAAAGATACCTTACTGCCAAGGATATTGTTGAGGGCTCACCAAATCTTAATCTTGCCTTTGTTGCTCAAATATTCCAGCACAGGTGAGATAGTTATTATGTTTTGCCTGAATATCTGCTGTTTACAATCCGAGTTTATCTTTTCTATGATCTTTAACCTCGATCAAAATTTCTTATTTTTCCTTTAGATATTTCTTGTAACAATTGGAAAATTTACCTTGCGCAGAAATGGATTGTCAGTTGATAGTACAAAGATGTCCTTTGCAGAAATGATGACTGATGATGCTCAAACTTCTCGAGAAGAGAGATGTTTCCGGCTATGGATTAACAGCCTTGAAATTGCTACTTATGTCAATAATGTGTTTGAAGATGTCAGAAATGGGTATTTGTCTTCATTCTCTTGCCTAATATTAGTACCGAGTCTACTAGAGATCACAACTGGATCCTTCCTCTTCACCAAGTGGAATTTTACCTTTTTTTCTATGTTTGTTGCACTTGCAGATGGGTTCTCTTAGAAGTTCTTGACAAAATTTTTCCGGAATCAGTAAACTGGAAACAAGCAACAAAACCTCCTATAAAGATGCCATTTAGAAAAGTTGAGAACTGCAACCAAGTCATAAAAATTGGAAAGGAATTAAACTTTTCTCTTGTGAATGTTGCTGGGAATGACTTTGTGCAAGGAAATAAGAAGCTGATACTGGGTAACTTCTCAAAAAACTTCTGGGATATGCTTAACTTATTCCATTTGTATCTTTACTTTTTCATGAGAATATATATTACTTTACCATACCTCTTGTTACATTTAATGGGGGAAAAAAAAACATTAATTTACTTCCTTGACAGCATTTTTATGGCAACTGATGAGGTTTAGCATGCTTCAACTCCTCAAAAACTTGAGATCACACTCAGGTAAAGTCGGTAAAGAGATTACCGATGCTGACATTCTGAATTGGGCAAATGACAAAGTGAAGAGAGCTCGTAGAAACTCCCAAATGGAGAGCTTCAAGGTAAATAATTGGTGACAAATGACTTCCAATTCTAAATCTCATTCATGCTTTACCGTCCTAATCAACTTTCTTTTATTCAGGATAAGAACCTTTCAAATGGAATATTCTTCCTAGAGCTTCTTAGTTCCGTGGAGCCAAGAGTGGTAAATTGGAGTGTTGTTACAAAAGGAGAAAATGGTTAGTCATCATCTTCTTTTCCTCATTTTCGCTCATTCCCTTTCTTCAAAATTCAGTACTTTTGCATGTTTTCGGTAACTTCCAACATCTATAAGTTTCAGACGAAGATAAGAAATTGAACGCCACATATATAATAAGTGTTGCTCGGAAGCTCGGATGCTCCATTTTCTTGTTGCCGGAGGACATTATAGAGGTGAGGACCTACCGACTTTATCTATGCTCAAATATTTCATTATACTCATGTTTCTTACTCATTGATTTGCCCGGGTCTCTTATGACAGGTAAACCAAAAGATGATGCTTATATTGACTGCAAGCATAATGTATTGGAGCCTACAGCAACCATCTGGAGATTCAGAGGCAACGACCCCGTTAGAAGGAAACTCTCCGAGTCCTTCTGCGGGTGAAAACCTTGAGGCCAGTTTAGCCAGTGAAACATCAGATTTAGTCATAGAGGATAAATTATCAAAACCGGCCCCCCCTACTCAGGGAAATGCAGAGAAACCGGCTTGATTCAGCAGAGTATCTTCAGAGCACAAGAATGGAAACAGAAGAAGAAAAAGAAGAAAGATTTTCTTGTAGGTAACTAATAACACACCATGGCTCTTCATTTTATAAGAGCGCTCAATGTTAAATCTCTGAACACAAAAAATGTAGGGTCCTGTAAATTTTTTCCCCTTTCATTTAGATTTTTTCTGTAATAATATGATGATGAAGGAGAAGAGCAGAAAGTGTTTTCTAATCATTCTTTTAGATATGGTTCTGATTTCATATCCAACAAGAAAACGTGTATATCTTAAATCATAATTGTCAAAGGTTATACGTATAAAGACAACAAAAATTTCCTAAAAACTGGATTGTTTAGCTGTAGATTTTTTCTTGTTCTGCTACAAGCATAAGATGCGCTTTCATCCCTCTTGTTAAACTCTGCAGCCTCAACTTCAAGCCATTTTTCACTTAAATCGTCAAGAATATTTCCTTGATCCATGTTTATTGCAGCGGCTCCTGGTGCGCCGGGAGCAGTGGTCCATAGTGAGGAATCTCCGGACGGTGGAGGGAGTGTCAATATCATTTCTTGGAATTCGCTCCACAAATGTCTCGAAATTACAAGCCATTGTGTCCAAACAATACACCCTTATCTTCCAAACACCATACCTATTAACAAAGCAAGATAGGAATGATTTGATCCCAAGATTCAGAAATAAAAAGTTCAGTGTAGAGAAAAGGGTAATAGTATAATACATACATGTCGGACAATATCAACCAATGGCTGAGTTCTGAAGGGGAAACATCTTGGAGATGCAGCATTAAGACATCAGCTACGGCCCTCTTAAGAGAGAATAAAAGATATCTTGAAGCAGCATCAAACATTTATTCAGCCTGATTAGTAAAACAGCTGGAATTAAAATAAGTTACCATATTAAATGAAAATAATGTAGAAGGAGAAATTCTGATACCCGGTCAGGGTCTATATCCTTCAAACCATCAGTATACCTAACCAATGATAGAAGAAGCAAAAAAACAAAATTAAGATGACGAGGAGAAATTTCAAGGTTAAGAAGATAATTCAAATCATGCTCTTTCAATATGCGGAAGGGTATTATTTAGACCCTGGTTTTGTTCGTCAAAATCCTTTATATGGGATAATCTTGCTCTTAAGTATTCGGAACTTGAAGCTAAAACCACTTGATGGCAACAGAAAATCCTTTTATCAACCCTTACACATAAATCCGCAAGATCATCAACTACATGCATTCTACGAACAAGTGAGGATAATTCATCTGGGTCATTCTCCCAAATGGAAGACTTCTCTAGAGAGAATTGGAGGATCCGATATAAGGCACTAGGAAGCCTGTCCTCAGTGGGAAGGGACATGCCCTGTAATATGAACCTTTTCTGAGAGCTATCCCCATCTCGCAAAGATTTGTACTCTGCGTATTTTTCAAGCATCAATGATTTCTCTAAAATTCTTCGCAAAGAATCACACTTGCATACTTTGCAGATTCTGACAAGGTCTTCCATGTCATCTACAGCAATCTCAAGTCTATCAGAATAAAAGAAACGAATGAGGCTGTACAGAGCAGGGTAAGACAACTTCTCCTTAGAGAATCTTACTTCCCTTCGCTCCTTCCAATCCGTTTCAAACTTGGCTCTAAAAGAAAGTAGACCTCGCACTCAAGATCACTCTGTGAGCTTCAATGGCTCTACCTTGCCCAAAAAAGACTATATCAAGGGGAAAGGAGTTGGAGCTTGATACCAAACTGGATGCAATACCTATAATCAATGACATTACCAAACTGGTTGCTCATTCTCATTACCATTTAACACTAAATGGAAAAAAGAAGAAATATATATATATATATCTAGTGGCATTAAGCTCATGAGCAAGCTAAGCTACTCTTTCCTAGAAAGATTAAGAGCTTGGAGCTAAAGGCATGGCATCTTCAATTTCAGTTTCCCAGAAAATTAGAACAACACTATAGCCAAAACCCAACCGTAATTGAAGAACCAGCTCAGAATTCAGTTTTGTACCGAAAGATTTGAGATTAGATCCAGTTAACGACTCAAGAAAAAAAGTACATCTTTTTTCCACCAAAAAAAAAAAAAAGCAACTAAGCTGAAAGTGGAGATTGACGATCAGATTGTTCAAGATAGGCTCTGTTAGCTCCGGAGCTCAAGAAAGTTTCCCTTAACGCCGCCTGCAACGCTCCCAAAGGAGGCGGTTTGGCCTCAAACGCCTTGAGAAGCTTCCGGACTTTCAAATTGAGTGACGCGTAATGGCACCAGTCACCATCAAAAGTGTGCGTGGAGCAACATCCTGGCAGCGTTGAGATGGCCGGACAAGCACGCATAGTAGAGCGCGACAGAGTCCAATTGGTCACGCACGTTGACGTTTATGCCGGACTCGAGTAGGTACTGTAGGCGGGTAACGTCGCCGGGTCGAGACGCCTCGAATATGTCGCCGTTTGGGACCTTCTTAAGCGGGATTGAAGAGCCGAAATCGGAGAGGCCGAGGTCGATACCCTCGAGTTCTGCATCGAGGGTCCAATGATTTCGCTCTCGCTGCATTGGGTTCGTTTTGGAATTTGGATTCCGGAAAATTGAGAGGTTTCAAGGTTTTTGAAGGGGTTTGAGAAAATGGGCAATCGTCTACTTCACAGTTTTGACATTGTTATCAATCTACAAAGCAAACCAGAAGAGGGAAAAAAAAAAAAAACAGGGGATCTATTTATCTGTCTTTTTTTTGTTACATGAAAGAAAAAACAGAGAGAGGAGTGATCTTAGTTTTCTTCTCCAGAGAGATATAAAAGATGAAGAATCCACTCTAGGATGCCTCACAATTTAGAGTTAATACTCAGCCTGATGAGCTGCTGCAGAATTGGTTATTTGTCATCCAATCTGAGGGAATCTAGCCGCTTCAATCTTTGATCAAGCTCCGCCATCACTGCCGGTTCTTGCTTCTTCCTCTGCTTTGATATAGTGGTAGTTGTCATAGATCTAATCTTATCAAATGCCACCTGCGAAGTATATAACAAGGAAAGTTTCATTCAAAAATGTGATAGAGAAGATCAGAATCAATTTCAAAAATGGATTGGGTTTGAACTTTACCGTCAATAGTTCGTCCGGATCAAAGAGGTGATGGGTAGTTCTCTGAAGAGTATCGATTACATCGCCAACATGATGTGCTAGAAGTAACTCCTCTTCCTTCATCTGAAATCACAAATAAGTAGTGTTAATAAGTCTACCTTCAAGACTAAACTTTGGAAAAAAAAGGAGAGATTTAGAAGTTAGGTACCTTAAATATAGCTAAAGCCACATGAAATAGAACCTTTGCCCCCTCATAGAAGAGTACATCCCATACTCGCAGTGTTGTCTGAGAAAAAAAAAACCCGTTCACTGTCACTTACAAGAGAATCACAAGGTTGTTAAGACACAGGAATGTGTTCTAACCTCAGAAGGCAAGCTCTTAGAGAAAAGACAAAGGAACCACTCAGTGGCAACCAGAGAGACATCAAAATCTAATGCTTCCAAATGATTGGTTAATCTGCAATTTTCCGATTTCTGATTAATTCATATAACCCGGTTGAACATAACAAAGAAAACAGGAAAAGGTAAGATCTCTCTTAGCTAAGTAAGTCATAAAAGAAAAATAAAAGGTAATAAACACCTTGGGCAGTTTTTAGCAAGCAAATCCTTGAACACCCTTTGTTCAACATGGCATCCAGACAAGTTATTCGTATAACAGTCATTAACTAACACGTCTTCTAACAGGACTGCTAACATCCAAAATGCATCTTCCTCTTTCTCCACAACCAGCAACAACAATGCTGCTACATAATTTAAGCCCTGCACGCAGAAATGACTCAGAAAAACAAGACTAGTATATAATGTCTGATTTAGTTTAAAAAAAGATGTAGAAAAAAACCTGGCAGTATCCAACATCTGAATCTCTGAAGGAATAAGCAACTAGAACCCGTCTAAGAGCATCGTGTCCCTCTGTTGTGTCCAACCATGGATGGTCCGGAAAAGTCCGAGGCAAGTCCTTTAAGTAATTCAAAGAATATATAAGATAGTGCTCAAGTAAAAATGCTAATACAAGGCTGAAACTTTGGTAAGGGAACTCACATGATCAATTTGCCTAGTGGCTGGAGTGACCTTACCCTGAACAGCGTTAGTCAAATCACTGTAATAACTCTCGGGGACGGTTGACTTTTTTTTAGCCGCCCCGGACAAAGAAAACCACACCTTTGGCCGTAGAACAGGTGGAATCCCTTTCCTTATCAAATTCTTCAAAGTGACAGCATTTCCGATATTTGATAATTTAAGCCGGTATTTGAGGTCAATCCCTTCTGATATGGCCGCCTGTAAGTACCAATCTGCCCCTTTGCTTGACTCTAAGTCCCACCATACCTTACCCTGTTGCCTCACCTTCTCCCTCACCTCATTCAGCACATTAACATCATCTACATTGCCTTCTACTGTGAATCCATAAAGATCTTGGAACTTCACTGTTAGATTTGCCCTTTTGTAATGAATGCTAGGTCTCAAGATTGAAATTTGGGCTTGGATTTCTACTGAGATGTCTCTTTTGCCTCGAATTCCATACATTTCTTGGTGGGTTTCTTTATGATGGAACGAGGAAATTAGACTCGGATTAAAAGGTCGACAATTCCTTTCAACAGCGGAATACGCCCTCCATTGAATTATTTTAACTCGAAACTTGATATGCGTTGAAGCTACTAGATGCTAAAATGATGAAATGGGTACCTCAAGATTTGATAGAGAGAAAATCTAGGCACAGAATTTATCGCTAGATAAAGAAGAAAAAGCTTACATTTATAATGGATATGGATGAAAGTCCGTTTTCTGCCATTGACAAATAACAAGAAGAAAACAAAAAACAAAATTCTATTAACGAAATTTCACAAAATGTTATAAGATTACGGCCTTACGGTTTTAAAGAAAGGCGAGGAGATGACTAACCGAGCAGGATTCCTTTCTTTGCAGTAAGAATCCAGAGAGAAAGACTGAGATTGGGTTCGATTCAGCGACAGAGAAGATAAATACTATGGCGATACCAGAAGAGTGGAGGATAGAGAAGACGGAGGCGTAAAGATCAAACAAACCCGATTTATTTATTTGTGTGGGGATCAATCAAAGCTCGGAAAGATGGATAGGATTAAAGAGAGAGAGAAATGTAATGGTGGTGTATAATCGATGAGTCATGATCTGAGATGGGTTTTGTTCAAGGAAAACAAATTTTTTTGTACATTTTCTATGGTCTTTGGTTATTTTTTTTCTTCCTGGAAGTGGAAAATATGAAATAAGATGGCAATGGTGGCGCCAATGAAGTGGACCATTCCCTCCTTCATAAACCTGAAGTTGTCCGAATAAGGACAAAGACAGTAGCGTCGAGAAGTGGGACCGGGTAAAGCTTTCACACGTGTGTATTGTGTGTGCTGTGTAGAATATCTCATATCTGGGGCGTCTAAAGGGCCGGCCATTGTTGCTAGAGCGGTGTTGGGCCGGTTGAGATCGTGTGGACCCATTGGTAGGTGGGGTGGGTCCCGCGGTTTTGAGCATCCAAGAAACCCGCAAAAAGTTGCCGTTGTATAGAGAGAGAAGAGTGAGGTGGGTTCACGTGCCTGTCACAGACTTTACTTCAAAGACACATTCAATACCGTCCCATATATTTTTATGATGTCAATTGGGCGGGCTCCCATTAAGTTGCAATTTCCAGCCCAATATCAATATAGCTGGGCCTATGTAGTAGTACTTACTAAACCGATTTTGCAAGACGACCCCCATTATTTACATCATCAGCCCATAGGAACAAGTGCTTGTGCTAGAATTTACTAGGATTTGTAACATTCCATTAGAAACATGTTAATCAAAATTTAATATAATATTCACATATAATTTTAATGAAATATATATATATATATTATGATATTCTATAAACGAATTTGAACGTAGATAAAAAAGAAAGAAAGTAACAAACCTCGTACGTTTATTTATCATCTCCTCCTTAAAAGTAGTACATGACTTAAGGGATCTAACCCTTTTAAGCCACCCTACAGCCTACAGTACACGACTACATGATTATTTAAGTACATAAGCTGATCACTTTAGTTTGATATGTCAACTACGTACGTAGAGAGTACTTGATCAATATTTAGTTCAAGGATAGCTAGCAGCGGCCTCAGTTTCCATCATTCGAGCTTCAAGTGCGTTACAGCATCTGCAACCCCATCGGCCGCAACAACGTCCATAGTAACACCCTCCTCCGTATCCGCCGCCGCCGCCCCCTCCGCTTCCTTGCGGCTTTCCTTCACTGATTCCCTCCGTTCCCATGTTGCTTGATTCTTCTTCTGTAGTACTCCCATCTACATTAATCATGTATTCAAAAGCTTAATATAAACGAAAATGATGATGGTTAATTGAGATAGGAATACATATAGTAAGTAGGTAGTAACATTTTTGGAGGGCCTGGAATTCAGCTTCACTGCAGCAACGACAAAATCCACGTGGAAAACAGCAACGACGTCTGCAAATTATTTTTTCATCATTTACTCGCGGCTTCGCTACCTCCACTGCGTCAGTTTGTCCTTTTGTCTCATCAGTTTGTGAGGCCGAGGAGACAATAAGAGGAGAGGCAAGCAGAAGAGCGAGGACAACAAAAACCAGGTTGGAATTCATGATTTCTCTGGACACGATTAATCTCATCAGGTTGAAGATTGGTGGGAGTAGTGGAACCTTAGGGAAACCAATTTATAGAGTAGAAACGAATCAGTAAAAGACAAAGATTAAAGCAAGAGTTTATCTTCTTCGTAGATTGATCATCATGCATTCATGTGTATAATTTAAACGGTTCTATTTGTTCTAGACGATAAACTAAAGCTACAACCTGATCTGATCCTCTAGTGTTAGATGACGTACGTGCTTGCGTCGTGAAAGAATGCCTAGGCTTGACTGGCGGTGTATCAGAAACTTCACTTGGGCCGATCGCCTCTTCTCCTCGGCCCTTTTCTAGTATTGGGCTGCTTAGCTTAGTACGGGAGTTCAATCGGTTGCTTGGGCCCTTTTTCATAGGCCTTTTTGCTATAAAGAGAAAAAACAGAAACAAAGACCGCATACATACGACTTTTGAGACTATATATACATACATTTAGTAAAAATACACAGATTTATTAAAACCTCATAGTTCATACTGAGCTTACAAAAAACACAACATTAATCTAAAGCAAACGTACATTAATCCACGTATACAGACACCACACATGCTTTTATTTTTGTCTCAGCGCACATTGAGCTCGCGTCTGAGCGCGCGCGTGCACACACACACTGTATATATATATATATTTAGTTTTGAGGCTTCTCTTGAGTTTTTCCACCATCTACAACCGCAGCCTGAGAACAGCACCTCCAGCATCTGCCATAGTTGTTACAGCAACGTCTGCAGCTATAACCACCACCCCCACGGCCACCATTGTAACCACCACCCCCACGGCCACCATTGTAACCACCACCCCCACGGCCACCATTGTAACCACCACCGTAATCTCCTCCACGTCCATGGCCACCATGGCCATAATCTCCTCCACGTCCACCACCACCACCACGGCCGTAATCTCCTCCATATTTTGAATCCTCTACCCCATTAGTACTCGTCTCCCCTGCACGCACATACATACATAATTAGGACACTAATCACTAAATATTGTTAAAAACTATATACCTGAGCGAACATGCTTACCATCTTTGATGTCGGTTTTCGTCTCGGCGAGCTCTCGAGCAGCCACCTCGGAAGAGATGAGAAGCACAGTGGCTAACAAAAGGGCTAGGAAAACAAGAGCCTTAGAAGAAGCCATATTCTAACTGAACAATGTATTGGTATTGGAAAAGGGATGAGAACATTAGTATGAGACCGGAAGGTATTTATAGGCAAGTGCGAGCTAGTGAGCTACATAGATAGATAGGAAGAAGAGGATGCATTGCGCGGCATGGCATGGGACTTCGAATACTAAAATACGGATCAAAATGAAAATTAACAGGTCTACGAACCCCACTAGTCTGCCACTATGTGGTTGGGTGTTAAGAGATACGTATTAAAACCTGCAGCCTCTAGTACGTATTAAAACCTGCAGCCTCTAGTGTAGTCTGTAGTATTACGTACTATTTACAAAAGCAAGTTGCCTCCATAATTGTAAAATGTTGACTATCAACTATCAAGTGACTTGCCATTGCACCAACTGTCAGATACATTAATATATGGGAGTACTGGCTAGTGGAAATAGTATGGAAAAAGTTGAATACCATTTTCCCCCTAAATTAGATTGAATTTATCGTATAGTAGTGATCGGTATTATGATCTCCCACTTCAGATTTAGAAACAGTCAGAATCTTAAGTAAAGTTTGTTCGAAGTTTCTAACCATGGCATGTTCTAAACTGGGAACGGATTGTGTTGAAAATTGATTGGTGTGGGCCACCATTATTTGGAGCTTTTCTCGACCAATTCTGTAATATTGAGGATAAGATCACAGCCTGATTCGGGCATGTTTAAAATATCTTTCAAGAGGGACCCCATCTAGCATTTAAGGATGATCCATCGGTCCCCAAATCTGTGTATCATGCATGTATGATCATCTAGCATTAATAATTGATGAAGCTCAATGAATGAATACATATCATGTGATCATCTCCTCACCATTCCCACGTGTTTTCACTGTTTGCTCAAAATTTTCCACACAAAGTGAGGCTCAAAGCAACTATCTTTTATCATTTTCCCAAATATTCAGATTAATCTAAATTACTTCGATAATTTAAAATATTTGACTAATTCCACGTTCAACTCCCCTCCCACCTCTTTGAATTTCAGCCCAGAGCAATTAAGTAAGGGCCCATCAATATATAAATACGCAACAGTAGTCAACGCTCGATGAGGTGGGACCAAAGCATTTTTTTTTTTTTGGGGGAATTTCTAGCCACAATTGAGTTTACAAGAACAGGGACAACTCATTTGCTGGAATGTAGGGGAGAATGCTTTCACCAAAAATGTCAAACAGAGAGGTGAGGACACGTCCGGAATTAAAATCATCCTTCCAGACCTGAGCAAGCAGAGCTGATTTCTTAAGACATTGACGATGATTATCAGGCTCTGTTTCAACGACTTCATTTTGCATCTGTTTAGAAGATGAAGATGGACCCACATCCGCACGGGCATCGACCGAATCAGGAACCCCTGCTTCGTCTTCTTCCATGCGAGAAGATGGTTCTGAGTTAGATATCACGACATCGGCTGGACCATCTGTCACTATTTTCTTCAGAGGGGGCTGCCCTTCTAAGTGGTCTCCGCTTGCCCTGCGCTTATCTGGATTGTTTAGATGGGTATTAAATTCTTAGAATTTGATCTCAAGTAAAATCTATGTTAACCACCAATCAATTCGATGTGCAGTAAATAACGTGTCAGTTTTAGGAATAAAAAGTAAGAATTCAGTAATAAACCTGTGAAAGGTTTGTTTTTTTCCCCACCGTGTTGAAATGGGTATTTCAAAGGTTATCAATTACTTCTACTCACATAATCTTTTCTATTCCAATGAAATCTTTCACGTTTGTCAAAAAACGGTCAGAGTATATAAGATTGAAGTCCTACTTGGGGATGCAGTGACAACTCTTCCACTTGTCCTTATGATAGCACTTGCCGGTGGAGATGGAAAAGGCGGGAAGATCTTAAGTCGATCATACACGCATTGGCCGACCGCACACTGGAAGATTTATTATTTTATTACACAACTAATGAAGTCTAAATCAATTATTAGATAAGTATCCCAATTATGCGATCATTATGAATCGACATTCAAGAGATATGTAAAAGAAGAAAACACACCAGCAATGCCCCATAAACACGCCAGGCTTCTTGCCTCTTCATCTCATTCTTTTGATTAGATAGAATCATCTCCGGTTCCAAAAGTCGTAGATATGGCTCGAGATTTGGTAGTATAAGAAGGCGAACCTACTTGTAAGATAAGTATTAATCATCATATCGTAAGAATCAAGAGATATATAAAAGCAATTCCCTCCCTCACCTCATTTTTTTTTCCTTATCTCCATTCCTACAGACATAGTCAAAAGTTCACAGGAGAGGAGAATACCACGTTCGGACCCAGGGCTGCTAGACCTTGAACAGCACCATAATGTTGAGTCATCGCTCGTTTTGGGTCCAGGAAAGCATTTAGCAAAGTCTTTGTAAGACGTGTCTGAAGAGAACTATAAACATTCCCAAATCTGCAAGAGACTTTCTAAGTCTTAATTCTAAAGATGAGACAAAAGATTTTAACGAGACATAAGAACCATAACTAAGCAATACCGATCTCTAATAAGTTCCCAATGGCTTACCTTTTGCATATTGAAGCAACCAGGTGTGCAGTAAAGTCCCTAAGTTCCCAATGGCTGTCTGCAAGCCTATTACCCAACCTTCTTGCAACGAGGCATGTAACAACTGATGGCATCAATTGGTGTAGCTGACAAGGAAACAGTGCCCTTTTTTTCAGATTACATAGATAAAAAGCTTGAAGGAAACACAAGTTCTAGAGTTGGGATAAGAAAAAAAAGGAATAAAATCCAGACTGAACCTCCTTGGAGCAACAAAGTACAAAATAAACATACATAGGGATCAATGTGTATGTGAGGATTCTGGAGAAGACTCCCAACTACACGCATCAATGCAAATAGAAGGGAATAGTCACTCAAACCACGAGAGACCTGATTTCATTGGGGTATCAAAAAATGAGAATGAGTAATAAATAGCTACACTTTTTAACAATCTGCTTGTGCTGATAATGTGATGAAGCATTATTACCTCATCAGCTATAAAGCATGTGAAATAAGGAACCAATGGATGAAGTCCCGAGTCCGTGGCCAAACTAACTAATGCTTCTTTTAACAGGGCAGAGTCAGACTTACTCACAACAAGCTCAGTGATTTTGTCAAAGTACAACTGTCAAAGTAGCGGTAAAGGACATGTAAATTAGACGCGTGTTATAAGCAACAAACCAAAGGAGCTGCTACTTTTAACATAGATAGTGTTTATCACCTGAAGTTCCCTAGACAATACATGCTTAATAGGTAATTTAATCTCAATGGGAACTCCATCATCCTTCACTTCACTGCTTTTGGCATCAGAAGGAGCTGCTATCACTACAGATGCATAACAATCAACACAAAGGTTGTACATTTGTTAGCATGCCAAAGGCTTAGCTACTTAATGCTTTTTGAGTGAAAACTATCATCATCACTGCCTTCAAGATAAGTTCCAAACCTTCTACAGGAGCATTTTCGGGGATTGCAGGCTGAGCACCTTCAATTGCTAGCCAGTGACAAAGTACTGTTGTATCAAGAGGTGCTTTCGGTAGAGGAGCTTCAATTATCTAACATCTCAAAACACACATAAGAACTTTGTTAAAAATATGCTCCTGTTAAGTAGAAAGGACTACTGGAAAAATCATAAATTTCTTACATCTTTGAATTCCAGATCCTTGTCATCAAGGTAAAACAAGTCTCTATGTCCAAGAGCTCTTTTGAAGCGCAAAGGGCCCCCAGAGGCGAATCCATAAATCGGCTGACACCACCACAACATAAAAGGTCACAGTGATTACAAAACATGAAGAAAGAAACAGAAGTATGCATTGTAATAACAGCCAGCGTCTAATACCTCTACATTTCTCAGATTTAGTGCACCATCAACATCGTCTGCTGTCAAGGTAGTTCTCTTGGCATGACGCATGCATTTGATAGCCTCCTGATACAACACAGTATTATTTCATCCTAATTATTAACTATAAAAGTTCCTCATCAGCTAGACTCTTATGCATCCTCCCGCTATAATAAGTGATATATTAACAGCAATTACCTGCATAATCTCGCGCAGTCGATATTCAACATCTGGGGCAAGCTCGAGAGCAACATCCGAAGACAAGTTGTTAATCCCAATACATTGAGCAATAACCTCAATATTCTCCGTAGGCACAATACTCATTTTTCTTGTCCTCGATTATCAACTTCTTATATTAAGCACCTCAGTCAACCATATACATCTATCCTACAATCAACCCAACCATTAAAATACGAGACATTAAATCTAAACCAGGGCAACTACATAATCATCTCCTTCCGTATCTACACTGTTTAGAACCCTAACATATAAACTTAGAAACAAACAGAAAGAAAGAGAAAAGGAGTTAGATTTCTAAGAGCGAAATTGCTTACTGGTATTGGCCGGTAGTGTAGAGTCGTATACAGTAGACTCGAGCTGAGTTGAAACTTGAAGCTTTCCTGTTTATATGAGCGACAGAGAGAGAGAGAGAGAAGTGACAGTGCCTGAGTTCGGATCCGAATTCTGCAGCGGTGGATCTAACAGGAGGGCCCTTTTTATACCCATATAGAACATTCGGGTTAACCGGGGCACCATAAGCCCATGGATAGTTGGGCGGTTTTTTTTTAGCTTGCAAGAACTCATTTTCTTTCTTTCCAAACAAGCACTAAAGTTGTAACGTTTCATTCTATTTTTTTGGATGCCAACGAAATTAAAATGAATTCCATTTTATCGTAAAACCAAACGGACGCATCCATTCTTACTAGTTCTTCTAGAAATGAAAGAGACATATGACCCAATTCCCAAATAACAAGCAAACTTTTCACAAGCATACTCTTATGCAATCCATGTGCGATAAAGTATCAAAAAAAAGGGCAATGAAATTATAAACTTTGTTATCCATCTATCCAAGCTTTCACTTTTTTTCCAGCTTCCATTATTTGAGTGACCAACTCCAGCTCTAAAGTTCTGCGAATCCCTGCAATTCTATTTTCACTTGATCCCATCTAACATGTGCTCTTTTCCCTCACAAATCATAGTTAAATCAGATGATTCCTCCTCTTTTTCTTACTTTAGAGTTGAGTAACATGTGCAGCTTGTCTTGACAAAATTCTCTTCTTGGGGTTTTGTTTTTCTTTGGGCAGATGGGTGTCAGAGGGGAGCTGGTAAGAAATGTGTTCTACAGAAAACGCTCTAACAAAAGTCATGAAAGAAATGTAAGGAGGAGCAATGTGGTGGTGGGGAAGAGAAAATGGAACTCTATTAGATCATATCTATGTGGGGATGAACATAATTCGGTACTTGTTGCAGAGGAGGATTCAGCATCTGTTAAAAGCTCTGAAGCAACTACTGTCAAGGAAGATATCACAACTGAAGAAAATAAAGAAGAAGAACAAGAACAAGAGGAAGTGGGTAAGTCTAGTTTGGAGTTTCAAATGAAGTGTGGAGAAGAGGAAGCAGCCATTCTTATTCAATATGCATTCAGAAGCTTTCTGGTTTGTTTTACTTTTTCTCTCCTTTAAGCTTCAAATGCATATAGATATTCATTCCACATGTTCCTTCAATGATCATTTTGTTCTTTGAATTCAGGATCGGCGTAGAAATGAAGAAACGGAATTGAAGGGTGTTAAGCATGAATTTACCGAGGGAATGAAAAGTCTGAGTAAAAAGTCCTTAAGCTCATCGGTGGAGGTTCAAACTGGAAATTCGAAAGAAGTTTTTTCGGTTCAAGGAGAAAGAACAGCTGCTCAACAGCGGCTTCAACCGAAAAGCAAAACTCAATTGCTGAAGCAGAAGGAAGAATGGGATGATAGCACGGTGAGTAGCAACATATCCCAAATGAGGATTCAGAACAGAGTAGAAGCTACTACTAGGAGGGAAAGAGCACTAGCTTATGCTTTCTCACAACAGGTAATATACATAACAATTTCCAAGCTTCTCTCTTTGCAAAATGGTCTTACACTTGTTTGTTGTTTCATAGCTAAGAATCTGTTCCACGAAAGAAAAGACAAAATCAGATGGCATGGAAGCAAACATGGGTTGGAGCTGGTTAGAGCGGTGGATGGCGACCCGAATTTCAGACAGCCCGTCAGTTGAAAGTCAAACAAGCAAAAATCTCGTGTCTAATACTGCTTATTGCAATCAAAGATGTTCATCAATTGGAAGACGACAGCTTTTCGATTTGGGAGGCGGGGAGGAAAAAGAGAGCTGTGGATCTAATGAGGCGGTGGTGCCTCTCCAATCTGATCAGAACTTGACATCAAATGTACCAAAGGAAACAATTGAAGGATTGAAGCCGGGGCGTAACGGGCTTAAGGCCACGAAGGGGAGTGCAGCTTCAAAGGGACTGTCCCGAGAGTTAGCCAAGGTAAGAATACTTCAACATTCACAAATGCAATGATACAAATTTGTATTTGAAATTGTAACTTGTATGTATAACTGGCACAGTCGAGCAAAAGGGACTGTCCTTAGAAGACTCAGAAACATAAATGAAAGGACAGAGAAAAGCAACAAGACGGAAACTGAGAGAAGAAGATTGCTCATTTCCTTACGAGCGTACGTATAATCTTTGTTGTAAGTATTTCCTGTGTGATTTATGCAATTGTTTTTGCCTTGACCATTTTATAAATCAAAAGGGTCATTTTATAAAGTAATCAAGCCATAAATATCATAGGACTAGTATAAGAGTATTAAGAGATGCACCATTATTTCAACAAAGTTGGATTACACATAATGTTGTCTTCCCCTTCTTCCTCGGCCGATCATAAAATATATATTATCAAGAACAAGAGTTACATAGAAAAAACACCTTTCATCACTTCTAGAAAAAGGACAGAAGAAGCATTTTTACCTTCTCATAACTTTTGAACATAATCTTCAAACAGTGCCAGACTCTTAAAAGTTAAAACATTCTAGATTTTATCAATATCTTCATCCTCAAACTCAATGTAATCATCACCCGCTCCATCATCTTCATCATCAATACCTCCAGCAATACCTTCATTGAGCCGAGTGTTTTCGGGCAGTTCACCATATGCCTTCAAGAGCCTAGCCTCATCCGGCATGTACTTGAGGATGACATCAGCTTTGTCATCTTGATAGTCACGTAGGCCCACCAGGATGATATCACCAGCTGCTATCCAGACCTTCTTGTGCATCTTTCCTCGGATATGGCAAAGACGCTTTGTCCCGTCAATGCACATGGCCTCACACCGGCCGTTTCCAAGCATTCTGAGAACTTGGGCATATTCTTGCCCGTCTTCTTTGAATACCAACTCACGCTTCTCATCATCCGCCTCATTCTTTCCTCTCTTCCTATTCTTTCCTCCCTTTCCCTTGTTCTTCGGCATGGCCCTTGATTCTGTTTAATCAACTGACCAAAATTTAGGGATAATTAGGAATTTGCAAAGAACTAAACTTCTAGAAACCAGTCACGGAAAATCGAAATTAGTCACAAGGCACGAATATGAATAAGGGGGCGTAATCACTATATCTATATTGCAAAAGAAACCGACTTGAATCCAGTTTTTGGCAGGAAAAATTCACCAAACAGAGAAAAAAAAAGGCCAAAACATAATTAAAGTTGGATAATTTAACTTTGACACAACAACTATGCGGCGGGGAAAAAAGAGAATCTCGAGCCTAAAAGTTAATATTTTCACAGCTGAGATGAAATCGCTTAAAGAAAGAACACAAGAAAAAAGAAAGAAAAGAAAACCCTAAATCTCACGGAGAAACATCACAAACTCGGATTATTAGGGTTATGTTCATAAACACTGCAAGATCAAAATTTTAAAGGGAAAAACGCATATTTCGCAGCAGATGATAAATAATCTGAGCGAAACAGTCCCAAAATGAACATCAAAACACATAAAATTATACAAATTTATCGAAAAAGAGAAGAATACCTTTTTTCGAGAGGAGAGAGAGATGAGGCCGGAAACAATTTAGTGAATCAAAAAGGGTGAGAAGTTTCAACGGCTTAGCATGATTTTTAGGCACAACAGCAAAGGTCGCAAGTCGGTCCATACTGGGCTTGGACCAAAACAAAGTCCAGCCCATTTGTTTTTGCACCAACGACATATCGTTTACTAACAACTCATAGTCGTTGGCATTATTCTAAAGAGATTCCGAGCTCGAGTATGAATTACTCTTGAGAAAGAAATCGAGTGGGAATTCACGACGATTCTCTCTGATTTTCTGGCTCGCAAAACTGGTTTAGGGCCATGGCGCCTAAAATTTTCTGGCTGATTATGATATTAGCTTACCCTGTCTGTGTTCCTGAGCTTATGCATGTCGAATCGACCGATGAAGCCTTCACATCCGTAGTTATATCTCAAAAGGGGCTTGATTTTGTCAAGGAGTTGCTCGTAGTTAAAGCGATTTCTTCCATAATCCCACTCTACTTGCCGAAGATTGAGAAAACTGTGAAAATTCCATTTATCGGCAATGTTCATATGGTCTTATCGAACACAACGATTTACGAAATCGATGTTGCCTCTTCCTATGTTAATCCAGGGGATTCAGGTATTGCGATTATTGCTTCAGGGACGACGTGCAATTTGAGTACGAATTGGCATTATGCTTACAGTACTTGGGTTGTTCCTGTCGAGATTTCCGATAAAGGAAATGCCTCAGTTCAGGTATAGGCTTTTTTTTTGTTAAAACCTTCCCTGCTTAAACTGAAATTCAAGCTGGTATTTTTATGTTTATGAGAGAAGATGGAGTTTTATTTCCATTTTCTTCAGAAATTTCATTCATTTGATATGCTGGGAAGGAAGATTGGGTGTAATTATAAACTGGAGTTTGGTTTGGAATTAAGATTAGTGTATTTTAGTTAGATTCCATGGGCTTGAAGTAGGTTTTGGACCTTACTGCGGCGTTGTCTGTAGTATTCAGACTCTTTTTTTAATACTTCATTTTTGCTTCATTTAAGGTTGTAGGCATGGAAGTGGGGCTTACATTGAGCTTGGAAATTCAACAAGGCACTTTGAAACTGTTACTTCTCGATTGCGGTTGCTATGTCAAAGATATTTCTATAGAATTAGATGGAGGAGCATCTTGGCTTTATCAAGGGTATGAATTTTCATTCATAACTTGTGTATTCAGTTGAATTGGAATCACCAATGTTTTTCTAATGTTATATTTTAATAATATTTGTTATATTTTAATAATATTTGTTATATTTTAATAATATTTGTTTTGGTAATCTAAAGGATGATATATGCTTTTGAGGAGCAAATAGAAGCGGCCGTTGAAAATGCGATTTCCAAGAAACTTAGAGAAGGGGTTGTAAAGCTTGATTCATTTTTGCAAGAACTTCCCAAGGAAATCCCCGTGGACGATAATGCTTCATTGAACGTAACTCTTGTGCAGGACCCCTTTGTGAAAAACTCTTCCATTGGGTTCGAGATCAATGGTCTATTTACCGCAAGAGAAACAATTCCAGCTCTTAAATATCACCAGTATGTGAATTCACCTCCAGTTTCCTGCTCAGGTCCACCAAAAATGCTTGGAATTTCATTGGATGAAGCAGTCTTCAACTCTGCCTCTGCCCTCTACTACAATGTAAGATTCAAGTTTTGAATAAAAGGTTGAGTTTCACCATTCGTTTTGTATTAAAGTTTTTATTTGTATTGTCAGGCAGAATTCATGCAATGGGTTGTGGATCAAATACCGGATCAGTCACTTCTGAATACTGCTGGATGGAGATTTATCATTCCTCAGCTATACAAGAAGTACCCAAACCATGACATGGAGTTAAATATTTCCTTTTCTTCTCCTCCAATCATAACGATTTCAGACAACAATATTGATGCCACAGTATGTGTAGATCTCGTAATCAATGTTTTGGAGAGTGGGGAGGCAATACCTGTCGCTTGCATCTCACTGGTAAGCTTTATTCATAGAAAATTTCAGGAATCTATTAGCTTATTGTAGAGATATATATATATATATATATATTTAATCTAATTTCTCTATTGGTAAAGGTGATTCATGGCTCAGGTGTGGTCAAGGTATCGGGTAATAACTTAGTTGGGTCTGTTAAATTGAACAACTTTTCAATGTTGTTGAAGTGGAGTAATATTGGCAATCTTCGCATGTATCTAGTTCAGGTATTTTCTAGCCTTGTAATATAAACTAACTTCTGTGTTTGTTTTTCTAACTAATAGAAGGTGTAATCTCTCCATATATTACAGCCTGTGATATGGACACTTATTCAAACAGTGGGCTTGCCATTTGTGAACTCACACCTCGGAAAAGGGTTCCCTTTGCCTATAATTCATGGTTTTACCCTCGACAATGCTGAAATATCCTGCTCGAATTCAAGGCTTACTGTTTGCAGTGATGTTATATTCGCAGAAACACAGAATCTTGGTCGGTTTCTCATGTTGTTCAGATAAACAATGCTCGCGACAAGGTTTGGGGAACCTCTTGAACACGGTTAGAGGGAAAGGAAAATGAGCTGCTTACCTTTGTATACTCTGGTTTTTTGTGTATGCTGGGTTTCTAGTTGAAATTGTACAACTGTAAGTTTATGAAAACTCTTGTAAATATTCTGAAAAATGTCAATTTATATGTTCTTTTTAAAAACCATTGCCATGGTTGATTTCCACGTGAAGTGGGTGCTTGCTTTGTTTAATAAATTTTGTAATGATCGTGTTTTTTAACAGAAGATTAATAGGAATAGAGGGATTCTGTGATGAGAAATGTTTTTTGGTGGAGATATCTATAATTACACCTATCAGTTTTATGCCGTTCCAATATACGTCTCTAGAAGCCCAACTGCACATTTTGGGCCGAAAACTCTACGCAGTCCATAGAAAAAACCAGCCCACCAATAACACCTCAACAAAATCCCCGAAATTTAACCCCAAATTGATCTTTCCTTAGGGTTAGGGTTTCTATTCCTTGCAGTGCGTTGCATTTACGCTGGTTGTCATCAGTTATTTCCACTCATCTTGCAGCGCGAGGGTTTATCTGTCTTCGATTTCATGGCGACTAAGATGGCGACGGCAACAGCGACTAAGACGGAGACCGCAACGACGAAGAGGAAGCCGCTCTTTGTCAAAGTGGAAGACCTCAAACCAGGCACGAGCGGCCACACCCTTACGGTTAAGGTGGTGAGCTATAAGGATGTGAAGGTTGTCAATAAAGGTGTCCGATCGTCGATGCTAATGGCCCGACCTCAACATCCGACCCGTATAACTGAATGTCTCGTCGGCGATGAGACTGGCTCCATAATCTTCACCGCTCGAAATGATCAAGGTATCTCATTACTGTACAGTAATCATATTTTTGAAGTGAGGAAAGAGGAGATATAGGAATCATGAGGATCTGTTATGATGGTGCCTGTATTTGAAATTGTTTAGGAAAAAAAAAAACATGTGATTGTTCGTTTCATTTCTGGTTCTGAAAAGGACTGAGTTTTATTGTTCTTCATTGTTAAACCCAAATGGTAGTTACTATTGTTGAACTTATGCACTGATTAATGGTTGCTTTGTTTTATGAATTATGATGCAGTTGATATTATGAAGGAGGGTGCAACTGTAATAATTCGCAATGCAAAGATCGGCATGTTCAAGGGTTCAATGAGACTAGCTGTCGACAAATGGGGGCGAGTTGAGGTGACGGAACCGGCCAACTTTGTGGTTAAAGACGATAACAACCTTTCTCTGGTCGAGTATGAACTGGTAAACGTTGAGGAGTGAGTTTTTTTCCCTTCCTCTCGGTTGTAAAACCGAGAAGTAAGAAGTGAATATTTTTTAAGTTATTAGATACTAATTGTTTATTACTATCCCGAACCAGTGTAATGAATGAACTACTGCTCGCGAGGATATAGTTTGGTGTGGGTACACAAATCTAGCTTTAATGATGTAGTTTTGATCTTATGCGTTTGATGTGTTGAATGTGATTGAAATGTAGAAGAGATTTTATGGGGTATTCGCTACTTTTGTGTTGCTTTCTCACATGGAAAGTAAATAGAATTGGTGGTCTTGACATGTTCATGGTTTCATTTGTGCCATTTTCGTGTAATTTGGGTAAAGCCCAGGCATTGTTCAAAGTTCCTTCTTATTACCAGCACAATCGATTGGCCGTTTTCATAAAGAAAATTTGAAGCAATGGATCATTCTACCATGGGTGGTGGAAGCAGAGAAGATGGGATTTGGATTCGGTGCAAAACATATGAGTTCGGACCGATCCAGCACCGAGAAGATAGCATTTTTGTCAAAACGATTCGATACTGTCAATCATAATCATAGTAATACACGCAAACTAGAATCGATACAAATTGAAAAGGCAAAGCATGTTATTCTTGCCTCTTTAAATAGTGGATCTTGAGTCTAGGAACTACCAATATCCTTTTGCCAAGTTGAAACATGCATTTAGTCTGGTTATTCCAGTTGATCAAGTTTTATCAGGAAGACTGGAGACCGCTCACTGCCAAATATATATAGAGTTATTTGACGTCAAAATTACTGCACAAAAAAATGAAAAAGAGAGAATAATGTGCGGATTCAAGATATATCATGACTATAAAACTTTATTACACCAATTACAGGAAAATTCAATCATGGCTTATTACATGTTCATGGGCTATATAACAAGCAACTTATAATCAAAATAGATATTATGGGAACAATTCAAGAAGGTTAAAAACAAGGTCTCCGATTAGAAAGCTCAAGAAATCCAATTTTGTCTGAGACAGCTCACTGGAAACTTCTAAATAACAGCATCCACAGTCTTAAATTGCAGAATTTTGTCAAGACTCCCCTCAAACCCTCCGACCATTCACTACACATCATTGGATGCTGGTTAACACAAATTATCAGTATGATGAAGATTTCAAATTGAATAGTGCAATTGGGTAAATCATTTCTACTTGATCTGAAATAAGACTGACCATCCATAAACATGTATATATGCATCGCAGGTCATCAATCAACAAAACTTATTAGGCCTAAACTTTAATATCAACTGGTACCATCCTATGATACTCCAATAAATGTAATAGCGGCCTCTAAATCATTAAATCAAAATGGAAAATAAATCCTCAAACAGAACTTAAACAGTGGTATGGACATCCAATCAATGTATACCACAATTTATTACAAACTCAAGTACTATAGTCAAATGAATAACCTATTAATGATATAATCCCCTAGTACATTCAATTGGTAAGCAAAAACAGCTTGTGTAATTTCATCTTGCTTTCGTCCTCATCTAGTCATATCCTTGCCTACAACATAGAAACGAAGGAAATGTATCTTTGTTTTCTTTTCACTTGAAGAACAAAAGGGAAAAGGGTACGAACTATTTGAAAACTTAATTTGGAAGACAACATGAAATGAGTGATGAAGGGAAAAAAGATAACTCTACATCAAGTTCAGGTATTAGTACCAAATAAAAGGAAGAGACGAGATTTAACATCAGACCCTTCACTATGTCTTTAATGCGGTAATTTCTACAAAAGCTGCTATATGCATATTTTATGCATACTTTCCTACATTCTAAATAAACTCGATCACAGTTTAAAAGCCTTAACGTGAATTTGGTAAGCACGGACTCACCAGAGTAGTAATAGGACGAGAAGAACATCAAGGGACATAAAAGTGGGCTTAGCTACCTAATTCAGAGCAAAATACAATAGTTAGGAAGCCTAAAAGCAGAGCCACTTTTATGATCAACATAAGCAAGAAAGTTCCATGACGAGCAAGAAAGTTTTATACAAGCATCTTTATGGTATGGTGTAATAACTCAAATAGAGGAGGTGAAGAAGAACAAATTAGCCCAAAACGAAACTTTCTGCTGCCCTCATCAAAGAAGTTTAACCCAAAGAATTAACCAACAGCAGCATAACTAAAACTCATGTTCATGAAGCTATACTACAGCAGCAATTCTAATCTTCCTTCATATATCGATTACTTTATCAAATCAAATCATATAGGATCATAATCTGCACATTCAATCAAAGAATCACAGTGTACAAAACAGAAGGAGAAAGCTGAAATTACCTTCCGGAAGCAAACCATAACTGCAGCGAGAGACAGAAAGCATTGAAGTCATCAACGCAGAAGCTGTTGCCGTATGGTATGGTAGCATCGACTCCATACAGAAGCTCAATTCAGCTGGACACCTTCACCATAAAGGAAACATTATATTGAAGAGATAAGCCAAATTCATATCAGAAAAATGAAACCGAAAAAATCTAGGAATTTCCCCGCGTCTTCACCTGAGAGTGCGCTGAGCTGGTTTGTTCGCTGCGAAGCGGAACGATGTACGAGCTGATCTGGCTTCGGAACCAAGCCGAGACGCCGCATTGCGAGCTGAGCTGGAACATGCACGGAAGACGGATCTGGCGGCGAAGGAAGCCATTGTTGATCTGAGAAAAGAGCGGACAAGTTGAAGAATTCAGATGGCCACTCGAAGAGGATGATAGTAAAGGTAGGGTTTAGCGGCTTAAACTTAAAAACCCTTTGAGCTGATGTTTGGATGTGTAGATACTGTACACTCCACCACGATTTTGCTTTTTAAAAAAAAACTCGTCACTGTTTGGTTACACGTTATAACGTAGCCTTAACGAGGTTTATAGTTATTCCCACAACGATTCAACAGAAATGCATTGCCACTGACCTCAACCTCAAGCCAGCTAATGTGAAACGCTCCGTCTGGAATCGGTGATTTTGGCGCTCTTTCTTCCTTGTCCTCACCTCTCTCTCCTCCTATTCTGTGCGGATTCTTCAGTTGTGCTGTTGGTTAAGGAAAGTTTCTCGCTTTAGCAGCAGCAGCAGCGACAATTCACTCTCTATGGCTTCTCTGTTCAAGGTAAATTTCCTATCTCCATCTCGATTTTTCAGTTCCAAGGCTCGTTCTGTAAAATTATTGGAGGCGAATGGAATGTGATGTTTAGGGAATCTGTAAAGTTACACAGTGGGGGAGCTGGTGAGTTGATAAGACAGTTGGGATTTAGGGTTAGGTCTAGTCTGATTGATTTTGGTACTATGCTATTGAAGTTATAGGTATTCATTTGTGCTTATGTTATCTACTATTATTGGTTTAGGATGCTTCCAAGCTATCAGCATATAGGGACAGAAGGTTTCCGGGTTCACAGGAAGATTTTGAGCATGCATTGCGGACGTCTACAACTGTTTACATTGGAAATATGTCATTTTATACAACAGAAGAGCAAGTTTACGAGCTGTTTTCTCGTGCTGGAGAAATCAAGAAGATAATAATGGGGTTGGATAAGAATACCAAAACACCTTGCGGCTTTTGTTTCGTCTTGTAAGTGTACATACTTCATAATTTCTAGGTAGATTCAAGGAGGTTTAGATTAAGATAGTCCATTTTGCTTGAAGTTCAGGCTTTTCATCTGAAATCTAGTGTATATCTTCTTGTGTGAGACAAAAGGAAGATTCCTTATGGAAAATCCACCCCTTTAGTGACAATTCATTGACAATCGTTTTCTCTTTCTCAATGTTATAAAGATTCTACTCTCGGGAAGATACTGATGATGCAGTGAAATATGTAAGTGGCACTATTCTTGATGATCGTCCTATCCGTGTGGATTTTGACTGGGGATTTCAAGAAGGTAGGCAATGGGGCCGTGGTCGAAGTGGTGGACAGGTGATTTCACCCCCCTCTCTTTCTTCTTCTCATTTTTACGAGAAATGGTCTCCCATTAATGTCTAATTATTTGCTCTTTGGCTTTGGTTTCCAGGTGCGAGATGAATATCGTACTGACTATGATCCTGATATCCATTTTATTCCTTAAAAAATAATAATAATATAATCTTATCATTTTGCATTATTGCTCTATTTGTGAGAATTACTTTTTCCCCTTAGTTTCCTTAATGTATAATACGTAGAGGTGGCTATGGAAAGTTAGTTCAGAAAGAGTTAGAAGCGCAGAGGCAGCTTGTGGATTATGGTACCGGTTCTTTGGGGTCATTTCCTCCTGTCATAGCTCCTCAGTGTGAGTATATAAAAGCTTACTATATAATCTCCTACCCTCAGCAAGCTTTTTGTTTCATTTGCGCTTTTCTTAATTTTGTTTTTCACTCTTACAGATGGTGGTAGACATGGGGGTGGCTATGGTCATGGAGGTTCCTATCGGCATGGTAGAGGTAACACTTTTAGAAAGATAGAGTAAAACATAAGATTGAAGTGCTTGTAGTTGTTTATTAAAGCCATAAACGTCTCCCATTTAAAGTTCTTTTATCACAAGCAGATTACAATAGGAAGCGGAACCGAGATGATGACAGCCATGCAAATGATCGGAATAAGAGGAGTTATGGTCATGAATCTAGGAGAAACTCCAATCATGACTCTAGACCGGTAATTTCTGGTTCCTTAGATCTTACCCTTGTATAACACTTATGCTAAAAGGATACTGATTCTTATTCGTGAACTGATTCTAATTTTCTCTTCCGCACCATTTGTATTTGATTATACAGGAGAAGAACCCAAGATTCCGAGAGAGTGGTGACTCTGATGATGATGAAGAAGATGACCGGAAACAGCAGCCTTAGCCAGGTCTAACCTTAAGATATAGCAACTGTTCTCTCGTGTTATACTTCTTGATTCCGTAGTTCAATATTCTAAGAACTAAGTTTGCCTTTGTATTACCTTATGGTTCCAGTTAATCTTTTTACGCATCATGCACTGTCTTATGATAACATCAAACCGACGCGTGATATTCAAAAGAAGGGAAAAAATAAATATTACAAGACCTGTCAAAGATGCATCCAAAATTTCTTTTCGGACATAGAGATTACATCAAAACAATTTTCGTATCCCATGATCTTGCACAAAGAGATATTCTATCTGCCATAACTCCAACATGTTGGCTACGGCATGCAATCCTCGAAGTTTCAGCTGCTCAAGAAAACCAGATTGAGTTGGAAAAACTTGCAAATGACTCAAGATGGAACATCCATGCTGCCATACGCGCATGTAGAGCTGCCTTCCCACTGAGACTTCATTCGACTTCTTGAATGATTCTCTTCTTACGCAATGGCCCAGCTGAAATGCTTCCAGGAGCACTGTGAGCTTTCCTCCTCTCTTCTTTTCTTCTCTCAGAGTCGATAATAGTGCGTCTAAGAGCAGCAGCCTTGTATATTGGTTTTGGCAAATGTCTGTGCCTATATTACCCCAATCCAGATAAGCAATCAGAAAAGGCCCAATCTCATCAATAAAGTACAAATTATGGTTTCATATTTACCTCACTATGCGCTTCACCTCAGGAAGGTGCTTGTACCGGTTTTTCACAGCCTCATGATACTCGTGCCTTCTTTGTTCTCTAGGTAGAAGCTGCAAAAACATTGTTTATTAATTTAATCAGTATCATCAAAAGCCTCTAATCATTCTTACTTCCAAGTAAACAGTGATGCCTGTGGAAAGAACCAAGAAGATATTCTTACAACTCCTAATTGTTCAGATGCTTTGGCCTTCCAAATCCTAAGGTTAGTGTCATCACTTCCTGATATAACATAACTTGCATCACAGCTGTACTTAACACAGAACACCCTGCATAGACAATCATGGTTTCAGCACTGAGTTAATATTTTCAGAGTATTAAGAAAGAAAATAGATTCTCAGACAATTATGTGGAGCAGTGCAAACCTTTGCATTCTCTTTGTGTGATAGATCTCTCGACTGTGGCCCCCATTATACTGGAAAATTCTTACCTATAAAATACATATTAATTGTATGACAATGACCCTTTTTATCCAAAAACACAGTTGACTTGGAAATGACAATAGTTGTGACTCACAGTTCTATCATAAGATCCAGTGACAAATTCTCGACCAGTTGGTGAGAAATCAATATCCATTCTGAAAAACAGACGATTTAAGTTAACATGCATGGCTCACAAAGAAAGTAAATGAGGAAAAAGCAAGATGATAGGATATTGCTGAAACTATCATCTTACACAGCAGAAACATGATCCTTGTGCACACACTTGGCCTCATCGAGTTTTCTAGCATCATAACTATAGCAACTACAGTCCTCATTTGCCTGCATCACATAAACCCATAGCTAGTCTTAAGGCAACAAGAAATACCATGTATATGATTATATGAAGGCCTATAGTTCACAGCAGAAAAACAAAAAGGAGCACGGAAAAATCTAATACAAGACACTTACAGCTGTAAAGTTCATTGGTTCCATTGGATTCCAAGATATTGAGTTGGTTTTGGTCTGTTAAAAGGACGATAAAAGTTAGCATGACCAAGAACTGATTGCATTAGCTCCTACATCTTTGTGCAGGAATATTTGCTGCATGTACTAGCAGCTATTCATATTCTTCAAAATTGTATCTTGGAGATATAAAAATTTTGTTCCTTATGGTGTGTAACAATTACCCTCATGATTATTTTTCTTGCTGGAGATGACATGCGCAAGTCATAGAGTGCAATGCTGCGATCACTGCAAAGAAAACAAATGACATATGAACTAAATTTGTTGCAATTTATCGAAAGTACAAGTCTTGACATACCTAGCTGATGTTGCCAAGACATTTGGTTCTCCAGGATTGAAACGGAGAGAAATAACAGTGTCTGATCCCCACTCAAAGCTGTTCACTGGCTGAGATCTATATACGAAATCAGTCATTTATAAACAGGAAGAAGAAATACAAAGCTTAACAGAAATCAAAGAATGAGAGATAAATAGAAAAACCTGTTGTGGTCCCAAATGGCAACTTGAGCACCAGCTGTAGCAAAAAGATTACCTTCCCATTGATGATCGACAGCCCTAAAGGTCAAAATTATGCTTTAGAAACAGTTAGAAGATCTCAAAATAAGATCAAATTATGTGGAAAACTTACCAAAATGCATTCTTCCATACATAAACTGCCATAGGCTGAAAGGATATCTTCCACTAGTTAGTAAGAACAATACATAGTATTCAAACACTATAGCATAAAACACTGTGAACACATTATGAAGACTACCTCTGCAGATGTATCTGCAGTATCATATGTATCGAGAGTAGGAATCGGGACATTCCACAGCCTGACACTGAATTAAAAAAGGTTCAAAGCATACTAAATAAATATAACCATGTTCAAAAGATTGATGTCCCAAAGGTGGGTCCTTACGTGCAATCAGTTCCACATGAAATGAGAGTGCTTCCATCTGTGGATACTGTTAATCCTCGTACAGCACCTTGATGACCAGGAAATTGACGAACTGTTCTCCTTTAAATTTAAGAGGAAAAGCATATACAAATGTCAACCGCTTATGAAGGAAGTAGATAAGCCAACTGATAACACCATGTATAATGTTGACAAGATGACAAAAGAATCCAGAAAAAGTTAGAAATCTTCATGTGATTACCTGTTACCCATATCCCACAGACGAATATCTGTAAACGAAACAGAAGGAGAAAGAATGAGCTTTGACAGAAGCACATGAACAAAATCCATATTCTACACAAAAATAACAGAGAACGAAATACCTCCATCCATTGAACCAGAAAATATTCCTTTCAAGTGATTTGGATTCTTCGCCATGCAAGAAACTGCATCTACATGGCCGTCCATAGCTCCAATAAAAGGTCTAGCGAAAATCTAAAATACCAAAAGTAATCAAATAACTATTTCCGTCAAATTTGAAATGCCTAAAAAATATCATGTCGAATGAAGTTATGCATTTTGAATTCCAAACTCCACCTTGTCGAGTTTAGCGGCATTCACTGCTCGGACATACTCGGTCGCCTTTTCTTGCGGTCGGAGGCTTGGGTCGAAGTTCCTGAAGACTCTCTGATCCAATTTAATGAAATTTTAAATGTTTTGTGAGAGAATTCGAAGGAGAGAAAAGGTATTAAGGTCAAATCAAGAAATCTAGAAAGAGAAGAAGTGTTCATATGGTGAGGCACGAATTACCTGGAGGTCTTGACTCCGTTCACGAGTAAAATCATCTGTGGAGCGTGATATCACCTTGACCTTCATTGTATCTGTAATTCCAGGATCGCAGAGAGGGAGAGATTTACTAAAACCAGTATAACAGTGTTCAGAGGGTGAAAGCTAAAACCCTAGAGAGCGCGAGGCATTAACGGGAGCAAAAACCTTACAGGACGAGGAAGATGAAGTTAGCGGGTCGGCAGTTAGATATTTTGAAGAATAAAGCCCAAAATGAGGAAGTTTTGAATAATGGGCCTGGGATTCGTTGGCGGGGTAGCCCAGTACTTGCATAGTATGAGTACTGCGATTACGATGCGTCGTTTCTTTCTTATTTCTAGGCCAGAGACTACGACGTCTCAATGTACAGACTTGAATATTTAAATAATCGTCCGACAGTCATGAATGATAAGCACTCACTTTTTCATTCCGCATTTGATTTCATTTGTTTCTATAAGTGGGTAGAAATTAATAAAATCAATTCAAATCATCGTGGATAGATAGGCTGAAATCTGAAATAAGAAATAGAAAGAAGGTATTATTATCGCTTAGCGCTTGTGCTAAGGTACGAAGGCATTAAATTGAGCTACGAGCCGGCTCGGATTCTCGTCAAAAGCTGCCATCCGCTCTCCGCTCTAACTGAACCTCTGCAAAGAAAATGAGGTCGGAAGAAGACATGTATTATTTCCTAGCCAAGATGTCGATCCAATTTCACTAATTCCCCTCCCCACACATCATTTAAACATGCTGATTCTGCTAAATATATTTTCCAATCATTATACCCATTTTTATATACATACATCTTACAGTACCCGATGAATCATTCATTCTAAATACTGAAGCACAGTGAAGAAAACCAGACATCCCAGAGAGTCAAAACCACATGATTAAGTTGTTCATGTCGCTCTTTCCAGAAACAGCATCAGAAATTCTGTTCGACTGTAAGTTAGAATGCAGTGCATTAAGAACATGTCCTGATTTACACTGAAAAAAGTAGAGAGAAATTTTAAAATAAATAAAAGAAAACAGTAAAACGCTTTCTATTACTAGTCCAGTCTCGGGTGAGTACAGATTTAAGTGTGTAATCACATTTTGAAGAAGCATTGACAATCACCGCCGGCGCCCTGTGGCTTCTGGGTTTGGAAAAAGGAGTCTGAATCGGACCTGCATCCAAGCTGTATCCTCACCAATATTCGAACACTGAATTCATAATAAATTGAAGCTCTCATTTGATTTAGCCCTACATCCCATGCTCGGACACAGTTGCTAGTCTTCTCGGTAATCTGGGTTTTCCTTTAAGATGACAAAGCCTTCCAGGATAGGAGAGAGGGGTATATACCTGCAAAAGGTAGCTAGCTATTAGTAAGCAACTCATAAGTAGCACGAAGGCCAAAAAACAGCACTTTTTTTAGGGGATTGATTGTAAGTACTTCTCTGTGGCCAGTTCTGCCCTATCACCAGCGGCAAGAAGAACGGGAGTTGAGTGGGTCTGGAAACCGGTAATTGTCTTTGGCCGACCTGCCTGACCCACAACATCAACTGCCTGGCCTACTCGAACAGGTACAGAGAGAGGTTTGAGATTCTCATCCACAGTTAACAACATTCTTGGCTGTTAAAAAGAATTAGTAGACGATCAGAAAGCTTTTCTTTTATAATGACGATAACTGGTCCTTAAATGAGAGGGACTGCTTGAGTAAAATGTACCTGCATTGCCAAAACGAGGAAGTAGAGAACATAGTGATATCTTCCCAAGATGATAGCTTTCATATCAAGACATGCATGCAACATGGTTACTATTCCAGCAAGCGCAGTGCTGCAGGGGAAAGAAAGGATCAATTGTTTAACTAAAATAAAACGGTGCTCCAATTGTATATGGAAGTTTAATAAAGCAAACGGAAGAGAAGTATTTGCATGTTGTAACATACGGTGATAACAAAAAGCGATCAGAATGATAAGGATTGAGAGTTAACAAGCCCTTTCCCAAGTGTACAAGCCCTTGAGCAATTCGGACCTGCAAGATGAAAGGAAATTGATAATTTTTAACCAAACTCATAGCAAAAGGAAGAAAACTGAAAACATAAACCAAAAAGTGTCATTACACAGAACAGAAGGCTCGCGTCTTTGTAGTAATAGCTTGACAAGTTTCGAAGCATGCCAGCTATTCGAGCATTGTTGGTTCCCGCACCAATCAAACCCAATGAGATCACTGCGGCCTGATGCATCCAAATTAATAACATTAATCTAAACCTGACCAGAACAAAAGTAAGAACAAGCACAAACTGTGCCCAAAAATTTACCATTGCTACTTCAGAATCTGTATCATGGCTAAGCCTGCTTAGTGTGTCCATGACATTGACCTGGTCATATACCCAATCGACAAATTCCAAAATCAGTAACATCAATAGCAAAAAACAACATCAGCATCCAGAAACTGAATGATAAGAAGAGAAAAATGCTCAGGACATCAAGTAAAACGCTTGACGTAAAACGGATAGACCAAAAGCAAAATGCTTGCTAAAATAAATAGACATAAAGTAAGAGCCCATTTGGGAGTGCTTAAAAAAACATGCTTATAAGCATTAAGTGACTCATCAGTAGAAATATGCTTAAAAGGTGCTTATAGATAAAAAGTAGAAAAAGGGCCTTTTTTTTTTAAGCATTAAGCAGTTTTTTGTGCAAACGCCCAAAACTGCTTATTTTATAAAAATAAGCACTCCCAACCAGCATCTAAAATGTGACTGGAGACTGAGTGGTTAGACATCAAGCAAAATGCTACAAGTAGAAACGAAAACATGTTTGATTTAAGCACTAGCTGAAAAATAAAAAACCCAAGTCGAAGAAAGTTGATTGGGATTTTGGACCAAAAAAGATCGGATACCTTCGGGTTTGATATGCAAAGGAGACCAAGAGCCAAGGGCACAGCTCGGCGAATGTTCTGCTCTCCATACTGCAGAAGATGCTCTAGTGAACGAATTGCCATTTCCTGTCCCAGTTCTTCAGCCATGGCAACCATTGCAATACCAAGCACGGCAGGTCCCTGGTGCGTATCTCCCTTCTCCAGATGTTGGGAACAATGACCAAGAAGATTTTGAACCTGGGAAACAAAAGTTGGTTCATGCTTTTGTATATAGTATAAATACTATAACCGACAGTTGACTCCCTTTGATACATTACCTTCAAGACATTCCCAGTTCCAGCATAGGCACATGAAAGTAGTGTCATATCACAATGTTTTCTAATTTTTTCATGAAAGGTCTTGGAAACTTCTGCTGTGGCTTCTACACTATCCTGTTAGACATATATTAGAGAATCAATCAGAATAATGTCATATAACCAAGTAATCCAATCTTTTTATGAGACATCTTGGAAACCCATCAATGCTTTCCTTTCCTACTGCGGCGCATATTTAGATACAAGAAGGTCATAACAGAGATAGGTAATTCACAAAAAAAATGCCAATATACCTGTTTCCCAAGATATAGAAGACCAAGGCCAAGAGGCAGGAATCGAGTGAGAGGATCCCCTAATTCTGCTTCACTTCGATCCATCAACGCAAAAATAATCGCCTGAGCAACGTCCTCATGGCAGGAACCCACATATATCAAGCCCAGGGCAATGGCAGTGAAAGCAACCACATCAAGTGTTGCTCTTGCATCATTGAGTATGGGAGACAATTTACGACGTAGCTGAAATCAAGTAGAATAATAAGAATAATAGCATTTGACGTGAAAGAAACAAAAAAGGAATCCCACAGGAAAGCCAGAATAAACTGAAAATTTACAAGATCTAATATGTTACAATAATAAGATGTATTACCCCCTCATTTTGGGTACCAGCATATGCAAGTCCTAAGCCCATTATTGCACCAATTCGGATAGATGCATCCTCCTTGTCTATGTATTCCCCTAAAAGGGCCAGGGCCTGGGAAAAAATCAAAATAAGAGCATAGGACTGCATGCAATAAATTTCATTCAGCAAGACAAAGGATAAAGTGAACTCACAGGATCACAATCATTCTTGACACTGCTATTGACAATCCCAACACCAAGCAATGCCCCAGCAATGACATGGTTGTCATTGCTGTGGAAATATTTGTCAATTTGGGCAAGCCCAGCATCTACATCCCACAGTAAGATCATACCCTGTTATGAGGAATAAGAGTAAGAACAATAATATAGATAGTATATACAACACAGCAACTACACCAGGATAGGTGCATACCAAACTAGCCGCAGTGCTCGCCTTCCCATGTTCTTTATTTTTAAATAGCCAGTTTGCTGAAGAACCACCACTTGAAGGGTCTGATGGAACTGTCATTAACTTATCCTGTAATAGCAACAATCTATGATCACAAATTTGACAGAAAACTCAATTACTACGCAGGTGAGAAAATTTTTTCACCTGACCAAATCCAGCATTTACAAATGCATTGACAAATGTAGCAGCAAGATTCTGTCTGGCTGAATCAACACTTGCACCAGCACTAGCCCGGCCATCTAAAAGGTGTGCCTTCAAAATTCCAAACAAAAATTTGGAAAGTGATTGAGTACGAAATAACTAAGAATTAACAACAATATCGAACAGACCAGTAATCAATCAATAACACCTTATAGATGTCCTCAGGAGATTTGGCCTCCATAACCTCAATATCACGAGCAAGGGTGAGATAACCTTCACTTAGTTTAGCATTGTTGATAATTTCCTGTAATCCTTCCCTATCATCATCGTCCATGCACATCTCCTCATCAATCTCAAAATTGGTGCACTACATGAAGAGATACATACATCAGCAGAAATGTCAGGAAAGAGCTTATTAGCAATATCAAACAATTATAATACAGAAATCTTAGCTCCAACCACAAGAATGTAACACAATTATCTTTTATAGTAAAATACAAAACTTACGTTTCGAGCAAGGATGTAACAAAATTGCTTTTTCCGCAGCAGATCATCACAAGATTCAAAGATCTGCCTCACATACTGTAAAATAATTTCAGATAGTTCAGAATCAATTATTTAATTGGTAGTACTTCACAAGAATTACAACTCAATACATTGAAATTTTATTTCTTGCTTGACCCCAATATATGATCTACCACCCCGAGAGGACGCAAGAGTCAAGAAGTATTTAGTAGGTCATATTTTCATAATGAACGCACCTGCAAGTTATCAAGGAATAGTGCAATCTGAAGCGCATTTGTGTATTCTTCAAATTTAATATATATCATGTATGCAATATCCAAAGCCAACGTGTCGTCAGGTCCAGGAAGATACCTGTGACATTTTACCAATATGTCAATATCAAGGTGACAAAAAAGGAAAATAGATCAATTTATTCTTGAACTATATAATTCTGGTTTAAATTGACAAAGTTAAGAAACCTTGTAATGCATTAAATGTCTTTTGCAGAAATGTAATAAAGGAAAAAGTATTCTAAAGATCACACATAGCATGGAATAAAAAAGTCTCTTTTTCTGAGATACTTAAAAAGGCAAGACGGCTTAATCATTTAGTTTGAGGAAAGAAGGATTAGCACCGTCTTCTCAAAAGTTATAATCTAAGATGGTCTAAATCACTTGAGAAGTGTAGACTCTGCTCCAAATTAAGAGAGACAGAGAGAGGAGATAAATGACAAATTTAACTCGAGGGAAAAAAAAAAAAGGTGAAAGCAAATTTATAAATAGACAGACCTTAGCAATTCGAAATGCCGAAAAACTTGGACTCAAACTGGGATAATTAGCACTTACTTGGCAGAACTGGTGAGGTAGAGGCAAGTTCTTTTGAAATTAGTACTGTCAACATGCTCCACTAATAGATCAAGGTCTTCAACCTATTAAGAAAACTTGTATCAAGGTCGGACAAGTAAATGATAAACTATAAAAGGAAGAGACAAAAAAAAAAGCGAAGAGTAAGAAATTAAACTACATCATACCTCCATTAAAAGATCAACAGCTTCAGGTTCAGCATTATGCTGTGGAACAAGAACTGCTGATTAGATATAAGTATCAACAGAACTTCACAAGTTCCAGAGTGTATATAATTCTTGACGCCTTATTACAGTGTTCAACCATAAACTTGTTATTTACTCATACCTTCATGTGAAAAGCAACAATTTGTTGTACAAGTTCCATTAGATCGTCAATCGGGGCCTCTTCCCCCTGCAAAGGGAAACAGTTGATAAAACTGCTTTATGATATTCAAATGAAAAAATCCCATAAATCATAAAAATTATAGGAGAATTGTCCATCGAAATCCCATAAATCAAAAAATTTACAATAAGATAATCCAACAACGCCTACATTTATTCTGTAATTGTGGAGAGAGATGTTTGTGGTGCTCTATAAACCTGAACCAAGATATTCCAATGTGAAACTTAATATTCAAGCAGAACTGGCATCTAACCTGTCGCTTGACGTACTCTTGAGCAATTTCTCCAGCTAAGTTCCTGGCATCAAACAAAACAAAAATAAGCTGAGAACAATATCCATTTACATATTTTCAGCCTTGGATCAAAGAGTAATAAAAATAGCACATGGTCATACAAAGTACCCCTGACTCACCTGACATACTCATGACCCCATGATCCAATATCGCCTTCTGAACCCAACAGTCTATATTTCAGGCTTTCCTGAATAATTTAGCAAGTGAAAATGATTAAAAACTACATGAAACTAAAATAATATAGAAAGTATATCAATGAGTGAATTGCACTCAGCAGTTATATTCACTTATATAACATTTTCAGGCATGAAGCTTGAACAAAGCCCATCAATCGATTGCCAAACAAAAACTTGGCACAATGGTGGAAATTAAAAAACTTGTCCCTAAAAAAACCTAATTAGACATTTGCCAAGTATTGAAAGAGGTAGGCATACCCGTTCTCCCTCTGCAGACATCGTAAGCGCCAGAACCGACAGTATATCAGCTAAATATTTCTGCATTCAAAATAAGTAACTTAATAAAGCAACAGCCGAAGTAAGTACAGAGTAGTGTCCAGCCACACTGATTTTACCTTAATCTCCAAATCAGCCATAGTTTCATAATATGCTTTTAGAGTTCCATAGTGCGGACGAAGAAACTTCAGTGGCTTTGGAACTGAGGTCATGGAGCTTGTCGAAGTCCTAATTTCCTGCCTACAAAATAGGAATGTAATAGAAAGTGGGTTAAAAACCTCGTACTCAACGGGAGATGTCTGATACGAGCAGATCTTTTAATCAAGTATGCCTATAAATTTACACTTAAAAGGATATATGTAAACTCATTATGTAACTAGATGAGATAAAACAACATAAGCAGTATCTCAAAGTTAAGTGAAGCAGATGGAGGGAAAAATGGGCTAACCTCATACTCTCGAGAGCAACCTTCTGCAACCCAGGATCAGGATCCTGAACCCTCTCCACATACAGCTCCAACTGTTGTTTCAGTGCCAAATCCTCCTCCGACTGCGAATCAATTAGCCCATATCAGATCATAAACAAGCTAATAAAGAACTAACTGGAAGTTGTAACGTTGATATTTATGGATTACATACTAAGCTTCTTGATGTTAAGAAACTATTCCGCTTCTATACAATTATTCAAATTGCTCGTTCTCGTCAATTTATTTTGTTAACAAGCATCTGGATCCTAAACCATAGAACTCTCTCTCGTACAAACACAATGTAATCCAAAAACTGCACTTCTTAGTATAAGAGCACAAAAATAAAGAATCGTCCAGTTCTCAATTGTATTACCTTTTTATCCTGAGCTAACAACTCCCAAAGATTAACCTAAATAAAACTGAGGAAGAGGAAGAAGGAAACGGTAAAACGCCCATAAACATTACCAGATCTTCATTCTTCTTCTCATCCTTCTTCTTAGGGTCCTTAGAAGGGACCTTCAAGGTAGCCTCATCTCGTGGGGCAGTGCCACTGGCTCCACCTCCACTGGAACTGTTGGGGTCACGTGCCATGGAACCCGAAACCCTAGAATGAGAGATACAGATAGAAAGCGAAACGACCAGAAGATAAACACCGAAGGCTAGTGAGTAAAGAGACTAGCAAACGCCGTCGATTGCTCAGTTCGAGGGAGCAGATAAACTGAGCAAACAAACTCTTCGTCTTTTCAAGAGATATACTGATTATCAAGCAGCCAGGAAGAAGACCTTTCCTCTCGAACAAGAAAACTCTCGCCAGCAAGCTACCTGCTACTCACTCTCACGGAGGTTTTTCACTTTCTCTGATGACTATTGGATCAGTTAATTGTTTTATTGGGCTTCATTACCCGCCAGCCCATTCATTCAGTAATGTTTTCCCTCGAGAAACCTTGTTGGGCCGCGTTGGTCTGGGCTGGGCTCCAGATTTTTCCATTCGTCGCAGTTTTCCTGTTTTTTTCTTTTTTTTTTTTTGGCCAAACCTTTTGCAGTTTTGCTGGTACACAAACATAATACATATCCTTTTTTGGGAAGAAAAATATATACATATATACATAATACGTATCTTAAAATGAGATAATTCATGTTTTAGTTTTAGTTTTTATCTTTCCTTCATCAGGTACAACTCGAGAATAGTTAATAGAGGTAACAAAATTTGTATTCTCGCCAAACCATTCACAAACTCGTCTGTTACATGTTAATACACATATAGAAGTATGCAGGCCTGATGAGGAAGAAGAGAAGCAGTACACATCCAAGATGTTAATGATCAGAAGAAACTCTCATGGAGAACATCAATTATATAACTAATGTGACGACATGTCGGCAAATTTTTGCGATTCTGGTGTGAGAGGTGTGGATTAGAAGCATTAATGTGCGGGGGAGAGTGGCGGTATGTTAGGAACTCCATGACGTTGTAGTTTTGCCATGACGCCGTCTTGAGAGGGAGGCTTTAGGCCGAGAGGCAGTGGCAGCCATGGCTTTGATAAAACGTCTCCGAAAGCTGCATCGATGCTATCTTTTGACTGTACATGTAACAATCGAGAATTACATCTAATTACTAACTATATCAGCTTTTATTAAATTTTGAGGAATTAGATATTTCATGTTAATTACTGCTTACGGGATGAATGTCAAGAGGAGGGTGCTGTGGAGCGCTGCCATTAATACCGGGATCTGCTTTGTACACGGCATGAAGAGGAGGCGCCGCTGGGACCACCGAGACTGGGGGAGGGAGAGTAATTTGTCTCTGAATTTGTACAATCAATTCATTACGATTTTGTGATTAATTCAACTGATTTATCGATAAACCAAGTTCAATTAAGAAACACTTTGAAACAAGTCTAGCTAACAAGTACATAAAGTTAGATTACCGTTGTGGGAGCCAAGGCTTGTGGAAAGCATGGTGTTCCTAGAGTTGGTGCACTTGGAACCTATATTGTAGACCAAGAACACTCAATTATTAATGGATTTCTTAGTTCATTTATACATTGTATGGTGTATGACGTTTTCTCATTAACTTTTTTCTTTGGAAGTTTTTTCTGAATTATATATAATTATCATGACGTTTTCTCATTAACTTGTTAGATTAGATAACTGTTCTTAGCTTACCAGGGTGTGGGGATGGTACCAGAATGAAGGGTTGGGCAATATCGGTCGAGCGCCGGCAACAGACACTGGCCGTGCAAGTGGTGGTGGAGGTGAATGAGGAAGGTGTCTAGGCCATGTCATGTGGACCAAGGATTGTTGATCAATAGGTGGATGACCCCAAACAGGTAAGCTCGATCTAACTAAGTGATACATAGGAGGTGATAGTGGTGCTATCGGTGGTGGTGGTAATACCGGCGGTGTCGTAGAAGGAAAACCCATGGCAAGGAAAAACCATGGATTCGTGCTGTGATCTGACGGTCTCTTTACAATGTTCCCTCCGTTAATAGTACCAACCGCCGGGCCATGATGCATTTGCCTTCTTTGATTCCAGCTTGCCGCCTCCACCTCCCGTGCCAGCAAATGTTTCCGATGCGACCGATATTTCTACACCCAAATCGAACAATTAAAAACTTTGTTTCTCTCACAATTTATCGAAATTTTAGTTGAACTAATCTCTATATTTAACTAATTTAACTACCTGAAGGTGGCTAGCAATATTATGGCGAGTAAGACAATCGATTCCCATGAGCTCTAAGATCCTAGAAGGCACAGCCTTATCCTCACCTAGCTGCTCCACCGTCTGCACAAATCGCCTGTGCAGCTCTGGCGTCCAATCCACCTATACATGATTAATTAATAAATTAATTATCATATGATAAGTTTTAATTAATCTAATGAGTGACTTAAATAGTTAATTACCTTCATTTTCCGCTTCCCTTGAGAATTCTTTGATTGTCCAGATGATGATTTTCGGCTTTTTTCGGCTTCTTTGGCAGAAGTGGTACTTCTGGTAAGATCATCATCTCTTCTGTTTATGATTTCTTGATCGCTAACTCCAGTACTACTTGAAGCCAACCCTGAGGCAGCAGAAAGCTGCTTTTGATCATCTCCCTCAATACAATCTGTCTTACTAAAGCTATTACCATCGTTGCCATCTTCTAGTTTGTTGATGATATATATCTGATCATCACGATGATCCGCTTCCTCTCGTCCAACGTCGGTAACAGATAACTCGGCGAGTATTTCCGGGCACTCCATCTCCAAATCAGGCAACAAATATCCATGGTCGATTCCGATGAAAAGAACATCGAAGTCAATGCTGTCAATAAAATTAGACCCGTCGCCAGCTCCCAAGTCGTCGTCCAGGATCGAAAACCTGTCCATCTCGCCGCCTTGGTTTTCATCTTTGATGTTCCTAACCAAAGGTGACACAGCTGCAAGCATTAATCCAAATTAAATATTATCAACTTCTACGTAATTTGTTTTTGCATGAAACGCTCGAGGAGTAGATGGAAGCCGGCGATCGGACAATCGATCCGGTGTTGGTAGGCCGGCGACTTGTATTATTTTTCCAGCCAGAGACAAAGAGAGAAGAGTCGGAAGACAACGATAATATGATAGTGGGAGTAGGGCAGAGCTATTTAATCTATTAATTTAAATGGATTTAAAGAAAAATAATAATAAAAATTATAATAAAATGATTTTAATTAATAATCTCGTTAAAATTAAAAACTAATATTAACATATTTTATCAATAAATTATTATATATTTTTATAAAAATTATTTTGATTATATATATAATTAATCTATTAATTTATCATATACTAAAAAACATAAATTAGGAGTGACAAACTAAAAGCAGACAGCGCCCGCCATACCTCCGCCCCTGTGGGAGTGGAGGAGGGATTAGATCTCAACCACAACTTGAGATTTTGTTCTTACGTTTTTCTGATTTCTTTTGTCACTTCTATATCTATCTTGCTATCTAGCTAGCTATACATAGAATTATTAGCAGATATACTTTTCACAATATATACTAAGTTTGTGGATGCTATTTTCTTTTGATTTTTTTTTTTTTTCTCGAGTTGAAAAGGGAAATGAAAATAAAATTAGTTTTACGGATTTGGATTTGGATTTGGATTCGGTTCAAATTATACCGATCCAAATTTAGCGACCACCATGAAAATTGCAAAACCTAGTTAGTGGATATATGTTTGACAAATTTGGTAGGTTCTAGATTTGACTGTTAACTTTGATCGATATATGCAGTGGTTGGTGGCCCGGTTGGTGGTGGCCTGATCATTTTTGTTCTTAGTCCTGCTGCTGGTCAATTCTGTAATTCAGGATAGAGTACTACAGATCATATAAAGAATCAGAAACCGAGCACAATTTTTTAGCTACGTGAATTGAAAAAAACGTATATAGCCTGTAGCATGTACTGTAAAAACCGGTGGGCCCACCCGTTTTTTGCAAAACCCATATAAGAAACCGGCCCATTTTTTGTTCTTATTCTTGATAGTGAAGGTAATACAGTATATGATTAAGCATGTAAATATGTTATCTTTCATCTTTAAACATGATTGCATACATAATTACATGTTTTTTATGTAATTAATTTCTTTCTCTTTTCTTATGCGATAAATTATAATTTACCGTGTCAATTACTTTATCTGTTAAGACTATAGTACTAATAACAAGACATGAAAGTCTTTATAGATACGTGTTACGATACATGTGTTACTAAATGAATTAGGTCCATCGAATTGCAATAATTGGTTACGATGATTCAAAGTGGACCCTACCACCGCCTGTAAGACCTTTCCAGGGTCCCCTCCCTGGCCCCACATTTTTTCACTGCCTAGTTCTGGCTTTAAAATTCGATCCGGCCGACTTGTTTCTGCAAATATAACAATTTCATGGCGCTAATAATTCAAATAATTACATGTGACCAGTGGCCAGTGGGGTTTACTTGTCTTTTTGAAGGGTTTAAGATGGTGACAAAACTGTCCCACACTGTGGCCTCAGAACCATATTCTTACGTACTTCGAAACTCGAAACTGGAAGATTTTTAACGGTTTACTCTGTAAAGAAAATATTTACCCTTTTTCTTGTCGTGTAACTTTTGGTGTAATTAATTTAGTAACAATTTTGAGTTATAGTTCTCATAAGGGCTTTGGCCCAATCTGAAAACCCAAAGTTTCAATGCAAAAGGAAACAGCGAGCATAAAGCCCAGGACTGAAAATTAAAACTTGGCCCAGCCCATATCTCTTCTTCCGTACATCCGTCCGAAACGAAGCCTCATGTTCAATCTTAGCTACGAGTAGGACTCTCAGTTTGGCTGCCGCCTGCCGATAAATCCTGGACGACGAAGAGTCTGGATCACAGAGTTCATCCCGGCTACAACATACTTTATGAATTGACGATTTGTCTTGGAACAGATCTTCTCTGTCGTTTTTCGTTGAATTGATCAGGTTGTAGTTTACGGAATCTTCTAAATCTTCGATGGATACAAAGGCTTTGGCGAAATCAAAGAGGGCTCACTCTCAACACCACAGCAAGAAATCTCATTCGAATCAGAAAACAAAACCCCAATCTGAAGGTGCTAATGTAGCTGGCAATAGGGAAAGGCCGTTTGGAAAGGAAGTTAGAGAGAGAATCCATGAGTCGCAAAGCTCGTCGACACTTCCTTCGAATTGGGATCGTTATGGTGAAGAAATTCAGTCTGGTTCAGTAGATGTTGGCGTTGATAATTCAAATCACGATTCTGATATTGTTTTTCCAAAGAGTAAAGGTGCGGATTATCGTCACTTGGTCGAGGAGGCTCAGTCTCGGACACAGTCGTATGCTAATTTGGGTACTTCTCCGTCTTTGGATGATGTTCTTCCTGGTAAGCCTGTACTTCTTTCTAATTTAGTAAATCGGTGATTGAAGGGGAATAACATGTTTAAGATGAAATCTTTCATGCTGAATTTGATAGGAAACTTCGAGTGGGGATTAGGGTCTATGGTTGCTGTGAGGGGAGAAAACATTCTATCTTGGATTGGTGATGATAGTTTTGTTGTGGAGGAAAAGAATGCTGCAATTCCTGAGGTGATTGATTAAACAAAGTTCATGTTTTTTGTATCTTAGAGTGGGATATATACTTTCGTTCTTATCTGATCCTACCGGATGATTCTCTATGCAGGCGTCGTTTCTCTCTTTAAATTTGCACGCCATCGCTGAACAACTTGCAAAAGTAGACTTGCCGGAGAGGCTCTTTATTGAAAGAGATGTACTACCTCTAGAGCTGGTATGTTTCATGGTATACATTTTCTATAGTTCATATGAACTTGCAGAGTTTTATACTGAGCGTTGTGCTTCACAGTGAGGAAGAATTAGGGGTAGCGTTTCGTCTTTTATTACCTCTAAAACAGGAGAATGTCTTTTGCTATTGTTGTAATTCAATATATTGGATATGTCTACCTCTGAATTTGGATGATTGCACATTACAAGCAACTTGTTTATTTCTTGGTAGTGTGGAAAAGAAAAGAAAAGCAGAGATGAGCAATATGACAAGATGCCAACATATGGATGTGAAGATGGTGAAGGAGCTCCCAGCGTTGGTGAATCTTTTAAGATGATCGACAATACAGATGAAGATACTAGTGATGGCTCATCTGGAAGTGACTTTCTAGGCCCGAGTTCAAACATAAATCCCGTTAATTTTGGTCCTTCTCAGCTGGGAAAATCTAGTCAAAACAACGCTCTAGACTCAACATCAAAATTGGGCTCAAACACAATCAGAACACCAGACAAGAAGAAAGTCCCTACATTTGAGGCAGCAACTGCAGAAGAAGAGCTGGATATGCTTTTGAGCTCATTTAGTGATGAGACCAAAGAGATCGATTTCCCTACCTCTAGAACCGGAGAACTCTCTCAGCTTCCAAGTAAAGGACCAGTTTCAACAATGGCAAGATCAAACCTTGACGATGGTCTCGACGACTTGCTTGATGAAACATACAATATATTGACTCAGAGAAAAAATGCTGTCGAAATTTATGTACATTCTTCTCCATCCGCTTCCAAAACCAAATCCGAAGAGGTAGATGATTTTGATTCATGGTTGGATACATTATGATTAAATGTAACTTAGATTGGCAGTAGAAGCTAAATTATTATGTCAATGCCTATCCATTGCCACCCTTTACTTGGTTGTCAGACAAGAAGATCTGGTGGGGTTTTCTTTGGGTGTATATGTTAGTTAGTAGAAGATAATATAATGAGGTACTAACGAAGAGGAAATGACAAGGCAACTCAAAAGTTAGGACCCACGCCAACCAAGCCATGTTATCATATCTAGAGAAGATGCACGATTTTCACTTGTCTCCTATCAATTAAAGTCTGGTCTACAAATGAATCGTGGATCAGTAAGAATCTCTCTCATAACTAACATCATATGATCAAGTGGCTATTAAATTGCCAATCGTGCATCTGATAAAAGTCCATAATCTTCTACAATTGACATCCTCGATATTATAAGGATCGTAAGTGTAAAAGACACTATTCAAGATGAAAGAGACCAATCAAAGCATTGATGATTTAGTTGCTTGGATTAGAGTTAAACACAATATTGGACAGTTACCTTGTGATTAATTAATAAGTCAACTTACTAATGACTGATTAGTATTAAGACAGCTCTTTTATTACATATAATATGATCTTAATTGTTGCCTCTAATAAACGTGGTTGGTTGTCGGAAAACTAACCCATTTATTTATTGTAATACTTCTTGTCATTTTCTGCTTGCTTGCTTGCATGCCTCCCCATGTGCAAATTTTAGCCAATCATCGTCTTCTCCACGTGATAGTAACATTTCCTCTGGTTAGAATTTTTTTTTTTGAAGCTCGATCACATCTAACTACTGCTTTTGTTTAAAAAAACAATAATAATAATAAACAAATAATAATTCACATAAAACCGTAGAAGATCACGAAGAAACAAATAAAAAGGAATACAAAATTACAAAGAATTAATTAAAAAAAAACATCGTTGTGCTAATCGTTCGGTTTACTTTAAGAAAGAAGCCCAATACTGAGCAGCCCGAGCCCAAATGCGAAGCTCATTCCAACTCCATTCCTCATACCCGCACCCGTACCGGGAGAATCAGCTGCCCCAGTAGTCGAATTCGTTCCATTAGACGTCGACGGGCTAGTCTTCGGAGCCGGACTAGCTGCAGGTGTAGCAGTCTTGTTCCCAAACAGCTGTTCCGGTAACAAAACCTGATCAACGGAGAAAACCGACAACGGTGTAATCTGCCTCAACGGATTATTAATAGGCACGGTGACAACCCCAGATGACACGTTCACTTGGTTGCCTGAGCCGGTAAAGTTCAGGCCCCAAACTCCGTCGGAACCGGTGGCTTCAGTTCTTAGGGGATTGCTGACGGTTAGTAACTGCGTTAGTGTGTAAAACTGTGGGACCACGTGGTAGAGGAGGAGTTGGACTTTCTCCTGGTCGCTGAGGCCGTTAAGGGCGCCGGCTTTGAGAAGGTTGAAAGCGTTATCGGTAGGGGAGAAGAGAGTTAGGCCGTTAGGATTGTTTATGAGCTGGTTTTGGAGTGTCTCGATAGTGTGGGTCTCGTTGAGGAGGCGGAGTAAGGTGGTGTATTGCCCGCCTTGGACGAGGATGGCGGTGAGGTTGATGCCCGAGGAAGGCGGAGATGGGGCGGGGGCAGCGGGGGTGGATTGGGCTAGGATTTGAGAAATAAAGATGAAGAGAAATGTAGTTAGGAGTGTGAGTGGTGGTAATGTGAAAGCCATGGTCGGAGCAAGGTGGAGCAGAGGTGGAGATGGATATGAGGTGGTGGGTTTTGTGCGAGCTTATTTATAGAGGACAGGGATGAGAAAACGAGAATATTAGGAGGTGGGACCAATGTGGGGCCAACAGTGAGAAGGATTGAAAGTTTCAATTGGACAATGCCAATGCATTTTTGGGGTGGAATGAGGTAGCTTTTGGAAAAATGGATGTGGAATTGGAGGATGGTTTTTTGATCATTTGTTGTCCACGTTGATTATGAAGTCCAGACTCCAGACTGGACTAATATAATGTAAGAGTCGTTTTAGATTGATTTTATTCGGCCGCACTGGAATGGATAAGTCTTTCTTTGAGTCGATACATGATTCCTTTGAATCCAATACTATACACTCAATTTTGAAGAAGCTAAAATGGTCGTGGCTCAAAGACTGACCTCTGTAGTGGGTCACCAAGACTAGCCCATAATATCATCTGGGCCCAATATAAAGTCCATAATCGGCCCACATCTTATGCACGTGGACAACAAAGCCGTAAGGAAGAGTCGTCTCGTCTCGTCTCGTCTCATCATTATTGACATTGTTGTCATTTTCTTTCTTCCTTCCTTTCAAAATTTCTGAAGAAAAGCCGATCGGAAAAAAACAGAGGCGGTGGATGGCAAAAACCAACAACAAATACACGTCCATCAACTTCAACCACATCTACGACAAGAATCCTGCCCCGAATTCCAAGTCTACCGCAAATAATCAACCCGCTAAGAACCCATTTTCTTCCTCCTCCTCTTCCTCTTCTGCATCTACATACTCTGCCATCTCTTCCCCACACAAGCCACATGGCCGCATGCTTCTCCTGACCCGAAACACGCACGCACCCGCACCATCACCCGCTCCGGCATCCAAGCCCATCGCCTCCCAACCTCAACCGTCGCAGGCACCGCATCAAATCCCGGATCAGACCGGTTCCGACCCTGTCTCGCTACGTCCTCTTGGTCGAACAGGTGTGGGTTCGGCTCCGACATCTTCATTTCTGGGTTTAGAGAAGGACAAGGAGATTTCTCAAGTTCTAACGTCGCCTAAGCCGAATAAGTTTGTGCCGCCGCATCTCAGACCGGGTTTTGTTGGTAAGAAAGAGAGGCCTGAACCGGAAGTGATCCGATCAAGGGAAGCGAGTCAGAGACAGCAGCAGGGATATTCCGGGTCTCCGGGTCGGTTCGGCGAAGATGGAAGGCCCAACTCCGGTGGTGGGTATGCAGATTCAGGAATGATGATGAATCGGCCTAGATCCAGCGGGAATCGGCCAAACTCTAGTGGGTGGTATGTCTCTCTGTTTTTTCATTTATCTTTCCCTCCCCATTTATAGCTTTTGAGAATTGAGATAGTAAATAAACGGATTTATTTTCTGCTGTGATCACAAGTTTCACAAATTTATGGTATTTAATTTACTTCATTTGGTGTAATCCACATGCGTGTGTTTCTCGCGACGGCATATTAACTCTGTGTCTGAATCTGGTTCCGCTTCTTGTTTCTAATCAAGAGTGTTTCTATATCGGGAATAAATAGGAAAGGTAACTCGTTTACATAGTAATAGAGGATGAATTATACCCGGAAACAAAAAACGAACTAATGCAATAGGAATAGATAGTGTATATTTGCAGAAAGATTTTGATGATTATGGCTGTATCATCTTCTATTCCTTCCGACAATAAAGCTTCACTTGCAAGCAACTCTAATCACAATGTGGACGACATGAGTCTTATGTATATGAAGATTCTCGTTCCATTGTCCATGGTGGTTAATTAGGCTTGTTGATTCACTAGGGCGGATTAACATTTCAAGTAATCTCTTCTGTACAATTTCATAAATGCTCATCATTTTCATTATAGGATTTTCCGTGTTATATTGTAACCATCTTTTTTCTCATATCGATGCTATCTTCTGACTACGGTTAACTTATGTTAAACAGATTCTCTGTTGAAGCAGCTTACTCTTCTTTAAAGGATGAAGATAGAAGTAGTCAACACTAAACTGATGAAGCATCATATTCTCTGTAACGCGTATTTTTTGTCCATTCCTTCTCGGATGTCCGATTCTAAGTAGACAAACATCGATCCAGCTCCATCTGTTTTAGAAAGGTCGAGTTTTGTTACGTTATTTGTGTGTTAACTTACTCTGACTAGTGCAAGGATATTGTTTGGATGCCGGTTCAGTTATATTCTTCATCCTGAAAGATTCCTGTTGTCTTGTGGTTGGATGTTTTAAAAATCTACGACTTTGTTTATATTCATCGTACGCAATGATTTCCATGTGATGATGTATCCATGGACCACTCCATTGTCTAGATACAGTGATATAGATACACCATGCCAACGGAGCACGCAACTGTTTTTAATGTGAGTTCTGAAATGCTGACGCTGTCGTTTATAGTTTCGTGAGAGAATTTTGACAATTTGTCATGCGCCAAGCAGAACGACATGTCGTATGTAATGAACGACATGACAATGTACTAGATTTCCTCCTTCTTTTATTTATTTTTATTACATAAATATCTAACCGGGGTGACATGCATCGTCTTATAAATGATCAGTTTGATCTCTGGCAAACTCGTCACCTGCCGCTTCACATGTTGCCCCTAAATATGTAGGCCGAGTAAAAGCTTCATCGGGATATGGATAAAGTTCGGTCTCAATCTCGGTTTTTCTTCGACAGATATTAGAATCCAAACTATGAGTATCGGTTTAGTACCGGCACTTTCGGTACTGGTATGGTTCTGGGATAATAATAGAACCGATCAGTGGAAGAATAATAAGAAGATTAGAAGAATGATTAAGGATAAACTTCAATTAGAGACCTTCATTTATTAGAAACACACATTAATTTATTCTAATACAACAATGGGCACAACATCTTCATATGTTTAATTAAGGATAAACTTCAATTAGAGACCTTAAACCCAGATCGACGGGAGTGATCTTATAGCCACTAAAACCAGCTTCAGAGAAAAGCTTAGCCCAATCTTTCTCACTTCTTTCTCTTCCTGGAACCAAAGCCATCATAAGCATATCAAAGAAAAGCTGCGTTTCAATCTTAGTATTGGATTCCCGGTCATCATCATCATCATCACCTGCCGAAGATCCTTCCCGGCTGGTCGCCACCACCATATCGATTAATATCACTTTCCCGGCCTTCTTCCCTTCCCCGCTGCTGCTTGCAACAATTGCATCTTTGCATTTCTTCAGTATTTTCACACACTCTTCATCACTCCAATCGTGCAATATCCACTGTTTTAACATATCAATCAAGTTACGAAAACATTCAACTAAACTTTACGTATAAAGCATTTGTAAATATTACTTGTTTACCTTCAAGAAAACAGCGTCGGCTTTAGGAACAGCCACGAACATATCTCCTCCCACGTATTTCATATTACTGCCATTCCCTTCTAAACCATCGACAACATGGGGGAGATCGAAAACGGTGCAGTTTATCTCCGGAAACGCATCAGCAATAGCTTTAGCGACGGTTCCAGTCCCACCGCCGACATCAACCAACGACTGCAGCCCTTCAAATATGCGACTCTTGTGACCCGTGTCGAGCAACACGCTCGTAACCAAACGCGCATCACTCGCCATCCCATCGTTAAATAATTGACCGAATCTAGGCTCGCTTCTTCCGTATTCCCAGATCGTTGACCCGTGAGCAGTATGAAACGGCGTTGGGCCATAGTTTTGAAACCACGTGGCGAAATGGTGCCATGGCTCTGTTAAAACCGGGTCGAGCATGGCCGTTAGGAAAGGAGCTACGCTCAATGGGTTGTTCTTAAGAAGAAGACGAGATGCATCTGTGAGTACATAACCTTCTACTTCTTCATTATTCTGGTCAAGTTTTTTCTGCTTCGAAAAGAAGCCAGAGTGAGTTAAAATGCGCATAAGGCGAAAGACGAAGCTGCTTTTTGAGGGGTGAATTGGGAGGGAAGAAGTGAGTTCCGACAAGGTCATGGGTTGACCGCCATGGTTATTGATGACGTCAGGGATGCCGAGCTGCATAGCACATTTTAGGGACATGGAGTTTATGAAGCTGAATATATGATTCCATATATGAGCTTGAGCTTCAAGAACATTAGTTAAACCCATTTCAATCATCCTCCTTACTCTTGTGAATTCACTGATCAAAGAGGCTAGGTTTAGATGTATATATATATACAGTGAAATGGGACCCAATCGTTATCGATTATCGATGAGGATGAAAAAGAAATAATATTGAAATCAAAAGTACAGACAAGTAATTGAACGTGATTCACGTATAAACAACCTAAATGGTCGTGCTTAATTAAAAATGTTCTTGATTAGTTGTGCTTATATTTTATTTATAGTACAGAAAAGAAGGAAGGGACGCATCAAAAAGCTTAATAGACAGTAGTGCTATGACCATTGTCGTGTAGAGGAATGAACTAGTTTTGATAGCTAAACCTTACACTGTGGAGTCATGTGCACTTTCCTCCCACTGAGCTAATACACGAAAAACAGATTTACTCAACTCATTATTATATTTTAGCCTCTTCCTTTATGTCATATTTGCTAAGTCGCTAATAAAAAAAACTATGTAACTTATAGTTAATAATCATTTATCACATTTTAATTTCTCAAGTAACTAATACAAAACACTCTTAGTCTGAATTTGGCTCATGTGACTCTTGATTTCTTCCTAAGTCTTTGACGTTAATGTCATCTTATTATAGCTTCACTTTCTTCATAAAACCTAGATTCGGTGTGAGATCTTATAGTCACTAAAACCAGCATCAGAGAAGAGCTTAGCACTCTCTCCCTGTGACCACAGCAACCATGTCAAAGAAGAGCTGCGTTTCAATGATCTTACAATTATTGCCTCCTTGCATTTCTTCAGTACTTCCACTCACTCTTCGTCACTCCAAGCGTGCAAAATCCATTTAGATCTTAATATTTTGAAAAAAATATTAACTCAATACATTAAAATTTATATCTAAAGATAATTTAAAGTTCATTAATTCTAAGTTATAAATTTTTACCTTTAGATATAAATTTGTGGGGGCAAAAATATACAAAATTTTGATCAAATTTAATTTTATAGGGGTAATAACTTAAATATTGAAAAACTTATAGGGGTAAAAACTTATAAGCCTCTGAATGAAGAGAAAGCTGTGCAAGAGGCAGCAGATCTTATAGGGGAACACTTTGTGTTCTCTAGGTTGCAGGAGCTGCTAGTATTGTTTTTGAGGTGCAGAGAAATTAAAGGTCAGAAGCCAGAAAGGAAGAGCTTCGCAAGCAAGAATTACTGGTTAGTGATTTTGTGTATTAATAAGGGATTTCTCTGAAATCAAGTGCTTAAGGTTCCATGTTTTGAAGAAAGTAGTAATTTTTAATGCTTTTTTTGGCAAGCAGAGAGATGAGGAAACGGCCAGAGAAATCGAGGCTCTCAAAGACTCAAACAAAAAATTGGAGAGCTGGAACGTCTAACAAAAGGACGACGACTGACTGGCATCTTTCAATTGTGAAATGGGCTTTCTTTTGAGACTGCAAAGGGAAAACAAGCTTGATCTCTCTTCTACAAAAATCAAGTATTGCAGAAGGTATTGATGTTTTAACCAATCTTAGTGACCCGATTCTTAGGATTCTACCATTGGACCCGAATAATTGTTCGGGCTTTTCTTCTTCCTTTTGATTGCTGAATTAGATTCATCTTTTGCATATGAAATGAGATTGAAATTTGTGTAGAGGAAATAATCAATGACTCTTAACAGGAAAGGCTTTTGTATAATCTGTACTTCAAACTATTAAGAGTACTTATGACTGGGAATATTTTAACCAACCCTATCTTGAAGACTCTTGACAGAAACTATCAATATAAGTACTCTCCAAATCCTTGCTGAGCAAGAAGTCCCTCAACTTAGCATGATTTGCTTTGGTCTCTTTCCCAATCTCATTATCCTCATCCATTACTGTCCTCACTTCTTTGCAAACGCTCTCCTTAGTAAACAAACCGTCTTCTTCGCCTTTCTCTACTTCCGTGCCAACTTTCAAATCCCCACCCAGCATTCTTGCTCTAATAATCTGGTCATGACCCAAATTCGGTAAAAGCACCAATTGGCATTTATCCACCAAAGCCTCTGATACTGAGCCAGCCCCACAATGCGTCACAAAGCATCCAATTGATGGGTGCTGCAAAATAAGCTGTTGTTGAACCCATTCTTTTATAACCACCCCTCTACCGACAACCTCTCTCTTTAAACCCTTCAGGCATGGCGGCTTCAATAGACTCTGTTCCCAATGGTGTATGAGTACAGCCAAGAATGGAAAACCCGAAAGCTCAAAACCCAACAACAATTCTTGAAACTGCCCTTTCTCTAAAATACATCCATCCCCAAAAGCACAATATATAACTGAACCCGCCCGCCTGGAAGCTCTCAAGCCATTTGGCCCATTTTCCGTCTAATTCAGCAATAAAGCAGGCTTTCCGAACAGGTGGTCCTGAAAATAAAGCAGGCTTTCTGAACAGGTTTGAAACAAAGTCAACAAAGAGTCCTTCAATTTCTCTGCTTGTATTGAATCCTATTGCTTCACACTGACAGCTAGTCAAGTGCCGCTCATAAAGACCACATCACTGCCAAACTTAAAATTTCTGGTCGCTGCAAAGAATTTTGCTTCACAGACATGAATCTTAATGCTCGGAAAGGGAAAACCAGGTGGTGGTTTGATAAGATCAGCCTCGGCGAAATCCTTTCCAGATCACAACATGCGGTAGAAGCACTAATTTGCACTTATTGACCAAAACCTCTGATAAAGAACCCGACCCACAATGTGTCACGAAGCACCCAACTGATAGAGGCTATGCATTCACTTCTAATGGTGGTCCTTCACTTCCAATGCTGACTATGTCTAGACTGGAGTTGGGTTGTTCAGGTATAGCGGGCCCGGAAAGCAACACGGGCTTTCCGAACTGGCTCGAGACATAGTCAGTAAAGGATCCTTCAGTTTCTCTGCATGCCCTAAACGCTACGACATCACATTTACTAAACGTCAAGGCGAGGCGTTTGTAAAACAGCACATCACTACCAGACTTCCAGCTTCTCTCCATTGCAAAGTTTTTCGCTTCATGGTAACGCAGTTTGATGTTTGAAACTGAAAACCAGGAGGTGGGCCCATAAGATCAAGCTCATTTATGCTATTTTAAAAAATCCGCCTCGCCGGAGTCATTTTGTAGCCTATTGAGGCCGGGCTTACCATGCAGTAGTTAACCGACTTTACCCCCGAGCGACGGTCCAAGGCGGGGACCCAGTGGGTGAAGTCTAAGAAGATGAAGTTTGGATTAATTCGGTCAAGGAGAAGCTCAATTTCAGGCTCGGTCCGATCCTCGGGGGTCATGAAAAGGGAGTGTTGAGGGAAAGGTACGTCGGAAGTGGTCTCTGAGCCGGGAGGGAGGCCTTTGAGGTGAGGGACAGAGATGGGGAAAAGGTGATGAGTTGTGGGAAGTGATTGAATGGTTGTAGCTTGGTTTGTGTTTTGGTCGGAATGAAGAAGGAGATCTTGTGGCCTTTTCTTGCTAGCTTGTTGGCAAGGTGGAGGTAATGAGTAAGGTGACCCATAGCAAATAATGGGAACATTACTATGTTTAAGGAATCGGTTTTGCCCATTTTTTCTTGCGGTGTGATCGCATCCATTTTTTGCTTCGCAGTAGAGGGTATATATGTTTTGAAGGATCAGAAACTATGTCTGTTTTACATTACAGTGAATGAGGCATACTGTGCATGTAGTTTTCCGACAATAACATTCAAAAGAGTAACATGTGTGGGCCTTTTTGTCCAAAAATAGAGATGTTTGGGCCCTTAATATCAAACTTTTACATAACATTTTCTTTTTCTTGAAGATTTAACCCACCAAATCTTGAAGACTCTTACTGAAACTATCAATATAATTAGACTCCAAATCTTTGCCAAGCAACACCTTCCTTAACTTAGCATGGTTCTCTCTCACCTTTTTCCCAACTTCACTCTTCTCATCCATAACACTCTTCACTGCTTTACAAACACTCTCCTTAGTAAACAGCCCATCCTCCTCCCCTCTTTCCACTTCCACCCCAACCTCTAAACCATCACCCATCAGCCTTGCATTGATAATTTGATCGCCCACATTTGGTAAAAGCACCAATTGGCATTCGTTCACTAAAGCTTCTGATAAAGAACCGGACCCGCAATGTGTTACAAAGCATCCGACTGATGAATGCTGCAAAATAAGCTGTTGTTGGACCCACCCACCATGAACCACCCCTCTTCCTCTCACTCTTTCTTCAAACCCTTCTGGCATGGCTGCTTCGATTGATTCCGTTCCCATTGGTTGTCTCAAGGCAGCAACGAACGGGAAACCCGAAAGCTCAAAACCCAACAAAAGCTCTTGCAACTGATCTTTCCTTAAAGTACATTCGCTTCCAAATGCGCAGTATATAACCTCACCTGCTTGGAAACCTATAAGCCATTCAGCCCATTTCGGTTCCAAACTGGATTTTGGTTGTTCCGGTATGCCAGGCTCCGAAAGAAAAACGGGCTTATCGAATTGGGTTTCGATATACTCAATAAGCGGTCCTTCTATTTCTCTGCTCGTCTTGAACCCTATGGCATCACATTGACTAAAGCTAATGAAATGTCGTTTGTAAAAGAGAATGTCACTACCAAATTTCCAACTTCTTTTTGCCGCATAGGCTTTTGCTTCGTGTGCATGGAGCTTAATGCTCGAAATGGGATACCCAACTGGCGGTTGGATGAGGTCAACAACGGTTAATTCTATATCACTATTTTGTCTAGCTGGGACTAGAGTGTAGCCTACTGTTGCTGCGCTTATGACGCAGTAAAGAATCGACTTGATGCGTAACTGACGGGCCAATGCTGGGATCCAGTGGGTAAAGTCAAAGAAGATGCAGTCGGGTTTGATTTGGATAAGGAGACGTTTTATGTCAGGCTCGGTCCGGTCCATGGCTGTCATGACATGTGGGTGGAGAGGGAAGGGCACGTCAGAAGTGGTCTCTGTACCGGGAGGGAGGCCATCTACATGAGGGACGGTGATAGGGACGAAGCTGATGAGTTCTGGGAAACGATTGAATGGTTCTAACTTGTGTTGCGTGTTTTTCGGGATGAAGAAGGAGATATTGTGGCCTTTTCTGGCTAGCTTGTTGGAAACATGGAGGAAGGGAGTGAGATGGCCCATAGCAAACCATGGGAACATTGCTATCTTCAATGACTTTTCACCCATTTTTTAACTCAGACAAGTAACTAGCTGCAAGAATTGAAGCAAATAAGGATTAAGGACAAAAGAAGGTAAGATCAATCACTGATTTATACTTGACCAAGTCAATGTTTTACTCTATTTTTGCTCTGCTTTATAGTTAGCTGGTATGATTAGTATTTATTTGTGTGGGTGCCCTTATATATAGCTATATTCTTGTATATAGGGCAAGAAAGAAAACAAACCGACCTGCCATGCAAAGCCCGAGTCTACAGAGATTGAGAGTTGAAGAAACGTTGTGTTAAGAAGAAGCTTCATGTGTTTGTTGTGGGAGCTACATTTGAGGGGGTTGTTGCCATAATAGCGTTTCACAATCTTGGTCATCTCCACTATTAACAAGGCACAAATTCTGCCTTCATAATAGCTTAACATTTAAATTTGAAGCTGACATGTAATAGTTGAAATAAATCAGTCGATCCACCCAAGAATTTCTCTCCAAATATTATGATCGATAATTGGTATGATAGTATAAACAACAAAGAAAAGTGTAATATTACATATTCATAATGAGAACAATTGACATTTTATTGTGTATTCAAATCCGAAATCCCCATATTGGAGTTATTCACAAAATTGTGGAAGAATCATGCATCCTTTTCTCTCTCTCTATTTCATCTCTTATCTAACTCAAGGTGGATAGAAAGATGACAAGAATAATAAGCAAGATTACATGCTTTTTCTAATACTAAGTTACAAAATCATATATTACTAAGTTGTTACTAGACCTCACTCCTTGGGCCTTTTGCTCATTGTTTTACGCTTGTTAACGTCCAGATATTTCTTCCTTAACCGGACAACTTTCGGAGTTACCTGTACCAAAAACAAATATTACAGTCGGAAAGACAAAATATTGACCAGAGAGAAGATTTAGCTTTGTTTTTAAGGATGCAAAGATAGTTACGGTACCTCGATAAGTTCATCCGAAGCTACATATCCTATGGCTTCTTCAAGAGATATCTGCAATGCAGCATTCATAGTTTTGCTAATTAAACATCAAGAGTAAGAGAAAGAAGCTTTTTTTAAGTCTTATTTCTATAATTGATATGCTTATAATAAAATTAATTTTACTTATATACTTACATTACGAGGAGGAGATAGCTTCACATTCTCGTCCTTGCCAGCAGAACGGACATTGGAGAGTTCTTTAGCCCTCACTGGATTGACCTGTAAAAAGAGTCGATAATTGCAGGGTTAGTAAGAAACAACTCATTGCACTATCTAGAAAGTAGAGAGAATCTTCTACTTAGCACTTACATCTAAATCTGTATCCCTAGAATGCTCACCAATAATCATGCCATCATATGCCTGCACAGAAATCAACAACCTATCATTAATTGAAGGAGTGGCAATGCATGCAATAGAATAGGTAGACCCATTATAATTAGGGAGATAACGAGAAATTACTAGAGATATCTAAAAGATTAAAGAAAAAGGGTAATTTGTAATAACCTCCGTTCCAGGGTTCACAAAAAGGGTTCCACGAGCCTCTAAACTCATCAGGGCATGAGCCGTGATTGTCCCGTGGCCCATTGATACCTATTCACAAGGAGAAAAAAAGATTGGATACAAGACAATCAAACACAAAAACACAGATATATAACACAGATAGAGAACCAATGGCAATGATAGACATACCAGTACTCCTTTCCTAACATTTCCAAGAGGACCTCTGTGTTTTTCATAGTCTGTGATAAATAGATAAATATTTATTAGCAAAAAGAAGAAATAAAGTCTCCGTGTAACATAATTTCCTTTGCAAACATGCATACTTAGGAAAGCACGGTGCATAAAACCAGTTCCACGGGTGTCACTGCTGAAAACACTTCTGTATCCAACCAGGCCCCTGTGAAATACAAAGAAAATGATCAAGTGTTAAACATGAAGGATCTAAAGTACTATACATGCATAAGCAATTGAAACATGACTTTGAATAAACAGTGAATTACTATCAAACCTTGATGGACATGTCAGAGTCAATCTGGTTCTGCCAACACTTCCTGGAACAGGACCCATCTCAGTAACTTCAGCTCGCCTATGAGACAGAGCTTCCATAACCAATCCAACATGCTCTTCATTTACCTGAATTATATTTATGTAAGAAATCAGAGGGAGGTAAAAATAAAAGCAATTCCAGATTGCAAGTAATACCTCAATGGTAACTTCTTCTATGGGCTCAAGCTTCGTTCCCTTCTCAGTTTTATACCTGATACGGAACAGGAATATATTAATTCAGCTGTGCAAAAAGTTTACAATGATATATGCATGCAGAATCATAAGAAAATAAACAAGTCCAAAGTTCAGTGGAAAAACTATAAAGACTGAAAACCCACATGACTTTAGGTGGTGAGACAGATAACTCAAAGCCTTCACGCCTCATGTTCTCTATCAGTATACCTGTAGCGAAGAGAATACATTGCTTTTTCTTTAAAACCAAAGCCAATACAATAATTTTAAACATTATTTTCCAGATGATGAGAACCATACGTCTATAAACCAAACTGGTGGCTCTTTGTTAAAACTTTAGAAGTCATAGATACACAAAAACAAATTGCAAAGTTAAGACAACAAACCTAGTTGGAGTTCTCCCCTCCCCTGTACTTCAAAGGATTCTGATAAGCCAGGAAGCACATTTATGGCCAGATTTGTTTCTGCTTCAGACATAAGCCGTTCACCGATTCTTCCTCCTGTCAACTACAAATTATCACAGCAGCACATCAACTCATGCAGATTGATCAGTCAATAATGATGGTACTATAATCATGAGACATCAACAGGTGTACCATGTGTTCACATAGTACAAAGAGAACTTACATGGGTACCATCACGTCCAGCCAATGGAGAGTCATTGACACCAAAAGTCATTGAAATTGTTGGGGGATCCAACTCAAAAGTGGGCAATGGAATCATAACCTGAAATGTCATCATAAACCAATTCTTATCACAAAGCATCTTTATGGTAATCACTATGTCTTTGAGCCAATAAAACTGGTAATGAAGAATATAATCAGGTATTAATAGCTAATCCAACTTACATCCACATTTGTCACCGTATGTCCGATTGCCGGACTTGCCAATCCAGCCATCGATATAATATCACCTGCTCCAGCACTATCAATGTGAACCATACTTGTACCCTTCTTTTTCATCAATTTTACAACCTACAAGATTGTATATTTCTCACAGTTATAAAAAACTAATACACTAGCAACTCCCCTAGAAAACAATCTGAATGCTAACTAGAATATCCAACAACTTAACCAGAAAAGAATTAACAAACCTTTCCTTCTTCAATTTTCTCAACCCCGGAATCTTTATTACGGAGTCCATGGACTCTGTCCCCAATACGGACCATTCCAGAAGTAATCCGTCCAGTCAATATCCGCCCAAGATAAAAGTCCTTTTCCATCATGGAAACCTAAAGCACCATACAAAAGAATTTTTATATTCCCAAGAAATTAAAAAGAAAAAAAAAAACACGAGGAAAAGAACATTGAGAGAATAATACCAACCAGCATTTGGAAAGGTGTGTCGAGGTCAGCTTTTGGTGGCGGAACATGCCTTACAATCGTATCCAGCAAGTGTGCCATGTTCCTACCATCAGCAGGAGGATATTTTGTGAAGGTCATAGAAGCCCATCCCTCCTTAGCAGAAGCATAGAGAACTGGAAAATCTAGCTGCTCCTCTAAATATAAAAGAAAATAATAATAATAATAATAATAAAAGAAATCTATTAGAACCATATCCAATTTAATAGAAAATCAGAAAACAAAAATGTCTCTTCATATCTCATTTTCACCTGAAGCACCCAGATTTGCAAACAGATCAAAAACCAAGCTCTCGACTTCATTACACATCTCTTCAGAAACTGCAGAAGCAAAATAACCAAATCTTAATACGTCAAAATAAAATAAATAAATAAATAAAGTCTCGGCAAATCTCCATCACATTTTTTAGATAGCATAAAGCATACTGCAATATTGAAATCACACACAAAACTAAAATACGGCTACCTGCTGGCCGGTCTACTTTGTTCAAAAGAAGAATAGGGCGGAGCCCATACTTTAAGGCTTTGGCAAGAACGAACTTTGTCTGTGCCAGTGGACCCTCGCCTGCATCAACAACTAATACCGCTCCCTCAACCATTCCAACCACACGTTCAACCTACATTCCATCAACAAAATTAATTAACATCTCTCGATTTGGTTTTAATTCAATAAAAGAGGGGATGTCACTCATAAAATTACTCAAATGAGCCCTAAATCTGTATATCAAAATCTAGAAGAAATATACTTCACCACCGAAATCTGCATGTCCAGGTGTATCGACCATGTTTAGCTCGTTTTCCTTCCAAGAGATTGCTGTAACCTATATATATTAATCAATCAATCAAGATAAAGTTAGTGTTGGTAGAAGTGATAATGATTCAGTTGAAATGAAAATTGACCTCAAAATCAACTCTTTCACACTAACACTCGGCTCTAAACAGCTGAGAGGAATCGCATAAATCTATCAAATTCCATACTCCCCTCAGACTCCTTGCATATCTGAGCAGCCAAACATAGCAATTCGCCCAATTACAGTGTAAACCTACTGACCTTGGACGCAATAGTGATCCCTCGCTCCCGCTCGAGACTGATTGAATCCATGGCACGTTCATGAGGAATATCAGCGCCACACTGCCTGAGCAGCCGGTCCATTAGGGTGGTCTTGCCATGGTCGACGTGAGCGATGACCGCCACGTTTCGGAGTCTGGTCGGGTCGAGTGCACTGTTTGGTGTAGTAGCGGAAGGGGAAGTGGCAGTGGCAGCTGAAAAGAAGCGCGAGAAGGCTTGCGGGGCGCGCGTAGGCGATGTGAGGTATGATTTGAGTGGGGAAGAAGGAGAGGAGGAGGAAAGAGATTTCCGAGTTGACGACCACAGTGAACGGAGCAACGGACCCGCCATTTCTGCGAGAAATGGCAGAGCTTTGCCGGGTTTTTGGTTTTTGCTATTAACAGATTCTAGGGTTTAAGAATAACTGTCCATCCAAGTAACAAGGTCTATGGTTTCCTCCATGATAATAGTCCATTCTACGTGTAGTTTTCATGATACTACGTGTTGTTTCGCTAAACTACATTTGGTTGTGTTTATACTACATGTAGTTTCTTTCCAATCAAAACTACATTTGTTGAATGGAGTTTCAAATTTTCAATACATGAAATAAATAATTTTGTTAACTTAATCTAATTTTTTATGTAAAAAAATTAACTTTTTTTTTTTTTTCAAATTTGCATATATATATATATATATATGATTAAAAAAAAATCTATTATTCTTCCTGTGAGCTACCTAGAAGTAACATTGTTCTTGATTTGCACATAACCATCTTTTCATGTACATCTCATAAACAACACGTTCTTCTTCTCCTTCTCACTCTTGTCCATTATTTAAACAAAACACTTCCTTTTCATTTCCAACACAACTTCCTTTAGGGCTTAATTTGATATATTTTTGGATGTTATTTTTACCTCATTGATCAAATAAGTTTTCTTGATTTACATCAAACCTCTTTTTTACTCAAAAAAAAAAAAAAAACAATCATGTCCTAAGTTGTTGTCTACATATATATATATATATATATATACATAGAAGATTTTGCTACTAAGATGCAAAGAAGGAGCAATACAAACATTAATGGTGCACAACAAGCATGCGCGTCATGTAAGCATCAAAGGAAGAAGTGTCATCCGGGTTGCGTATTGGCTCCTTACTTTCCGGCAGACCGAAATCGAGAATTTCAAGCAGTACACAAAATCTTTGGAGTTCGTAACATAACAAAGTTGATGAAGGATGTTGCTAATGAGGAAGATGGGAGAAAAACCGTTGATTCATTAGTGTGGGAGGCCTTTTGTAGGCAAAGAGATCCAGTTTTAGGTTCGTATGGAGAGTATTTGAAATTATTTGACGAGCTTAATATATACAAAAGTCAATTACTCCAGAACCAACAGATACTAGCTCAAGCCGGTTTTGTCTACAAGCCAATACCAGCTGGTTTGAATGGATGGAGTGGTACTAATACTACTACTAACTATGGGATCAATAATAAGGGACTAGGTAGTGGTGTTATCAATGATGGATCAATCGGTAATACTAGTAGTAACAATAATAACACATTGAGCTATAATACTACTATTCATGATCATAGTGGGAGTGATATAATTGATTCTTTTAGTTATCCTATAACTAACATGCAAGTTACTTCTGAGAAACTAAGACAGGACAGGGATGTTACTTCTATTATCGTTCCGTTCCAACAGCAACAATATCATTTTTCAGGTAAATCGAGAATCGATTCTATTATATGGATAAGTATTTGATAAATTTTATGTACTTTATAACTTTCTTGGTCGAACTATGTTGTTGTAGGCCAACACTGTCTAAGTAATGGCAAGACAATGCAGAGTCAAGTATGGGAGGGAGGACCATGAGGATTAATCCATCTTTATGATTAATTAATTATTTTATTTTTATTTTTATTTTTATTTTTATTTTTATTTTTACTTTTACTTTTCTCCATGTTATTTTATTTTATTTAAAACTGATTGTTTATTTGAATCGAACTCGATTACAATGTAAGCATTAAAAATGATTACCTTGCACTATAATCTTTGTATTAAAAAATTTACATTAGCCTTAATAATTTTAATAATTAAAAATTAAATAGTAAAAAGTTAATTGAGATATGCATTTTTTACATGTTAGAAGTTGGGTCAGGCCCATTTCATGGTTACAAAGCCCGTTAGACTTGGACCGATTTTCCTTTGCGTATAAAGCCCATAATCGTCCTCGCGAGTCAGAATCAGCAGCAGGCACGGAGGGCAAGTCCTCCGACATTTTTGGGCTCCTCTCCGCCTGCTCCCTCTTCGTCTCCGCTCACTCGAATCCACCGTTCATTGGAATCCATCCGCTCGGTAACTCTCCATCTCTGTCTTGCATGCCATGGTTAACGGCGAGCTTGGACCTAAGCTATGAAGCTCTTGAAATGATTATTCTTTTCAGCCTGAATTGGTGAACTGTTCCATTTTTTCCAGCTATTTTAGCTGAATTGAATCTCTTATTTGGTTGCAGACGAGAAATACTACGCGTCGGACGTGATCGAGTGCAAGGACGGGTCTAAATCTTTCACCCGAGATCGTCTCAACGACGACTTCTTCGACTGTGTTGACGGAACTGATGAGCCAGGTACTGTTTATATTCATAATCGTAATCTTGAGAATCTATGCATACTTTAATCAAATTCCATCTCGATTCATCTTTCATTCAACTATTGAATCCAAAAAGTTTGCAGGTACCTCAGCTTGTAGGAATGTGGGAAGTACACCACAGTTCATATTTTCTTCCCGTGTCAATGATCATTTTTGTGGTAAATTTTTCATTTTTTTTTTTTTCAATTTTGCTTCAATGTATACCACATGATTAGGCTTTCTTGCTTGCATTTTGTAATGTAATAGTGTAAATGGTCACTGTAGATTGCCGTGATGGAAGTGATGAATACGGTGGTGTCAACTGTCCAAACACATGCGTTATGGGTGGAAATTCCGAGTACAATACTAGCAAGCATGTCTCAAAGGCTTGTGATTTGAACAGAAGCGAGCCTATAGAACCCAAATATGGAGTCAGGAAGGAGGACTTAATTGAGAAAGTTAGAGGTTTACCCAAATACGGAGAGAATGACCACTTGTCATGTTTTTTTTTTGTGTGTGGATAAAATCATGATTCTTGATTAGTGCCTCACAAGTGCTATGATTAATAAATTGAACATAAATTCTAGTAAGAAAGTTGGGGTGGGGGGGAAGGTGCTAAGAAGTACGTACATGTGGAGAGAGAGAGAGAGAGAATAAAAGACAGACAGATGCCCAACATGTGGGTAAGGTTTAGAGACAAAGCAAAGGAAGCTTAGAGCGTGCAAACAATTCACATGGTGTGGGGAGGAGGACGAAAGCTTATGACATTATCCTCCTACACTCTCCGTATATGTAGCACAACAATTAATTGATAATCCGTATTAAATACTTATCGGTCCAAAATTTATTTCTAAGAGAGAATCTTATTTGTTGTGATTGTCAACAATTTCATATTTGACATCACGTTACAATTATAAGGTATGAGGCTATAGATGGTAATGTAGTAGTGAGCTACAAGAGAGCATGATGTTTCCTTTCAAAATAAATAAATAAATAATTATTATAATAGTAAGAGTAAAACGTAGTGTCTAACCTCTAAAGAGTAGGTCTCACAAGGGCACGTGGGGAAGGAATCCATGTTGTAATTTTTTTAGTTAATAAACTAAAGTAGACCGAGCTTTGAGATAATACCGTTGAGTTCCTCTTAACCTCCTTCCCATACAGCTGGAGATAGCTGTCCGATCTTCTTCCCCCCCCCCCCCCCCCGCGTTACCCCACTGCACAAACACATTTAGATTTTTCCACATTACGAAAAGATTCATTCATTTAGCAATGCAATCTTCTCTCTCTATCTCACTGTCTTTTCCCTTTTCCTTTTCTGCATATTTATATACGTATATGAGATAAGAAGGGCGTGATAGAGATTGTCATTTGGTTTTTGAACTTCATCAATGGCTCAATTGCCTCCTAAAATCCCAACAACCAATTGGCCGGACTTTTCTCACAAGAAATTTAAGTTTCCAGCTGCTGCCGCCACCCCGTCTTGGGTGGACGATTTTCTCAACTTCTCCTCTACAAAACGAGGGTCACACCGTCGCTCCGCCAGCGATTCCATGACCTTCGTCGACTCGCCTGCTAATAACGGCTCGTCTGTTAACAATCATGAATTCGATCGATTTGATGACGAACAGTTCATGTCCATGTTCGACGAAGATTTTCATCATCATAATAGTATCTTGGCCAATGCAGGTGGCACGGCAGGCCCCAGCGCATCGTCTTCGAACCCGTCTACACCGTCTGATCATAACAGCATTAATGATGATGATCAGAATGATGCGTCGGGCCAGGAAAAGAGAGTGAATGAACCTCATGATCACGAGGTAGAAAGCGAATGCAAATTCGAAACGCAGGAGTTGAACAATTCGACCATGTCTAACCTGTCTTCCGATCGGATAACCGACCCAAAACGGGTCAAGAGGTAATCTACACATCAATGTTGCTGCTACATTATATATAAATACATGAATTTCTGATTGATATTAATTAACTACGTATACTGGGAATAGAATTCTGGCGAATCGACAGTCGGCACAGCGATCGAGGGTGAGGAAGCTGCAGTACATATCAGATCTCGAACGTAGTGTCACATCATTACAAGTAGTTATAAATCTAATTCAATTTGCATTGACAATAATTGTTGCTTGTACTTAGAATTCAGACAGATGATTTAACGGTTGTGTAATTAACTAATTGATTAAATTAATGAAGGTTGAAGTGTCGGTTTTGTCGCCGAGAGTTGCGTTTCTAGATCATCAGCGCTTGCTTCTAAACGTCGACAACAGTGCTCTCAAGCAACGAATCGCCGCCCTCGCTCAAGAGAAGATCTTTAAAGACGGTAAGCAATTTTTTTAAATCTTTTTTTGGTTCTTTTTCCTTAGAAATGAAGAAAATAATTGATTGATAATTTAAGCTACATGCATATGGCAGCTCATCAAGAAGCATTGAAGAGAGAGATAGAAAGATTGAGGCAAGTTTATCACCAACAGAGTCTCAAGAAGATGGAAAACGTAGCGGCTACACCGCCACCGAGCGGCGCCGGTTCTAAGTCAACTCCGGCTGAACAAAAAGATCAGCAGCTTCTTAGTGTTTGACTGAGATTTAGCTAGTGTTCATGAATCATGTCTAGTACTCCATTTCCATCCCAATGATTAGTTCTGAGATTTACACAACATAAATTATATAACATGATCAACTTCGACCCACATTGATTCTAAATCTCTAACACCCTTTATAGTCTTGACTCTTAGTAATTTGTAGTGTCTGATTTGTTTCATCAAGTTTGTCAAACTGCAGTTGTGACTCATATTGTTCACGTTCTGAGTGGGTAGGCTATGGTGCTGCTGCATGTTTTCTGCTCAAAAACTGAGCCACCCATGTGATGCGCTTGCCTTTTTTTTTTTTTTTTTTTTTTTTGGGACCACCCAAAAGAAGGTTACTGCATAAACGGATATATGTATAATGTGAAAAAGTAAAAGGGCGAATTTTTTTAAATTTTATTTTATTTAGTATTTTTTTTTTTTTGGTTACTCCTTAATTGTTTTACTAATTATTATAATTATAATTTTGTATTTAGTGTTGGGATGTGCTTTTCCACCTACTTGTTTTTATTTTTAATTTTTAATGACCACTATAAATTGATAAATAATCTCCATATTCATAAACAATCGGATTAATAATTTGAGGCTTTATAATAGCCAAGTATCTGATTATCAAATACTCCACGCAGTTGGGCTTACTCTGAAAGCCTGAAAATTACTTGTTTCTCTTAGCGTTACACATTCCGAAATTCAGTGACCAATGAGCATGAAGAACACTCTTATGCTTCTCCTTGTTAGAAGATCAACATCAATGGCTACAAATCAAACTCCAAATTTGAATCTACGCTGCTTCTGTTCGTCATCTTCATCTTCTTCCGCCAACAACTCACTCTTCGTTGCAGGTACTCTTTCTCCCTCTAATATGTAAATTGCTTGCTTACTTTTTTTTTTTCTTGCCCTTGACGAATAACGAACGTGGGTCTTATAGGATTATCGTGGTCGGTCGACGAGAAATCATTGAAAGATGCTTTTTCTTCATTTGGAGAGGTCACAGAAGGTAAAAATGTACGTGCTTTATACGTCATCTAATTTAGCTGACCACCTGTTCGACCAAGTGCCTGAATGACAACAAGCTGGTCCTCTCCCTTATTATTAATTTTTTTTTTTTATAGTGAGGATAGCATATGATAAAGACTCTGGTAGATCAAGAGGATTTGGGTTCGTTAATTTTTCGAAGGAAGATGATGCAAAATGTGCAAGAGATGCCATGGATGGCAAGGTAAAATTAAGTTGAAATTAATAACGTGTAGCTAAAATTGAAAGGAAATAGAAAAGTCTTTGTTCATCTAATTTTTTTTTTAATGGTCAATGTACTTGTGTGGTTGAGTTACAGGCAATGTTAGGGAGGCCTTTAAGAATAAGCTTTGCTCTTGGAAAGGTTCGTGGCGGTCCGGTAGTAGTTCCTCGCCGTAACAGTAGCGATTTTGCCGACAGGAATACTTGAATTCTCACTTTGGTAGTTAATGTGAAACTGATTACTCCAATAAATTTCTTCATATATTTACAAAACTAAAGTCTTTAGCCACGCTTGAGATCAATTACTTAATTCCACAATAAAACAGAATACTTAACTTAAAGATTTCCTGTTAGTGTCTCTGGTAATGTATGCAGAAACCAGTAGTCCGAGTCTAAGTGATCTAACGAGCCAGATTCTAACTGGTCCGTACAGGAGGCCGGAGGAGGAAGATCATCGCCGACCTTGTTTGTTTTCGACAATCTTGATTTGGGTCCTTAATGATTTCAAAAACAAGAAAGGGAACCAAACCAAATCTCTTCTTTTTTTTTTTTTTTTTTGGATACTAGGATAGAGATCGCAGCTTTGATCCGGGAGCAAGAAAATCAAGCTCTTTAGACCACTTAAACCCGAGCATGTGCTTTTGATCGAATTGCTTTTCATGATGTTGTTACCATTGCTACTGCCCTGTTTGATAGCCAACTGGTATGATGTCTAGATACGAATATTTGGTATACAGGAATACATGCATGCATATACGGTAACTGAAATTACTGAACTAGCCTTGATAAAAGAAACAAAAGTAACCACGTCGTTTTTAATGATACGGAAAACCGCAAAAGAAAAAACGGTGTCGTTGGAAGAAACGATTCTGTATTCCCACATCCCAGTCTTTAAGCATGAGGGGAGTCTGAAAACGAAGTCTACAGCTCGAGCTGGAAAGCGGTCGGATCAAGAAGTAAACAATGGAGAACGAAGAAGCTCAACAATCGAAACCACAAGACGGCGCCATAGCCAACGTTGCTCTGCTCAACTCCTTCATCGAGATCGCCTCCTCTTCCAAGGAAGAAGCCCTCTTCTTCTTAGAGAGCCATAATTGGGACCTCGACGCTGCCGTTTCAACCTTCTTAGATAACAACACCAACCTCGCCGATATCAACACCGTTACAGAACAACCGGTAATCCCTTCCACTCACTCGTCTCCGTCGCCTTCTCGATCCCCTGACTTTTCTCCCGCGCAATCGCCGTCAAGATCTCGCTCTCCATCTCCGACGTTGTCTCGTACTCCGTACGATCTCCGATCGAGGAGAGCTGCGGTTGGAGCTGGGAAAAAGGTTGATACTAGGGCATCCAGGAGCCAGAGAGGTGGTATCCGTACGCTCTCTGACCTCAACCGGCGGGCTCAGGATGGCTCTGATAGTGACTCGGATGAGCCGCAAGAGTACTATACCGGTGGGGAAAAGAGGTAAAACTCTCTCCTTTTAGTATTACCTTTCGCAAAGTTTGAGAATGGATCTGGTAGCAGTTTATTTCTATTTTTGCTTGCTGAGCTTTCTTTTCTGTGATTCACAATTCATGGTTTGCTTGTGAGAAATGTATGTGGACGAGAAAAAATCATAGGAATTTAGTGCTTATGTAGCTGGTTCCAGAAACTTAGGTTCATTGCAATGATTTTTGCTCTTCAGCTATACATAATACATCTTGTGCAGGATCATTTTAAGCTTGTATCATTTAGAATGGAGGATTCATGGAAATGAGTTTCCTGTGATATTTGAATGCTTTAGCTATGTTAAACTTTGTTGATTCATGTACTCTTTACTTTTGGTGCCACTTGCCAGTGGAATGATTGTTCAGGATCCCACCAGAGCTACTGATTTAGACTCATTCTTCAATCAAGCTAGACAATCAGCTGTAGAAGGACCTGTTCCACCATCTTCAAGCTCAAAAACTTTTACAGGAACTGCAAGGTTGCTTTCTGGAGAGACAGTGTCGTCTGAGCCTCAGCAGCCTGAAGCCATCACCCACACCATCACCTTTTGGAGAAACGGTTTCTCTATCGATGATGGACCCTTGCGTATGTTGGATGATCCTGGAAATGCATCTTTTTTGGAGGTATATTATCTAATAATGTTATATTCAGATCGTTTAATAGTGAGGTTCTTTGGTTCCTGTGGTCCTAACAAATCTTTGTTCTAACTTTTAGTCTTATGATTTCTTCTACCTTGTTTCAAAGGTTTTATTTTATCTGAGTCAACACAGAACCATTCTTTGTCTGTTAGGAATGTTTATTTATGCACAGTCTTACCAAATGCAGAGTATCAGAAGGTCGGAGTGTCCAAAAGAGCTCCAACCGGCAGATAGGAGGACTTCTGTCCATGTTAATCTCGTGCGGAGGGATGAAAACTACCCTGTGAGCATTTATTCCCTTCTCCCATTTCTCTGTATTTTCTTGATTTCATTGCAAAATTCTTACTTTCCCTCCTGTCTATTTACAGGAGCCAGCTAAGCGACAGGTGTCATTTCAAGGTGTGGGAAGAACTTTAGGTAGCATCACCACCACCACCACCACCACCTCAGCCTCCCCAGAGGCAGCTGTTGCTACTACTTCCCTGTCTGCGGCTCCATCTCCATCAATGGGTTTGGTAGTAAATGACTCATCACCAGTAACTTCCATTCAGTTAAGATTGGCTGATGGGACCCGGATGGTCTCACGGTTCAACCATTACCATACGGTTAGGGATGTTCGTGCTTTCATTGATGCATCAAGACCTTCCGAGGCAAGAAGTTACAACCTGCAAACAATGGGTTTCCCTCCTAAGCAACTTACCGAACTGGACCAGACAATTGAGGAGGCCGGCATTGCTAATTCTGTTGTCATCCAGAGGTATTAGCCATGACTATTCCGGTTGTATTGAAAGTTTGGCATCTCTGTCTACTATGCTTCTCTCATTCCGTTTCAAATTTACTTCATGGATACAAATTGTTTGATTTCAGAAACGTCATCAAGTATTTTTCTAAATTGCTTTATAATTTATGTGCGACGGTGTTTCATTGTTTTTTCCTTTAGGCCTATTGTTGATCGTGCGTTTGAACTCTTTAACTCACACTGTGTTCGAATTTCAAATTGCCAAAAGCCCATATCAGCCCACGCATTCAGTAAGAACCACACATTCATATGTTGAGTTTGGAATCAAGATTTACCTTTTTTCGTCTTTGTCATGTTAAATAGATAATTCATAATTGCACTGTCCTCGACAGAACCTTTTAAACAATCAAGTTAGAAAGTCAATGACTTTGGCAGCTTAATTAAAGTCACAAAACGACATAATTTTTTAAGCTTCAACTGCCAACTAACGTACTTTAAGTTTTAACTGGATTTGTAAAATCTCGTTGAATTACTGTTAGTCCCGGAAGTTCGGTATCTTGCGAAGTATTATCTCGTTCGATAAGCTTAGCTTAATAATAATTAGTGTTAACATCTTTCTCTCAGTTCGAGATGTTGGGACTTGGTAATTCAACAAATCTGGCTAATGAATTTGAAGTTGATGACGTGTCATCCGTCTCGTTTATGTCGCTTCGCGTCCCGACAAATCTCCTAAACCCGTACTCCGCTCTCTCTCTCTCTCTTCTCTCTCTCTTCTCTCTCAGACCATCCACCACCATCCCCCACATTTTAGGGTTTCTCGGTCTCAAATTATTAGTTCTCTCACTCTTCATCCCACTTCCTGCTAGATTAAATCTTCATTCCCTACAGAAATCCCCTGAGTACGCTCCACAATACCTCCATTTTCTCTCGCGATTTCTTAGAAAGTTGCTTCGTTTTGCTTCGTTTCTACGCACCTTCTCTCTAACTCAGCTCTCCGCTCCTTAAATTCGAAATTTCCAGCTCAATCTGTTACTCACGCTTAGCTCGATCGCACCATGGCCAAGACCAAACCTGGAAAGAAGGACCTTGACTCCTACACCATCAAAAGCACAACAAAAGTCGTGCGACGTAATCTTCTCTCTCACTCTCTCTAGAATCCGGATATTTAGTACCCCATTTAAGCTCAAGTTAGCTTCGAAAAAGATTTTCCTTTTTCTGCTTTCAGACTTCATTTTACACACAATAGGAAAAAAAAAAAGCAAAAGAAGAGAAAAGGAACCCGAAATTACATTTTGAAATGTCATTGACTGTAGGAACTGTGTTTTCTTGGTTCTGGCAGCTGGCGATTGTGTGTTGATGCGACCATCTGACTCCGATAAGCCTCCTTACGTGGCACGTGTGGAGAAGATCGAAGCTGATCACCGGAACAATGTGAAGGTTCGGGTCCGGTGGTATTACCGGCCGGAAGAATCCATTGGTGGCCGGAGACAGTTCCATGGAGCTAAAGAGCTGTTTCTCTCTGACCATTATGATGTTCAAAGTGCTCACACTATAGAAGGGAAGTGCACGGTTCACTCTTTCAAGAACTATACCAAGCTTGAAAATGTTGGTGCAGAGGATTACTTTTGCAGGTTTGAGTACAAGGCTGCTACTGGAGGGTTTACACCAGACCGTGTAGCTGTGTAAGTCTTTTGGGGTTGTATTGTGTTTTTCCCTTTTTGTTCGGCTTTGTTGGAAACCATTGTTGGTTGTTTATGAGGATTTTGTGGGGTGTTTTGTTTTTAATGAAGGTATTGTAAGTGTGAGATGCCGTATAATCCAGATGACCTGATGGTGCAGTGTGAGGGATGCAAAGATTGGTAAGTCATTGCTCTATGTCTGACTGTCTGCTTATGATGTTAATGTGGCACATTTTTTTGTTGTTATGAAGCCACATTTAGTGTAAACTTTATTTGTTAGGTTGTGTTTTTTAATATTGTGTTATGTCCTAAAAACTTCCTTAACATTGGGTAGTGTGTGGGAGTTGTGTATAGACCACCTTCTTGGTTTGTCAATATTGTTCAAGGGAAGTGGTGACTAGAGTTAAATCTGCTGCAGAAGACGCATTTGACATTTGAGTCTTTAGGGACCATACTATATTATGCATGACCAGCAATTGAGAAATCAAACCAATAAGAATGAGATTTCTGCCTTCTTATCAACTGATAGTGTTTAAACTTTCCTTCCCTTGATTCATCATTCTGAAGGACATGGAGGTAGCGACCTCACAATTTCATTCTTTATAACAGGCAAGGAATACGAACATAAGAACACCCTTTGCATTCCTCTTACCTGCATGCTAGGTGAAGATAGAATCTTATCTGAAAGTTACTTTATCTGTCTACCTATTCAAGCATAGTACTGTTTCCTTATATTGTATTTACATCTATGTAAACTTAAAGAAGAACTCTGTAGCTCTATAAGGAACTAAACCTATGGTTCTGGGTGGTGTTATCTCTTACTTATGATGGTTTGCTCTTATCTATTGAAGGAGTAATGACAAGATCACTTGGAAATCATGTTATATATTTCCAATATGTTGTAATTTTCTTGCAGGTTCCATCCTTCTTGTATGGGTATGACAATTGAAGAAGCGAAAAAGTTGGATCATTTCTTGTGCTCTGACTGTCCATCAGACGAGGATGCAAAGAGATCCTTGAATTCATTCCCTGTATCACCATCTGCTGACGCTAAGGTGAGGATCCTCACTCTCTTGTCTTATTCTAACTCTTACTGTTAATGAAAGGAAGATTCTGATACTGGAATGTATCCTGTACCCCACTTTATCATGCTAAGCATTTAAATAGTTATAATAAGAACTAATAATCGCTCAGAGTGTGTCTCCTCCCCATCCATTACCGATCTACTTTCTCCTTTCTATAAGAGAAGGTCCGAAGGAAAGTGGCTTATTTTTCATAATGAATTCAAATACAAGGCCGGATTCATGGATAGTAACGAATGCGTCAAACTATATTGTTTTCACACGAAACTTTCAGACCATATTCATTAGTCATAAACACGTTGTCATTGAGTTGAGAGAATCTTAGATTTTTCTAAACTGATATGGGTATAACCGTCCAGAAACTATAAAGTGATGATAGTTTTCTAACTATTATGCTTCTAGGTGGAGCCAAAACGGAGGAAGAGATGACCAGCGGTTGCAATGAATCATGACATATGGAGAATGACAAGGAGGGTGTTCGATTTCTTGGTAACTAGCTTTGACAAGGAGGGTGTTCGATTTCTTGGTAACTAGCTTTCCAGCAATGTTGTTGTGTGTTGTGGAATTGTACAGAGCAGACGAGATATTCTGCTTGCACAAAAACCCGTCATCCTTTTTTTCTTCTTTATTTTTATTTATTTTTTTCAAAAAAATTGTTTTAAACACGGTGTTGTGTGCGCGCGCGATGCTAGACTGGAGGGATGATTTTGTGATCCGTGCTTGTCATTGTGAATACACTTTTGCAGAAGAAGAAAAGAAATGAGGTAACCTTTATATTTTTAAGGGAACAAATTAACTAGAAAAACTATAGACTCGTAAATGTTAGGAGGAAGTTTGAATCTGTGCTCCCTTCTCCTCTCTTTCTGTTGTTTGATTCTATTCATTTCTTAACTTCATTTATGAGATCAATCTCCTAGATGGGAACCACACTTGATGCAGCTTGACAGTGAAACAGCATGGGATTTGTCCAGAAAAGAAACATTCTTAAAAAGCTCAGTACTACTGCCAATAAAACTATTCATGTACAGAAGTCTCATGCTCTTTTTGTTGTCTTGCTCGCCCCACTTTCTGACCTTTTTTTTTTTTTCTTTTCTTTTCTTGGTTTCAATGAGTTTGGTTTCTATCACGAGTAACATTATCTTACTATTTTCTCAACATTATCTTACTATTTTCTCAGCAACCAAGCATAGACCCAGAACAACATAATTATCAGAAAATGCATTAAGCGAAGGGAAGAAATTTGTCTCCACCCCAAGTATAAACAATCTGCAAATTCCAAGGCAAAAATAAAATTTTACAACTAAATAAGTAAATAATTGTCACCTCGTCATTTCAGACAAGTTGGTCAAGAAAAAGAAACTGTCTATCTTATCCACCACGTGTCAATATCACATTGGGTATCGGCATCGGAGCAACACAGCAATGAGTAGTTCGCTCCAGGACTCCACCTCCTCGAGAGCCGGATGCCGGCCGAGATGGAGCTGGAAGCCAACCTAGACTTTCCTGGGGCCTGCCTTGCCCCAACATCTAAATAAAAAAAAAGGCGGGCGCCGAAAAGGAACCAGCCCAGCCTCTTCAAGAAAGCTTTGCGTGGTAGGCGCTGCCTATTCACTCGGACAATGCTCTGAACACGACCTAAATCATATAATTCATATATATGTCTTAGTGCCTTTATGTAATATTAGTCAACTGCATAATCATTTTTCTGAAGTGAGTTGTGTTCTTTACAGGCGCGTAGAATTATACACAAAATCAAAGGCTAGTTAATAGTACTAACTTGTTGATGTGGAAAGGACGAGAAGGGAAGAGGTGTCCCCATTAATAATCAGTGCTTTCATGGCTGTAGTACCTTATGTGTTATAATTAGCCTTTCCACTATGAACAATTTTTTTTTTTTTTCTGGGTCCAACATATATTCTCTTTAACCCTAAAGCATACAGGCATGTACATAATGCATCCAGCTGATCTCTTGAATTGAATGAAGGGTAGCTGTGAATTGATCATGATGATATTAATGGGGGTTTTAAAAGAGTATATGTATGATTGGCTCTGGCCAGCTTAGACTTGTGGTCCTATCTCACTCCTTGATTATGCCTGCCCATCAATTTATTCATCATGATCGATCCAAACCTGATCAGATTATTGTATTTTTCCTGTAATTCCTTGTTTTTTGTAGTATAGTTTAAGAGTATTGTATGAAGGCTTTACTATCTGATCTTCGGCCTGTCGAACTGATCAGGCCGGGTTGAAGAAGATGATCTTATATACAACAAACCCTATAATATACTATAAGAAGTGAAATCTGTAGTACTGCATATACATGTATTAATGTATATATATATATATGTATGTATTAAATTATACAGGTAGCTAGTTTGTTCATTAGTTGCTGCAGATAATTTATTATAAGCACCAGACTCTTTCAATGAAGCAATGATGCGACCACATGCATGCATGATATATGCACTATCCTGATCAATGATCGTGTTTGCGAACCAAAAACTTCAAACAAAAAGCTAGATTTCAACACACACATACATAAGGGTATATATATATATTAACAAGTTTGTAGAAATTAAGAAAGTACAAATTCATTACACTGAATAATGTCTGATTAATTAGGTATTTGATTTGTACAAACCTGTTTGACAATCATGATCAAATACATAACCTTCTAAAAACAAATTTAAAAAAAAAAAGAAAATTCCCAATCTAACTCACACATGATCATAAGGGTTTCTATTAATGCTAGAATTAAGCACTAATTTTTCTTATAAATTAATCTTCCTAAGCTTCTGTACAAATTCTCCACATCAAATCAACCATGGTTTATGAATTTAACAATATTCAACCTCACTAATAAAATAAACTTAAATAACAAGATATATATATATATATATATATATATATTATATTAATGTATTTGTAGTCAAGTATGTGAAGATACTAAAAGAAAGAAAGAAAGAAAAATCCGTACGTATCATGAGCTAGCGCTTGTTGTGTAGAGGGTTGGATCCAGTAGGAACCCTTCGCTTATCTTCATCAATTGGGCCTAAGCTGCTTGTCGGCGGCCGAGCATTGACACTTATCGATGTTGTTCTACTGTACGGACTCGTGAAGTGATCATGATCATGATCATGATCATATAGCTTTGAACTTCTTATGCCTTCAATTGATCTAAGACTGGTCAAGGAAAGAACAGCAATGGTAACCAGAAGTACTAGAACCCACGAGCTGTGAAACCGCCTCATGCCGGATTATGATCTGTCTATATATATATATTTCTTCTAGGAGACAAGTAGTTAGCTTTGAGCCTTAAGCTGATGACCCAGAAAGCTAACATGTTTATATATATATATATATATGGCTATGGCGGTCCCATTCATTTACTTTTGCTGCTTTAAAGATTACATACATCCACAAACACTCAAAAAAGGTTTGTGTCTGTGATGCAGGTTTCCGTAGGATCGAAGTCCGATCAGCAAGATAGAATCTGTACCGTCCAATCTGATGACTGTGTAGGGTAGGTAGGTATGGTGAGAAATGGGAAATGGGTAGAAATGTAAATTGATTAATAATTTATTTATTCTTTATTGGGGGGGGGGGGGGAAAGACTGTGACATTTAAATGTCAAAGTCATATAATTATATTATGCGTTAATATTAAGGTTTAAAAATTATTTATAAAAATTCATTAAAAATAATATATATATTTATATTTATATTTATATTTATAAATATTAAAAATAATATAAAATAATATTCTCTTTACTTAAAAATCCAATCATCATTTAAATATATATAAGAGTGTATGTGTTATTATTAGTATTGGTCTATTTATATATAATATAGTAGCTATTCTTGTCAGAAATCGGAATGCGAAAAAAGTCAAAGGTAATATGGATGTGTCGGTAAGGGAATGGTTTATGTAAGAAAAAAATATAAATTAATTAACAATGACTAAATAAGTCAACACTTTGACGGAAATAAATTTAATAATAGTAGTTAACACCGAACAAGAAGGCAGAAAACATGGGTTCCAACATGAATCTAACTCTTTTAGTTTTCACGGCGTTGTAATAATAATTTAAAAAAATAAAAAAAATAAAAAAAAATAAAAAAACTGTATAAATTAAATAATAAATTAAAAAAATATTAATTTTTATTTAATTTTAACAGTAAATCTAGTTTAATCCAAATCTTTTTAGATGTTTATGAAATTTACTACTTAATTAGGATATTATTAATTATGTAGATTGTGAATTAATTAATGGGACTCAGCGATCCAACATGTTTCCAGTTATATAAGGTTTGAATAAGATGGTAGTACAATCAAATGGGGTTTTGAATATTTAGCAGATCCGAATCTAATTTCTCACATAATATTATTGGGCCCTGATTAGGATTTGCCGTCAAATATTTAAATATATATATATATATATATATATATAAAATAATAATAATTTGAATTTGAATTTGATATAAATTTGATGTATCCATCTCAGCTAGCCGTTGTCTTTGAGTTTTGTGACTAAGGACTAGAGACCAAATGTAATTAAAATTCTTAATGGTTAATTAATCAGTTAATTATAGTTATGTAAGATTAATATAACAAGTACTTAGTTATAATCAGAAAGTGATTATTACTTATTGTATTTAATATTAAATTTTTCTTGGTAGCATTCGAGTAGCATCATTTACTAATTAAGCGAGTATAATTAGGGTTAGCGACTTGGACTAATAATTAAAAAAGCAAAAGAGGTGAAATGTGATAGCAACTACCTAATTGATTCATATAAAGATACATAGAACCCAGTTATTTGGTTAGTGTGTTTTAATTAGTGTATCCTAAACACTTTGATGCAGTTGTTGAGACATCATATCATGCATTATATATCCATTTTATATAATGTATATACGACATGGCGCTATACTGTCGTGTCGTCGTCTTAGTGCAATTAATAGGATAGACTTAAAAAGCATCTTGTTCTTGTTCTTGTTCTTGTTCTTGTTCTGGGTGTTTGGTTTTTTTTTTTTTTTTTTTTTTTTTTTTTGGTTTAGTGGTTGGTCTAGAAAGTAGAAACTTACTTGAGTAACATATTGAACAACTTTTATACTCTCCACGACACAATACCATTTTCTTCCTTTCTTTTTTTTTTTTTTTTTTTTGGAAAATGAATCGTGCTTTAATCATAAGCCTGGCCCCTCCCTCTATAATACCTCATTAATTAGATCGGATTCTCCATAAATAATATATAAATATTTATATAATGCATTTGTAGTTTTGGGCCATGTCAGATGAAGGCTTCATCACCGCTTCAGGGTTGGGCTTGTATTCTAGAGAAAAGGCCCAAGCCCGTCTTGATCTACTAATCTGATTTTTGAACAAAACAAATTTTATTAGTAGAGAATTCAGATTATTAGCTGAATGATGAATATATTAAAGGCCCCAAGTTGAAGGGGCGACCTCCTAATTTCGAGTATCTTTGCCTGAATTTAGTCTTCATTCGTCAGACTACCCAGATTTAGATTACCTTGGTATGCAAACTAGACGCTTTTTTTTTCTTTTGGAAAGGCACGTTATGACAGGAGTTACTACTTTCTTGGGGTACATGTAAGAGACAAATCTACCATTTACTGATTTCTTTTTTCTTGACTGCAAAGTAACATATATGTTTGACCAATTTCAGTTTTGAGTTCTTCCAAATTTACGAGTCAGGACTGATGCATATGAAAACCGAACCGACCCGAACAATAACCGAATTGACAACTAGTTCTTCTGTTCTGAGAGGAGGGTACGTGGCACGTTTGTTGCTGCTATTCGACGCTAAATTTGTCTATTAATGCCTCATTAAATACTACAAATATTAAAAATTAGACTATTTCCTGGCCCAATTGACCTCCCACTCGTGACGCATCTGGTGATAGAAACGATCACGATGCATCCGGTGACGGAACTGTATGAAGCATGTCAGAAGAGGAATCTGAATTTAAAGTTCGTGGATTAATGGAAGGAGAGTACGTCGTTTGATGTTTTTGTGGACCATGAGCTTGTCGGAAGAGGTGCTTATTCCCTCAAGAAGGAGATTGCTTATAATAGAGCGGCTAAGGATGCTTTGAATAATATTAGTGGGAGATTATTAGTGTTAGATTTACTTGATGATTATTCCCATCTGTTGATTCATAACAAAGCTTGCAAATTTGTTTTAAACTTCTTTGTATTTAGATTTTATGTTTTCATTCATTCACGTGTTTCATATGAAATAAATTTATGTATGTAACGTTCTACTGCTTAAAATATCTATATAGTCGATCCCAAAAACTTCTGAAATGGGTTCAGATGATGATGACGACTAACATTTTGCAATTTACTGTTTCCAGCCTCTTATAAACTACAGTTTGAAATATCAGTTAAGACCTAAGTTTAGTCGTTGAAAAGTGAAAACGCTTTTTTCTTAAAGCGATGTGATTGTCGTAGTGATAGTAACGTGGAGTAATTTCTCTTTTGGTGGCTGCTACTTAGCAAGAACAGAGTGAACAAGATAACCGTAAGGAACTTATGAAACTAGATCCTGGAAAAAAGTCACGTCGGGAAAAATGGCGGCGGACTTCGCATTCAACCAGTTGTTTTCGTGCGTTAAAAGTTGTAATAATCCATTTTCCCGCTCAAACCTGTTTCCAGGTTAGCGTTTTCTGATGCTGTTCACTCTGTAAACTTCACTGACTTTGTATGTTTAGGGTTGACCTGTAAATTCGAGATGTAAGGTTGTAGGCAAGGTGTTTGATTAATGCCCCATTGAGCTCTGGGCGTATGGACTTTCTATAGTTCTATATAAAATTCTCTTTGCTGTGTAACAGTGAGGTCAAAGGGTACTCAACGTGCAAAACACGACAGTCCCAACAAGTCTAGAAGACAGTCTTATTGCAGGCTGTAACTAATACAAGAGTTACAAAAAATGAGACCTATAGTATCCCAGAAAAAACCCACTAAATACTAGTCCTAGATTCTGGTTTAGTCTGTACCTTTCTCATTACCTAATTACAGTTCTCTATATCCTTTAGTATGTTTCCAAATGGCACAACCTCAACACAGTTCCTTACCAGCTAATCATCTATTAACTCTTGAAACTCAAACCCAATAAAAATATACAAGTAAACATATATATATATGTACTTATATGCTTGGTCGATTTTAATTTGCTGGACCAAATGAATACTGGAAGTAGAGTCTTAGAGATGCTGATTCTGATTTCAGTATGGTATTGGTAGCTGAATCCTGGAAGTGTCGAAAAGGCTGCGATTTAGCTTTAGCTTCCTATTTCGTTCCATAGAGCATGGATGTTCCATTTTTAGTCCGATTATTTAACCTACCGTCCAGGGATATTCAGTATGAATCCAAAGACAGCATGGGCCCAGAACAAAGTCTTCTATCTCTTAACAGGATCAATACACCATTCAAATGCAACTGCATCAAGGTGTTTGAAGTATAAGAAACTACTTCCTAATGACTATTAAGAGTGATCGGAGTTGACTTTTTGAGTTTGTTAGATTTTGGTATTGACTCTCATTCTTACCGTTGAAGAAGGTTAAAACAAACTTATTAGAAAAAAAATAATCTCAATCAAATTAGAATTGATTAAGTTATAGTCTAATCTAGAATCTGTTGTTTTTGAATTTCTAGTTGTTTGATCAGCAAGGCAACTCAGCAAATCTGAGTTCAATCCGGTCTAATTTTGATTCCAGCAATTTCAGAAGTTCATTGCTATGTTAAGAGTGCATTTTGTCTATGAATTCATTGAGAATGAAAATTTAGGCCAACATTTACGTAGCTCCGGTGATCATATAATCAACTAAAACTAATTGCCTTAATTTTTCTCTTAGGTGGGAAAGATCCACTTCCATGGTCTACTAGAGTGCAAATACCTCTTGATTCTTCCAGGGGTCTTGAGTACATCCATGACCAAACCGTTCCTGTTTATATTCATCGCGACATGAAATCGGCCAATATTCTGACAGATAAACACTTTCATGGCATGGTAAGATACTTGAAAGCAATCAAATTTTTAATACATTTGGATAATATTAATACTCACATTGACATCTTGACCAGGTTGCGGGATTTTTTACCTACTAGATTAACATATGTCAGAAATAATTCAATTTGGACCATCTTATAAATAGATTATCCGAATATGAATTTCTTAAATTTATATATTAATTATATGAGAAATTGAGATATATCAAGCTACTACGTATATAATATACTCAAAAAATTATTGATATTTAATATTTGATCTAATGTACATTTTTTTATAAGTGAATTGGATTATATCACGGTTGTATAAGCATAAACTTTTTTTTAGTTACATACAAGCATAAGCTATGTTATGGCTCTTAACTTATGACTTACGTCATGTATTGAAGTAATGAGCTATTCCCTTACGTCAAGGAAGGAGTGGTGGGCCAGTCAAAGGCATAAAAGGCCCATAAACAGAGGGCCTCGTGAAGACGAAGGGCCCAGATGGTTCGAGAAGGAAAGTATGAACTATCAACGATATTATTGAAATTTGAATCGTGAACAAAACGAAAACTTCTTCGGTACGATTTGTAACTTTTTGTTTTCTGATCACAATTTGATACACATTCTAGAGGGGCGAAGAAAACCTTTCTTGAATCAGTCAGTTTACTGCTCCGCTGCAATTTTCCCGAAGAGATACTGTCAGAGAGAGAGAGAGAGAGAGACATGGATTTCGAGCTGAGAAGAGCGAGAGAGAGGCTGGAGAAAGAACAGAAGGAGCGGAAGGAGATGGCGCGGCGGAAGTTGGAGAGGGAGAGGAAGGCTAAAGACGAGGCGAAGAAGCAAAGGGAAGCCATCGAAGCGGCTCAGAGATCTAGACGCGTTCATGCTGCTGAGGCCCAACTCAAGGTCCTCCATTACCTACCTAATCCTCCTTTCATTTTATTTTGAGCTTATTGTGCGATTAATCCTGGATAAAATTCGAATTATTAGGTCAATAAAGTTGATATATTGATTTACGATGCTCGAATCTGTGTTTCTTCTGTTTTCTTGGAGAAGGGGCTGTTCAAAAGTCTTCCTTTTTTCCTTTTATGTTTTTCTTCTAGTTAAGTTTGGAATTTCATTCCGTTTGGGTTTGTTTTACTAATCGATCTCTTTGGTGAATCTTCGATGAGGTATATATTAGTGATCGGACTTATATACAACTATGCTGTTCAGATATTTGTACCGCTATCCGGTAGTATTGGAATATGAAGATCTATTTGGATGGATTTACAGCTGTAGTGAAAGTAATTTCTTATATTATGAAAATCGAAATTTCCACAGAATTGAGTTAAGAGTCTGCGATTTAGCTTATACATAGCATTATTCCTTCACTGATAGTTACACTGGGTTTTAAACCGTTCCAGGCTGATCAGGAGATGGAAGAAAATCTACTTACCGGGAAAGGAGTCCTCTTCTACCGACTCTTAGAAGCTGTACCTTTTGATGGCAATGGAGACAAGGTCAAACTGCCTTCTTCCTGTTTCTCAGAACTGTCCGGTCAAGGTGTTTTTGAAAAGGGACCCATTTACCTCCAGCTCTCTGTAGGTTACCAAGAGGGATCTTCTGATCCTAATCTTGCTGATAGAAGAAACTGTAGGACCACACATTCAGGTGTTTTAGAGTTCACTGCAGATGAAGGTTTCATCGCGCTTCCTCCTCATCTATGGCAAAACCTATTCCCTACAGATGCTCAAACTACTACTTCATTAGTTGAAGTCCGTTATGTGTATCTTCCAAAAGGAAAATATGCTAAGCTTCAACCCGATAATGTAGGTTTTTCAGATTTGCCTAATCATAAAGCTATCTTAGAAACAGTTCTTCGTCAATATGCTACCCTTTCAAAAGGTGACATATTGATGGTCACTTATGGACATCTCACATACAAGTTAAATGTCCTTGAGTTACAACCAAATGAGAGCGTTTCAGTACTTGAAACAGATATTGAGGTTGATATAGTAGGGGCAGATTCAGCTTCAGAAAGGATCGATCAGCCCGTCCTTAAACCGCTTACATTTTCAAAGCCGGAACCTGGAATTGTTGATGAAGGACATTTTACATATTACAAATTCTCTATAGACAATGACACGTGGAATAAAGTAGCTTCTGGGGAGACAATAGTTGAAGTCAAGATTGAACTGGAGAGCGATAATGGTGGAGACACTGACATATACATATCAAAGCATCCTCTCATCTTTCCTACGCGGCACCAGCATCAATGGTCTTCTCATGATATTGGTTCCAAGTTTCTAGTCCTTAGCTCGAAGGATAAGAACTTTGGAGCTGGCACATTCAGCATTGGAGTTTATGGCTTTAAGGGAAAAACTAACTACCAAATCTCAGTTTCGGTTCAAAATGACGCGGATCGAAAGGTGGGTCAACAGGCAGGCCCTGCATCGTCTTCATCAACCATGGAGAAGGACACGGTAGAATGTCGGAATTGTAAGCATTATATACCTAGCCAGACCATGAGATTGCATGAAGCTTATTGTAGTAGACATAATGTTGTATGCAAGCATGAAGGTTGTGGTGTTGTTCTTCGGGTTGAAGAGGCTAAGAATCATGCACATTGTGAGAAGTGTGGACAGGCAGTTCAGCAGAGTGAGATGGAAAAGCACATAAAAGTGTTCCATGAGCCGCTCCGATGTGCGTGTGGAGTTGTCCTGGAGAAAGAACAAATGGTATTTTGTTTTCTTTTTTTGATTGGTTCTGGTCATTTGTTAATGAGCTCGGCTTATTATTATTATTATTTTTCCTTTCCTTTTTTTGGCAGGTACAACACCAAAGCTTAGATTGTCCGTTGAGGCTGATTATGTGTCGGTTTTGTGGGGACATGGTTCAAGCTGGGAGCTCACCTGTGGATATGCGGGACCGGCTAAGAGGGCTGTCCGAGCACGAAAGTCATTGTGGGTCAAGGACAGTCCCATGTGATTCATGTGGGCGTTCTGTCATGTTGAAGGAAATGGACGTTCACCAAGTTGCTGTTCATCAGAAGAGCTGAGCTGAATGTTGTTATTGCAAGGGCTGACCCCTTTGTTAATTTAAAATGCTTTGAAACAAAAAGAGGGAGCGGTTCTGCAATTCACAGAAAGAACATTCATTTATCTCCATCAGAACCCAGTATCTTGTGTCTTGCAACCCTGGCAATAAAGTTGGGATGATTGTCCCTGTTCAAACTTCAAAGCGTAGTACAGATCGCATTCTTGTGATTAATTATATAAGTGCCATTATTGAATGAGACTATTTATTCATGTTTCTCTCTCTCTCCCTCTCTCTCTCTTCCTCACTTTCTGAAATCCGTTCACTTTCATAGACCAATCAAGATCCCATTTAAACTATACTCCTTTCTAGAATAACATGACCTAGTGGCAAACTTGGAGCGAAAAGAAATATTCAATTGAAAGAGGGAAAAATCTGGTCTGTCTTACATAGAATTGCCGCTTAATTTGGACTAAAGTTTATACACTTGTAATATTATGGCAGGCAAACTACAATTCAGTTTGCTTTAGACGTCTCTAATATTATATGTCTGGTCTTTTCTATGCTGTCTGCACATCCGCGTGTGCCTGAGAATTAGATTTGGCTTCTCTCCAGCCTTTTTGACGGGCCCTGAGCTCCCACAAAGCTGTCATTCTCTTTTGTGCAGCTAATGCTCCTTCAGATTTCTCTCTTGCTCCTTCACAAGTTTCCATACCTGAATTGCATTTGTCGGCTTCTTTCTGGTATTGAGATGTGATCTTCTTAGCTTCTAGAAGAGCCATGTCAGCATGTCTCTGTCTCTCCGAAGCTTCGGTTTCTCGTAGTTTCAGTTCTTCTACTAACAGTTCAGCAAAAGTCTTGTCATTTTCGTTAATCACCTCTCCATCATGCTTTGCACAATCTGCAAACAGAAGCCAAAAATAACAGAAGCCTAATTATATCAAATCCTTGCAGCATTTTTCACTAAATAACTTATGGAGGCCAACAACAATTGCTCTAGAACCACTCAATAACAGAATGTACTGTCCTTATCGAGCAGCCCCTTCTTTTGAGTTATCTATAGAGGAAGAATATTCAAAATAAATCCCGACAACAAAATAATCATGCAACTTAACTCTGATTCATCCAAGCATCTACATGGGGAAGTTAAAGCATTAAATTCTCCATGCATATATGTGATGAACTGAAATCTAGGAAACTTTTTATGAACAGATAATTCATGAGAGAGAGAGAGACTCACCACCAAAGGTAGCATTGCCCAGCCCTGCAAACAAAGTAACCATAAAAACTATCAAATCAGTCAAAAGAGACTAAAGTGACAAAAAATGTGTTGCAGCAATATGCCTCTGGAAACATTCAACAAAAAAACTGTTAAAATGAATTGCTATTTAGTTCAGATTTACTAAAAAAGAGCAAATTTTCTCTCCCAATCTGATAATTTTGATAACTAGTGCAGATCTACTACAAAGGGATTGCTATTTATTGCTATTGGTAATTTTGATGATCGATCCTATTATCCACAAACATATTCCACTACTTGAAAGCTGAAACCTTCAGTTATCAAAATATAATTAAACGCTAACATGACGTCGGATCTTAGGTATGAACACGTTGTAAGCAACTAATCTGAAAATTTACAAAACCGGTATCAAATCGAAGAAAAAACCAAAGATGTTACTGGATCTGAAAATTAAAGATCGAAAAGCTCAACTGGAGATCGGTGATTTGTTCTATCGTTATTCTAATTTAAAGTTACCTTCTGCGATGGAGAGAAGTGGCAGAGAAGAACAGTCACAGAGACAAGGAGGACAAGAAGAAGAAGAATGGTTAACGGCGGCTAAGCCTTCCATGAAGTGCCAGTAGAGCGGTGGTCCGAGTATATATCCGGCTATACACACACCAATCAAACCTAACCCCGCCTGAATCAGTCGTGGAGTACTACACGAACCCACCCGATTCAGCGCCATTTCTCCTACTTCGAGATAAAGAATGCGATTCCGATTCTGCTCGTCTCTCTGAGTATTGGGCTGGGATTTGATTCGAAGATGGAAATGAATCAATGATTTGATGCTAAGAGAAAACCGGGATGGATAGAGAGCGGAGGGGAAAGAGTTGCAGTCGGCAATGTAGATCAGCTGGCTTTCTTCTTTTTCTGGTTTTCTTCCACGATCATTATTTTCTACTACTACTTTTTTTCTTTTTCATTTTTGGTTTTATTTCAACCGTTTTGTTAACTGTCGGATCCGGCCCATTTAAAGGGCCTGTAAACTAATTGGTTTTGGGCCTTCTCCTTTTCTGGTTTATCACCAATGGGCCATTGGGCCTGAAAAATTATTGGACATTCAATATATTTTCCGTTTTGGCATTCCGCCGGAAAATATTTCAGAAACGCGAGCATTACCGATCTCGATCTAAAACTCCATCGTTTGCTACTCCTCACTCTGCTAAAACGATGGCGTTTGAGGTTCCGACGGATCTTATAAACCAAGTGCAGCTCTTGCTTCGGAAGGAGGCGAAACTCTCTTCCTATGACCCAGACGATTCGTCGCTTCCAAGTCTACCGTCGTGGAAAGAGGCAATAGCGGAGCTCGATCCTTCCCCGCCGTATCTCCGATGCAAGCACTGCAAAGGTAGGTTCCTCAGAGGCGTACAGTCTGTGATTTGTGTGTTCTGCGCAAGAGAACAGAATTCAGAGCTCCCTCCCGAGCCTATCAATTTCAGGACCACCGTTGGATGCCGTTGGTTACTCGAATCCTTGCACTTGAATGAATCCGTATATTTCTGTTCCTTTTTATATTTGTGGCATTTTCTTTCCCCCTGTCTGGATGATGGTAAAATTTGCTGAGAAACTGGAAATAAGCTTTAAGATTTTGTGTTTTGGTTTTGAATGTTGATTGTTGCTTTCGATTTTTTAACGTCAAAGCTGCATTATAGCTAAGTTCTGGTTTTGGTTTGCCTCAAAGTCATGGATCCAGTTTTCCTGTTGATAAATTATAGAAAGTTCAAAGCTTACTAGTTTTTATGTTGATGAAATCGGAGGAGTATAGTTGGGCTAATTTAGAAGATGTTTTTGCTTAATTTCTTGACCTTTATATTATGCACATTATCGTGCAGGAGATGGTGGGGCCATCCATTGAGACCAATGAATCAAACAGAGGACAAAATGCAGGAAAGGACGAGTTCCCGTTATCTGATCTTCTGGACATAGAAATAAGGTGGCCTTCTGAATCGGAAAGATCCGAAGCTATGCCAAGTAAAAGTCTCTTGAATTTGGCCGGAGTAGAGTTGGATAGCTTCTTCTCCGAAGTAAAAAATGAGACTACTACTCATCCATCTGAAGAGCTTTTAGCCCCAAATAAAACTATTGATAGTAGAGAATCAAACACTATCAGGGATGACTTAGATCTTAGTTTCTTCGAAAATGTTAAACCTTCTGAGAAAGCTACGCAAACTACTGAACAGAAGACTAATGACTCCTTTTCCAGCTGGGAGCCAAACTTTCAATTTGCTGGTACTGAATCGAAAGAACCCGAGCATAAGAGCATTGTAGAAGATGAAGACTCATTTGATGCGTTGAATGATTTTACGAGTTCAACTAATATACAGAATCCTTCTAGTAGTTCTGGGCAACAAACTTTTGATCAATTGATGCCTTCGGTTTGGACAGCTGACGTGGATTTGTTTGGCTCAGGTACCACCTCAAAGGGCATTGATTTTGGCAATTTTTCGCCGCCAGATTTCTTTGCAGGAGGGTCTCATAATGTTACTGCTGCTTCAGAAGCTGTGACAATTCAGACAGAGGCTTCTGATTCCTATAGGTGTGTTACTGAAAGCTAAACACTCGTATGATGCAATACTCTAGTAGGGATATGGTGAAAAAGCTAAGGGTTTTTTTTTTTTTTTTAACAGGGTGGCTAATGTAATGGAGGAGTCGGTTACTGAAGAGGGTGTTGCAAACCGTGAGGAGGGTGTTGCCACTGCAAGTTCAAATTCTGAAGATGTAAAGATGCTGATTTCCCAAATGCATGATCTTTCTTTTATGCTCAAGAGTGATCTTTCGATTCCCCAAAAGTGAGATGGTTTTAATTTTTGTCGGAAAAAAACTTTCCAAGTTTCACATTGTAGTATTCTTTCCAAGTTCAAGTCTTGAATATGAATGAATCGTTCTAGTACATACATACAAGACAATCTTTTTCCTACGTATGATTTGATCAGACAACAGCATGTTGTGCGGTACGTAAAAAATCCATATGGTGGCATTCGTCATCGATATTCTGATATTGTTGTGCAACTACAACCGCACCTTCATCGATATTGTTAAGCAACTGCTGCAGCTGAGTCGTCGTTGCTGAGTCTTCCTGGAAGTAGAATAAAAATTATAAGAATTTGAAGTTTTCATGAACGCAAATTTGAATAGTCGTAGGTTAAGGAAGAACTTACAGAAAACAGCTGAATGAGAGGAAACCGCTGAATGAAAGGGGACAGTTCTAACCTACCGGAAAGCCATTTGCGCAAGCCATCACGAGACCTAGATGGAAATTTGACGCACAAAATTAAAATTATGATTAAATGGTAATTGTAACCTTGAAATGCAGAAAGTATCAAACCTTGGGACTTTTGAAAGCTTAAGATAACAACCAATGATTAGTTTTAAGAGCCTTTTGGAGGGTATTCCTCGACCTCGACCGAACTGTTCGACGACTACCGCTCCCAAGGCAGAACATATTGCATTAATGCTTTCAGCGGAAGCACAGCAGTGGCTCACTCCTTCATCATGCGTTAGAAGTTTCTCGAGAGTAAAAGCAGCAACCTGTTCAAGTGTGAAGTCATTTATATGTAAGATGATACAGAACTTTTTGTATTACTAATAATTTTTAGGCACTCACCGTTCTTGTTAGTTCCTTGCCTAGTTGCAAGCATTTGTAGCAACTAGGGAATATACCACTGTTTATAAGGAATTGAACAGCTTCTTTATTACCACCCTGCAAAAAAAAAAGGAAAACTTTTTAGGTTGTATAGGGAGATGGAATTAGTAGCAGAAAATCGGAAATCCTTGGAGAACTGATCTAGTATTCTTGCACTTCTGTAACTAAGAGAAAAAGAATTGATCAAACCTATTAGAGTAGGAGGGAAAATAAACTGAAAGAGAAGGAAGACTACCTTAGCAAGGGCACCAAATACAGCTAAGCTTATAAGTCTGAGATTTGCTTTATTCCTGTGGCCGGACGTCAAGTTAAGAAAAGGGTAAAGATGCATCGGTATATTGGCTGCAAATTTAGGGACCAGTTAGAAGCATTGAGTCGAGAAAATTCATCTTCAGGTTTTGATAAACTCTATTAACGTTAATAAAACATTATGGCATGACCTACAACTTACATATTACCTCTAATAAATGCGATACTTGTATCCGGATGAGAAGCTACACACTGTAAGAGAAAAATAGTAGTTAGATACAGTGACAACTTAATAAATATATGTTCTTGCATCCTTTAATTAAACAATTGAAAAAAATAATATATATTATGCAAATTGTGTTATATATTTTGATAGTCTCAAATTTGATCAGTTAGTTCTATGTCAATAATTTAGAATCCAAATGATGGTCTCAAAAAATGTACTCAGAGTTTTACAGGAATCGAGCAAGTCTTTACCATATGCAAGTACAAGAATCAAATGAGGAAAAGGAGAACCTGAAGTAAGGCAATGGCATCGCCCACACTTTCTGATTTTTGTGTTGTAGTGTATATATTTGAGATGTCACGGCTTAGTGGCAGTATTTCCTGATAGAAATCAAAAATAAATTTGTTGTGAGTTAGTACCTTTAAATCAAGAGGCAAGTGTTTGTAAAAACCATGGGATGGTAACAATATTGGAGGATAAGGTCCCTTTTAAAGATTGGAGGAAAGTTCGAGTAAACATGGGTCAAAAATAATGGCGAGCAGAACGAGATGAATATCAGGGCCAGGGATGAGCTACACCTGTAGAAAGTGCAGAAATAGCATTAGGAGTATTCCATAAAAGAATAGCCAAATTATTGCAAGTTCTCCTCCTCTGAAAAAGAAAAAAGAAAAAATAAAGTAATTATACACAGAGGATAAAGAATCTACGTCAAAATTCTATGCTTTAGACAGGCAAGAAATTCATCGGTGCAAGAGTTATTGATAAGTTGACGTTATTGGTAAAGCTTATTTTATTCAAAAGATTCAAACATAAATCTTTCTTTTGAACAAAATCTTAACTTGCAGAAAAGACACTACACCTTGCAGAGTTGATTCATTGCAAACTCCTTGAACTCGGGAATGTTGAGAGCCAATATCACCGCCTTCACAGAGAGCACTCTGGATTCTGCATGACCATTAAAATTGCCCGGTCCCGCTTCTCTTCCTCTTGACATTTTCTGCTAACTATCTTTCTTGAAGATTCTTGGACCACAAAGATTCTACAAGGGAAGGAAAGGGATGAGAGCTGGATTGAGTCACTCATATATATAATGCTCTTCTTTTTCCTTTTTCAGTTCACTCTGTTGAGTCTCCCTTCTCAGGCTTTTACATAGTATTGACTAAAAAATCAACATAGTCAAAGGACTGTTATTAGTATATCTACTTTCTTTTTTAATAAGAGAAAAATGGAACTAGGGCGACGGTTATATTTCTATACCTTATATATAATGCAGAGCAGAATTTGATTCTATCAAACTATAGGCGGGAATTTTCTGAATACCAGCCTTTGCCATAGCTCTTCTGGCATCAATAGCAGAACCCCATTTCTCTACTTGAGCATTAATATTAGCCAACACCACATATCGCCCACAGTGCCTTGGCTGCAAAGAAACCAGCTTTCTTCCAACTTCATTTACCATCTCAGTTTCTCTATGAATCTTACAAGCACCCAATAGAGCCCCTAGAACAGAAGCATCTGCCTCAATCGGCATACTTTTTATAAACTCATTTGCTTCCATCAAAAGCCCTGCTCTGCCTAAGAGATCAACTACACACCCATAATGCTCCATAATTCGCGTCACTGCAAATTCACTTGACATTGATCAAAATAACTCCAACCCTAATTCACATGTTTTCCACGAGCACATGCAGAGAGAACAACGACAAATGTGACTTCATTTGGACGATGCTTCCCTTCAACCTTCATCTTTTCAAACAAGTCTAAAGATTCCTTCTTTCTTCCATTGGAAGCAAGAGCAGATATCATAGCATTCCACGTGCAGACTTGTTTAATATCTACCAGATTAAAAACACTTGCAGCAACTTCTAAACAACCCATCTCCCCATAATAATCTATCAATGCAGTCCCTATAAAAGCAGTCAGTTGTACTTCATTTCTCATAATAAATCCATGAACGTCCTTGCCCCTACATAGCGCTCCTCTTCTAACCAAATTAGCACATGCAGAGAGCACACTAACATACGTAGCTTCATTTGACTTCACCGTCATCTTCCCAAAAACCTGAATTGCCTCGACAAAACACCCAATCTTCAAGAACCCATTAGTAACATTAGTCCAAGAAACCACATCTTTGTCAGACATGCGTTCGAAAAGCAAAACCGCAGACCCCATATCCCCATTTTTAGCAAAAGCATCAAGCATCGCATTAGACGAGACAGTGCATGGTTCATCAATTTCCTTGAACATCTTACGCGCATAATGCAGTTCACCAACTTCCGCGTACAAATTAACAAGAGAAGTTTGTACAAAGGGGCTGTTCAAAGCCCCTCGTTTTAAGAGCTTGAGCATGGATAGGTTCTCCTAAAGAAAGCGAAAAAATGGCGGCGAATTTCATGAGGGGAGGGAAAGTGTAGCTGTTGGGTGTGGCTTGATGGGAAAGCATGTGGGTTAAGAGAAGGAGCGCATTTTGAGCTTTTCAGAAAGAGAGATGGGCTCTGATCAGAGCTTTGTAGAGGAGGGTGGGCATCCATTCTAGACTCGATGAGCATCTGTAATCACGAGGGAAATGAATCTGTTTGATTCGATCGATGTTCTTACAAAATCGTTGAATGAGCTCGAGTAGGCATTGTGACGAGCGTCACGTAGCAACGGGCTGGTCTGATTCATTCAGAAGAATGAACCATGACCAACGTATAATATCTTATGGGCCCACTGCTTCGACTACAGTTGGGCCATCAGCACAATCCATTACGTTCTGCAGTATGGTTTTATCTCCATATGGGCCTAACCGAATCTTACTGGGCCCAAACTTCTGTGAATGAGATGGCCATAATACGATCCATTGGGTCACCAGATATCGGGCTCAACTGAGTATTACTAGGCCCAAACTGCTGTGCATGAGTTGATCTAGCTGGAATTCCAAACTAAACACGTCTTCCAAAATGCATGTTCTTGCATGTATGTATGTATGTATGTATGTATGTATGTATGTATGTATGTATGTATGTATGTATGTATGTATGTAAGTCCACTGAACTTAATTAGAATAAACTGTCGGCTCGGATTCAAATGTTCTTTGAAGTCAGTGATTACATACGCAGTGACGACAAGCGGAATCAAGCGCGCCGCATTATGTCGTAGAATTACATGAGAACATATGGTGTAAACTTTACACCATATTCAAAGGCTTCATTTTAAATAAATAAATAAATATATATATATATAATTAAAATAAATAAATAAATAATTTTAAAATTAAAATTTACACATTTTACCCATCATGCATAGAATTTAACTTTTGCGCATTAAAGTAAGAAAACTGGACCGGAACTCATGTCATGATTACATCCCTCGTAGATTGAAGGATAAGATTGAAGTGGTTGACGGGTAGGAGGAAGATCAATACTTAGGTCTGCTGTCTAGTGTGCACCAAAAGCCTTTTTTTTTCTTTTTCCTTTTTCAATTATATTAAAACTATATAATATACCCTTTTGAATTACAAAAATAAACGAACCAATTATTATATAATAATTATAAATCACTGAATTATTTATTATTTATTTATTTTATTTTATTTTTATAATCCCTAAGTAAAAGCAATTAATTAGGTGGTCCCATAGTTTTTCTAAAGTGGTAAAGAAATCAATCAAACAAGTTGAGTCTTTCAGTCTTCACTTTTCAGTGCAAATTGGATCGTACCCCTTTTTTTTGCTTCAATCACGTTTTAAAGGAGCTTCCATGCATGCATGAATGAAACACACATCAGTCTTTTTCTTTTTTCCGCCGTATTTTATTTACTTTGATCATCTTTAATTAATTACTCTAACTACCCTTTTTTGTTATTCTTATCTTTTTGCTTCTGTCCTCCATACTACATTTAGATTGTTTGAAAACCAAGCATTCTCTCTTACTTACACTGCGCGGTTTGGGATGACGGGGTAATTCTTACAAATTTACTCTGACGCCGGACCAAAGTAACTATGTTTGATTATCACATACGAAAATTATATTATAATGTCAAGTAAATTGATATTTTGAATATCCTCAACAACATATGATATTTATTATGGAATAAATATCATATTTTAAAATAAAAATATTTTTTTTTTTTTTTTTTTAATTTTTAGAGTTATTAATTCTGTTAGGTCTAAATGTGGGGGCTTAATAGATTGACGCGTTCCACAACTATGACCACCACGATAGGGCCGGCAGGCTTTTCCCTCTTTAAATTGAGTACCTTTGAGTCAACGGTTGTGATGGGGACAGATGTAGGCCATTATGTTGACTACGCTTTGTGGACCCCAGCGACTCGCTTGTAGTGGAAGACTGATCCATCTCTTCCGACTTTCTTTTTATTTACTTACATATATATATATATATATATATATATTTTTTTTTTTTTTTTAAAATTAAATTAAATTTCATTATATGCACTTGCATGCGTGTCAACTCGAGCTACAACAATTCCCATCTCAATTTAATTAAATAAATAAATAATAAAAAATAAAAAGAAGAGGAGGAGATTAAATTTGAATTCTTATAATTTTAAGTTATAAAATAATAATAAAAACTAAATACCAGTTCTATAAATTCTACTCTCGATCTGATCTGGGTCTTCTTTGTTAAAGTCTAAAGCTCCACATTTTTAGCCGAGTCCATTGCACCGTTCCAAAGATCTCTCATATCACTGCACCATCTCTTCCTTCCTCTTCCTCTACCTCTACCATTTATGGCCAAGGGAAGTGGACTTCCCGTTGATTTAGATCCATCTGCCACCACCTTCTTTCTCCACAATCCTGTAGTCCTCAACTCTTTCCCAGAAAATCTCATTCATCACTACCCTAACAACCATCATATTATCAACACTCTTTTTTCTTCTTCTACTGCTGCTAATAACCCCGTTAATAATATTTTCATGATGGAGTCCAAGGTTTCCGGCGCCACCACCTCAGCCTCTCCTCCTCCGCAAGCTCCTACTCCTCTTCCTCCTTCTAAGACTTTCCAATTAATCCCGATCAACCTTATAAACTCTTCCTCCCATAACGATGATTTCGATGATCATCTTCAACCTTCGCCTTCCGATCATGGTCATCATAGACGGACTACCATAAGTGAGATGGACTTCTTCGCTTATGATAAGAAAACAGCATCCTCTTCCTCCCCTAACCTCGATATCGATTGCAAAGACTCCGACAACCGACAAGTCAACGTAAACGTAAGTGACAAGCCATTTCCATCAGTTTCAGTTCCGGATGTATTGTTTTTTGTTTTTTTTTTAATAATTTATTGTTCTGTGCAGACTGGTTTGAATCTTCTTACGACAAATACATGTAGTGATCAGTCGATGGTTGATGACGGAATATCATCGAACATCGTTGCAGATGAGAAGAGAGCTAGAGATAATGAGGTAAAATAGTTGTATGAGGTTTAGTTATTGTTACAGATATGATAAAGCTTCTAGTTTTCATGGTCAATCATGTGTTGATGTGTTTTTTTTTTTTTTTTTTTTTGCAGCTGACAGTTCTTAAAGCTGAGCTTGAGAGAATGAACACGGAGAATGAAGAATTAAAAGGAGTACTGAATCAGGTTACTAGAAATTACCAAGCCTTGCATCTACAGGTTGCGAATCTTATGCAAAAACAGAAGGCGGATCAAATTCATCATGATCCAACTATGAGCAATATTCTTGATTCAAATAGTGTTAATCCTGAAGAAGTGTCGGTAGTGGAGGACAAGAAAGGACAATTGGTGCCAAGAAAGTTTCTGGATCTTTCTGGTGATTTATATGCTGATACTAATACAATTGTTTGTGAGAATTCGAACGGTTCATCAGAAGGGAGGAGTCGCGAGAGATCGGGGTCGGACCTGGGAAATAATGTCAATAATGGAGGTGAGGTAGGTTCCAAAGGGATTATTTTTAATGATCAAAGTAATAAGAAGGAATTAGTAATTGGTCAGGAGCAATCATCTCAAAGATGGGTTGCTAATAAAGTTCCAAGCTTCAATTCTACTAAAGATCAAATGGACCAAACTGAGGCCACCATGCGAAAGGCTCGTGTTTCTGTTCGAGCTCGATCCGAGGCACAAAATGTACGAGACTAATTCAAACTAAGAATGGTGAAATAAGTTTTCTATATAAATTTGTATAGCTTATTTGTTTGATTAATTGAATGTGTTTTAGATCACTGATGGATGTCAATGGAGAAAGTATGGCCAGAAAATGGCCAAAGGAAACCCATGCCCTCGCGCTTACTATCGATGCACTATGGCTGCCGGATGTCCAGTTCGTAAACAGGTAATTAAACTGTGCTAGTCTGAAACTTTTGAAACATTTGATAACTTAAAAATAATTTACTTGCCAATCAGTACTTATTAATCACACCTTAATATGATTTAGACAATGTAAAACGTAATCAGGTACAAAGATGTGCAGAAGATAAAACAATTTTGATAACGACGTACGAAGGCAATCACAACCACCCACTGCCTCCAGCCGCTATGGCAATGGCATCGACAACCTCATCCGCCGCCAGAATGCTCTTGTCAGGATCAATGTCGAGTGCAGACGGACTAATCAAAGCGTCGAACAACAGTTTCATGACAAGAAGCACTCTCCTGCCGTGTTCTTCCACCATGGCCACCATCTCAGCCTCAGCTCCATTTCCCACTGTTACATTGGACCTCACTCAGAACCCTAATAACCCTTTACAAGCACTCCAAAAGAACTTACTTCAACAAAACCAATTCCAATCCCTCCAATTCCCAAACCCGCATCCAAACAATCCTCTTCCAACCTTCCCATCTACAAGCAACAGCTTGTTGCCTCAAATTTTTGGATCAAAAGTGATTGGTAGCGACACTTTGAATGCTGCTAGCGCGGCCATTGCGGCCGATCCAAACTTCACTGCTGCTCTTGCTGCAGCCATTTCTTCTATTATTGGTGGTGGCTCTCAATCTCATTCAATTATTAACAGCTTTACTAATAACATTAACAATGGCAACGTTAATAGTGATAGTAATGATAATAATGGAAATCTTGCAACAAGCGAGAGTAATGCTAATGTTACTACAAGCAACAGCAACAACAGTAATAGCAATAATAAAGTCAGCAATACAACTTTTTCCGCAAATTAGAGGGCGGCCAAGCTACTATACATTTTCTTCAACATTTATTTGTTCTATGTTCTTCATGATCTTCTAGGCTTCTATGGAGGTCGGAAAAACTAAGAAATTTACAAACTTTTTTTTTATTTTTTTTTTAATTTTTGGGTGGGAACTAGAGATTGATTTCTTATTCTTTAGCTTCAATTTTTTCATGAATTTTCTCAGTTGTATGTCAATATATACAAATTCAGAAATAAAAGAAGAAAAAGAGAAGCAGAGAGAATAACGAAATTTCCTTTTTTTCCTAGGTTCTTTTATAAATATATATATATATATATATATATATAAATTATTTTATTATTTTATTTTTGAAGTGATCAAATGTTTCAAAATATCACTAATATCATTGTTGAAGTGATTAAAAAATAAATTAAAAGAAATAAAATGATTAGGAAAAATAATAATAATAAGATATGAGAGGTTAGGGATGAAACCCTAGCTCTCCTACCAGTAAAAGTTCTTAACTAGCCATGCCTAACATTTAAGTCATTATCAAGTTAGCTGACATATTGTCAAATAATTAAATTATAAACTTTTTATACTAAATTTTTGATAAATTATTATTATTATTAAAATAAATTATTTTTAAATAAAAATAAAAAATAAAAAATATTTATTTATTAAGATTATACTCCCATAAAACAATACAAAAATAAGGAACTTAGTCCATAGTATTTAATCCGAATCATGAAAACTAACAAGTCCACAACTACATATTCGATTCGTTTCTCTGTCGCATTCCCTGTTATTCTTTCTAAGCCATTGTTTTATTTGCTTAACGTGATAAGATTAAATCTAATTAAGTGATCAAAATAGGGATTAACGGTGATGAAGCTGCAAGTATGACTCTGACCACAATAATCACATTATTATAAGATTAAAAGCTGACCATCTTCACTATTTAACTTAAACTAGTTTTTAAGTCACGGATCATGACGTCATTAATGACATAATTTGATCCCCCCCCATAATTTTTTCTTCTCTTCCACTTCTTTATTTACTATCGAGGTCAACGCGAGATAGAAATAGTCAAAAAGAAAAAATAAATCGGAACTTGTATGGATGAAAACGTCGCCGGTCGGTCATGATATGACTCAATCGCTCCCAGAGTACTCAAAAAGATCTGTGTATAAGTATGAGGGCATGGCCCGATTAGCTTACATCGGTTAGGTGCTTTGCTTGGTATTGAGGCCCAATAGTGAGCTATATTAGGCTTTTTCTATTCTCGAAATATCCTTTCAGCCCGATGGGCCATGTTGACCCACGTTATACTACTAGATTCGTTCGGGCCGGTTGTCAACAAGGCCCAAGAATCCAGCTAACCTTGCAGAAGGGAGATCGGACGGTCAATATTCAATGTATCGAATCCCAATCACTTGACTTCAAACGTGGACTGGTGGTTGAGCTTTAAATAACGGTTAGATATTTCGTGAAATCGTTACAGTACTAACCAAAGCGCGCCACGCTAAGCAACAGTGGGTCCAGAATTGAGGAAAATTCGAAGACAACCGTTGGATACAGAAATTCAATTCTTATCGACGGTCAAAATGATCACTAGTATCTAGTTCGTAAAGCAGGGGAAAACACTCTCCTCCGTCTCTTTTGTCCTCCTGACTTCATTCGAATCGGTTCCTTCCTTGTTTTCGTCTTCCTCTTTTCGCTTCCTCTTTTCGCTTCCTCTTCCTCTTCCTCTTCCTCGCGATCTTCAGAAACTGTAAGTATATTCCTTTTATTGGTTGAAGATATAGATCATTTTCTTATGATTTCTACTCTGTTCATCCATGAATTTTCTTCAATTTTTCTTTTATACAGATTTTGTCATTTTAAGTTGTTCTTCCTAGTTGAGTAGGCAGAATTCATACAGATAAGCTCCGTTTATTAGCTTTCGTTTTCTTTGGAATTTTTTGTGTAATTTATATTCATAATCAGTAAGCAACAATTTGCATGATTTGATTTGCAGTCCTTAAAAATGGGGACGATATCTAGATCCTGTTTGGTTTCGTTTCTGCTCTTGCTCGTTCTATCTCCTGAGGTTTTCTTAGCTTCAAGTAAGGGATTGATCAGAGTTGGGTTGAAGAAGAACAAACTGGACCCGACCAACCGCCTTGCTGCTTCTAAGGAACAGAAGATACTGCAAGCTACAGTCAGGAATTATAATCTTCGTGGTAATCTTGGCGATTCAGATGATGAGAGTATTGTTTCACTTAAGAACTTCATGGATGCTCAGTACTTTGGTGAAATTGGTGTGGGCACGCCTTCTCAAAAGTTCACTGTCATATTCGATACGGGCAGTTCTAATCTTTGGGTGCCCTCATCAAAGTGTTACTTTTCAGTAAGTTTGTTTTAGTCTTCTTTAATTAAGGAATCAATATTGTTGGTTGCAATTGATTTTTGTTTTGTTATTTGTATAGGTAGCTTGCTTCTTTCACGCTAAGTATAAGGCGAGCCAATCAGTTACTTACAAAAAGAATGGTATCATGATCCTTTTCTCTGAGTTGAAACTTCACGTAGTAGTCATTAAATTTTAATGTTTAAATTAAAAGTTTGGTGGTTGGAGAAGAATGTCTTAAGATATCATTTCATGTTGTGGCAGGGAAATCTGCAGACATCCATTATGGAACTGGAGCCATCTCGGGTTTCTTTAGCCAAGACCATGTCCAAGTTGGTGATCTAGTTGTAAAGGACCAGGTTAGTGTGGTGAAATTCTATTTACTGGAAAAAAAATGGGCAGTCAGAGTTTGCTTTACTTATGCCATCTGTCATTTAGGATTTTATCGAGGCAACAAGAGAGCCCAGCCTCACATTCTTGGCAGCCAAGTTTGATGGTATACTTGGACTGGGATTTCAAGAGATCTCAGTTGGTGATGCTGTTCCTGTCTGGTTAGTCACCATATTTTGTCTTATAAAATATGCCTATTTGACTGAAAATTACTTACCTTCATATTCTTATTTTTACAGGTATAATATGGTAAGTCAAGGTCTTATTGCAGAACCAGTTTTTTCATTTTGGTTGAACCGAAATGTTGAAGGGGAAGAAGGAGGCGAGATTGTATTTGGTGGGGTCGATCCTGATCATTACGTAGGCGAGCACACATTTGTTCCTGTGACACAAAAAGGTTATTGGCAGGTTGGTCAAAATTCAGTCCAGCTTTTTCTGTTATTTTCTGTCTTATTTCTTCTTCTCCTTTGACTAATTTTTAATGTTTCCTGTTTGTAGTTCAATATGGGTGATGTTCTGATTGATGGTGAATCTAGTGGTAAACTAAAATCTTATTTGTCTTCTTAAGGGGAAATTAACTTTTCTGTCTAGAATTTTAATCATTTGTCCATCTTTATTTTCTATGATACTGAGCAAGGAACATATTCCTTTCAGGATTTTGCGGGGATGGTTGTGCAGCAATTGCTGATTCTGGAACCTCTTTGCTGGCTGGTCCTACTGTATGTAGTCTGATTGACATAATAATTGGTCTTCGCCTATTTAGTTTCCTATTCAAGTTTAATGTGGCATAAAATTGACATAATGGTGTTTAACTTCATATCATCCAGACCATTATTACGCAAATAAATCATGCTATTGGTGCATCTGGAGTTGTGAGCCAAGAATGCAAAACTGTGGTTACACAATATGGAAAAACCATACTCGATATGCTAGTAGCTCAGGTATTTACCCCTTCTTTTTTTTTCCCCTAATTTAGACGCCCCCCTTATATAGGCACGCTTGAAATGACCCATATTCACATCTACTGCTGCTCTTATATAGGCACAACCAAAAAAGATCTGCTCCCAAATTGGCTTCTGTACTTTTGATGGCGCTCGTGGTGCTGGGTTAAATTCTTCACCTACCTGATTCTTGGTGTAGTATGTGTGATACTTTGGACAACATTATCTAATTCTAGAATTGGTTAATTATCCTCTCACAGCATGGGCATTGAAAGCATGGTGAACCAAGATGGCCTGCATGATGCAGGATGCACAGCTTGTGAGATGGCTGTAGTATGGATCGGGAACCAACTTAGGCGAAATGAGACTGAAGAGCAGATCCTGGATTATGCCAATGATGTGAATTAATTAGCTTTTTATTTACTTCCCGTTTCTTTGAGTTTGAGCACATGTCATGATTGACATGAACTCACTCACTCCTTTCTGCTCATTATTTGTAGCTTTGTGACCGTCTTCCCAGTCCAAACGGAGAATCAGCAGTCGACTGTAGTGGTCTATCTTCCTTGCCTAATGTTTCTTTTACCATTGGTGGTAAAGTATTTGATCTTGCACCGGAGCAGGTAAAACTCACCTTGCTCGATCTATTATTATTGTATTGAGCACTAAATAATGTTGAGTGCCAGGGCGGAACCACCTCCAGTCAGCCTAAGGAGGCCACCTGGGTTGGGCTCCGGGAAAAAAAAAAAATTTAAAAGAACAAATTTTAGTAAATAGATATATAATATGTGAGGTGAGTCTACAAAGAGAAATAAAATAGAGCCTAGTAGTTTGTGAGCTTGCTTCATTTAGTTGGAGGTTGTGGGTTCTATCCCTAGCTTCATCTGTTTCATTTTTTTCTTCTTTAGCCAAGTATTTGTTTCATTATTCAATCCTTATTACTTTTGGTCAAAACAAAAAATATTCCTTCACTACTTCTTGGTTTTTCTTTCTTTCCTTCAAATTTTTTCATTTTTTTGCTTGAATTTTTTCAAATCTATTAAGAATAAATTATAGCTTTAAAGTTTCAATTTATTTTACTCTCACTCTATCATTTTCAGTATTCACTTTTTCACAAGTAATATGCTCCCCCATCGTACTGTAAATGGTGTTTTTTCTTTACTTTATTAGATTTTTTCAAAGTATAAAGATTCAATTGATATTTTTCTTCATAAATAAAGTATAATAATAAATGTACAAAACATCATAAGGTTTATATCATATAATTAAGTTCTTAATTCAAACTTTTTTTTTTCTATAAGACAAAATTAGTATATGAATTACATATTAGACCATCTAAATTTACGTGTTTTATTTATTTATTAAGAAAAATTTGGATAATATGTATTTATAGGGGCTTCACCCACGCATCTCCACTCATTTGTATATTTACCTTATCATGATTAGTTTTAACTTAACAGTGGAATTTCGTCTGGACTGAATTTTCCTTCCGGTTCCACCACTTTTGAGTGCAATGTGTAAAATGTTTCATGACATATTTTTGTCAATGTTGCTTGCAAAATTGGTGATTTGCAGTATGTTCTTAAAGTGGGTGAGGGAGGTGTAGCTCAATGCATCAGTGGGTTCATTGCTTTAGATGTGGCCCCTCCTCGCGGACCTCTCTGGTACTCTATCTCTTCAAAATTGTTGCTTATAACATCGCATCAAGTCATGATATATATATTTTACCAACTTTTCGTAATATGCCCTTTAATAACACCTTTGCCGATAAAACCTATAATTTGTTCAAAATCGTGTAGGATTTTGGGGGATATTTTCATGAGTCGCTATCACACCGTATTCGACTACGGCAACCTCCAAGTCGGCTTCACAGAAGCTGCTTAAATGGACATGGAACTGTCTCTTTTAGTTCTACCTAAAGAATGCGGAAACGGGCATTTCCATCTCCCTTAAAACTTGTATTGTAAATATTGATCCGTTTCTTGTTGTGTATGATACATATAAGAATTTAACAGTTAGGCCAAATAGACTTTATGGAATCTGTGTTGTAAGTTTATGTGAATTTTATACCACTTCAATCCAATGCATTCAGAATCTTATACCCAAAGATTGAATATGATTGCAATGAAAGAAGTGAAATATTATTTTATTTAATGCAACTAATACAAAAGTTTCTCCGTAATAAGTAAAAAAGCAAAAAAAAAAAAAAAAGAATCAACTCGATATGATGGTCAACTCGTTGGAGTGTGAGCAACACGTGGAATAAATGTTACATGCATGCAACGTCATTTTACAGATTCAAAGAATGTGATCAACAACGTACAAGCTACACATTAACCACAATAATTATGACATAGCATTAATCCCCTCCTAATTAACTACATGACATCCACGCAACCTGCAAATATCCTTAAAGAATATTCTCTTTTAAGGCCGAACAAGTCACACAACATGTATCAAAGCATTTTCCATAAGTTAATCTATTCTTAATTAAATCTTAGTACCCACTAATCACTTAGTTCTTGTTTTATTATTTGCTGCCCAATTGAAACAGAAAGAACAATGCTTGAAAATCATGCCGGATCGATTCGCCCCACTCCAAATAATTAATCATATATAAAGGAAAAGTTATATATATATAGAATGTAATGTTTAAATCTTAAATTCCGATATCGTCGGATAATCACCGGTTATTACTATTTAAATTATCCGGAAAAGTCATCTAACTTATAAGTTGATATGATTAGCAATCTTAGAAGTAACGCATTTAAAGGCTTACAAGATTTTTGGTCCAACTAATTAATGTAATTTAAAAAAAAATCAAAATCAAAATCAAAATCAAAATCAAAATGAAGGGACAGTTTGGTGTACTTAAAATATTCTTCGGTTATAATGTTAATTATTGCCTTAACCAGACATTTTTTTTTTGGATTAAATACTTAAGCTTTACAATCTATAAGCTAGCTACCTAACAACTACCATTAACCATAACCTGCTTAATTATAGTTAAAACTATTATTACCTTTGATTAACTTGATCCCTTTTTTTTTTTAACCTTCTTGTCATAAATTAGTTCCACCTACCAAAACCACTCTATCTCTTGCCCTCTTTTGGTACTTTTACATTCTCCTCCAAACCAATAACCACCCTATCCTCAGTAGCCTGCATGAATCATGATTGCTTTTTTTTTTTTTTTTTTTTTTTTTTAAATAATGAATTAATGACTTTAAGTAGCACGATCGACGATTCATTTATAATCCTTCTCTTGATCATGTTTTTTTCAAGCAACCTTAAAAGAAATGAAACCATAAAGCAGTAATGAAAAAGATCTTGATCGTGACGTGACGTCAGTTGTGATGGTTTTTGTGGGCCCTGGATCGTCATTGTTTCTTTGCATACAAATTTTGGTACCCCACGTCCAACATGCAGTATGATTATTGCTTTACTTAGGAGATACAGATCCTCTTGTTAAGCTAACTAATTCGATGTTTAGTCAACGACGGAAAACAAGTAACAAAATAAATAAATAAAAAATATTAACTAGTTCTAGAAGTTTGTTTTTATTTTGGGTTTCTAGAAAACTAATAAAATGTTACTGTTTTGACTGTTTTGACAATTTTGAGAATCAGGTAGCGGTTCGGTTCAAATTTGAGGTGACTAACTGCGTTCACACATGCTTGGTTGACTTTTCTTCTTTGTTTTTTTTTTTTTTTAAAAACATCTCAAAATTCCCATTTATGCATGCACTTGAACCTTTTTTTTGTTGGGTCAAAATCTTCAATTTTTGAAAAGTAGTATTATTATACACACTAAAAGTATATGTTATTTAGTGCCGTGCCATACACCCAAATTTTGTATTTAAGCCTATGAATAATATGACATCGAGGTTGAATCGATCGTGAGGAAGAAGTATTAGGTCAAAAATTATGATATATTTTCAATGAATTTTTCTTTTTAATTTTTTAATTTTTTTAAATTATCGTAAAATTTACAATAAAGTTTTCATTCAATATCTTATATAAGAAAACGTTTTCATTTTATATATACCAGATTATGTGATGAATTAATAATTGCATTGATTATCCAAAAACAAATCTCAAATATTTTTAACTTTCTTGAAATATTTACGGAAACCCATAAATAAGTTCCAACCTATTATTACATTTGTATAATTATGCTCATAACATGAAGAAGAACATAAACAAAATAGAGGACCCTCTAGAAATTCAATCCGTTTGGTGGGTCGAATCCACTCCAAATTCTGACCTAAAAGAGTACCCAAAACTTGAATTGTCAAAGTCAGCTTGCCCTTAAAACCGAAAAATAGTAATGAATATAATCCACGTTTCTGGATCATGTCATATCCAACGAGAAAAACTCCATTTCCCATTAACACGTGCCCACGTGCCATTTTGCCAAGCTACTAAAACACGACCGGCCTTTTTCCGACCCTAACCCATAATTCGACACGTGTGGACTCGTCTTATAAAATAGCCAACCAATAAAACTAACCCCACCCTCCCAAGCTCCCACGAGTTGACGTGGCCTTGCTCTCTCGTTCTCTCTGTCTCTCTCTCCCTCTCTCGCTATATATAAACGACGCAATTTATAATTAGCCCAACTTCAACTTAACAACAAAGCCTTCTCCTTACCTTCTAGATAACAAGATGTGCTGGACCAGAGGGCAAGTCATTGGCCGCGGCTCATCAGCCGCCGTATCGGTCGCCATCAATAATCTTTCCGGTGAAGTCCTCGCAGTCAAGTCCGCGGAGCTCTCCCACTCCCCCTTCTTACAAAGAGAGCAAAAAATCCTCTCATCCTTAAACTCCCCTCACATAGTTAGCTACAAGGGGTGTGACATTTCCAGAGAAAACAACAAGCTCATCTACAATCTCTTTATGGAGTACTTTCCTGGTGGCACGCTTTCCGATCAAATCCGAAGGAAGAATCTCCTGCTTGACGAATCGCTGATCGGAATCTACACACATCAAATCGTACAAGGACTCAAGTACTTGCACGCCCAAGGAATTGTACATTGTGACATTAAGGGTAGCAATATTTTGATCGGACAAGACGGTGTGAAAATTGCTGATTTCGGATGCTCCAAAATTTTACCGGTCGACCCGGAAGTGGGAATTGGCAGTGGAACCCCTATGTTTATGGCGCCTGAGGTAGCACGTGGGGAAGAACAGGGGTGCCCCTGTGACATATGGGCTCTCGGGTGTACAATTATTGAAATGGCCAGTGGTAAATTGCCATGGTCTGATAATTCTGGTGATCCGGTTTCGGTTCTTTACCGGATTGGATGTTCCGGGGAATGTCCGGAGATTCCGAGATGTCTTTCCGAGCAAGCGAAGGATTTTGTGGAGAAGTGCTTGGTGAGGGATCAGAGAGAGAGGTGGACGGCTAGTCAACTTTTGAAGCATCCATTTCTTGAAGAGATCAACTATAACAATAACTTGAATGGAAGGAAGATAATCCAAGAATCTTATTCAACTTCGTCTCCTACAAGTATTCTCAACCATGACATTTGGAACGTGATGGAACAAGAGCTTGGTAGTAATTTAGCGAGCCACGCAGGTAGTTCCAGATGTCTCGGTGCCGATCGGATCAGACGGTTGTCAGTGCTTGAAGTAGGGCCCAGTTGGAGAGAAGATGATGGTAATTGGATTACAATCAGAAGGAGATCGGGCGACGATGAAATGAGAAGTGGGTCAACGCCAGCTTGGAATATTAATGAGTTGGAGGAGACGGAAAGCAGTAGTGGAAATAGTGAACTGGCCGACAAGTCATTGGAATTATTGAATCGAATTAGTAAGAAAAATGGTTTTGTAATTAGTGGCGGCATCTGTAAGAGAGGCAGGGATAAATCGTTAAATCGTGTAGTAACAAGTTTTTTAACGACTTAATTAATCAGTTTCCTTTACACATCATCATCATCATCATCAATTTTTAAAAATATTTAAATTTAATTGATCCATTATATACATATACATGTCATTAATCTGGGTAATATTAAGGTCTAAATTGACGTTGAGATCATGTCATCGTGATGTCAGCTATGATCTAAGGACAAAAAGTAGAACAAGGCAAGCTGTGAAGGAAGAAGAGGTGGGAAATGAGATCTAGTTAAACTCATGTGGCCCAATGCAAAAGCAACGCGTAGACAGCTAGGTGAAACAAGGAACCTACTACCATTCGCATCTATCTATTTATTAGGCAATAAAAAGTACAGGTTGGGTAGCGTGGCGTGGCGTGGCGTGGCGGTGACGACGGTAGTCGGTAGTTAGTGCTTTGCAAAATATTTTTGGCCAACGAGAGGTCAGGAAAAGAAGAACTGAAAAGAAAAAGTGCAAAAAAAAAAAGATTAGGCAAAAATTGGGCGGTACCACCTTCTTAAGCTTCTTTTATTAGATGCTCCATTAACTTATACAATGATCCTATTTCACTAGATGGAGGACCACATACTTCAAACAAGTTTCATGACTTTTAAGCCACCTCACCACCAATGGCCGAAATGAATTTTTTATGCTTGGAAGTATTTAAATTAGTTTAAAATATTTTTAATTATTAATATTTGATTAGTTTTCTTATTTAAAAAAAAGTAATTTGATGAGTTTAATAATAAAAAAAAAATTATAAATATAATTAAAAAAAAAATAAGTACATCATTTAAAGCATTTTGATTGATTACTTATAAAACACATTTCAAACGTATTTGTATTATTTATTACTTACAAATATATTTTTTAACCGTTCTCAAACGGGCTCTAGATAGATCTTGTAGCCTTTTCAATTGCCATTGATTTACAATCGAACGACATGTCGTATCTTGAATATAACAGACCAGTACGTGAGAATAAAAAACGACACCGCTTATTGCTATTACTGTTTTAAGTCGTACAAAGAGGGGCAAGAAGCGGTAGGAGGAATACTGTTATTCGGTCCCTCGCTTATTCAATCTTTTCACTCAATCATGATCTAGTAATGTTGCACTGTAACATTGCAACGAATGAGGGCATGTGCACTCGCAACGTTATAAGACAACGTCTCGAAAGTAGCATAACCTTTCGCAAACCGAAACTTTCCAGTACCTGAAACTACGGAAACTTCTCTTACAAGCTCGAACTGTTTGCTAACACCTTGTATCTCTAAGCTACTATCTTTATACTCCTCATTTGTGAACACAATTGATATTAGAACATGTGTATTTAGACCATCCATCCCTGATGTGACGTATATGCCTTGACCTCGTCCAATCTCAGGCGATTTTGGATCCGGGCCTTCTGTTATAGGGTCGTCTGTCACGAAAATGGTCCCGAACTGAGTGAAACCCAAAGCCTCTTTGTCAATGCCTGTAATTGGGATGACTGTCGCATTTGGGCCGGCAGAGATGTCTTGGAAGAATATGGACATGTTGGTTTCTTTAAGCTCTTTAGCTTCAGCTAAGAAAGTTATCGACCCGCCAAGAACTAAGGCTAAGTACCAAATGGTTGTCTTATGTGCTTGATATCGGGCCATAGGTAGAGCCTAGAATGAAAGGCAAAGGATAAATCTATGGCTGGGAATTGTGATATGGTATTGTTTGCTCATGTTGGGGAATGTTGTTTCTATTTATATACATTAAGAATAGATTCATTCTTTTGTCTATTTGACAAAGCTTATCTTTTATTCATGTTTAAACTTGACACAAACATAAAAATATATTCTTGATCAATAGATTAATTGGTTAATTAGGATCGGAGATAAAAACTAGAAGCCGGCCTTGTGCGTAGCATGAAAATGATTCCCGGTTTCGTCATTAAGGAAAGAATACAGAAAGAGGAACTTCACTTAGAAGTTTGGATTATTATTATTTTCTTTCAAAAATGGAGTAGCATAGAAGGAATATTGATGAGCTGAACTCTCTTATTATAAGATCTTTATTTTATGTTATTTTATAAGATCACATACAAGATGCATTAGATCAGTAGGCTATACTTTAGAGTTCACCGAAGCATGGCAAACTATTAATGCCTTTGGCATTATTTATATAGTTGTATAATATAGAGATACAAAACTAGACATTAACTGGAAATTGCAAGAGTAAGGTTCAAACTAGCAACGATGTAGGTACTATCAGCATTGGAAAAATAGGTGCTAATACGAGCGTATCCCTGAGCAAACCGGAATTTTCTGGTTCCAGATACAACTGCAGACTCTCTAATAGGCTGAGATACATTAGCAATACCCTGTAGCTCAAGGGTGCTTCCATTATAATCCCTGTTTGTGAATAAAATTGCAAATGTCCCGTATAAATTATTTCCGTCCAGACTTGCTACGACTAGCAAACCTTGAAGTTGTCCAACCAAAGGTGAATTGAAATCCGGGCCTTCAGTTACAGCATCATCTGCAACATAAATTGTTCCAAATTGTGAAGGTGTCCATGCCTTTCCTTGAATACCCGCAACTGCAATTTCCGTAGCATTTGGACCTCCCCTAATCTCTTGAACAAAAAGATTCAGATTCGTTTGTCTAAGTTTTCCACTAGACTGGGCCAAAACCATGCAGGCAATGGCAATAGCAATATCATCTTGATACTGAAAAGTAGTTTGAAGTTTTCGGCCATTGTTTCTGGATTGGCTGATCGAGTAACGAGAGAAACTATACCAAGGATTGTTTCTTTTTTACATGGTGGCCTCTCTTATGTTGCTATATATTATTGGAAAAATTAAAGATTGAAGTTGGTTTGAGTTTGATTGAACTCAAAAACCAGCAAAAATAAATTCTGCAACAGAAAAAATAGAGAGAATAGAACAATAAATGATTGATGAAAATTGAAGCTTAAATTTTATTGATCTAATATAAATGACTAAATATCAATTACAAACTGAAACTATAATATTTTAAAATATTATTACAAAAATTAATTAATCCTAAGTCTACTGAAGATATAGCAAATCAGTTGTTTTAGACCTAATCATATAACTTTTTATTTGTATTCCAAACTTAGTAAAGTTATCAAAATAACGAGTTTGACTAAAATAGAATATAATGGATATACTCTTCTATCAAATGCTCTAACACACTTCTAATAATCTTGCAAACTTATTGGAACCAGGTTTGAATTAAAATGAATTCATAACTTGCAGACTTGCCTTGCTGATCGAGCAATAGACAAACCAAAACTGCAGTTGCTGATATAGCAGATGTCAACTCGTCAAGTACGTCGACCCATCAAGTATGTCAACCTATCGAGCACTTCGACTTATCGAGCATTTCAAACTATCGAGTACTTCGACTTATCGACTCTGCTCAACTATAATAGAATATAACTTTTTCAATTTTGATCTGATTTAATTGATTTTTTTTACAACAAGTTTGTTTCAGTCTCCTTCAACTATGTAGAAATAGTGGTCAGTTCCAAAATCCACTAAACCTAAACAATCAACTTTGATCACTATTCTTTTTCACTAGGAAATTGTTTCACCTTCTTCAAACATATATAGCATCCAATAGAAAGAGCCAGATTCAGTGTAGTTATTATAATCTACCAGAAAGTTAGTTAACTAAGATATAGTGGGGGTCAAATTTGGTAACCCAGCCTTTAGATGTACTTACAGGGTCTAAGAACAATTAGTATTAAATGGTCTTTGTTTATCTTATCAAGATACCGATAATAATAGAATAGTCTCTATTACTGTGAAGTTATACTCCTCTCGGCGCTCACGTGTAAGCCTATAATGATGTGAACCTTGCACGGCCCAATGGCAGACTGCATAAGGGGAAAGTATAAACTATCCGTAGGGCTCAACTCGTAGCAAACTGTTAAACCCTTAGGCATTATTTAGACAACGTAATGTTTGATCTTCTACAAAGTTAAACTAGGAATTAGACAGATATTGCAGAGTAATGTTCAAACGGTAGATAACGTAGGTAGCATAAACGTTTTCATAATACGGGACAGCAACGAAGTAGTCAGAAACAAATCGAAACTTAGTTCCTAATACAACTGTGGCCTCTCTAACCAGTTGAGAATTATTATAAACGCCGTGTAACTCAAGGGGGCTACCGCTATATGCCTTGTTTGAGAAAACAATAGAAACTGTTTGAAGAAATGATACTTCAACTCATCAATGGAGGAAAATAAAAATGTTAACTTTTTGATAGTATGATTTTATGGTAATGACCCTCGATCAGAAAGCTCTCCATTGATCGGATCAATGGAACTTTAGAGAGAGCCTCATCCGTATTTCTATTTTTTGGCTAGTGACATGGAAATGAAAATGATGCTTAGCTATTCCAACGGCTAGTTTTTATATTTAAACAAGTTTGATATGCTGATTGAATGTTGTGGAAGCTGCTGGTGAAGTTTGGATGGCAATGGAATTGATTTGCACCATTTTTAGTCTAGAGCAGTGAAGTTGGTAAAAGAATTTTAGATTTTCCAGTTTTTGTTGGAAAACTGAAATCAAGGGGAGTCAATTTATATCTCACTTGCTTGATCTCTACTTTCTAACTTAGAAAGGGTGAAGAAAAAATACATTTATTTTTTGATAAATAGCTTGCTTCCACACTTTGAAGTGCAGCAACTATGATTTCTATTTATAATGGAAATTCATGATGATTACAAGTACACTTTGAACCATGCTTGGTTACTGATACAATTGATACAATTGGTTACTGATACAAGCAAACTTAAATATGACTAAACCATAAAAGCAACATGTGAGCTACTTCCTATGAAGTGGATAGATTTCATACTTAAAAAATGTGAGCTACTTCCTTATACCATACTTTTGCAGCCTTTAACTTGAAGTGCTAACATGACTTCAAATTCTAATACTCTTGAAGTTTTGGTAAGACTTCAAATTTTCTTTCAAGTTAGTATACTCTTTCATATTCTCCTCCTCCTCAACGTGGGAGTGACTTTTGACAAATCGATTAAAACAAGCCGGGTTCTTATTAGACTTCCCCAACACATGCTAAAACCGTCTGTTATTCAGGGTCAGATTTTTGGCCATTTTTGTTTTGGGCATTCTTTCACGACCCCTTCCAATAATAATTGGGCCAATAATCTTAACACCCATTTTCAAGCCAATTTTAACCTTCGGCTCTATGGACCATGGGCTTTGATTTCTTTCTTCCTTTTCCTGTTGGATGACAAATCTCTTATGTACACTGTACACTTCACGTGGCCTTCTTACCACTTTCTCTTTTTTTTTTTTTTTTCAAAGCATTTTTTACTTTGCTTTACAAACGCTTCTCATTTTCTTCACGAGGCAAAGACCTTCAGGCGGCAACAATGGCTTCTTCAGCCTTCCTGCTCATTGAGCTCTCACCGTCTTCTTCTGCTCAGCAACAAGAGATCATGAAACAGTCCGGGGAATTGATGGATAGCAACCGCGGCTCTTGGCTTGAGTTCACATATACCTCTGCTTGAGTTCTTACAACTGCGACCTCCCTGACTGGCTCAAATTGTTTATAGATACCTTCTTCAGGTCCTAGTGTTCGTGAAAATGATTGAAACTGAGCCATAAAAATTACGACCATCCAAACTTACAATTGCCAACACGCCCTCAAATTGTGGAACTGTTTTTGACTTGAGATCCGGCCCTCGCATTATAAGGTTATCGGCAACAAACATAGTTCCAAATTGCGTGTTTGTCCAAGCTTTTCCTTGAATGCTTGCGACTGCGATTTTCGTGGTATTACGACCTGCCCGGATCTCCTGAATGTAATAGCTCAGCGTGATTAGTCCAGCCTTGACATCAATCGATTCAACTGAAATGAGGGCCATGCCAAGAAGACATAGCAAGATTAATTTGGTTCCATGATTTGGTGCCGAGCCTTGGGCCATTAGTGACGGATTGATGATTCCGTGATCAGATTAAGCGAAACAGTAGTGAATGTGCTTGTATATGCTGGTTGAGTATGTGCTTTTGAGTGAGTAGCATCATGGATTGGCTTCTATATATATATATATATAAGGAAAGGGAGGTATGATTGAATGGATATATGTATTTGATATCAAATAGAGATAGATGGACATAAATTCAACTAGGTACCCCACTGTTTTAGGTGGCCTTGTTTCCTGGTCAACTTACTGAGAATTTTTTGTTTTTAATTTATTTATATAATTGTTGTCTTAATTAGTATAGTTAGCATTAAAGGATAAGTATTAGTGCATATTACTGGCTATTTTACTAGTCTTCTATTCAGTGTCAAGCCGCATTCGAGAAATTTCGTATATATTGTTGAACTCAAGAACTCAAGGTTAATTTAAAAAAAAAAAACATCTCGCATTCCATTCTCTTTTGCTCTAATTCTTACATATTTTGCTGAACATACGTGATACGTTTGAAGATGTAATATATATAGATGAGTTTGGTAGTCCATCTAGATTCAATGTCTCTCTTGTAAATGCAGTTTGATTAGCCAGCGATACTGTCCAGATTCAATATCTCTATCATGACTGCAGTTTTGATTCTAGGTTGATAAGCTTTTGGCAAGACGATCTAGATAGTTAGGTCGTTTTCTGGATAGGAGACATGATATTACGTGACATTCCGACATTTCGTGTAAGCAAAGAGTGACGACTTTTCACAAGTAAGAATATCATAAAGCCCGTTTGGAAATATATATATTTTTTAAAATGCTTATAAATAATAAATAATTTATAAATAGAAATATATATGAAATAACCTTATAAGTAAAATCAATTAAAATACTTAAAATGTATTTATTTTGATACGCATCACTTTGATACTTATAAAAATAAAAATAAGTATTAAACAATTTTCTTACCACACATCCAAAATTACTTATTTTGTAAAATTAACAGATTTAACTGTTTATAAATACTCCAAAACGGACCAAACCCCAAATAACAGATTTACCTTTTTGTATGTTTGTTTTTGGTTTTTTTCTTAAGGGAATGAATGACTCACTCGGGCTTGAGTATTTTTCATGGGTAGTCGGGGAATGACTTACTCGGGGCATAAGTCATGCTTTTACTTATGAAGTTACCTGCTGTTACCACGTGATCAACTACCTCTTAAGAGAGCAACATGAGTACTTTTATCCAGCCATACTATGTGTCTCAGGATCGGATCAACGCCATGTAATGGTGGAGTTGGGATAAAATTAGACTCTCCGCATTGCTTCTTTGGAGTGCATGGCTTAATTACTACGTACATAAGTTATGCATGACAATTAGTATTGCAGCTTCACGTCTTCATATGTTATAACTTATAAGTGGCAGACCTAGACAAATAATACCCTATAGTTAATAGATTTTCATTACTACATCATGTATCTATTTCCTTAATTACAATGTGTTTGTAACATCAAATATTTATTAAGTTTGTATAGCTAAGGCTTTGAACATTTTATATTGCTCTGTATTCGATTCATTGACACAAATATTTCAGCAGTAGGCAGTAAACTCGGATTAACAGAATTTACCGATCGAAAAGATATATATGTTATGGTTCTATGAACACAATCAGTAAAAATATCTTATTAAGTCAAAAAGAGTACAAACTAGGTAGCATTAGGCCTTGAAGCGAATTAAGTACTCTTATTTATTACAATATATGACTTTGGGAGTTGCATTATATACTGCATATTAAGTTGCATAGTAATAAAAACCCAAGCATTGTTAGGACTTGAGAAAGCCTCTGAACATTATTTATATAGGGATGTTCATATATTACTTTATCATTTGGCAAGCGAATTAGGAGGATGGATAACGCAGATTAAGCGTCAAGCGAACAGCGACGACGGGATTAGAAGTGCTCACATTAGCAGACTCAATAGTAGCATAACCACTCACGAACCTGAACTTTCCAGTTCCACCTACAACAGCAACTTCACTAAAAGGTTGATCTTGTACACTAATGCCTTGCAATTCAATGGTGCTACCTTGATATTCCGCGTTTGTGAAAATAACTGCAAGGGAATCATATAATTTACTACCGTCCTGACTGGAGACAGCAAGTATACCTTCAACCCGCCCTACCGAAGGCGAATTGATACTTGGACCTCGGGTTAGATTGTTGTCCGTAACAAGTATAGTTGCAAACTGATTGAAATTCCATTCCAATCCGGCAATGCCGGCAACTGCAATTGACGAGCCATTTGGACCTGGTAGAGTCTCCTGAATGTAATAAACCAACCTGAGTTCTCTAGGATTATCATTACATTGGACAGAAACCAGAGATATGCCAAAAAGACATAGCAAGATTAATTTGCTGGTGTAATTTGGGTTTGAGTTTTCGGCCATTTTGGACCGTGGTTAATCAAGCCAATGAAATAGATGGGATAACAAAGGAAAATAATGTGTTGTATTTGATGGTTTGTTGATTTTGAGTTGGTGTTGTGATGTTCTTTATATATAGGACTTAGAACTATAATCAACAAATTTTCGGTTAATTAAATAAAAATATTGGAGAGTGGGATACAATTAGCCAATTCGGCAGACCTATGTTTCATTTTTATAGTCTTAGTAAGTATGGTTTAGCATTAAAGGAGGCCATTTAAGTACTAATGCCAAACTCTTATCTTTATTTGACTGTAGAAATTTTCCTATACTATATTTGTTAGATGACTTGTTTTTGAATCTGTAAAACTGAAGTGTAAAAATTGAACTACTTTCATTGATAAAAAAATATTATAATATAAAGATGAATTCAACGATCATTACAAGTACACAAAGAATCTTATTTAATTAGTTATAAATGAGCAAAGATAATCTACTATAAAAATTAATAAAAATTTTCTTAAAAGTAAACCAAAAACCTGCATTCATCATGCTCTAATGCAGAAAGCATAATAGCTTTTTGTTGGTTAAGTACCGAGGTCCAAAACTCATAACAAGCTTCTGATTGATGCAAATATTACTCCACCATAATCATAAGAATTATTTGAACTCGCTAGGATAGAGAAAGAGCACCGATGGACAACAAACGTTCATCTATCATGCCTTGACATATGTAAAACAACTACCCTGGTTAAAAGACTATAACTTTTTCATCTTTAATCTGATCTGGTTCAAACCAATTCTCACAAATTGGTTTGAGAAGATCTAGCTTGTAGTGAATGAATCAATGCAAATTGAAAATGGGATAAAAAAAAGTCAACAAAATATGTACAAAATATAACATGAAGCAGACCATATCACATTCTAATACTCCTTGATTGTTTTGCTCATAATCCCTAATCTGCTTTTGAAGTGATCAAACTTATATCCAGAAAGAGGCTTAGTAAAAATTTTATCATTCTAATATTCTGAAATATAATGTTCAGGCCTTATCTCTTCATTTTTTTTAATCAATTCCCTAATGATATGGAATTTAATCAAAATGTGTTTCGTTTTACCAAATTGGATAGGAATTTAATCACTTAATACAATTTTGGAGACAAACAATGAAAATGCATTCTAGGGTTCACCTTTGTTAGAACTTTATTGGTTTGAGAATGTCCTAATTCCATCAAGAGTTAACTTTTTGATTCAAAGTCAAATTGGTGTTGACTTGAATGAAGGGAGTTAGTCCAAGCTCAATCTGATCTGTTGGTGTTAGTCTCACTCCATTTGGTTTCGTAGATCATGTTTTATTTAGTTTTCTTGCTGGTGGTGTGTTCTAAAGGATGAATTACTTGCTCTGTAAGTCAGATGTGTTTTTGAATTTGATGGTTATATCTTTGTTTCCATCACTCTTTATCCTTTACTTTGGATGTGCTGATCATGTTTTTGAAGTCAAGACTCAAATTTGGATCAAGATTGACCATTGGTATCTTTGCCAACATGGTGAAGGTGTTTTTCCAGCATGCTTTGCTGCGAAAGCCATGCCCTTCTATTTTTGATGTAACTGATCATATAGATCTTTGATTAGCTGTGATAGTCATTAGTCTTCAGTCTTATTTTACTTGATTTAAGGAGTGTAGTTGGTAGCCTTGTAATCGGCCTCTTTCTTTTGCTATATATGATGAAATGTTTGAGTTTAATAGAAGTTATTTTTCTACATTTTAACTCCTCTGTTCTTGCTTAAATGCGAATATGTTCTGATTCTATTTTCTAACATGGTATCAAAACTTCATTATTAAAGAGGACCAGTGCAAGCTTGAAATCTCTGTGTTAAACTCTCTTAAGTTTAGTTTCATCATAAGCAAATCATGTTTATTCCAAATCAAGTCAGTTTTCCTTCACCTCAAGTATTTAATGGGAAAGAGTATTATATTTTGAGTGAAAAAATAAACAAATCATCTGATTGCATTTAATCTATGAGATATTGTTGAAGAAGGGTATAATCCACCATCTAAGGATGTCAACCTGACAGTGAATCAGTTGAAGGCAGATAAAGATAAAATATAGAAAAATTTCAGAGCAATGACTATCATCCAGTTAGCCATTTTAAACAAAATTTACACTATAATTCTTGGTATCAAGAATGCTAAGATAGCATGAGAATCAATTTAATCTGAGTTTCATGACATTAAGAGAATTCATGCGGTCAATCTCTTAGTTGCTAGAAGAAATTTGAAGCTCTAAGTATGAAGGAAGATGACCCAGTTCAAGCCTATATAGAAAAGCTTAATGAAGTTGTTAGTTAAATGACAATGCTTCGTGATGATATCTTTGAGTCAGAGATAGTAAACAAGGTGTTAGTGTCTCTGTCTACAAAGTTTGATTCCAAAGTTGATGCTATAAAGAAGAGTAAAAGTTTATCTACTCTCACTCTTAGTGAGTTGATGGGATCTCTACAAGTTAATGAAAAGAGGCACTCGAATAGAGCGAGTATTCTGTCTGAAGGTGCTTTGTTGGCTAAACACAAAAAACCTTGGAAGAATGAAAACTAGACAAGTAGTTCAATAGACTAGTTTAACTCAAGTAAAAGGAAGTAGTACAGTTGCAACTTTTGTAAGAGAAAATACCATACTGAGAAGTTTTGTTGGAGTAAGAACAAGATTTATTGTTTAATCTACAAGAAGCTTGGACATATGGATAAGAGTTGTAGGAGAAAGTTTTCTGATATTGGACCCTCATCTCAACAAGCAAGTGCAGCAAAATAAGAGGAGTACTTGTTCATCACTCATTCAAATTTTGAGTCCAAGAGAGTCTAGCTTATTGATAGTGGATGTTCCAACCAAATATCACACGATTTTGGTCTATTTGAGATAATAGGCAAGAGTTTTTCAACCAACATAACAGTAGAAAATGGAAAAATAGTTCGAGCTCATGGAAGATGAACAGTTACTATATAAACTAGTAGTGGAATCTAGTATATAGCTAATGTGTTATATGTGCCAAACATCAATCAGAATCTATTAAGTGTAGGGAAAATTATAAAGCATGGATACACTATGATGTTTAGAGGATCTCATTGTGTTATCAAGCATAATTGCTTCATTGTAAATTGGAAATATCAAGCATCATCTTGCAGAGGAGTAGATGCTTGGACATGACATAAACATTTTGACCATTTTAATCTCAAGTCTATCAAGGAGCTGAACTGGAAAGGTCTTGCAAAAGACATCCCTCATATTCAACCTCAACCTAAAGTGTGCGAAGGTTGTCAACTTGGAAAGATGAAGAAGAAGGTGTTTCAAAAAAAATCAAGTTACAAGAGCTATGGAGAAACTTGAGTTGATTCACTCGGATGTATGTGGACCTTTTAATGTGTTGTCTTTAAATGACTCCAAGTATTTTAATATCTTCATATATGACAAGTCAAGATTCTGTTAGATACATATCCTCAAAGAAAAGTCTGAAGTGTTTCTATCTTCAAGAAGTTTAAGAAATTGGTAAAGATAGAAAGTGAGAAGAAAATGAAGTCCAGCAGAACTGATAATAGAAGAGAATATGTGGTACTCGAGTTCGAGCAGTTCTGTCAAGATAATGGTATTAATCATTAACATATCATTCCCTATAATCTTTAATAGAATGATATTTCTAAAATGAAAAACAGAACCATAATGGAGATAACAAGAAGTATATTATTTAAAAAGAAAATGTCAAAGAAATTTTAGGCTGAAGCTGTAAGTATAAGTGTATACATTTTGAACAAGACTACCAATAATGCCATGGCCATGGCCAGCCGGCTGAATATTTAAAACAAAGATGGTACCAGCCAATTGAAGTACAACGTACAAGCTAAATGAGAGAAAAGTTTTGTTTATTAAGGACTTTACCCTAAACCAAAACCAAGCCATATATGTCTTAACATCATTTGAACAGTGCTATATGTTATGTTGTTGCAGAGTAATGTTCAAGGGAATAGTGGTGAAGGGACTTCTGGCATTCAAATTCGAGGATTCGAAAGTAACGTAGCCTCTTACAAACCTGAACTTTCCTGTTCCAGTTATATTTCAAATCAATCTAACAACCTCGAATATTTTGATAATGCCTCGTATCGCGATTGTACTACCATTATATGCCTTGTTTGTGAAAACTATCGAAAGTGTGCTGTATAAACTATGACTGTTCGTACTTGTCGTAGCAACCAAACCCTGAATTCGGCCAACCGAACATGACTTGGGATCGGAATCTTCGGTTATAAGGTGGTTCATGACGAATATAGTTCAAAATCGTGTTGGACTCCAAATCTTTCCGTCAATGCCTGCGACTGGGCTTGAAGTAGCGTTTGTCCTCGATTGGATCTCTTGCATGTAATAGTGCAGCTTAGTCTATTTAAGACCATTTATGGATGGAACCAAAACCATGGCTATGGGAAGAAGACACGCCAAGATGAATTCGGTCCCGTTAAACACTGGTGTATAGATTTTTGCCATTAAGAAGGCGGATTTTGGCTAAAAACTTATCTGGTAGAGAAAAATGGATAGCAAGATGTTTTTCAGTTCCTTATGCTGGTTTCTTTTGGTTTTGACTTGACGCTCTAGCATATATATGAGTAAAGTTATAATTGTCCCTCTTACATGAATAGTTGGGATAATATTAGGTATGATTAGATAAATTTAGAGGTTGGCGGTCGGCCGGTCGGCGGGTCGCCTTGTGCATAGTTAATTTAAGACCTAAATTTGGTCACATACGATAAGATATTGTTTGAACTTTTTAATTGATGTGGGGATAGTTATTCATTAATACGTTGTTGTCATTAATCTCTCCATCTCTCCC